>JAJHZJ010000169.1:4135406-4735406 GCA_023548195.1 Bettongia penicillata ogilbyi | reverse complement strand
AGTCTCATTCTGCTGGTGATCATGAGACAACCCATGTAACCTTGGGTAAGTCATTTAACTTGCCTGAGTTGGCAGTGGAGACCTGATCCTTTCAGGAAATGCATTTCTCTCCCTCTATGCTGCTTTTCTGGACTTCGTGATTTCCAGAAACTCACCATTCTGCAAGAGGAAATCAAGACTGAAATTCTCCCCTTGTTAGATCATTTCCCGCCTTTGCTGCACTTCATCATACCCCTGCACGGGGTAACCTTTTTTCCTTCCTCTACTTTTTCAGCTTCTTTTTTATGTATTATATCCTCCTATTAGATTGGGAGCTTCTTGGGGACAGGCATTGTCTCATGCCTTTCTTATGCCTAACTCTTAGCACAGGGCCTTGCACATAGTAGGTGTTTAATAATGTTTATTGATTCTGATTTAGCTTGTTTCCTCATCCATAAATTAAGAGGGTTGAACTAGGTGACTTTGAGGTTCCTCTCAATTCTAAGTCTATGATTCTATAATCTGAAGTATCATAAAAATCAGAAGAAATTAACACGGGAAAGAAAGCAGGGAGAATATTTTTTACTGATTTGGGTTTTTGGATGATGGATTCAGGGATCCTGAACTCTTGTCATTGTTGAGCCATTTAAGTCATGTCACTATTTGGGTTTTTCTTGGCAAAGATACTGGAGTGTTTTGCCATTTCCTTCTCCAGTTCATTTTACAGATGAGGAAACTGAGGCAAACAAGATCAAGTGACTTGCCCAGGGTCAGATAGCTGGTAAGAATCTAAAGCCAGATTTGAACTTACCAAGAAAAGAGTCTTCCTGTTTCCAGGCTAAGTACTTTATCCACTGCACCATCTAGCTCTTACTATGCCTAAACATCTCATTCTTATAGCATATTATAGTTTACAACAGTCAATGAATTAGGTAGCATAATTATTAGTATTCTAATTTGATAGATAAGCTCAGGGTAGTTACATGGCTTACCCATAGCCACATCACTAGTGTGTGATGGAATCAGGAGCTGAAGCCAGACCTTCTTACTTGTAGTCCAATGGTCCTTCCACCAACTATAGCTGCCTCTCATGTTTAGGGCTGTGATGGCGCTTGTGCTTAAAACAAATAGAAGGTGTTTCATTTTGGGAAGGAAAGAAGGAAGGAAGGAAGGAAGAAGGAGGAGGAGGAAGAGAAAGGAAGAGAAACAGGACCCTTGTTCCCCTGGCCCCAAACCCTGCCAGTGATAGATCATTCTACCATATACTCTTACAGTGGACCTCAAGCGTTACTGACAGGATTCTTTTTCCGTTCTCTTCACAGATGACATACCTTAAGCTGATTACATTTATACCTCTTGTTCTTGGCCTCCTCACACCAGGTAAGGACAGAGTTCCTGTTTTTGTCTGGTGCAGAATATTTAAATTGCTTGCTGTCTTAATGCTCAGCATAGTGCTTGGCACATGTAAGTACTTAATAAATGTTAGTTTTCTTGCTTTGTCTGCCTTCTCCCTCTCGAGATTTTGGGTGCTTTAGCAGATCCCTTGCTCAGTAGTATGTTGGCTCTCTGAAGGGAAAAGGGATGTGGAACAAACTTTTACGTTTAATGTACCTTTTTTGACATTTTCTCCTTCACTTACTTAAGTCTAAAAATCAATAAAATGATGAATTATGCCCTCATTTGTAGACTTTGCCTATTTCTGAGGTGTAAATGCTTATACTGAAAATTTAACAATTAGCCTTCTAGTAATAGGCAACTCCAGCAGACTCTTTAACCTTGCTCCATATTCACTATTCCCACCTCCCACTCCACCACCATTAGGAAGAAATAAGAACTCTATAGGACCACATCTGGTGGGCAAAAAGCCTCAATGGCAAAAGTTTTTAAAAAAACTAGTATTTTTATTTTTTCCGCATGTAAAAGCAATGTTAAAAATTCTTTGAAAAAATTTTGAGTCCCCAAATTCTCTCCTTCCCTCCCTCTCCTTATTTGATATAGGATATATGTGTATGTTAATATATATATGTATAAAATCATGCAAAGCATATTTCCATATTAATCATGTTGTGAAAGAAAAACAAAGACCAAAAAAACCCCCACAAAAAATAAAGTGAAAAATAGCATGCTTTGATCCGCATTCAGACTCCATTGGCTCTTTCTCTGGAGGTGGATAGCACTAAATGACAAAACATAAGCAATACACTATTATCTTGATTTTAAAAAACAATTGAAGAACTATTCATTAAGTGCTAGAGAGGCCTTTCATCATTCTGGCCATAGGATGATGGCATTTTTAAGTCACAGCAATTCTCTAAGTCTCTTGGCATAGAGCCTGGTACATATTGGATCTACATTGAAGTATCTATAAGTTCAGTTTTGGGTGGATTCAGCCTCATCTCCTTCAGCCTCATCATGTCTAATGTGGCTTGGGTTGGTGGGCCCGGTAGCATTGACCTGCATTCTATCCTCCCAGCTTCCTTTTCATCTTTCTTCATAGAAAGCAAGAAAGGTCAGACATCAGTCAGTCGCTGCACCCTTTTTGGAGAAGACCACATCAAAACCTTTGATGATCACTTCTACAGCTTTGGTGGAGACTGCAGTTACCTCTTGACTGGAGACTGCTGGAAGCACTCTTTCTCCATTTTGGGTGAGTGGACATTGAATGGAGGAGTCAAGACTTAGTGTAATGACTCGTCAAAGAGCAAGCTGGCTTCGATAAGAGTCACTGAACAAGAGAATGATTTTTCTATGATCCATTAATTGGGGTTACAGGATCAAAGAATTTAGATCTTGAAGTGACCATAGAGATCATGTATTCCTATACCCTTCTTTTATAAATGAGACATGATGTGATTTGCCCAAAGTAACATAGGTAGCAAGTAACCGAACCATGATTTGAAGCTAGATTCTTTTCACTAATTCTATACAACATCACCAGCAGCACAGAGAGATTCCCTATGGAATTAAAGATTAGGAATCATATTCTTTATGCCACTTCTAGAGCAGATGTCGTCATTGGAAATATGTTGGCACCTTCTTGCTCCTTCTATTGACTTTTGGCTTAGCTGTAACTTTAGTTAATTGGAAATTGTGGCATTCTAAGACTTGCAATCATATAGCATCTAAGTTAAAAAGACTGATTGTTGTGCTGGCGAACAACGTGGAATCATTAAAAGCAACATGGAATTTCCCAAGTGTAGTTTAGCTTGTTCCTTTCCACCTGTTGGATTCTGAGTTTAATTCATTGCCCAGTTGCTGTGTCTGTACCAGATACATGTCTGAATTTACTAACTCAATGGACTGGCATTTCAGCTGCATGTTTGTAGCTAGATGTTCTTCATCCATCTTGTTTTTCCTATGTGGATTGTTAGGTTGAACTTTTTTGAATAAACATGGATCTTGCCAAGGAAGCCCAATAATGTTCTGGATTTGATGCAACAACTACAATATACCACATAAACAGGAGGTCTAGGAGACTTTACTGTCTAGAGGGAATCCCTCTGTCTTTTGGACTCTGCACAGGATACCTTCCAGGATGGGGGCAAGCACCATTTTTATTAAATTAATTCTGTGGTGGCATTCTATTGACAAGACACATTTAAACAGATACAGATACACATATACATATATACATGCATACATTTATACTATATATGTTTGTGTGTGTGTATGTGTGTCATTTGAGGAAAAGTACTAACAACTAGGAGGGTCTAGAAAGATTTCCTAGAGGAGACAGCACTTGAGATGAGCCTTGAAGGAAACTAAGGATTCTTGAGTGTGTTGCAAACATTAGCGACAGCTAAGGTGGTGCAGTGGACAGAGTACAGGGCCTGAAGTCAGGAAGACCTACGTTCAAATCCTACCTCGGATACTTACTAGCTGTGTGAGCCTGGGAAGGTCATTGGACCTCAGTTTCCTCAACTGTAAAATGGGTACAGACTGGAGAAGGAAATGGCAAACCACTCTAGTATTTTTGCCAAGAAAACTCAGCAAGGGATCATGAAGGGTTGGAAATGACTGAATGACTCAATACGTCTTCATTGAATATCAGGCAGCTAGCTGGCACCACAGGTAGTGTTGGATTTGGACTTAGGAAGACCTGAATTTAAATACGATCTCAGACATTTACCATGTGACCTTGAGGTAAGTGCTTCAGTTTCCTTCTCTGTGAAATGGGAATTCCCAGAGTTGATGAAAAAATGAAATGAGATAGTATTGGTAAAACAGGTTATGTGAGTGCTAGCTGTTAGTATAATAAGTAGTATCTGCTAAGTACACAACCCTTTGATCAGTATTGTGGGGAACACCAAGAAGGATGAAACAGTTTTTGCCTTGAAGCATATTATGGTCTAGATGAAGAGATAAGCCTTATACACAAACTAATTAGAGGACAATGACATGCTAAACTGGTTGGTGTTGACTGTAGTAATTCAGAGAAGAGGGAGAGAGCACCAGTGAGTACTTAGGGAAGGTTTCATGAAGGAGGTGGGGTTTGAGATGGGTCATAAGGTCATAGATTCAGAGCTGGAAGGAATCTTAGAAATCACTTAGTGTTCCTCCTCACTGCCACCCTCTCCTCCTTCCCCCTGTATACATTTTATAGGTTAGTATTATGTCTAGAAGTTAAATGACTTGACCAAGGTCACTCAAGTGGTTAGTGGCAGATGTGGAATTTAAACTCATGTCTTCTGACCCAAAATCCATTATTTTTTCATTTTAGAACATAGGTCTTCCTGAATATCAAGTTCTGATTCTGTCTCCAGAACCAGACTAGCTCTTTTCCTAATCCCCTATCAGAGGGAGAAATCTCAGTCAAAATCATCCCATCTCCTGGAATTATGATTCATGGGACCTTGTTTGTGCTTTGTTTCTGATGGCTAAATAAACTCTGCTGGATTTAAAGTCCGTTTCTCTGTTCATTTCACTTCCAGCAACTCAATTGTTTGGTATACAGGTTCTCACCAATCTTATTCATGGCCTTGGTGGGAGATATGAGGCTCTATAGAGAAGAGAAAGCAGCAAGACTGCCAGAAGCATAAAGTCTCAGGCTTACAAAGGACTTCAGAGGTCTTGTACTATAAATCATTCCCAAACAAGAATGCCCTCTACAATATACCCAGCAAATGGTCATCCAGTCAATTCTACCTTAGGGAATCTGTTAGATTGTTACAGGCAGCCAGGTACAGTGGATAGAATTCTAGGCCTAATTAGATGTGGGGACTGGGGTGGTGAGGAAGACAGAAGAATTAGAAATAACTCCAAAATATCTGTTTGCTTGGGAGGATTTCTGTTAGCTTAAAGAATTCTGTAAGTAGGTCTTTTTATTTAATAATTTCAACTTTAAGAAAAACCAAGAAAATACTTCTTTTTTGGCTCACCAATGGTTCTTTTAATATTGCAGGGGATTTTGAAAATGGCAAGAGGAAAAGTCTCTCTGTGTATCTTGGGGAATTTTTTGACATCCACTTATTTATCAATGGCACCGTGACACAGGGAGACCAAAGGTAAGCCAAGCACTCAGAAAGTTACAGAGATGGAAAGAACCTTAGAGACAACCTAACTTAGCCTCTTCATTTTTAATATTTAATGTTTTATTGATAAATTTTGTCCTTGATACTATTAACATTTATTAACGTAATACTTCTTTCCCAATACAATCCTTCTTTGTAACAAAGAAAAAGTTAAACTACTGCTTCTGAGAGCATATTGACCATTCTGCATCTGTAGTCCACCACCTGTCCACCAGGAAAACTGTGCTTCATCATCAAATCCCTGGAATTACTGCATTTAGCTTGAAATATGATGTTTTTTAGCTCCATTTTCATTTACATTATTGTGGTCATGGTACATATTTTCTCTTAGTTTTACTTTTTTCTCTCTCCATCTCTTTCATAAAAGTCTTCTTTATTTCTTTGAATTCATCACACTCATCATTTCTTATGGAGCACTCATCTAGCATAATTTATTTAGGCATTCCCCACATGGGGTCTTACTTTGTTTCTAAGTTTTGGGTTGGTTGATTTGTTTGCTTTCATTTTTGCTGCCATAAACTGTGCTGTTATGAATATTGTGGTATAGATGGGACCCTTCTTTCTCTGCTGTCTCTGGGTTAGATACCCAGTGGTAGAATTATCAACACCCCAATTTGAAAGACAAGAAAACAGAGAGAGGTGAAATAACTTATCATGGTTTGCTAATGGTGTAACCCAACCTTGCCTAATGTCACATAGTGCAAGTAAGAGCTGAGAGTGGAACTCAGGTCTCCTTATACCGACTAGTGACTTCTCCCACTAGAAACTTTTAGAGTTGGAAGGGAAATTAGAAGCCATATAGTCCAGCCCATAAAGGAAAATAAGTCACCTTTACAGTGTATCTGAAAAGAGTCTTCTAGCCTCCACTTAAAGGCCTCATGAGGGAAAAATCCACTACTTCTGGAGCTCTTCCATTTCCCCTTGTCCCACTTCAATTCTTAGGAAGATTTTTCTTGCTTCAAGCCTACATATCTGCCTTTTTTTTTTTTTTGCAAATTCCACCTATAGATCTTAGTTCTAAATCCTGAGATCGAGTAGAATGAGTCCATGATGTTTCACTTGGCTGAACTGGAAGGAAATTCCATGTGAACAGGGACTGTATCTTATTCAAGCTCTATCTTTCCCCTGGAGACGTTCTGTACACAGGAGTTCCTCATAACAAGAATGTGCATTTATGCAGCACTTCAGAATTTATAAAATGTTTTGTTTACAACAAACCTGTGAGTTATATATGACAAAAATATCATTTCCATTTCACAGAGAAGGAAACCGAAAAGAGAGAAATGCCTTGTTCGTATTCTCAAAACTTGTAAACAATAAAGTGAGGGAACCGAGGGCTTCTGGTTATCAAATGTTTGTTGGAAGGAATTGTTGAAAGGAAATGGCTGAACAAGCTGTGGTATATGATTGTGATGGAATACTACTAGACTATAAGAAATTATGAGCTTAATGATCTTAAAAAAACATGAATAGATGCATGAAATAATGAAGAGCGAGATGAGCAGAACCGTTGTATATAGTAACAGTAATATTGTTTTAAGAATGACTTTGAGTGCATGTTATTTTGGATACTGTAAGTACTTAATTATAAAGGAAGAAAGATGCTATCTTTATCCAGGGAAAGAACTGATAAATAGAAGTATGCATAGAATAATTTTACATACGCATATATCTATCTGTCTAATGGTAGCCATTTCTAGGATGGGGGAGTGAGTGAAGGAAAAAAGTAAATTTACATGTTAGTTTTGTTGAATATTTGAAGGGAATAGCAAATTGTACGTAGTAGATTTGCAGTTTCATGTGCAATCATCTGTTTAAAAAATTATACTATGCTATGGAAATGCTTGTTTTATTTCATAAATTAAAAATAAAGTAATTTTTTTTAAAGGAATGGGATTGGGGGAGCAATTGTGGAAACTGAGATATAAACATGTCACTTGTAAGCCGATGAATTCTTTTGCAGAATCTCCATTCCTTATGCCTCCAAAGGGCTGCATTTAGAAATGGAGGCTGGTTACTACAAATTGTCCAGTGAGGTCTATGGCTTTGTGGCCAAGATTGATGCCGATGGGAACTTTCAGCTTCTGCTGCCTGAAAGACACTACAACAAGACCTGTGGACTGTGTGGCAACTTCAATGACTTTGCAGAGGATGACTTTGTAACCCAGGAAGGTAGGATTTAATGAACTACCTTTTTCTTCAGAAATGGTTGCAGGGAAGTGACTGAAATTAGTACTGTCAGATGAGATAGTTTTTGTAAAGTGCTTCACACAGTTTGTTTGGCACATAGTAGGTATTTAACAAATGCTTGTTCCACTTTCCACTTCCCAACTCTAGATTCATATTTCTCAAACTTTTTTCCCTCTTTTATCTCAGTACTTCCTTATTCTCTTAAAAATTGTTGAAGCCTCCTCCAAAGAACTGTCTTTGGTTCATATGGTTTACATCTATCAATATTTGCCATTTTAGAAATTAAGATATCTTAGCATTATCATGAAAATTGTTTTGACCCTGTAGACCCCCTGAAAGGATCCCTGGAGTCCCCAGAACACATTTTGATAACTGATGTTCTGGCAAACAGGGTATAGAGAGTCAGTAGAATGTGATGGAAAGAGTGATGGACTAAATCATAAGAACTGGTTTCAGCTTTTGTCTCTGACATCTATCATCTCTGTGACCATGGTCAAGATGTATTCTCTGATTGCCAATTTCTTCATTTGCAAAATGGTCACAATACTCATGCTACCTACTTTGCAAGGATGTTGTAGGAAAAGCACCCTTTATATCTCATGACACATAAGAAATAGGATTTATTATTACTGACCTGAACCATGATCAATGAAATTGATGTTTGATTATCCATGGTAAGGTCCTTGAGAGCAGAGACTGTCATGATTTCATGAATTTGTAACCCCAGGGCTTAGTGCAGTGCATGGTACATTGTAAGTATATAATAAATACTTTCTCATTCATTCATTTATTCATTTATATGCAACCAAGTGTAGCATGGATAATTGAAAAGCACTGATAATTCCTAAATCTCATTTTGACTGGTAATTTTAATCACCAAACTTATTTGATTAGAGCTCTTCCCAGATGGTAGCAAAAATGGATGAATCAAAGTTTTTCTTTATTCTTATTGTCCCTATCTGTTCCCTCCCCTCTTTTCTCCCCATCTCCTTCCTCTCCCCCTCCTCAGTAGAGATTCTAGTAAACAGGGATATTGTCCAAGAGCATAAGTAGAAGGGAGGAGAAAAAGAGAATTCAGAACCTAGAATAATTAATTATACACTGGATAATTATAAACTGGTAATTAACCCCTGATTAATCAGGAACTGATAACACCTTACACTATATATATATATATATATATATATATATATATATATATATATATATATATATATATACACACACATATACATACATATATATATATCTCACCTCATTTGAATCTCACAATAGACATGTGAGATAGATAGCTTTTTTGGTGGGGAGAAAGGAGATTATTTCATTGGTGGAGGAGTTCCATTGTGGAAATTTCCTCCACCAACATAGATCAGCAACTTACTTGTAATTTTTAAATCTTAGACCATTGCCTATAGCTCTAAGAAATAAAGTGATTTGCCCCAAGCAACATAGTTGGTTTATGTCAGAAAACTGGACTGGAACCAGGTCTTTCTGACTCCAAGATGAATTCTTTATTGACTATGCCATGTTACCTTTTGAGGTAGATAATAGAAGTATTATTATCCCCAGTTTTTAGATGAGGAAAGAGCCTCAGAGAGGTTATTCTTCACTCAGGGTCCCATAGTGAATAAGTAGCACAGCAAGGCTCCTAGCCCATGGTTTTCTGTCCAGTGCTCCACACTGTCTTCATGATCATGCTGAAGGGTGATGCCCTTTCTTCTTGGGCAGTAAAACCTATTCTTTTTAACCCTGCATCCCAACCTCAGGGAGAGCATAAAATGACTCCTAAAGTGAAGAAACAGCCATCAGTTTGTGCCAGGCTAGAACTCAGAACTCTGAAGTTATTCCTGGGGTGGGAGGATGGAGGGACAACTGGAGGGAATGTTTTTTTTTCTGAGGGTGGGGTGAGGTATATACTTGTGATTTCTTAGATTTGGGGAACTTTTTGGTAGAGGAACTTTTTGGTTGGAAACTTCTCTCAGTTGCAGAACAGCAATTCATGTGTAACTCAGAGTCTTAGAAAGATGCTTGGGGGTACTGGGAAGTTCTAACTTGCCCAGGGTCATTCAATCCAAGCAGGAAACTGGCAAAAATATCTATGGCCTCAGTTGTCTGTACAAAAATGTACAATCGAGCGAACTATAGATCTTAAAACAAGGAAGAAAAGTTGACCACATACGTATCATTTATTTACATAGAATTAATGGCATAAATGATCTCCAAGAGATCTGTGATTAGAAAAGGAGGCTGACTTGTAGTGAAAATGAGAAAAAGTCTAAGTATCACAATGGTACCTATCAAATGTTGAAATACCTAAAAGAAAGGCACCAGCATATATGATGGAAATCCTATTGAGGATATGTAGGAAGGTATAGAATGAGAAAGCATGGATAGGTTTATTTCACTTTTCATCATTGAAAAGAATTCCACATTGCTGAAGTCATGGATCATTTGATGTATTGAATCATAAAATATCTGTGAAATTTGGTAAGATGGGACTTGAGACTCAGGCTCTGGAAAGGTATTAAGTGGGACAGAATGGATAATAGCATTCACTTCAACAAGGAAGCCCATGTGACATGTGTGGTAGAGAGCACATTTGAGTGAGAATCAACATAGGAAGAAACACCTAGACTACTAGGAAAGAAGACGGAAATTACCGAAGCGTTCAGGAAATAGATCATAAACCTGTCACAGAGATATAACATAATAATGATTAGGAATTGTTATTGAGACATCTATGAAAATGTTTCTGTGCCAAAGCAAAGAAGTCTATGGCTTTTGGTTTATCATAATGATAATTTCATCTTTCAAAATGTGGAGAAAATGAGGGTAGTTACTATTTTGGATCTAATTTTGACATACAAAGAGGAAATAAGTGGTTGCTGTGATATAGAAGAAGAGGACTTGAAGGCAAGTGATCATTCTCTTTAAGAATCTGTTGGAGAGAATGAGCAGAAAGATGGGCATAGTCTTAATGTCTTCTGGATTTGAAAGAGATCATAAAAGGCATTGGTAGGTCCAATGGCCTAAAACGTTACAGAGAATGCCAATCCAACAGAAAATTCTTTTTTTTTTTTTTAACTTCATTTGATTTTAGTTTTCAACATTTACTTCCATAATCTTTGGAGTTTTAAATTTTTTCTGCCTCCCTTCCCTCTCCCTAACTAGGACACGATGTGCAATCTGATAAAGGCTCTACATGCACATTCTTATTAAACACATTTTCACATTAGTCATCCAACAGGAAATTCTAAAGATACAAAAGAAATAATTTTGATGATAAAGAAAAAGATAATATGCCTAAAGAGACTGACATAAATGTGCTGGGAACTCAATGATTGGTTATTTTTTTTTTAAATCATTACTCTATTTAGCTTAAACATTCTTTTCTTTTGAAATTTTGAGTTGAAAATTCTTTTCCTCTCTCCCACCCTCTTCCCCACCCACTGAGAAAGCAAGCAACATGATATCAATTACATATGTGAAGTCATGTAAAACAAATTTCCATATTAGCCATATTTCAAAAAAAGCAAGAATAATAAAGTAGGAAAACTATACTTCAATTTGTACTCAGTTTATCAGTTGTCTTTCTGGAGATGGACAGCATTTTTTCATCATAATTCCTTTGGAATTGTCTTAGATCCATGTATTGATTAGAGTAGCCAAGTCTTTCACAGTGATCAACTTACATTTTAAAAATATTATTTATTATTATTATTTTTTTATCAATTTACATTTTAAAGACTTGTATAGAAGATAGGCTTCTAGGTGGTGCAGTGGATAGAGTGCTAGCCCTGGAGTTGGGAAATCTAGCTTCAGACACTTACTACTGTGTGACCTTGAGCAAGTCACTTAACCTTATAAAATAAAGCCTTAGTTTCCTCATCTGTAAAATGACCTGAAGAAGGAAGTGGTAAACCACTCTGATATCTTTGCCAAAAAAAACCCAAGTGGGGTCATGAACAGTTGAACATGACAGAAACTAGTGAACTACAAAAATAGGTGATGAGTAATACATAACACATAACAGAGGATGAATAAAAAAGACTGGTACAGTCCAGCAAGGAAAGTGTCCAGATTCCAAAATCATAGGATGTGAGTGTCTGTGAATCCTAAGGAAAACAAGCAAACAAATACTTTTCTAGTTATATTGGGAATAGAAGGAGGATTCAGTAAGGAATAATATCATTGCTTAGGGCTGATGGAACCATGACAACAGGTGACCATCTTTATGGTCAGAATTTAACATTGCCACAACGACTTAAGATTTCCTTTTGAGTTCTCGTGGCTATTATAGCTTTTTGGAATGAAGTTTTTGTTCTTCTCCTGTTCAAATGGTAATAATAATTTCAAAAAGGAAATTGTATTAGAGATTTATATAGTAGGATTATAGCTTTCATTATATTATCTTCTTAAATTATAACAACAATAACAACATGAGAACATTTAGCCTGTCCATGATGAGCTTAATTCACTAGCCTCAGATAAGCTTTATCTCAGGCAGCTTAAAGAACTGTAAGATATAATTGCTGACCCCTAGTCAGGGATCTTTCAGATCTTGTGGAGAATGAGATTTGCCATGGAATCATTATAGACAAATGTGCTTATTTTCAAAAAAAAAGCTAGTGAGCCTGATTTTAATTTCTGGCAAGATTCTAGGATGTAGTATGAAAGAAATGTTATTTGAATATTTAGCGAGGGAAACCTTTAAGCTATTACGTTTTAATTAAGAACAAGTAATGCTGAGCTAACCTCTCTCTCTTTCTCTTTTAAAATAATAACTATACTAGCAGATCAAAAGCATGCTGTGGACATGGTATACCCAGGTTTCTCCAAAGAATTTGCAAGTTTCTCATTCTGTCTTTGTGGACAAGATCGAGAGATGTGTTGCAGATGATCCCAGTATCATCATTAACAAACCAGTGTCAGCTTGGAGAGATTCTCTATAAATCTGTATTTGTCCCTAAGCTGTTCAATATTTTAAAAATTAAATCTAAAGATGTTACATAAATAAAATTATCTGGTATGGCGATGATAACTTTTGGTGCTGAAAATAGGAAATGGATACCAGAAAAGACAGTGACAGACCATTTTTATTTCCTAAGAAGATTTTAACCAATGTGGATTTTACACAACAAAGAGACCAAAAAAGCCTACCTTCTTTTTGCCAATTTGATAAATAATGGTAGTTGAAGACAATGTCAGTTCACGTATGGTCTCGTTTGTAAGATCATTATGGAAAAGGATATTGGAAAATGATGAGTGGTTATCACCCCATAAAATAAAGAGAAGCAGTGAAGGGAAAAAAAAGATTCCATGAAACTTGGTGAGAGACTCAACTAAGCAAAGTGGTTCTGAAGGTATATAAGGAGGAAACTGGCAAGACAACAAACAAATGAAAGGAAAGGTTTCAAAATATTTTTGTAACAAAAAATTTTCTCCATTAGTTGTAATAGAGTCACCACATTTGAACAACAATGATAATGCCTGACTTTAAGGTATCCAAAGCACTTTATGTATAATAACATGTGCATATTACTATATGTAACTAATATGTGCATTTGATTCTCACAACAACCCTTTAAGGTAGGTGCGATTTTATACCCATTTTACAGATAAGGAAACTGAGGCAGAGAGAAACTAAGTGACTTGCCCAGGATCATATAGCTAACAAGTGACAGAGGCAAGATTGGAATCCAGGTCTTCTTGACTCTAAGTCCAATATTCTGTCCACTACAATGTCCTTCCTTAATTATACATGACTGGAGAAGAAGATGGCTTGGTCATATGGCAAGAGGGAAAGATAACTGATGTCCTTCATTGCTACCTACACACACTGTGGAGGATATACAGAAAGACATAGATAAGAATGTTGTAGAGTCATTTTGTTAGATGAGTCTGACACTTCATGACCATATTTGGGGTTTTCTTGGCAAGATACTAGAGTGGTTTGCCATTTCTTTCCCCAGCTCGTTTTACAGATGAAGAGACTGAGGCAAATAGGGTTAAGTGACTTGTCCAAGGTCAGTGTCTTAGGCCAGATTTGAATTCACAAAGAGGAGTCTTCTTGAATCCAGACCCCAAACTCTATCCACTCTGTCACCTAGCTGCCCCATAGATAAAAATGCTACAGAAGAGGTCATGAATTGGCATAGAATGATAGGGCAATCAGTCACATCGAATGAAATACCTGCATTGATTATATCACGGATCCATTGAAGTATCAAGATTTTATCACTCACTTGAAAGAAGGCATAGATAGAATGCTTTTCTCATTCTAGAAGACATGAAGTTGAGAGGTATATTTAATATAATGGATAACAGAGTCAGGATCCAGAAAAGGAAACCATGAGTTAGGGAGGATGGGTTAAATTTAATAATATGAAATTTAATTGGGATAAATGTAAACTTTTATTTCTGAGTTCAGCTGATCAACCTCACAAGTACAGGTGAAGAGCAGCAAGTCTAGACAATAGTTCATTTGAAAAAGATCTGATGGTTTTGGTGGGCCAACATGTGAAATAATTCACTATGATTCCTCAGTATAAAGTGGCAGTCAGAAAAGGCAAATGTAATTATGGGATACTTGTGATGCATAATGCCCAGAATGAGGAAGGTGATAGATTCTCAGTAGACTGTGACCTGATCAGAACACACACAGAGTATTGTATATAGCTCTGGGTACCACCTTTTTGGACAGACATTGCCAGCATCAAGTGTATTGAGAGGAATGTTACCAGGATTGTGAGGGATCTGAAAATGACCAGCTATAGGAGCATCCTTTGGAAGAACTGGGATATTTAATCTGAAGAAGAGGAGATTCGGGTGACCTGAAAGAAGTCATGATTTGTCTTCAGCTCTTTGAAGGGCTGTGATGTAGAAGAGTCAAGATGAGATTTACTTTTCATGTCCCCCAACTATAGAATAAAGATGAGGACTTCAGAGAAATTGATTTGGGCTCAGTATGAGGAAAAACTTACTAATACTTGGAGCAATCAAAAGGTGGAGTGGTCTGCTTCAGGATGAAGTAAGGGTTTACACATGGTTTGGATTCAATGGCTTTTGAGGTCTCTTTCAACTTACAGATTTTCTCTGAAGTCATTTAACCTCTACATAATTTTCCTTATTTGTAAGATGTCACTTCACACTATTTGCCTCAGCTTCCCCATCTCTAAAATGAGTTGGAGAAGGAAATGGTAAATCACGTTAGCATCTCTGCTAGGTCTCAAAGTCTTCTCTCTCTTTCCTTTTCCCCCCCAAGAGAGCAAGCAATCCGACATAGGTCATATATGTACAATCATGTTAAACTTATTTCCTCATTAGTCGTGTTGCGAAAGAAGAATCAGAATCAGAGCAAAAGGGTAAAACTATGAGAAAAAAAACCAAAAAGGTGAAAATAGTATGCCTAGATCTGCATTCAAATTCCACAGTTCTTTCTCTGGATGTGGATAGGATTTTCCATCATGACTCTTTTGGAGTTGACTTGTATCACTCTACTGCTGTCGCTGACTCTTCCTTCTCTCTTTTTTATCTTGCCTCCTCTCCCTCTTTGCCTTCATCTCTTCCCCTCTCTCTTCTCTCTTTCTGTCCCTTTGTCATCCTTTTAATTCCCTCTTTCCTTTTCTCCTTCTAACTTCCTTTCTTCTTCTCTTTCTTTTTCTTCTCTTCTTCCTCCTTCTCTTCCTTCTTTTTCTCCCCGTTCTCCTCCTTCCCCTTTTCTTCCTTGTCTTCTTCCGTCTCCTCCTCCTTCTTTTTCTTCTTCATCATCTTCTTCTTTTCCTCCTTTTTCTTTCTCCTCCTCTTCCTCCCTCTCTTTCTTCTACTTATCTTTCTTCTTCTTCTCTTTGTTCTCCTTTTTCTCCTCTTCCTCCTCCTCTTCCTTCTTCTCTTCTCTTCTCCTTTTCCTTCTTTTTTCCTCCTTCTGTTCTCATGTTCTTGTTCCTCCTCCTCTCTCTTCCATTTTTCTCTTCCTCCACTTCTTTTTCCACCTCCCTCTCCCTCTTCTCCCCTTTTTCCTCTCTCTCCTTTTGCTGTTGCTTTCCTTTCCCCAGCAGCTTAATTGTCTTGCTGCCATTGTTAATCCATCTAGTACTTATCCAGTCTTGAAGTGCTCCTCAAGTTGCTAATCCAAAGGTTACCCAAATAAAGGAGGGATTTCTGCCCTCAGAAGCTCATTCAGCAGTGCTAATGGTTGAATGGGAGACTGACATAGAAGCAGACTTACCTAAAGGGAAGAGATGTATTGAGATGTGATGGGACAGGCACATCTGATGACTCCTCTCTGTTCCAAACCTTATTCCATAGGCACTTTGACCTCTGACCCCTACAACTTTGCCAACTCCTGGGCCTTACGTGGTGCAGAACATGGGTGTAAGCGAGTCTCTCTTCCAAGTGGCACATGCAATATCTCTTCTGTGGAGATGGAGAAGGTAGGTGTTATCTACTATGGGGCTGGCATGGCAAGTGTTTCCATCAGCAAAATTGATGTCATATATATTATGTATGTATACATACACACACATATGGAAGTACTAGAATTAGTTCATACTGACTTACCAGAGATGATTGTTAAATTTTCATTTTGAGCGTTAATGACTTGGAAATCAGCAAAAATTACATACTAGGACTTGAATTATTTTTTTTGTTTGTTCTTTAGACAAAAAAAAAACTGAAGGAGAAAATGTTAATCATGAAGATTATACTTAAATGTGTCATGTGTATACTTCCCCCCGCCCCGCACAAAGCTGATTGTTAAAAATTTATCAGCATGGCCCTGCACCACCCACATGTATAGTAGGCATATCAAAAATATACTTTTATGTCATGTGCCCTTGGACAAGTCAGATTTCTTTACTAAATTCCTGTTGTAACTTTTGAATAGTGAGGGGATGGACTAAGTGATCTCTGAGGTCTTTTCCAGCCTTCAAAGTCTGTTTCTGTGACTGAAGACTCCCCTGTGTCAGCTAAGTACCTTAGAAAGGATTATTCTATTTCTTAAATTAGATATTCATTTTTATTATTATGAACTTCATAAACATAAAAAGGACCATTTCCAAATATCAAGAACAGAAAAAGGAGATTATAAATGAAACTGTAAATCCCTATTAATTACAGCTAAAAAAGGTATATTACAGTATTCCGATGCTTGCCCTGTTTGTGCATGTCCCCTTCTGAAACTTTCTTCTACTCTCTTCTGTGTACTTTTAAAATGTTCCATTGACCCTTTTTTCATCATTTGCATCATTATCACTATTCCCCCTGTCTTCTCCTTCCCTGTAAAAAAACCCTCCCCATAATAAATAAGCATACTCAAGCCAAACAAATCATGTCTAAAATGTGTATCTCATTCTGTATCTCGGGTCTGTCACTTTTCTGCTAAGAGGTGGGAAGCGAGTTATTATCAGTCTTTGGAAGTCCTGATTGGATGATTACAACGAATGACTACAAGGGTCATGGTTCTCAAGAAAACATGATTTCCTTTACAGTGTTTTAATCATTATATAAATTGTTTTCCAAGTTTTGGTCACTGCATCACTTTATGTAAGTTATCTCAAGTATCTTTGTATTCATCTCTTTCATCATATTTTTTTGGGTTCAATAGCATTCTAGTATTTTCACATAGCATAATTTGAGCACAATTCAGTATAATACAGCAAAATTTAGCCATTCGTCTATTGATGGAAACTACCTTAATTTCCAAATTTTTGCTACAACAAAAACATTGTTATAAATATTTTGGGACATTTGGGACTTCTCTTTCTCCAATTTCTCTGAAATATATGTTTAGTAGTAGCATTTCTGGGACAAAAGCTACAGTGATTTTGGGGGTCAGAACTACAATTTGCTTTCTGGAAATGTTGGACCAGTTTGCAACCCAACTAAGTGTTATTAGTGTGTTATTCTTACCATAGTCACTTCAACAACTGTCATTTTCATTTTTTTACCATCTTTGGTGATATGATGAGTATGATTTAGAACCTCAGAATTGTTTTAATTTATATTTTTGTTATAAGTATTTTGAAGGATCATTTCTTATGGTTGTTGGTGGTTGCATTTCTTCTTTTGAAAACTTTGTGTTTATAGCCTTTAGCCATTTAGAATTTCTATTTGTTTTTTTTTGGGGGGGGCAATCAGGGTTAAGTGACTTGCCCAGGGTCACACAACCAGTAAGTGTCTGAGGTAGGATTTGAACTTGGGGTCCTCCTGACTCCAGAGTCAGTGCTCTATCTACTATGCCACCGTATGCCCCTATTTTTCTTACATATTTGGGTCAATCCCCATATGTCTCCAATATTAGACCTTTATCAGAGAAAACTGCTGAAAAGATTTTCCCAGTTTATTGTTTCTCTTTTAGTACTAACTGAATTGATTTTGCTTTGTGAAAAAAATCTCAATTTTATATCGTCAAAATTACCCATTTTATCCCCTTTCATCCTCTCTTAGCCCATATTTATTAAAGAACTCTTTCCCTTTCCAAGGGTATGAAAGAAAGGAATCTCTTTCTCTGTTCTCCTAATTTGTATATGCTGTGACTTTTTATGTTTACATATCCATTTATTGCTTATTGGGGTATATGGTGTGGGATGTAACCCTAATTTCTTCCAGAATGGGATGCTTATTGAAATAAGAGAAAATGAGGTCTTCCAACACTAGGTCAGAGGGTAGCTAATGGAGGGGGCGGGGGGCAAGTAATGGAGGTTGGGAAGTAGAATAAAGATCACTGAAAATGTTTCTCTACTTCAGAATTTTGGCCTATAGAGCAAGCCCTTCTCCAAATGTTTCTGTACACTAACTTCCTATCTTGTTTCTGAGTCCTTGGGAATTTTACTAGAGACTCCCCTCCTCCCCACCCCCTCAAGCCAAAACACTGTCTATGCCTATTGCTCATCACAATTCTACAAAGCATGAGGAAGTAAAGATAACTTCTTTCGGCTTCTAGTTTAGAGCTGGGGGAAGCTGAGGTAATATGTATTTGTGATTTTCTTCAGGTCTATTAGGCACTGAATCTTGACTCTCAAGTCTGGCCTGCTAACCACTGTGACCCTTTTGTAGTTAACAGTGGAGACTTGTAGTACCTATGGCATTTTGTATCCAGGAAGGGAGCAAGGATAGAGATTATATGAGTTATTCTGATAGAGAATATAAGTTTGGCTTTTTAGATCTGGAAATTATGTCTATGAAGATGAAAGTTGGGAGAGAGAAGAGTTCAGCTTGGTCTAGTAGGAAGACTGGATTTGGAATCAGAGAATATTGGTTTGAATCCTGACTGTTTTTGCCTCTGTGATTTTGGGGTAGATTATTCTACCTCTCTGTGCCTCAGTCTTCCCATCTATTAAATGAGGGGATGGGCCAGATGATCTTTAAATTTCTGTTCTCGAATCCTATGAGGTGAAGGAAAAAGAAGTAAATGGGTTTCTGATGTTGAATTAAATGTTGCAGGGGAGCCTAGGTAGGGAAATCCTCACTTTAGCCTTGTCTGCCTAGCAACCAGAGATGTGGTTAGGGCTAAACTGGGAGACAAGTGCTGAGCTTATTTGATTATTTTAAAAAACAAAGAAGAGAAACTCACCCTTCACTCACAATGCCCCTGCGTACTTCCACAGAATGGGAACATATGGGTATTGTAGACAAGGCCATCTGGCTGGCTTCTTTCCTGGAGTCAACCTGGTCTCTTCCATTAAATTTCCACTGCCCACCAATCTCTCTGCCTTTACCCCTTATTCATCCCTAACTTCCACCTAGCAAGCCTTATTGCTGATAGAAGCTAGGGCTCAGCATTGCCTGTCTCATAATGAACCATGGTCTATGTCCTGGGATTTGCAGGGGCCTGCTGCTAGTACAATAAGGAGAAGGATGCAGCTCTGGCCAGCTCCTACTAATAGGGCCTGGAGCCTGAAACATATAATTAGATCAATTAAACTGATCCACTCAGCTAGGTGGCTCAGAGAAATATGGTCTCACTTAACTTTATTTGCCTCAATTTCCTCATCTGTAAAATGAGCTGGAGAAGGAAATGGCAAACCACTTCAGTATCTTTGCTGAAAAAACTTTAAATGAGGTCACAAAGAGTTGGACCCAGTTAAAACTATTAGGCTTAGCTCTTCTTCACCATCCCTAAGCCCCATCACCAAGTCTCAGGAAGGAGAACTGTACATGCACCCTCAGGGCCCATGTAGCTGGTGTGGGAACTTCCATTTCCCTGTAAAGGTACTTTTAGTACTAATTTTACCCTGATTTCACATGTATAAATATGCTGGATGAAGCACTCCTCCAGTGCCTTCTTGCTGTCTCTCACACACAACATCTCCTCTTCTATCCCCATGCCTTTTCACATGCTTGGGAAATATTCTTTCCTCATCTCTGCCTCTTGGAATCTCCAATTTTCCTTCAAAGCTCACCTCAGGCACTGCTTCTAACCTGAGGTCTTTCCTGATCGCTTCCATCTTCCAACTTCTAGTGCCTCTCCTCCAATTACTTTGTATTTATCTTGTATTTATTTTGTTTATACTTATATGTTTTTATGTTGTCTTTTCCAGTGGATTGGGAGTTTCTCAATGGCACTTTTATTTTTGTCTTTGTACCCTCAGTGTTTAACTGGTGTGATTTTGTGGACAAGGAATTTCAGCAATAAAAGAGACCTTAGTGGCTACTGAACTCAATGTGTACACGAGAGAAATCCATATTATAATGTCCCCTGCAAGTGGATGCACAACTTCTACTTGGAGACTTCTAATGAGGGGAAAGCCATCCTCTCTTGAGGTAGCCCACACCCCTTTTAGGTAGCCCTGGTAGGAAGTCTTTTCTGATCAAACATAAATTTACCTCTTTGTAAATTTTACCCATTGCTCCTGGCTCTGCCCTTTAGGGTCATGTGGCATAGGTCAAATCCCTCCTCTGACAGGCCATCAAATTCTTGAAGACATCTATGGTATCCCCTTGGAGTCTTTTTTCCTCCAGACTTAATATACCAAGTTCTTTCAACCAACCCTTATACATCTCAGACTCAAGGACCTTCTCCATTCTGCTTTCTCTGCTCCAGAGGGACATTCTCCAATTCATCAATGACCTTAAACTGAGGTTTCCACAATACTATGAATGAAGTCTAAGGAGGGCAAAGTATAGTGTGACTATGGCCTCCCTAATTCTGGAAGTTCTGACCCTCAATGCAGCCCACCACTGAATTTGCTTTTTTTGGCAGACAACTTCACATGACTGACTCCTACGGAGGTGCAGTACACTAAACTCCCAAGATCCTTCTCAGAACAAACCATATCTAGCCATGTCTTTCCCACCTTATATTTGTGGACTTGATTTTTACTCCAAAGGCAAGACTTTACATTCATCTCTACACTGAATTTCCTCTGAGTTCAGCCCAGTGCTCTAGCCTGTCAAGATCCTTTTGGATTCTGTCTCAATCATCTACTACTTTATTCAAATCATTGATAAAAATATTAAAGAATACAAGATCAAGACAGATCCCTGGGGTATTTCTCTGGAGACCTCCTGGCACATGTTGACACTAACCCATTAAGAACTACTCTTTGAATCATGCCATCCACCCTCTTATGAATTCATCTGATTGTACTATTACCTAATTCATCTCTCTCCAACTTTTTTTCCATGAGAACAGTAGGAAATTCTTTATGAAAATCTTTCCAAAAATCTAGGCAAAACATATCCGGAGCATTCCTCTCATTGACTGGTTTAATAATTTCATCAAAAAAGGAAATAAGGGTAGACTGGCATGACAATTGTCCTTGATGAAGGCATAATAGTGCTTTTTAATCACTGCTTCCCTTTCTAGATGTTTACCAACTATCATTTTAGTGATCCTTTTCCAAAATTTCTCAGGAATTGAAGTCCAACTGATTGCCCGCTAGTTTGTAAACCTTGATCCTCCACCCGCTTTATGAAAATCAGGACAAAATTTGCCTTTCTTGTAGTGCCTATCCTATTTTCTGTGATCTTTCAAATATTGCTGAAAGTGGTTTAGCAATCACATCTGCAAATTCTTTCCATACCTGGGGATATAGTTCATCTGGGCTAGGTGACTTGAATCCATCAAAGGCACCTCAGTGTTCTCTTACTGTCTCCATGTTCAAATCAGTTTTTCTTCTCTCATTTCCAATGCAAAGGTCATTCAATTTTGCAGAGAAAACAGGAAAAGGATAAGAATTGAGCAAGCCTCCCTTCTCACTTTTTGTCAGTTAACCTCAACTCAACCACCACAAGCAAACATCCTTTCCTTTCTTTGATCCTACTTTTTCTCCTAAAATAGTTAAGAAAAATCTCTTGCTGTCGATAGTTTCCCCCACTGGCCTTGGTTCATTTTGAACTTTAGTATTCCTATCATAATTTTGCAAAACTGTGCCATTCTCTTATTTTTAATCTTTCCTTACCTGGCCTTGCTTCTATCTTTTACACATTTATTTTTTCAAATGGAAGTTGATTGGTAAAGTCCATGTGTCTCTTCACACGAACCCCATTTTTCTTCCTTGTTGGAATTGTTTCTCATCATGTTGCCAGAATTTTGATCTTAAGCATCTCATATCATGATCACTTCTGATCCTGGACTAGCAGCCTCTTGATGTCCAGTTGAGTACTTTTCTTCCACCATTGTGCTATTTCTATTTATCTGTAAAATAAAGCAATATGGACTAAGTGACCTCTAAGTTCCTTTCCAGATCTAATGTTCTCTAATTTTCTTATTTTACATATCACCCTGGGAGTCCTTGAAGTTGACTGACCCATGTTACACAGCCCAGAGTGGGTCTAGTAGTCTAGAATCCTTCCCTTTCCTTGTGAGGGAAGTTTATCAGCACGATTGAAGAGAAAAAAAAGATAGGCCCTCCCTCAATCCCTCTATAACTTATCTCCATTCTCACCCAGACTCTGTGGACACAGACATGATCTAATAAACCTTAGCAAGGAGAGTCTTATGGAGGGTGGTACCTGGCATATAGTAGGCATGTAATAAGAAAACCCATTTGAGATTTTCTTGGCAAAGATACTGGATTGGTTTCCCATTTCCTTCTCCAGCTCATTTTATAGATGAGAAAAATGAGGCAAAAAGGGTTAAGTGACTTGTCCAAGGGCATACAGCTAGTAAGGGTCTGAGGCCAGATTTGAACTCAGGAAGATGAGTCTTCCTGAATCAAGGACTGACACTCTATCCACGGCATCACCTAGCTGCCTTCCTGTTTCTGACTTACTCATTTGATGATAGCCTTTCTGTGTCTTTGGAGCACACTGACCTCTTGAACTAAGGGGGTCCTGAAATATTCTGGCTTGATTATAAACCAATCACCTTAGCTATACACAAAACCCCATTTATGAACAGGTTGTGTTGTCCTATGTAAGCCAATCCAATTCGTTTTTTGCTTGAAACTTGGAATGTGTTTTCTAACAGAAAGAATGCTACAAATGGTGGCAAGGTTTCCACATGAGCTTAGAAAAGCTTATTAACTCCTAATGTTGCTTAGCAGTAGTACTAACTATGCTAACCTGCCTTCTGAGTCTGGAGTATTATGCCGTATGGTGCAGGAGGACTGGGAAAGGGGGTAGAAAAAGGCAGGCGAATGGAGAGTCAAAGGAAGAAGAGGCTGGAGAAGAAAGAAGCTTCTTAGAACCACAGTTAGGAATTTCATCTCCTAGGGCCAATATCATTGTCTCCCTCTCATCTTTTATGGGACCGCCATTCCAATTTAGACCTTTATCTCTCACTGGGAATATGGTAATAATCTCCTACTTCCAGGCTCTTCCTTCTACAATTCATTCTGCACAGAGCTGCCAAAATAATATTCCTTGGTTATGAGCTTGAACCCACTACTCAGCTGCTCAAAAACCTTCAATAGCTCACTGTTGCCTTAAGGATAAAAGCCAGATTCTTCAGGCCAGCATTCACATTGTGGCCTTCTACAATCTGCTTCCAGCCTCCCTTTCTAGCCCAATTTTATACTATATTATATTTATATAGAATTCATTCATTGTATGTTTCAGTCAAATTTGACTATTGCTAGTTTTCTCCTACTCTTAATGTTTTATCTCCCAGCTCCCTACCTCACTTGGGATGTTGCACATACCTGTCATGTATTCCTTCCTCAATTCTGCCTCCATGAATCGTTCTCTTCCTTCAGGGATCAGCTCAGGGGTCACTTCTTTCTTGAATGATTCCCCCAGTTATTAGCTCCTTCTCCCTCCCTCTTCAGATTAATGTATATTATATTTATCTATGTTTACAGTTCTGTCCTTCAGTAGAATATCAATTCCTGGAGGGCTATGGAACTTTCTCTTGTTATTTTTGTTTTTTGTATCCCTAGCACCTAGCACAGTACTTTGTAAAAAGTAGGTGTTTAACAATTAATTGATGAATCAACAAGGATTTATTAAACCAGGTATTCAGCTAGGCTCTGGGAATAAAAAGTTAAAAGGAAACAGTTCCTGTCCTCATAAAACTTACATCTTATGAGGGGAGACAATGGTATACATCATCAGCTATAAACATATGCAAAATAAATATATTCAAGATAAATAAATAGAGGTAACTACACAGCCCAGTGAGCCTGAAGCCAGGAAAACCAGAGTTCAAATCCAGTCTCAGACATTTACTAACTGTATGACCTATAAGCAGATCACTTAACTTCTGCCTGCCTCAGTTTCCTCAACTGTAAAATAAGGCTAATATAATAGCACCTACCTCTCAGAGTTGTTATAAGAATCAAACGAGGTAATGTTTTCAAAGTGCTTAGACTGATATTCAGTAAGTGCTTAATAACTGCTTGTTTCCTTCTCTCCACTCCCCCCACCCCAATATGTAGGGGGTGAAGAGAGGCAGAGATGAGTTTAACATGGATTTCTTGAATTGAACTGACTTAATCTGTCACCTAACATCAACAAAAGACATAGGCTCAGAGGGAAAACATTGTTTGTCTCTTTCAGCCAGACCTTTGGCTAACTCCAGCTGTTTGCCTAGTACTCATTTTGTCCCCAAGGTGCATTTAATGTTCCTAGCAACCATCCTCCTGGCAATGTTGGCTCTCAGGAGCTTCAGACTGTGTCAGGACCTCCAAACACTCAGTCATTTCCCTCAATGAACCAAGACTCCCTGTTCAGAACTTTTAGCAGCAGGTTGTTTACTGAGAAGGGATGCCTTGCTCTATGTAAGTCAATTCAATTGGACTTGGCCAAAAGAGGAAATACATAATTGGTTGAGAAAGACAATGAAATCTCCTGGGAAGTGATTACTAATTATCTTCTGAACTATTTGTAGCAACTTGGTTCCACTTAGGGACTTGATTCAAAAGCCCATCATATTAAAGGAGGCTTGTCCCATGGATTTTAAACTCCAGTATGCTGTGGTCCTCTTAGAATATAAAGGCTGTGTGCTTAACAGAGTGTGTATGTGTTCATCCTTCATTGCCCGAACAAGACCATGCCATCAGAGAAATAATGATATGACTTGCACTTGATTTTGTTTTGAGTGAGGGAGGGCTGTACAGGTCACCAGCCTCACTTCTCCTCCAGAGTCATCTAAATCCAGTGACCAGATATTCATCAGGATGACTGGAGATGACCCAGAATGAGGCAACTGGAGTTAAGTGACTTGCCCAAGGTCATACAGCTAGTGAATGGCAAGTGTCTGAGGTGAGATTTGAACTCAGATCCTCCTGACTCCTGCACTGGTGCTCTATCTACTGCACCACCTACCTGCCCTAACAGAATGTACTTCTAAAGGAAAATACATCAGGTCCTAGAGCTGGGTATGAAAGAAGTATGGAATTGGGAGACCCAACTCTGACGTTTACTAGCTTGGGCAGGCTCCTTAACTGGCTGTCTCAATTTCTTAATTTGTAAAAATGAAATCCTAGTATTTGCATTATCTGCCACATCCAGCTGTTGTGAGTTTCAAAATCTGACAACTTTTTGGAATGTTCGACTCAAATAAATATGCATTTAGCCAATGCTTCCCTTCATCTTCCTTCAGCCCTCTCCAGCTTTCTAAGAGCTAACCAGGGGATGAGCCAATTCACATTGGGAGGTAAATACTGCTGAAGTCCTGCTATTTTCCCTTCAGGAATAAATGTTCCCTTGGCGGGAAGCCTTGGGGTTTCTCTTCAACAAAGTCTAGAGCAGCTCATTAGCCTGAAATGTAATTGTTCTGCAGTTGCTTTAGCCTTTAAGCAAAGAAAAGCCAAAGCTGTTTTGCACAGAATTTTGTGTGTATTTGCATATTTTGAATACTGTGTTCATGCATTGAAAGCCTCAGCAGCCCTGGTTTCTATATTGCCCAGAGCAGTCTCTGGGATGTCAGATGGACTGGGCACCTCTGAGGCCCTGGGGTACCAGGAGGTAGAGGATGACTTAGCAACAGAGCTGAAACCATTTTCAGTCACTTTCATGTCCTTGTGTCATGCCCCCTGTGAGGAATTGGCTTTTGGATTTTTAGGCCTCCTTCTTCTCCCTGACAAGGGGCAGCTAGGTGGTACAGTAGAGAGAGTGCCAGGCCTGGAGTCAGGAAGACTTGAGTTGGAATCTGGCCTCAAACACTTATTAGCTATGTGATCCTGTCACTTAACCCTGTTTGCCTCAGTTTCCTCATGTGTAAAATAAACTAGAGAAAAAAAATGGCAAACTGCTCTGGTATCTTTGCCAAATGGGGTCCCACAAGTGAGCAACAGCAGCAACCTTCCCTATAAGAAGGGGGCCATGGTACTTGACTGTTGACGATTCCCAGAGATGCAAATGAACTTGGCTAGTTGTACATGTGCCACCCAGGGATTTAGGACTGAAGAAAAAGGAAGGGGAAGACATCCTTCTGTTTCCTGATTAAAAGGAAAAGGATGGAGATCTAAGATCTTGGGCTCTGGAAAGGAAGAGGAAGCTAGAAAATTCAGGTGGGACTGTGCTCATAGACTAGAACTGAAAAAGAAGAGTCAGTGAAAGAGGAAAGGAGTCAAGGAAGTTCTGGCCTTGCTCTAGCTCCATTTCATTAAAAGTCAGGTTTTTTGTTTTGTTTTTTTACCACTGACTTTCAAAATTTCTGGTAACTCTGAAGCGCTCTCTCTCTCTCTCTCTCTCTCTCTCTCTCTCTCTCTCTCTCTCTCTCTCTCTCGCTCGTACTTATTCTGCCACCACTAGGATGAAGCAGATGGGGAGAAAGAAACCTGAGACTGTCTTTGGGGAATGTTGGGGAGAGGAACACAGGGGAAAAAAGAGGTGAGGGCAAAGCCGTACTGAGTAGCAGACTGGCTAAGCCCCTGGGATTCCTGGGAGAGAAAACTATCAGAGTTTGGGGGGTGGTTGTATCTATGTGGGAGTGAGAAGCCTCTCTCAGGGTTTTACGACAGCAGTGCCCTCTCCTACCCCAGAGGAAAGGAGGATGTACCTTAGTTGCAAAGTACCTGAAGCTTAGGGTGTTTGATTGCCATTTGTGGTCTCAGGAAGGAAGGCCAAAGGGTCCAATTTCATGGATAGATTTTAAGATGAACTTGGTTTAAAAGATATTTTGATAACCATTTCAATATAATTGGTTTCTTGTGGGATCCTATATGTTTTATTTCATGCATTTAAAAACATGATTCTGAGAAGGGGTGCATAGGTTTCACCAGACACCAAAGGAATCCGACACCCCAAAAGGGTGAATGTCCCTTGAACTAGTTCAAACTTCTAATTTTACAGATGAGGGAAGAAAGCTAAGACTCAGAGAGTGGAAGTAATTACCTAAGGTCACACCACCGTAAGGAGCAGTACCAGGGTTTGTCTCTAAATTTAATGATTCCTGTTACTAGAAACAGCTCTTTTTGAGTTCCTCCATCCAGACCCCAAAGCCTCCCATTTCGGAGTTCAGAGCTCCTGTTGGATCTCTGAAGAATAGGAATTCTCTCCAAGTGCTGTGGAGTTCTTTCCTCATCTGGTACCAACTAAATATTGTTCCCTTTTCTTGGTCCCTAACTTCTTTCTAGGAAAGCTGGCTTTCCATTTAATCTACTCCATTTAAATTTAGTGTTATTTACTAGGAAACTTTAATCTCTACTAAGGGAGACAAGGAGGTACCTCATTTATTCATTAACAATTAACCATTGAATCCCCAGATTAGATTGATGACATTCCTGTAAATATGTGAGCAGAGGGTGAGTATATTGGGAAGGATGATTCATTCAGGTGAACTTTTCAAGTATTTACTTATACTATCTATTCGTGGATGTCCCCTAAGAAAGTCTTAGAGCAGTCTTAAACCATAGAAGCTTAACCTACTTAACCTATTTTCTACTTGAGGAAGTACTTTAGTAGTTTGATCAACTAAAGCTTAAAACTTCAAGACTTTTGGGAGACTCTCTATTTTGTATTTACATCTGTATATACATGTACTTCACTCAGTGGAAGTTAGATTCCTTAAGAGTGGGGTCTTCCATTTTTGTTTTTGAATTCCCAGCACCCAGCACAGAGTATAGTTTACAGTAGGCGATTAATAGTTGCTTATAGTTTCATTGATTCAAATGAAAATATGAAATAGTTTGTAATCAGGAAGACCTAGGGAAATTAGCTTTCATAATTCATAGATTTAGAGCCAGTAGGAATCTCATAGGTCATCTAGTCCTCTAAAAATGCAAATCAGCACCTTCTCTGCAAAGCTATAATCTTAGAAAGTTGCCTAGTTAACAAAGAAGTTAAGTGACTAGTCCAAAAGTGGAGCTGGGACCTGAACCCAGATCCTCTGATTTTGCAAGTTCCTTATTATGATACCATAATTTGTTAGCTAAGGGTTTTGTTGTTGACTCATTTCAGTTGTGTCTGATTCTTTGTGACCCCTTTTGGGGTTCTTGGCAAAGATACTGGATTGGTTTTCCATTTCCCTCTCCAGCTCATTTTACAGATGAGGAAACTGAGACAAACAGACTTGTCCAGGGGTCACGCAGCTAGTAAGTGTCTGAAATTGGATTTGAACTCAGGATGATGATTCTCCTTGACTCCAGGGCTGACTCTACCCACTGAGCCACCTAACTGCCTTGAGCTAAGTGCATACAACTCTATCAGAACCTCCCTGCTCTCATTCTGGCCTATGCCTTATGTTCCCACCTGTGTGGCTCCTTTCTTCTCCATTGTGACCTTAAGATAGAAATCTGTTACTCTCCTTAGTACTCTCCACAGCAGCTCTTCTAAATGTTTTCATCTCTATTTAAACCTCCTATTGCTTCCCCCTTCCCCCACCATCTCAGGTGAGAACTTTGTTCCATAGTTCACTGAAAAAAATTAAGGCCATTCACTATGAACTCCCTCTTTCCTTCTCTTCCCTATCTCATGTCACTCTAATGCCTTCTGCCACTATCTCCTTCATCCTTATCTCTGTGAAGAGGTGGTCTTATTCCTTACCAAGGCTAACCCCTCTCCATGCATAAGTGCCTGCCACATCTTTCCCCTCTCTAATCAATCCTCCACTCATCTGCCAAAGTTATTTTCCTAAAGTTCAGGACTAACCATGTTATCCCCTGCTCGATAAACTCCACTGTCACCTCTGGGATAAAAAATAAAACCCTCTGTTTAGTGTTCAAAGCCCTTTATAACTTAATCCCTTCCTACCTTTCAGTCTCTTTACACCTTAACTTCTACCATGTACTTTTCGTTCTAGTGACCCCCGCTTCCTTGCTGATCTGCAAACAAGACACTCCATCTTTTGGTTCTGGGCATTTTCTCTGCTTGTGGCCTATTCTGGAACACTCTTCCTCCTCATGTCCACCTATTGACTTCCCATAATTCTCAACTTAAATTGCACCTTCTGTACGAGACCTATCCCAACCTCTGTTAAATCTAATATCTTTCCACTTTTAGCTATTGTCTACATATCCTGTATATTGCCTGTTTGCATATATTTGTTGGCTTACTTTTTCCCCTACTAGATTGTAAGGTCATTGAGGGCAGGGACTATCTTTTGACTTTTTCAATATTCCTTTTTAAAATGTATATTTCATCTATCTATCTATCTATCCATCTATCTATTTTTACATTCCTTAGCACTTAGCCTGGAACATAGAAGGCCCTTAAGAAATGTTTACTGAGTGATCATCAAAAAAGGTAATGAAATCATTAGGTTTCATTAAGAGAGATATGGTATCTATAATGAAGGAACTTTATTAAACTTCCTGGTTAGGACAAATTTGGTACTGTATTCAGGTCTGGGCATCACATTTTAGAAAAGTCATAGAGTAAGCACGACAAGACGATACATCAGGACGCATCAGGCAGACACATCAGGATGGTGAGAGAACTGGAGAACATGCCTTGCATGGATTGGGGTGAAAGAACTGGAAATGTTTATCCTGGAGAAGAGAAGAATGAGGGGAGAGATAGCTACCTATCCTCAAGAGTTTGAAGGACTGCCATACGGAAGAGGCATGAAACTTGATTTTCTTGGTCCATCCAGAGGGCAGAACTAGGAACAATGGATGAGAGTTTCAGGGAGACAGATTGAAGCTCGATTCTAGGAAATCTTTCTAGGCATCAGATCTCCCCAAAAGGGAAATAGAATCTTCTGGGAGGTAGTGAGCTTCTTTCACTGATGGTATTCAAGGAGAGGGTGGATGGCCCTTTTATTGGTCATGTTTTAGAGAGCATTTTTATTCAGGTATGGGTTAGATTCAGAGATATGCTGATAAATATTTAACAAAGGGCATTCCAAAGAAGCACAAGACACTTTCAAGTTTAAATGTATTATCAACATTTTCTCCATCAATTTCTTAAGTTCAGATAGTCAACAAAACAAAATAAATCAAGCCCCTATAGGCAGTAGGTTTGCCAATTTCTTTGGTGTAGATGCTCATGCTGTAAATACTTACTTGAACCAGTAGGATCTGGCTCTAGCATACCCCTGGGTCCATTCCAAATCTCAGATTTTGTGATTCTGTGAAACTGTCAGCCAGTGTCAGACACTGGACTAAAACTTAGGATTCTTTTTTCCCTACATGTGCTACATGTTGCCTTAGCTGCAGTTTATAAAATAAACGCGGTGTAGGCTAAGGAACAAGGGTACATCGAGTAAGTGTTCACTGAATTGTGGACTTTGAGGCACCTGGCTCAAATTTCAGGTTCTTGATTTTCTGAATGTCCTCTAGGATAAGCAAATCTTGTCCAACTGTTGACCTCATCTTATAAGATATCATTTCCTTCTGAGCTCATGTGATTTAGTGTGGGATCAGTGATAGAGGTTAACATTTTTATAACATAGAAATGGCACATTGGGTTCTTAGCTCTGCAGCTGGGCTTTGTCATCCTTGCGGGCAAAGGGGTTTCCATTGGAAGCATTGGATTTGGTTTCAGAAGATGTAAGCTTGAGTTCCATGTAGAACAGAAATATGTTAGGAGTATATTCCCCTGAGTCTTCTCTTAAGATGAAACCGTTCTATGCAGGTGACTATTGGAATTTTTAAAAGTAGAGTCCCTAAAATCCCAAATATGATTTACACTAGGAGAGGAACCTTTAAAAGTCTCTTGGTGCCCAGATTTCTAAAAGATAATAATAGCTCACATTTATTCAGTACTTACATACATTCTTTCTCTCTCAGTATATCTCCTTTCAATTCAATAATTTTCTTTCCATTTCCAATTCTTCCTCTCTCACTTTAGAATCTTAGCATCCCTTATCAAAATAATCTCATTCTCATTAAAGAAGGAGAAGATTAGCATGGATATGAGTATTGTCATAAATGGACCAATAAACATTTATTTAAAAAATATCTGCTATGAACTGGATCCTATGGGAGCTATCCAGAGATATAGAACATGCTTAGGGTCTAGTAAGGGAGAATTCACATATAGGTATGAAAAGATCAATAAAGTCAGGAGTGCAGTTGCACAGGGGTCACAAGTCATTCATTGAGAATGACTCCAAACTGAGAATACGTTTCCTAGGTGGGTCCCTGAGGCCAGGTTGTCTTCTAACTCTGGACCTTTAATAGCATCTTTACATTTGCCTTTTGGAAACAGTAAGGAAAAGTTAGCCAAGCAGGAGAACCTGCCTGATTCCTCTGAAGGATTTCTCATCCATAGTGTCCTGAGTTAATTAAGGCCTAGGGAGGTATGGAGAAAGAAACCAGAGCCCCAGATTCCTTGAGCAGAGATAGTTTAGACCAACCCTCTCTAGCTCAGAGAAGACTGTACTTCAATCATTCCAGGACTGTAAGCACAGATCTTATTTTTAAAAGACCTCCTTTATGGGTGTCATTAAGAAAGGTTTTGAGAGGCTGCTCAAGTGTACTCTGATTGTGTGTGGGAAGGTCCCATAAATAGAACGAGAATCCCTCCTCTTCATCCTGCTAGGATATTTCTGCTTTGCATATCCAGCTCCCTGGCTCACCAGCGGGGCAGTTCCTTGTGTTAGGGTAAGAATTCCTGAGCCTACGACATTGCCTCTGCACTGCCCTCAGGGTCAGGGTTCGCTCATTCCTCCTGCCCCCTACGGCAGTGGCTACAGCAAGACCATGCTGAAGAATTTTGCTCTTTTCATCACAGTCATCTTTCTTTGTTAACTTCACTGCAAAGAATGCCTCCCTCCTCCTCTCAGCCCCCTTCAGATGGAGTCAGCTGTTTAGGAGAGAAAGACAATAGTTCAGCTTCATGTCTCCAATTACTGCTGTTCCTTCTTCCCCCTTGCCTGCCTTGGAGTAGATATGCCTTACTCTGTTTTTTTCCCCATCCCTTTGGATGGGAATAGAGTCTCTAGGGAAGAGGTCTGGTCATTTTAAATGGTCTGAAAATATAATTAAAGTAGACCACAATTGGGTCTGTATAGCAGAGGGTGGGGGTGGATAGAATGAAGTAATGGTATCATTTGGCAGAGAGCTGGGTAGGGAAATTGGGAGGGACTAGGGCTCTTTCTTTCATTAGCTTTCCAGCACCCCATGGACAAAATTAACTCATGCCAGGAACAGAAGCAAGGAGAATGTTGGGAATGAGCTGGTTTGTTCATCATCATTTCGAGTCCTGCTCAGGTGGGTTTTTCAAGGGGCTAAGAAGATAAGAGTGGTATAAAGGAAAACAAACAAACCACTAGTTGGAACCAAAGGCCCTGGAAGTGTCAAATCCTGGCTCGTCTGTTTCCTGGTTGTGACATTAAACAAGACATTGAACCCTCGGGGGCGTCCTTTTCCTCATCGGTAAAATGAGGGAGCTAGACAAAATGACTTTTGAGGTTCCTGCAGCTCTTATAGATCTTAACCTATAAGAAGGGTTCTACAAGGCTTTCTCCGGCCGTGGTCTGGCCATCTGCTCTCGTTTTTAGGAAGCAGGGTGAGATCTGATAGCAGGTGTCTGGCCTGTGAAACTAAGGATTCTGATCTAATCCTTGCTCCATGACTTGGCCAACGTCTTCTCTTTTCTGTTGTAACATGAGTCCCAAAGCCCATCAGTATCGGTTGTTACTGTCGTTGTTCAGTCGGTTTTCATTCATGTCTGACTCTTCATGACCCCATTTGTTTTTTGTTTTTCTTGGCAAATATACTGTAATAGTTTGCCATTTTCTTCTCCAGCTCATTTTGCAAATGATGAACTGAGGCAAACAGGGTTAAGTGACTTGCTCGGAGTCATAAAGCTAGTAATTGTGTGAGGCCAGATATGAGCTCAGGTCTTCCTGCCTCCAGGCCTGGTGCCACTGAGAGGAGCTACTTTAATTGTTTCCAAAAGGGAAGTAGAAGATGGAGGACAGAGGATGACTACTCCACTCTTCTCAGAGAGCAGAGGCTATTGGGCTGCAATTATATCTGTCTGCTCCTGTAAATATTATTAATCTGGGGAATGTGGTTTTCAGATTCAAACTAAACTTCTGATTGCTAGTCATTAATGAGGATAGGAGGACTCCAAGCTTTACCTCCAAAGCTTGATTTCCTTCCCACTAAATACCAGTTCCATAATGAACACACATACAGCAAAGAAATATATTTATGCAAGTCAGTGGCAGAACTGAAATTAGAGAAGGTACACATAGGTGCATACATACCAGACAATACAGAATGAAGCATCTGTCTCATTGGGAGCAAGGTAACTCAGCTCAAGCAAAAGAGAGAAAACCTAATCTCCCCAGAAGTCTCTAGTGTAGCAAGTTAGACATAGGGACATGATGGGGCCTGAAAGCTTCTCTCATATCTGCTTCTTCCAAGAATCTTATTTTCTTTTCAGCAAACTTAAGTGGGATTGACATCATCCACTTCCCTCTTAAAGCTAGATGCCAGAAGCATCTGAAGTGACTGTATAGCCTAAAATAAACCAAAGAGACTCACCAGAGACTCAAGAAAGTTTGAAGAGCCCAGAGCTCTCCCCTTTCCCACTCTGGCTAACCCTACCCTATCCCTCATGTGGGTGCAGGGCATTGATCTCCAAAATTGAGGAGCAAGTCCAGTATCGTTGGGATTTCGGACTCAGATTACACTATACTTCAGCTTCTATATTTATGGTCATGCCATCTTCTGTTTCTCTAACCTTTATCTTGAGAAGTTCCAAATAATGCACATGTTTTTTTGAATCTTGGAATCTTTTGTCTAAGAGTATGACAGAACCAGAGAATGAAAGCTTAAAATGAAACAGGAGGCATTGGGGGAGAGGACAAAAAAGGAAGAACATTATCTCAGGGCTGCTAGATAAAATAATTACCCATCTAGGATGCCTAGACAATGGGATGTTTCAGATGATCTTTGAAGTTTCCTTCTAGCCTGAAGAGATTATAACTTGGCTACTTACTATCACCAATTAACCAGGGGATGGCATCCTTATGATACCCTTGTAACAGTAAGCACCCCAACATACACAGGGGGAGCTGCTATCACGGGGTCTTGCATGTGCATTCATAAAAGGAAAGTAACTTTCAAGGGGTTAACAATCACTTTAATCAAGAACATGTGTCATTCCTTTAACAAAGCACATATAACATTCACCTAATTCAGGGGAGTCAGCACCCTGAACTTCAAAGAAAATACGGAGAAACCAAAAATCAGCAGCCATGACTTCCTCTACCTGAATTCAACAGACAGTCCAACTGTCTGACCATAGTTACCAGAAAGGGAAGCACTGATATCTAGGTTTTCAAAGTCAGGGGGCTCCTTAAAGTGGTTTCCCAGAGTCCTCATCTGGCACTCAAACCTTCTTACAAAAACTAAGCCCCAAAGTAACACCTCACCCTCAGAGTACTCATACACTTTTTCAATAGAAAAAACAAAATGTATTTGGGACCCTCTTACAAAACAATTCCCCTACAATAGGCAGGCCCATCAATGGGTGGGAAAGATCTTCTTTAATCACATTATTCAATCAGAGGCACTTTAAGTAAAACAAAAACAGCAAAAGATCCTAATTTGATTCCCATCACACTCCACCCTTCCAAGATCCTTGGTCTTACAATCTAAACAGCCATGGATTCTGGGACAAACAGAGGGCTTATACTTTGTGATCCCAAATCTAGGTGATTTAAGCAGGTCACATAGGCAAATTTAATCTGAATAGGCATTAGCATTTCTTTAGTAAATACAACATAATTCCCACAAAATAAACACATCATGAACTTTACATTTACAGAATACATCTCATAGCAATTCATTACCAGGGTGACCATATGGCTTTAAACAAACCCAAAGGTATATGCATAACATAACATAATTCCTTGAGGAGAGAACAACCAGCTCCTCCTTCCTCAATCCCAAATAGAAACATCCAAGCAAAGTCCTCTGGGGTTTGTGTCCTCCCCACCCTGCACTCTTAGATGTAGGCTCTAATGAGCCAAGGCAGCCTACTTTCAAGTCCTGAGGGGCAGCTGGACAGCAAAGTCATCAAGGTGGAGTACTTGGGGGTTACAGGGCACTTACCCCCACCCACCATAGGCAACTCCACCCTCTGGGTCCCTGCTGCAAAAAAACACACTCAGTGCCTTGCAGCACAGTGCCTACCTTGTTTCACAGCTGAACTTTCAGCTCCTGGGTTCTCCTCCACCAGCCAGCTGCTGCCCGGATCTGCCCACAGGCAGCTCTCCATTCCTGTTCCTCTCACCTCTCCAAGGCTGGCACACTGGTAATTCTCCACTTTTGTTCTTACCTCACCAAGGTTGGCACATTGTCAGTTTTCCACTTCTGCTGGGTCACTACGAAGGCAGTTTTCTGCTGGGATTCCAGCGCTCCATTCCAAGCTCTTGCTGCTCTGGTCTGGTTCTGAATACAATACACTTTCAGGGTCTTCACTCCTCCAACACAGTCAGGAGCTGGGCTAATCCACTCAAGTCTAGGCTCTGGCCATCCCCACTTCTCTGGGATCCACAGAACCATAGCAGCCACACCTGGGAAACAACAGACAATTATCTCAGTCCCACAAAACGCCATGCTTTCCTTTAAATTTATGCAGATCCTGCCAATGATGCCTATCACATTATAAATAGAACAAATAAAATGAATATGTTTAGTTGTAGTCTGGTCAGACCCAAACTCAAACTTTCTCCCTCGTGTGAAGTTTCCAGAACTTGTACTCCATAAGCACAGATTTCAAGTATAAGAGTGGGGTTGGTTGATAGCTACTCAATCGAGACCTCCTACCCCACATCTAGAAAATGATAAGATGTCCAATCAATTGATCCCAATCATAGATTTTAGATTAAGTGAGAAAAAATCTTTGAAAACCATTAGATGAAGTTCAATGATTTCAGACAGGAAGTCTGTTTTAATTGGCTGATGGAGTTCATCATATCTTCTGAGTCCTGTATAAAAGCATTAAGTTAATTAAAACCAGGGAGTTTCAGTGAGTTGTAAGCCATTTCAGAGGTTGGAGCAAAAGTGGCTTTCCAGTAGAACTCCTGAAGAAAAAATGCCTGGGGGAGTGAGAAGGGAAGGGACTTGGCCAGGTCTCTTCCCTTCCCCCAAATTTGACCAGAGAAGGACCCCAAAACTTCAAAGAGAGGATGCTGGACTTTCAATCCTTTCATCAATGTCTTAGTGGTATTCTGAATCATTTGATAGAAGTGTCCGTATTGAGAACTGAGGACAAATTGGACATAGATTTACAAGAAGCCCAGTAAATAAATCATATCATGTTTAAAAAGGCTTAAATTTTATCATGCTTAAGAAGGGAACTTCCTGACAGTGGGAGGAGGAGATTTCTAGTAACTAGGAACTGTGGGTAACTTATTTAACTTATTTTGAGCCCACTCTCCCTTCAACTCTGTACTTACTTAGGAGAAAATGTGTCTTGGATTTTTAAGGAAATGTTTAAATCAACTGTTTTTACTTGTACCACTTTAGTACACACACCTTTCTAATAGTTACTTAATACTGATTGACTAAAATTGTTTTCACCTGAAAATCTTGGGGGACAGCACCCTCAAACTAATGGCATTAGGGGGGACTCAAGTCAATGGCATTAGAGAATAACCCCCAACTTCTTACAGGATTTAGAACTTTTAGAGGAGGGATTTAGCCTTGTTTTGGGGACTAGGAATCATCAGTATGTATCAGAGTTTGGACAGGGATCCTTAGAGTTAGCTGTGAACTAGTCCAAATATTCTGGAGAGCAATTTAGGACTATACCCCAAAAGCTGTAAAACTGTTCATACCCTTTGATCCAGTAATACCCCTACTAAGTCTGTACCACAAGAGATCAAAGGAAAAGATAAGGACAAAAATATTTAAAGCAGTTTTTTTTATTGTGACAAAAAATTGGAAACTGATGGGATACTCATCAACTGGGTAAAGTTCTGGAATATAAATAGGATGGAATACTATTGTGCCATAAGAAATGATGAAGGAGATGGTTTCAGGGAAGACTTCTATGAACTGACGAAAAGTGAAATGAGCAGAACCAGGAGAACAATGTACACATTAACAGCAATATTGTAAGATGACCAACTGTGAAAGACTTAGTAATTTTGCTCAATACAACTTTCTAATACAATTCCAAAGAACTCATGATGAAAAATGCTTTCTACCTGAAGACAGAGAATTGATGAACTCAGAATACTGATAGAAGCTTGTCTATTTTCTCTTCTTTTTGAAAACATAGCTAATGTGGAAATAAGTTTTGCATGATTTAAAAAAGAAAAAAAACACACCAAATTCTGGCTCTGCTACTTAATGAAATGACCTTGGGCAAATCACTTACTGTCTCTCAACTTCAGTTTCCTTATCTTTAAGGCCAGTGAGAGCATTTTTACTGACTGTTCTCTTTGCCTGGAATTCTCTCCTTCCCCATCTCTCTCTCTCTCTGTCCTCTCTCTCTTTGTCTCTCCTCACATATGTGTGTATACGTAGACGCACACATACATACGCAAGTGCATATCTAAATCTCTATATATCTATATCTATCTTGTTTGTACATAGTTATCTGCATGCTGTCTATCTTATTAGACTGGGATGTTCTTGGGAGCACTTGGCATTTAATAAAGGCCTATTGATTAGTTGACTGAATGATCTCTGAGATCATCCTTTAAATCCCAGATTGGCAAATTTTTTTTTGTTCAGGGACAAATAGTAAATGTTTTAGAATTTGTGGGTAAAGAGGCCAAAATGAGGATGATATTATGTAGATACTTACAGAACAAGAAAGAAAATGAATTTCTATAAATTTTTTATTGATGAAATAAAAATATAATAATAAATTGATTATGATTTTTTTTTAACAATATAGGTCTACTAATGAAAAGGATAGAATTCTTTTTTGGGGAGAATGACTTGATAATTAGGGTTCAAAGTTAGTGCTCTCTATCATCAGAATCAATTTCAAGTGTTTATGTGCTAATGCTGATCTCTAATGAGATTTTATGTGTTTTATATTTGAAAATGTTTCCACACAAATACTGATGTCAGACCATGAGCACGTGATTTTAATTGATCATATTCTTTGCTTGGAAGGCATTTATAGGATTCTTCTCTTGATAATTGCCTTTTAGCATGTCATTTCATTGCACATTAATCACTTCCAATTAAAGATTAGGTGGAAACTCCTCAACTGCACAGCTAAATGGATTTTGAACTATGGAAATTTCTTTTGCACTTGCATCAAGGTCTGAAACAAGCTGCTGGAATTAGAGTTCAGAGAATCTATCTGCTGCAAATTTGTGTGGGGATGGGGAACTCTCTGATTGCTTTAATTTTTGATAGCATGGAAAATGTATAAAAAAGCATGACATTACTTTTGATTCAAACAATGTTAGTTGGCATTGAACTGATTTACTGCAGTGTGTTTCACATATAAATGCTATTTTAGATTGAATTCATTAAGAAGCATCATCAAGTCTGCAGCAAAAGCCAATTTTGAAAGCCAATCAGTGTTTGATGATAGTGGTTGAGGGTGGTTCTTCTCGTTCAGAAACATTTCTTCCTTAGCCTCTTAAGTTATAATTGTATTATTTAAATCTATGGTATTCTGAGCCGCAGTGTAAAGTGATGAGGGGGTCATAAAAAGTCTCCACTGTAGTGAAAAAGTAACTATAGACAGTACAGAAATAAATGAGTGAGTCTATGTTCCAATAAAACTTTATTTATGGACATTGAAATTTGAATTAAAATAAAAAACTCCTGAACGTTTATAAGGGTTATTCAGGAATCCAGAATTATCTTTTTTTAAATGAAAGAATAAGGAATAATATACTTGTTTTAACTATAGAGAAGAGGGATATTTTTGAAAATCAGACAAATGGAAGAAATCACTGAAGATCCAATCATAAGAATCAGTGGCGCAACAAAAAGCGTTAACTTTATAATGAAAAGAAATGGGGACAATATTTGCAGTAAATACTTCAGATAAAGACATCACATCTAAAATCCATTAGGAACAGATGTGTATCAACAAGACTAATAAAATGGAAGTCACCACAGCAATAGTCAAAGAACATTTACAGACAATTTTCAAAGGAAGAACTACAATCTATTAACAATTGCTTGAACACATATTAGATTTCTCTAATAATTAGAGAAAGGCAAATTAGATGCTTATGATACTATTATGCCTATTAAGAGCAGTAACAAAAACTAGGTAAAATTTGATAATAGGAGGAGTTGGGGAAGGAAAAAAAATGCTATGATAACATCGTTGGTGGGTCTACAGATAGGCACACACTTTAAAAAAACTATTTTTTAAATTGGGAATTTAACAAAAGTCAACAAATATGAGTATTTCAATATACAAAGGAACACAGAAAAGGGATTATACATGAAATTGTAAAACTATTATATATAGATTATTTTTAAGAAAAATAAATATAAAATTTAACTGAGTGACAAAACTGATCTGCCTATTGTATCACTTTCTGTACTTTGATCTGTTCTCTTCTATATATTGAAAAAGTTTCACTGAACCTCTTTTCTTTCTTTCTTCTTCTCTTCACTGTCATTACCTATATTCTTTTTCATAACTCCCTGTCTTCAATGGAAACCTCTCTCTCATGACAAATAAGTATGATCAATCAAAACAAATTGATATATTAGCTGTGTCTGATATTGCCTGTCTCATTCTATACCCCTGGTCTATCACCCATGACTAGTCATTGCATGGATCAAAGTTCTCAACACTTTCAAAATTGTTTTCCTTTATGTTGTTATAATATATAATACATTCTCTATATAATTTAATATAAAATATTATTCCATATATAACATATATTTTATATATAAATTATTCTCCTGTTTCTTTTCAATTCACTCTGTATAGATTCACAGAAGTCTTTTCAGGTTTCTCTGAACCCATTTGTTTTGTCATTTCTGATGAGGCAATAATATTCCATTTTACTCACATGCCATAATTTTTTCAGTTATTCTCCAATTAATGGGAACCCATTTTATTTCCATGTCTTTAATATAATAAAAAGTATTACCACAAATATTTTTGTGCACATGGGTCCTTTCCCTTTGTTTGTTTTGTTTGTGTGTATATGACTAGTAGTACGGGTGGATCAAAGGATACACACAACTTAGTGATGTTTTTAGTATAGTTTATAAATTACTTTGAGGAATGTCTAGATCAATTCACCATCCCAACAACAGTACATTAACGTGCCTGTCCTACCACATCCCCAACAAACACTTACCATTTTCCTTTTTCTCTTCTTTGATAACTGGATATGTATGAAATGGAACTTCAGAGTTTTAAAAAAATCTGTATTTCTCTTGTTATTAGTAATTTGTAGAGGTTTTTTTAAAAACATGATTGTTGAGAGCTTGCATTTCTTATTTTGAAGACTGCCTTTTCATATATTTTGACTACTTTTTTGGGGGAAATAGTTTTTGTTCTTATGTATCTATATAATTTTCTTATATATCTTGGGATATCAGACTTTTATAAGAGAACTATGCTGCAGAGATTTTCCCCAGTTAATGGTTTCTCTTCTAATTCTAACTTTATTGATTTTATTTGTGCAAAAGATTTTCAATCTTTTTTTAAAAAAACAAATATCTATTTTATCTTCTGCGACCTTGTTTGGTTAAGAATTTTTCTTCTTTCCACAGCTATTATTTTCTCTTGTCCTCTGATTTGTTTATGATCTGCTTTTTAAATCCAGAACAGATTTGCAGTTGAAACTTACTGTGATATATGGTGTGAAAGATTTGTGTTAAATTTAATTTCTACCAGACTGCTTTCCATTTTTCCTAATGATTTTGTAAAGCAGGGAGTTCTTATCCTGGTAGTTTATACTCTGATTTTATTAAATGCTCTGCTGCTATGTTTGAGTGATTTTTGTTTACTCAATTTGTTCCTCTCAAAAAATAGAAAATTTTTTTCTATTATTTTTTCATTAGTAGCGAATAGTTTGATGATCTGTACTTTTTTCTCTTATTTCCTCTGAGATTCTAGACCTTTTGTTTCTCCAGATGTATTGTCATTATTTTATTTAGTTCAGTGAAGGAACAATTTGATATGGCACTACATCTGTAAATTAGTTTAGATAGCATTTTCATTTTTGCTATATTAGCATGGCCCAATCAAGATAAATTAGTAGTTCTCCAATTATTTAAACTTTCTTTTATGTCTTTTAAAAAATGTAATTTAAATTTTTGGTTACATTTTAAGTTCCAAACTTTTTCCCTCCCTCCCTTTCTATCCTGCACTAGAGAAGGCCATCATTCGACACAGATTTATATATATAAACCATACTATACATACTTCTATTTATCAGTTCTTTCTTGGGAGGTAAATAACAGCTTCCTCATAGGTCCTTTGTCGTTGCTGATTCAGTATTTACATACTCGGAATAACTTAGTCATTCCCAGTTCATCTTTGAACAATGTTGCTATTACTGTCTATAATGGATCTGCTCATTAAACTTTTCATTATTTCTTGTAAGTCTTTCCACGTTTTTCTAAAACCAACCCAGTCCCTCACTTCTTACACCACAGTAGTTTTCTATCACAATCTTTTATTACACCTTGTTTAGCCATTCCCAAATTGATGGGTATATCCTCTCAATTTACAATTCTTTGCCATCACAAAGAGAGCTGCAAAAGAACATATAGGCTGTTTTCCTTTTTCCCTGATCACCTTGGGAAACAGATCTAATAGTGGTATTGCTGGGTCAAAGGGTATACACAGTTTTATAACTCTTTGGGCATAATTCCATATTGCACCTAGAAATGGTTGGATCAGTTCACAGTTCTACCAATGATGTATTAAAGTTCCAGTTTTTCCATATCTCCTCCAATATTTGGCATTTCCCCTTTTATCATTTTAACCAATCTAATAGATGTGAGATAATCTATTAAAGTTGTTTTAATTTATATTTCTCTAATCAATAATGATTTAGAGCTTTATTTATATGATTGTATAGTGTTTTGATTTTTTTCACAAAAGTTTCCCTGCCTATTCATATCCTTTGAGCTTTAATCAGTTGTGGAATGATTTACATTCTTATAAATATGATAAAGTTCTCTATATATTTGAGATATGAAACCTTTATCTGAGAAATTGTCTATAAAATGCCCCTTCCCATTTTCTGCTTTCCTTCTAATCTCAGCTACATTGATTTCATTTGTACAAAACCTTTTTAGTTTAATGTAATCAAAATTGCCCATTTTATACCTCACAATATTCTTTATCTCTTGTTTATTGTAAGTTCTCCTCCTATCCAAAAGTCTGATAGGTAATATGTTCCATGTTCTTCTAGTTTTCTTATGATATTTTCCTTTATATCTAAGTCATATTTCCATTTTGAGTTTATTTTGATAAATGGTGCAAGAAATTGGTCTATACACAATTTCTGTTTTCCCAACAATTTTTTTTTTTTACCAAATAGCATATATTCTTATCCCCAAAACTTAGCTCTTTACATTTATCAAACACAAGGTTACTATAATCAATTTACTATTTTGTATTGTATGTCTACTCTGTTCCACTGATCCATCTTTCTGTTTTTTAGTCAATACCAGATAGTTTTGATTAGATCTTGTACAGCTAAACCTCCTTTGTTTACATTTCTTTTTATATTTATTTATATATAAATGAAAGAATATTTATATATTTTTTTATATTTGTTCATTTAATTCACCTTGTAGGTGAACTCCAAGATATTTCATACATTTTCACATAGTTTCTAGTTATTTTGAATGGAATTTCTTTATCTTTTTCTTCTGGGTTATTTTGGTCACATATAGAAAGTCTCATAATTTTTATAAGTTTGTTTCATATTCAGATACTTTACTGAAGTTTACTTCAGTTAATTTTTAGTTGAACCTCTTTAAGTAAACCAAATCATTTCCTAAATTCAATAATTTTGTTTCTTCTTATCTATGCTCACTCCATTTATTTCTTTCTCTTGTATTACTGTAATAGTTAGCATTTCTAGAACCATATTCAATTATAGGGGTAACAATGGACTCTCGTGCTTTGCTTCTGAGATTATTAGAAAATATTCTAGTTCTTCTTCATTATCTCATGACTTTAGCTAAATAGATTTTATCCTATTGAGCAAAGTTCCTTTCAATTGTTTTTTATTATTAATATAGTTGTGTTATATTTATAATTTTGCTAATATTGAACCAAACATACATTTCTGGTATAAAAACAGCCTGACAATAGTTTATAACCTTTTCAATATGTTGCTTTAATATGCAGCCTTTTGATATGTTGCGAATAGTTTATTGAAGTTATTTTTGCATTGCTATTAATTACAGATATTGGACCTAGAATTTTCTTTCTCTATTTTTTCTCTCTTTTAGCATTCAGAACTATGGTTGTCTTACAAATAATTTTGTAGAAAGCATTCTTCTCTCTTTTTGCAAACTATATAGTGTAGAAGTTAATTATACTCTGAATGTTTTATAGACTTTACTTATAAATCCATTTTGTCCTTGTTTTTATTTTCCTTAGGAGTTCATTGATGGCTTAGTCAATTTTTGAAAAACTTTGACTGTTTATGTGAGGACCACCCTACCTAAGTAAGGAGATGCTCATCACTATCATTTCCTGGGTTGGCCACTATTTAATGAATTCCCCAGCCAGAATAGACCCATGAAAATACAGGCAAATGCCAAATGGTCCCTAGTTACCTCTGAGATTCTCTTTTGCTTTTATAGTGATGACATCAGTGTTGAAAAAGGATACAGAGAGTACCACAGTCACAGTTTTTAGATTATCAGCAAAGAGTAATTGTGTGATATCTTTGTACAATTATGAGCAAGATGATATACTACTGAACCATTTCAATATAGAAATTCTGGCTAAAATGAGACCAAAGGAAGAAAAGGCATTCTCTTGGTCCTCTTCCTATTGGTCTGATCTGATCATTCCTTCTCCACTACCTTTGTCCTCCATCATCCGCATCCCTAGTTGTAGGGTCCACCAAAGTTCTTACCTGGGCCCTTTTCTCTCAACACTCTTATGGTGACTTCATCAGCTTCCATGGGTTCAGTGATTATCTCTATGCAAGTCATTCCTATGTCCACATTCAACCCCAGTCTCTCTACCTCCAAATACATATGGGACATCTCAAACTACATGTTCCATAGGTAGCTCAAATTCAACGTCTAAAATAGAACTCATCTTTCGCTCTAAATCTATCTCTCTTCTGAACTTTCCTATTTCTGTTAAATATCCCAGTACCTTTTTAGTTACCCAGGTTTGTAATCTTGATGTTATTTTTATCTCCTTACTTTTCCTCATCCCATATATCCAATAATGTCCCAGATCTTGTCATTTCTACCTCCACAACATCTCTCAAACTCGGGCCCCTTTTCAGCTTGCACAGTCACCATCATATTTCAGGCCTCAATCGTCTCTTCTGCAGACTACTAGAATAGCCTCCTTTAGCAAAAATAGCAAAAGCCTGGGTATCTTACCCTCCCAGTTTGATTTTTTCTTTTGAGTTGACAAACTAGGCCTTCTTTTGCCTTATTTCTTCTCTAGCCTTAAATCACTGAGTGAGTGTTGCCTCAAACAAACTGGGAAAGACCTTAGCTTCAAAAGGCCAAGGCCTCCCACTACATCTGGGTTTATCTCCAGTTGTCTTGACCTGTCTTGTCACTGGATTCAGATGACCCTGCAGGAGAGAGTGAGGCTGATGACTTTACCATTCTGCCTCACTTAAATCCAATTCACTTGCAAGTCAAGACATCACTCTCCTGATGTCCTGAGTCCTCTTTGAGATTGACAAACAAGCAGCAACAGCAACGATATTGTCCCAGTTGCTCCTCCTGCCTTAAGTCTCTCCCCTCCAACACATCCTCTACCTTGTGGACAAAGTGATTTCCCTAAAGCACAGGCCTGGTCATGTTAGTCCCACAGTGGCCTTGAAGGTACAATATGGACTCTCCTACTTGGTATTTAAATCCTTTTTCACAACCTGGACCCAGTCTACCTTTCCAGCCTTATTCTGTATTGCTCCCCTTCCTACACTTTACCATTTTGTCCAGCAAGACTTCTTGTTATCCCTTGAATAATGAAGTGATGCTACCTCATCTCCGAACTATGCCTTTGGGCTCATTGGTCTTCGGTGCTTGTAATATACTCCCTCCTTAACTCCATCTCTTTAGTTTCCTTCAATACTCAGCTCAAGTATTCCCTTCTATATGTTATCTTTCCTGATCACCCCCATCACACCCTGCTCCAAGATGCTAGTGCCCTCTCCATCGTCCCCCCTTCTGCCAACCCCTAGGTAAGACAGTTACCTTGTCTTTATTTCAGCTATGGTTTTATATACCTTTCTATGTACATCCCTCCCTCAACAAACCTGTAAAATCTTTGAAGGCCGGGACTGCTTCCTTTCTGTCTGTATCCCCAGTGCTTAGAATGATGTTGTTGTTTGGTCATTCATGACCCCATTTGGGGGACCCTGTAATAAAGGTCCCTTGTGACCATTGCTCCAGTGCTTTCCCACTTCATAATCTGCACTGCAACCTATGTAAATTGTTGTGATTACATGGGCTCTACAAACCAAAGAGAGAATGGATGTCTCTACACCCCATAGGAGTGCTTTGTAACTATATGCCATATGAACATGAGTTATAAATGCCATATGAACATGATGCAATATGAACACAAGTTATTTATGACAGATTCCTCTCTTAATCCTAACATTTGTACAACTGTGTCTATGATATGTGAACTCTCTCTGGGGCTTCTTTATACATACAGATTTCCATTCCCTATTTGGTTTGGGGCTGGAGGGCTCATTTTTTGTCCTAGTTGGTTGGGCTATGTCTATCAGGGCCATTGTTCTAAGAAGAGAAATTGCTGTTTCTGAAGAAAACTACTCCTCCCTCACAGGTTAGTTTGGCAAATGATCTTTGAAGATGCCCTCCATTTTATCTCAGTGGTCCTCGGAGAAACTCACACAATTAGCTTCACTCCTCAGAAGGAAAGGAGGCTTTAGGCTACCTTTGTCAAACTTGAGTGTTGCTGTGTTAATGTGCTGGCATGCTTGACTTTTTTTCTGTCCTTTCTATGGGACTAAATTTTTAGAGACTAAAAATTCCCCAAACCTAGGATTTCAGCTGTGTCTTTGTATTCTATTAATTTACCTAGATTACAGTGCAGATTATGAACTGATTGGAGCAAGTCACAAGGGACCTCTTCTAATGATGTCATTATTTACAAGGCTTGATTTTGACTCTCAGACCTGGGGCAACTGGGGTCTTTTTGCAATGATGTTAATCTGTCTCAGCTAATACTAAGTCCTTTCCCTCTTTGTACTTTAGTTTTATCCTTTATTAGAGGGATTGGTAGCGGTGGTGCTGGAATCATTCCAAGTCATTTTCAATAGTGATGTCAGGGATTAATTGGAAAAATTAAACTTGCCCTCTTCTGGAGGAAAATGCCTATGAAGTCACTTTGTAGAATTTTTCTTTAGGTCTATTTAGGGGTGGGAGTAGAATAGGGAAACCAGGAACTATAAATGCTGACTAATTATATCCTAAGCCACATGATAAAAATACAATTTCCTTATGTGATGAGTTGCTTTTCTGAGGACCAAGTGTTCTGATAAGATGGAAATAATCATACCTCTCAGCCTCTATCCCACTGTGATACTATGCCAGCAAGGACTGAGAGATTTGAACTTAAAAAAATAAAAAGAGGGATTCTTGGAGGAAAACTCACTCTTCTGGTGGAGTATGGATGAATGAGGTCAAAGTTAGCAAAGAATAGTATTTTCTATTTTCAGCACAATGCTTTTCATATATTCTTCCAGAACTTAATCAGGTATGGGGTAACCCTGAATCAAGAGAGAAAGTGGGAGCTCACCTGTGGTGTGACTGTAGGGAGCTCAGTCCTGGACATAAAGAGGCTTCTCTCCAGCTTCTCCTGGAAATATTGAGGAACTGTGACCTGTAGTGTGGACACAAAGGGAAGGAACTAGTTTTGTGACACCTCAAGGTTTCTCCCTTGTTGAAGGACTGGTAGTTGCTGGAGGTCAAAGTGCTGGGGTATATCAACAGAGAGGAAGGGGGAAAAGAAAAAGGGAGATAGTTGTGTGCCCTAGGAGAGTGCTGGCAATGTTCTCTAACATTTTTGTGCCTGAGGTAAAGCTTTACTTAGATGCCACTCTCATCATAAACTACTAAAAATGGTGGCAGAATTGCTAAATTGCCATGTCAATCACAAGTCACTGGAGAGGAGTGACAGAAAAATGTACCTCCTGCTCTATTAATCATTAGGATTGGGATGAACTATAGAGGAAGGGTGGGGGAGGAATGGAGTGGGTCTGATGGCCAAGATAGGGGAAGGTTGATACTTCTGATTCTAGATTTGTCTTGGGAAGGTCTTGGGAAGGTTGATACTTCTGATTCTAGATTTGTCAGAATCTTACTACTTTACTGTCTTTCCCAATTTTGGACTTCAGTTTTCTCATCTGTAGAAAGGCAATAGTGGGGGTGATCACTAATAATTTGTGATTCTGATAATAACACAACCCATGATCATATTCTTTGTGAAGAAAATGGTGCAAGATCACTAGGAAGTTGGCAGGGCTAACTTCCTGGTTGGGGCATGACTGGTTGATAGTGATTTGCAACAATGACCTCAGGAAGGAAAAATCTCTCATTGTCCTCCTTCCCTTCCACTCTTGGCACACAGAAGGTAAGGATTAGAGGGTCATAGGTCCAGAGCTGGAAGGTCCCTCAGACATCATCTAGTCCAACTCCCTCATTTTACATATGGGGAAATTGAGACCCAGAGAAGTCAGATGACTTGTCCAAAGTCACAGAGGATGGATTCAAAGTCAGGCCACATGACTTCATGTTTAACCTTCTTTTCTCTACAACTTTACTTTTTGTTTTAAGAATGTGTTCTGAATATGAACCACTCCTACTGGAGAGGCTGGGAAGAAGGGTATATCAAATGAATCTTAGCGAATCAGACTAACAATCTTGGGTAGTCTAGATCAGGGCAGAAGCTAGGTCCTATGGCTTCCCAGTTGTGGTATGAAGTGGTGACACGGAAACCTGCACAGTCTTGTTGTTTTGACTCACCTTTAAGTTAATCAGACCCTGCTGGAATGGGTCAGGAATCCATTTTCCTGGACCAGAGAAATCCTGCTGTGTTTAAGCAAGATCAGAGTAATCTTTTGTAATGGTTTCTACAGGGCTTAGGAATTGATACTCCTGGATGGAGAACCCTTGAGCTACATTTCAATAAGAACCTTATTCTCCCTACTAGGATCAATCAGTAAATTTATAGTTGGAGTTGATCTTAGGGGCCATCTTATCCAACCCTCTTAATTCAGTTCAATAAATATGTATTCAATACCTTCTATGTGCCAGCCGCAGGGCTAAGTGCTGAGGATGCAAATAAGAAAAAGAAAGAAAAAAACAAAGAAGAAAAAAGAAAGAAAAAGCAAAAGCTCCTGCCTCAAGGAGCTCGAAATCCAATGGGGAAGACAATATACAAAAAGAAGCTGAAAAGGGGAAGCTGGGGCAGCAGGAAGCATGACATTCTGTGGAGTCAAAACCAAGCAGAGCCACTGATGGAAAATAGGGAGAGTTGCCTGGAGAGTTTCCTTTCATAAGGAAAGTTCCTCTCATAAGGAAACTGGAGTCCAGACCTGCCCAGGGTCACACAGGTAGTAAGTAGCAGAGCCAGCATTTAAACCTGAATCCTTTGCCTTCAAACCCAGAGTTCTTTGTGTCTCATGCATATATTATAGGTGATGTAGAATAGGGGATAGGGACTAGACCAGCAGCTCTCCAAGTATGTATATGTACTTACAAACTCAAATGTCATTGAATGCTGGAACAATTAATTGAGCCCACTAATACCTATTGAGTCTATTTGCAACTTTATGGGGCAGACTAGAATCTGGCACCATTGCTTATTATAGTAATCATTTCTTAATTAGGCAGGCAGTGTATACAACACTATTCCCCATCCACCCGCAATCCAGAATAGAAGAATCATTCTCCACAATCTTCTGAAGAGAAGTGTAGTTATGTGGTGTGTGGGTGTGTGATACAGAGTCCAGCTAAAGACAGCCCTACCAACACCTGCCTCTTGGCTACTGGCTCAGCTCCTTATTAATTCTTTCTCTGGGTTCAGTTATAGTCTAATGGGTATGCTTCAGAATATCTCAGCAAATTTCCCAAATCACAAACTATCTTATTGAGTGGCTCACCCCAATTTTGGATTAATATCAGGGAAATCTCTTCTCCCAAGGGATTTTTTCTCTCAGTCTCAAACCATAAATTTATAGGCTTAGAAAAGTCACAGTTAATGGCCATTTAGCTCAATAGCCATATCAAGTAGCAGAAATGCAGACAGTCAAACAAATTATTGAAGACTGCAATGAGCCTTACAGCTACGCCTTTCTCCCTTTTTCCACCTTATTTTCACCAAGTAGGATGGTAGTTGTTGTAAAAAAGAACTTGAGATTTAAGTGTGGCTGGAACATTTCCCAACCTTGTGCTCTGGGAAAAGCAGTGGAAAGAAGGGACTTGACTTTTTACCAATTGCCTCAATTGCTCATTCAGTCTGATCTTAGCTCCAGTAGACTCCTGTTGTCTGCCGGTCTTCTTTCCTTTCACTATCTGGTCTACATATTGATCTGCTCATGTCTCAACTCTTGCCTTTCTACCTCCCCTGTTTAGCACCTCAAAACTTGGGCAGAAGTTCCTTCTTTAGTAGGGGACCACAGGAAATCTAAAACAAACAGAGCTCTGATTTGTAGAGTGTCTGGCAAACCTTCTAGACCAAAGATTTCTATCCTCCAGGATGGCCCTCCAGTTAAGGAGAACCTTTTGAGTCTTCCTTGGTCTTAGAACCCATGAGCTAAGCAAGTCTTAAATTGGGTGCCTTTTTCTTCCATTTCAGTATAACATAATCCATATCAATCTTATTTTTATATATTTAGGATACTATAGATATTAAAAATCCTTGTATCTCCACTAATTTTAATCTAGTATACTAAAGTAAATTAGAGAGGTATCAGCTTTCAAAAGAAGGTGATCAAAATCGTATGGATACGTGGTCATGCATACATATACCTTGCACGTCCAGTTTCACCTGTTTGGTGCCAGGAAAGCAAAGGTCCAGGGTATTCTGCCTGCAATAGCCTGGATCTTGATTCAAAGTGGTGTTCCCCAAGAGATTCCTTACACATTGAGAACATCTGAATAGCTTTTTGCTAAACAGAAGTGATAATGGGCACAACTGGCTATCGAAAAGCTATACCTGAATGAATTAGACTGTTAGAGATTTCTGTTTCTGAGAAATAACTACTTTGTGTCTTCCTCATTACTTTGTATCTCCCTGTTTTTCTACCCTTGGAGATAGATTTACCCTCGTCTCTTTTCCCTCTACAAAGTTTAGATGCTCTTGCTTTTCTTAACTCCCTTGGGCTTTTAGGGGTGAATATTTGTTCTCTAAATAGGTTTTTGTTCTCCAAAGACTGTTCTTCAGAAGGTGGTAGTGATCCTAACTTCCTGTCTCAGCAAGTGGAGGTGGGATCAAAGTGTGACTCCCTCCAACAGCAGGTTGTGCAGAGCTTCGATGTCAGACTACTTGGAAGAATTTCCAAGTACAGTAAGCAGAAAGCACAGATTTCTGGAAAATATTCTCCTCTGGCTCAAGAGAGCATCTGAGAAGAGGAAGATTGGGATGGGACATGACTAATCATTGAAAGGCACCAGAGAGTCTCTGGTCCAGCCTTCATTTTATAGATGAGGGAACTGAGGTCTCAGCTAATAATTGGTAGAGGTGGACTTTGAATACAGGTTTTTTGAGTCTAAATTCAGAACTTTTTCTATAACACCAAGTTGGGGCTGCTGCCTTGGCTTATCTTTTTGTGTGTAACTCTTGGTTCTTCAGAATCCACAGGGACTAATAATCTTAGTATTTATGGACCACCTCCCTTATGAAAATTATTAATATTGCATAAACAATGCATAAGTGCATAATAATACTTTGATAGTTTAAGACTACACCTTGAAGAACAGTTGGTGATATGCATTATTAGCAGGAGGCATTTCTTCACTTGAGAACACCCTATAAAAATAGCTAACTTTACCTATAGCTTTGTTTTTAATTCACTGATGCACTTATTGTGTAATAATCTGTATTAGATTTATTTATTCAAGTACCTTATACCTGTCTCACGCTATGATCTCCCTGAGGTAGGGATTTTGCTTTAAATCCAGTGGTTATCTCTCACAGTGGAAAGTACAATGTTCTGCATACATCAGGAGCTTAATATTTGTTGAACAAAGACATGTTTCAGCAATTTCTAGACAATATCCTTGTAGCTAATAACTAATTGTATGTTTAATTGTCTAGTAATGTGATAACCTCTGTTAACAGTTAATAACGTGATAAAATTCATTGATAGGGCTACTGTTTTTCTATGACTGATATCTCTAGTAGCTCACAAACCTCAACAGCCTTGAAATTTAACCTTAAGCCCAGGCCACAATAGGTATCTATGAGGAAAGATCTACCTACCTGACTATATTCAATGGGAGTTAACCTAGCCAGATAATCCCAGGGACAAACCTACCAGCTGAGTAAAAAAAAAAAAGTTTCAGGTGGAAGGGAGGGAGTTCATTTTGGCAACTCCCTTCATCACTGAGACTGTCTCATGTTTATCAGCTTTACTGTGGACAAAAAGGCAGAAGTAAGAGAGATTTTGGTTTAGTATGCAGAAAAACTTATAATTAGGGTTGTTCAAATGTGTAATGGGCTGTTTGTTAGGTAATGATTTCTCTACCACTGGATGAGTTGTACTTTTGGGAGACTGGGCATCTGTGATTATTAATCCCATAATCTTGCTTCTCTAGGTTTTAAAAGAACGGTGCCAGACCTTGAAAAGCTCTTCAGTATTTGCCCAATGCCATCCCCTAGTGGATCCTGAACCTTTTATTGCCCTTTGTGAAAAAGATTTATGCCACTGTGCTCAGGAACAAGGATGTACCTGCTCAGTCTTCCTGGAATATGCCCGGAATTGTGCCCAGCAAGGACTGGTGTTGAATGATTGGACTCATGATAGCAAATGCTGTAAGTCAAATGGGACACATTATGTGACATGTTGGTAAATGTTTAACAACTGGCTCTCTGGGAGGGGTTATATTTATAGGACATTCTTTAAAGTTTAATTTACATTATTAATATCTTCTCAATCATTTTCTTAAGTCACAAAACAATGAGTCAATTTCTGATTTGTAGATGTGCCGAATTCTTTTCTAAATAATATTTTATTTTTCCCAATTATGTGTAAATAAATTACATAAATATACATATATATTATATATACATAAATGTATGTTACATGTAAATAAATAAAATAATTATTTTTAAATTTTTTAACATTAATTTTAAAACATAAAAACATTCTCTTCCTCTTTTCCTCCCTGAAACCGTAAACAATTTGATACAGATTATACATGTGCAATCATACAAAACATGTCTCCATAATAGTTACGTTTTGAAGGAAGACACAGACTAAAAAGAAAAACCCCATGAAAAAAATAAAGTGAAAATTAGTCTGCTTCAATTTGCATTCTGGCTCCATCAGCTCTTTCTCTGGAGGTAGATAGCATTTTTCATCATGAGTCCTTTAGAATTGTTTTGGATCGTTGTACTGCTGAGAAGAGCTAAGGCATTCACAGTTGATCATCATGTTCTCTTGGTTCTTCTCATTTCTCTTTGTATCAGTTCATGTAGGCCTTCCAGATTTTTCTGAAATCATCCTGGATGTGCCAAATTCTTAGGTGTAAATGCTCACCTGGATATGTACGTTCTTTCCTGTGATCATTCTTGCTGGCTGGCAAGGGCCTTCCTACTGTAGTAACTCTTCATTCTCTCTAGTGAGGGAGCTCTTTGTGAGTATTCTCTTGGCATTCTCTGGGAACCTGTTCCCTTGTATCATATCAGTTGGTCAGCCCGTGTTATTAAGTGCTTTCTACATGCCAGTCATGGAGATTAAAAAAAAAAGAGGCAAAAACAGAGAGACCTGCTTTTAAGGAGGCACTCTGTACCCGGGCAATATAAACAAATCACATCTCAGACCAGTCCACAAAAGCTACTCACTTCCTAACCAGAATTCCCCAAAAGTCCTTGCCCACTTTCAGCTCCCACTTCCTGGTCATGGCCCTGCTGGTTGTAAAAGGCAGTGGCCCAAATCACAGAACTCATAGAACCTGTGGGGTGAAAAGCTACCCCACAAGTGCACACAGCTGCTTCCATTATAGGTGGCTTCTTTTATTATTCTTTCATTCATAGCTTCCCTCAGTAATTCATTGTGGGATTTCGCTGAAGTTCTTCACATCTAACCTATGTTTTTGTTGCAATTCCAGTCTATTTCTGCCTTGACTGTCCCCAGTGGAGAGGAGGATGGAGTAGGTCAAAACTGTCCACATAATGACTTGAAGCCTCATGTTAAGGTCCATAAGGCAGGCTTCTTCTGAATTCTAGGAAGAATAGTCTCGATTCCTTTAATCTTTGCTCATAGACCCTATTTTTTGTTCTTATGATATACCCATTGAACATCTAATCATCATAACCATCAAATGGCAAAATTAATTAACTGCCCTTTTGAACAAGGAGCTGTGATCATTATTTTGCAGAGTAACTTAAAGCAGTTAAGATCCTTGTCTTCTAAAACTGTATGTTCTTAGATGGCTATGAACAATGTAGATAGACCTAAAGTGGAGCATAATTAGTATGTAAACTAAGAGAGACAACAAGGACAGGAACAGACATAGTTACACATTACGTTTTGCTCTTTGTGATTTAGGTCCTTTTTAAAATATCTATAGCCCATTGGTGAGAAAAAGGTGGCTTTCAGCAGCTGGGCTTGTGTAACAGCAAGGATCCCGATATACACAGGAGAACCTGCTGTATAGGTTCTTAGATCTGCATTTCTAAAAGGAAAGCAACTTTTGAGGGGTCAACAGTCACTTTAATCAAGCACATGCATCATTGACTTAGTTCAGGAAAAAGTAAGCACCTTGAACTTCAGAGAAAATACAGAGAAATCAAAATCAACAGACAGGGCTTCCAATTGTCTGACTGTAAGCAATACATACATAGTTTCCAGAGATAAAAGCACCAACATCTGGGTTTTCAAAGCCAGGGTCTTCTTAGTGGCTTCCTGGAGTCTCATCTGGTCAAACAAACACTTCAAATGAGTAAGCCCCAAATTAAAATTTCACCTCAGAGTATTTTCAGAGTCAGAGGGCATCACAATCCTTGAGAACCAGCGCCTCATTAGAAATTAAGAAAAGGTGCAGATTTCCCCTAATCAAACTTCCCTTAAGGGGCAGGCCCATCAGTGGGGGGGAGAAGATCTTTAATTCTTATTAGCATTACAGGTAGTCCTCAGTCCTCAGTGGGTGGAATTCTTTGAAAGTAGGGAGAAAGAATATATATTTTGAAGGGTGGGACAGGGGCAGAGTGGTGGTCTAAATAGTGTTATATGTCACATTTTCCCTTAGGGAACACAAGGTAGCATAGTATGTTGGAAACAGCATTAAGTCTGGAGTCCAGAAGTCTTGGGTTCAACTCCTGTTTCTGATATTTATAACTAGTAAGACCCTGTCTTAAAAAAAGTCTTTCTCACTTAACTTTCTTGGCCCCAGTTTTCTTATCTGTAAAATGAGGGTATCAGACTAAATCACTTCTCTGGTGTCTTCCAGCCCTTGACCTATGAGCTATCATGTTGGTCATTGCATTCTCACTGTGTGGTATACAGAGTAAGAAGGCAGGGTCCTAACCTGGGAGGAGTTTGCAATTTAATGAGGGTAACATGAAATAGATTTACAGAATATATACTTTGAGAACAGTCCCACAGGAAGACATAAACATTAAGTGTAATGAATTTCACCTGGGCAAAATGAAAGTGGAGAGAAAAATAGAATGAATAGTAGGATTTCTAATCAAAGAAGTTTTTGTGGAGAAGATGAGTTCTGGATGGAAGAATGGAATTTTGAAGGTTGGGCAAAACACAATGGAGAAAATTATATGTCCTTTACTTGGAAAGAACCCTGGATGGTTGGATTTGGTTGACAGCCCCACAAGAACCTCTCGGCTGTGCTAAGTTTAAGTCTTTTTTGAATTAGAATGTCTCTGGGTCCAGGACAATCTTGAACATGATATAACTCACAAGCAGATGAGTCTATACTTAATGGGACTTATTGTGGTCAAAGGGAACAATGTAATGGAAGGCATAAAGGTTCAAAGAGAGATTTACCTGAATAGAAGAGGGTAAAGCCATGTAAGTAATATCCTTAGTAGCTCTAGAGCCCATGTAATAACAATAATTTACTGTATAAGTGGGGTCACTGAAAGAATGTAAAGTATGAACTTTTAAGCCAAAGGTAGATTTCTAGCCCTAATATAGTAGGAGGGAGGCGTCAATGAGTTTTTACAGAAAAGGTTATTGTTTATCTGTTCTTGAAGAGGACCAAAACTTTAGGGAGGTGATGAAATGACATGCAAGTGAATTGGATTTAAGTGAAGGAGGACTGCGCAAAGTCACCAGCCTCACTTTCTCCTCCAGTGACATTTGGGTTCAGTGGTGAGATATAGATCAGGAGGGCTTGAGATGGCCCTGGATGCAGTGGGAGACAAGCTTTTTATGGGTCTCAGTTTGACTGAGGCAACACCCATTGAGTGAATAAGGCTAGGTAAGAAATGAGGCAAAGAATGGTCTCTTTTACCTAAAGAAAAATCAATTTGGGAGGGGAAGACCTCAAAATATGAGTTTTTATGGAAAAGGAGTGATGCAGTGGAACCAATAAATGAGAAAAATATGACTCAATATTGAGTTATAGCAAATGACAGTTTGTGATAAAGGAGTTGCAACTGGGAGTTAGACGGAGATTACTTGGTCATAATATTTTATGTGATTTGGGAGATACGGAGAAAAAGGGGTTCAGCACAGGAAGCAAGGAGCAGTAGGATCTATGAATTAATTGGACAGAGAGAGAAGGGTCAACGACATTTATGAGCTTGCATAGGGGCCTAATGAAATGGACACATCACCTGTGAGTCATTAGAGTCCTGTACTGTGTTTATTTACCTTGAGAGCATTTCTCAAAAAAAGCCTTTATATCACATGTCTCCAGTAAGCCTTTCACTGAACATCAGAATTTGGCTCATTTTGGGGGTTCTCTCTCCAAGTTTTTCCTATGAACATCAGAAACTAGTTTATGGCTCTCTATAAAAGGTCTTCGGCTCTCTTTTAAACAGGATAACAAAGCATCAATCCGACAGAGTAATTTGTTCAATAACAACATAAAATAGGCACACACAAGCCCCCTTGATAGTTGAAAAGCTATTTATCTCCCAAGAGTATAAACATTTTCTCTATTCTAGGATATTAAACAACCCTTCTCTCTGGGGGCGAGGGGGGGGTGTCCATCTTCTTTTTGGATCACATGACTGGGAAAGGGATGGTTCTGAGTTACCTCTCAGTGTAGATGATTCTCTCTCTCTCTCTCTCTCTCTCTCTCTCTCTTCCTTCCTCCTTCTCCCTCTTTTGATGATCCTTGATATGTGCTTTCCTCTAGAATTTACATGGATGTATATTCCCTATAAACCAGTGTACAGCCTGAAATCTCTATAACTAGGCTCCTATCAGCATCTCTATATTTTCTCTTGCTGAATGTATGTGTAGGGGAGGGAGGGTAAGTGTCTATGTATCCCTTCTCTTTCAGTTTCTCCTTCTGTCTGTATATCTCTCCTTATATATCTATGTATCTTCATTCTCCATACCCTGTCTCAGGAGTATCTCTGGAGTTTGTGGTGTTCTCTCCCTCAGAAGGATCACTCCTTTCTCTAAGTCTCTCTTCAGGCCTCCATTTCCTTCTGTATTTGTTTCTGCCCAGTTCCCACCTCATTTTAAAGTCCAGTTCCAAAGGCTGACTCAAGTGTGTGAACTTGGTGATGATAGAATTCAGTGGTCACATCTTGATTCTCACTGCTGCTGCCTGGTCAAAGGTATAATCAGTAAGGATATGGGAATCAGGGGAAATTTGCACTTGTTAGGGAAATTCACACCCTCTGTCAGGATAATGGGCAGGGAAGGGTTTATTTAGTTCTTGTGGACAGATCCAAGGTCATGCAACCATAGAATCATATCTCAATAGAGATGGGAAAGTTGAGCCAAGCCAGGACAGGGTGACCATGGGGGAAATATTGAGCCTTGAGTTGAGTCACTGGAGTCCTATAGACAACTGGGAAAAGTCTGGGAGAGGTAAGGCTGATATAAAGGCTTTGTGTATGATATTGCTGATTTAATATTTTGTTTTAAGGGCCAGCATGTCCCATCGGCATGGAGTATAAGGAGTGTGTGTCTCCTTGTGCCAGAACCTGTCAGAGTCTACACATCAATGAAGTATGTCAGAAGCAATGCATTGATGGCTGTAGCTGTCCTGGTAATACATTTATCACTTTATTTATTTACCAGATTCCTTGGCAGAGGTTCTGGGGTGTGAGATGAAGACAACTTGCATTTGTTCTCCTGTCCCTGAAATCAGAGGCCTTTTATTTTTTATTTAAAGCCTTTGTACAGTGTGATCAGGATAGTACTGGTACTTTCTTTTAAATTTTGCCATTGTTGGTGTGGATGAAAGTGCTTCTGTCTAAGACAACAAAGGGGAAATGGTCCAGGGCTCCAAAGGTAACTTTGTGTAGGGAGCATGTGTTTGTGTTTTATTCTTTTGTCATTTCTAATAGGCAGTGAAACTCGTGGCTGGCATTTGAGGAAAGACTCTTCCAAATAGTTCCGGAGCTAGTTATTTTGACTAAGCTGAAAAATAGCTTTGACCCAGATATAAGGGCAGTCCACAACAAGAAAGCATTTTGTTAGTTTGGGGGAAGAGTATCATATTAAGTTACTGTTAGTGTGTGGTCAGTCACTGGTCTTAGGTCCTCTAGCTTTGTCCTTGCTACTCTGGTGTAACCTTGGACAAGATTCCTTTCCTCCTTATGCTTCAGTATCATTTTTTTCTCAGGGATAACTATCCTTGTTGCCTCTGTAGATTCAGATGATGATGTAACAATGAACACGACCATGTATGCTTTGTGAACTTTTCTTAGAAAGACTCTATAAAAACATTAGATTAAGAAACTGAGAACTGAACTCTAATTTTAAAAAAATTCTTTATTTTAGTTTTCAACATTCACTTCCATAAGTTTTTAATTTTCTCTGCCTCCCTCCCCAAGATAGCATGCAATCTAATATAATGGGCTCTAAACATCCATTCTTATTAAGCATATTTTCACATTAGTCATGGAGTATAGAAAACAAAACATACCAAAATAAAGCAAAAAAGAGTAAATAGTATGCTTCAATCTGCATTCAGACTTCATATTTCTTTTCTCTGGATGTGGGTGGCATTTTCCACCATGAGTCTTTTGGAGTTGTTTTAGGTCCTTGTTTTGCTGAGAAGAGCTAGGTCTATCATAGTAAGTCATCATACACTGTGGCTATTACTGTGTACAATGTTCTTCTGTTTCTGCTCACTTCACTCAGCATCAGTTCATAAAAGTCTTTCCAGGTTTTTCTGAAGTCCTCCTGCTCAACATTTTTTATAGCACAATAATATTCCATTACATCCATATGCCACAACTTGTTCAGTCATTCCCCAGTTGATGGCCATCCCCTTGACTTCCATGAAGTCTATTTCTTAATACCTGTGTTGCCTTGGAAAATTGACTTGACCTACCTGGGGACTCAGTTTCTCCATCTTTGAAATGATTGGGTTGGATTAGATGATATCTAGAATCCCTAACAGCTTTAGCTTCTAAGGCTTTTAAAGATGATTACATATGGCATAATGTACAATATAATTATCTAAGTATTAAGACTTTCCTGTTTTGTCCTTGAACCAGAGGGGAAGCTACTTGACAATGGCCTTTGTGTGGAAAGTTCAGAGTGTTCCTGTGTGCATTCTGGGAAACACTATCCACCTGGCTCCTCCATCTCCCAGGACTGTAACACATGGTAAGTAGATTGGAAGATCATGAGCTCTGAAGATGGTGGGCTTGTAGAGTGTGGAAGCTATATGAGGATAGGATAGGTGCTATGGCACCTGGGAGATAAGAAAAGGGGACAAGATAGGGAAGAATGGAAGTTAGTGATGGTGATGGGTTAGGAGGACTTGGTTCTAGATGGTGAAGCAATTGGGAAGGTGACAAAGGTGGAAGCAGAAGGGTTCTAGTGACCAGTCTAAGGCTAAAATGGAGTAAACTCATCTATTCTGGGGAATTGGGAACGAAGCTGATGTGCACATAGCAAGCTTGGCTTCTCATCTCAGGCCTTCAAAAAAATAAAAACTGAAAACAAAACAAAAACTTGGTCAACTGAGGTGTGTCAGTACCTTAGCTGAACAGTTCTTTTCCTGCCCAACCTCATGCTAGGCTACAGGAATCGATAGAATTCAGTGGAGGAGAAAGTCCAAAGCTATCTGTAGTTAGCCACACCCTGCCTAGGTCCTTTTCAATCACCATTTCACATCAGCCCATCCCATCTTTTGTTGAAATCTGGGGTGTTTTTACCTGAGTTTCACTTCTGAGTAGCCCTTAGGTGATGACTGTTAGCTTCTTCTGGGCTGCCTAGCATTTGGGATGGGACACCCATCCCTCAATAGTTCTGAGTTCCTCATTTCCCTGGCTTCTCCCTCTCATCTCTTTAAGAGAGGCCTTCCCCATTACTATTTCCTAGTACTTTATCATGGCAGTCTTAGTTGGTAATGAGGCTGGGTTTCACATATGGACTTTTGTAGTTAAAATATATGTGGGAGGAGCAAAGATGGCTGAGTAGAAAAACTCACGTATGCTAGCTCCGAATCCACAGCCCAGAAATTTTCTGTAAAAAGAACTCCCCACAAATTCTGGAGCACTGCAAGCCACGCAGAAACACAGTGGAAGAGATTTCCATTCCAGAGAGCCCTGGAAAGCCGTCCTCAGGGGTCCATCATGCTCCGGACAGCGGAGCCCACCCCTGCGCTACCCTGGCCATGCGGCCCCAGAGGAGCAGATCCGAGCAGGCTTCAGGGACGGAATCTCTGGCGGCCGCGAAGGTCCCTCCACCCACAGGTGCTCCAGGTCAGTGAGAGAGACTTCTGGGCTGGCCGAGAGGGAAGCAGGGTGTCTCCGTGACTTGGGCGGCCTGGGACTCCCCAAGCAGGCAGGAGATCAGGGCCATTACCGAAGGTCTCTGCATAAAACCCCTGAGGGAACTGAGCCTGGGAGGCGGCCCTGCCCCCACCCAAGCACCAGAACTTAAGCTCACATTGAAGAGCAGCCACGCCCACCACTGAAAGCCCATTTGAATCTCAGACCCCAAGCACTAGCTGGGCGGATCTAGGCAGGGGTGGAGAGGAATCTCAGAAGTCAAGTAACTGGCTGGGAAAATGCCCAGAAAAGGGAAGAAAAATAAGACCATAGGAAGCTATTTTCTTGGGGGACAGATGTTCCCGCCTTTCAATTCTGATGACGAGGAAAAAGACGTGGAGGTCGGGGCTTCTGTATCCCAGATATCCGAGGTGGATGTCTGGTGGGCTCAGGCCATGGAAGAGCTCAAAAAGGATTTTGAAAATCAAGTTAGACAGGTGGAGGAAAAACTGGGAAGAGAAATGAGAGAGATGCAAGAAAAGCATGAAAAACAGGTCAATACCTTGGTAAAGGAGACCCCAAAAAATGCTGAAGAAAATAACACCTTGAAGAATAGGCTCACTCAATTGGCAAAAGAGGCTCAAAAAGCCAATGAGGAGAAGAATGCTTTCAAAAGCAGAATTAGTCAAATGGAAAAAGAGGTTCAAAAGCTCACTGAAGAAAATAGTTCTCTCAAGATTAGAATGGAACAGATGGAGAATAATGACTTTCTGAGAAACCAAGAAATCACTAAACAAAACCAAAAGAATGAAAAAATGGAAGCGAATGTGAAATATCTCATTGGAAAAACAACTGACCTGGAAAATAGATCCAGGAGAAACAATTTAAAAATTATGGGACTACCTGAAAGCCATGATCAAAAAAAAGAGCCTAGGCATCATCTTTCATGAAATTATCAAGGAAAACTGCCCTGATATTCTAGAACCAGAGGGCAAAATAAGTATTCAAGGAATCCATTGATCACCGCCTGAAAGAGATCCAAAAAGAGAAACTCCTAGGAACATTGTGGCCAAATTCCAGAATTCCCAGGTCAAGGAGAAAATCTTGCAAGCAGCTAGAAAGAAACAATTCCAGTATTGTGGAAATACAATCAGGATAACACAAGATCTAGCAGCTTCTACCTTCCAGAAGTCAAAGGAACTAGGACTCAAACCAAGAATCACCTACCCAGCAAAACTGAGTATAATACTTCAGGGGATAATATGGTCTTTCAATGAAACAGAGGACTTTCAAGCATTCTTGATGAAAAGAACACAGCTGAAAAGAAAATTTGGCTTTCAAATACAAGAATGAGAAGAAGCATGAAAAAGTAAACAGCAAAGAGAAGTCATAAGGGACTTACTGAAGTTGAACTGTTTACATTCCTACATGGAGAGACGATATTTGTAACTCTTAAAACTTTTCAGTATCTGGGTAGTTGGTGGGACCACACACACACATACATACACACACACATGCACACACACAGGTACATGCATGCACGCACACACATATACACACATGCATGCACATACAGAGACAGAGAGCACAGAGTGAATTGAATAGGATGGGATCATATCTTAAAAGAAATTAAGGTAAACGGTGAGAGAGAAATATAGTGGGAGGAAAGAGGGTGAAATGGAATGGGGTAAATTATCTCTCATTCAAGAGGCAAGCAGGAAACTTTTTAGTGGAGGGAAAAAGAGGAGAGCTGAGAAAAAAAAACAAACAAGAAGTTTACCCTCATCACATTCGACTAAAGGAAGAAATAAAATGCACACTCATTTTGGTATGAAAACCTATCTTACAATAGATAAAAAAAGTGGGGGAGAAGGAGATAAGCAGGGTGGGGGGGATGATGGAAGGGAGGGCAATGGAAGGAGGGAGCAATTTGAAGTCAACACTCTTGGGGAGGGACAGGATCAAAAGACAGAATAGAAACAATGGGGGGCAGGGTAGGATGGAGGGAAATACGGTTAGTCTCACACACCATGACAATTATCAAAGTCATTTGCAAAACTATGGCCTCTATTGAATTGCCTGCCTTCCCAAAGGGAATGGGTGGGGAGGGAGGGATGGGGAGAATTTGGAACTCAAAGTTTTAGGAACAACTGTTGAGTATTGTTGTTGCTACTAGGAAATAAGAAATACAGTCAATAGGGAATAGAAAGTCATCTGGCCCTACAGGACAAAAGAGAAGATGGGGACAAGAGAAGGGAGGGAGGATAGAAGAGAGGGCAGATTGGTGACAGGGAAAATTAGAATGCTCGGTGTATTGGGGTGGGGGTAGGGGACAAATGGGGAGAAAATTTGGAACCCAAAATTTTGTGAAAATGAATGTAAAAAGTTAAATAAATAAATTAAAAATAAAATAAAATAAAATATATGTGTTTCTTCTTCCTTTCCTCACAGCATTTGTCGGAACAGCCTATGGATCTGTAGTAATGAAGATTGCCCTGGTAGGTCTTATATTCATTCAATCCAGTTTTTGTCTGAATTGGAGAATAGAGTTGTCTCCTGTTACAGTAGCTAGGTGGTGCAGTAGATAGAGTGCTGGACCTGGAGTCAAAAAGACACATTTATCCGAGTTCGAATTTGACCTCAGACACTTACTAACTGTGTGACCCCGGGCAAGACTCTTAACCATACTTGCCTCAGTTTCCCCTTACATAATATGAGAAGGAAATGGCAAACCATTCCAGTATCTTTGCCAAGAAAATTTCAAATAGGGTCATGAAGTGTTGGACATGACTGAAAAATAGACTGAACAGCAACCTGTTATAGCTACATGTTATGAGAAGATACCACCTCTTTTTACTGCTTAAACACTCCTGTAACTTAGCTTTTAGAAGCCTGCAAGGCTAAATGCTTCTGGGCCAATAGAGGGTTTAAGTTCTAGCAGGTAGGATAGAGGTGGGAAGAGAGAAGGAAAGGAGTAATTCCATAGAGATTAAAAGAGAAAATGATATTGGACTCAATTTGGATTATTGTTGTGTTCCACTGGACAAATAGACTCCTTTCAGAAAACTGTGGTACTTTAGGGATTAAAAGAGAGAGAACAGAGTTGAGTTTTTGTCTTAGATGTCTTTTCCATGGCTTGCTTGCCTAGAGGAACATTTCTGAGTGGAGTTGCAGGGACTTGTAACAGTCAAGGCTGATGGAGCCAACAGGAAATGCGTTTTTTAAAAGCATACAAGCTGGACTTGGAGGGATGAGGGACCTTGTGGGATCTTGTACTTAAAGTAGACAGGAGAATCCTCTAAATATCCAGGCAAAAGAACTCTCCATGGTTAAAGACTTACGGAAACCACAACACCAAGCAATCCCACTTGGAAAGTCTAACATTAGTGATGATTACACTGTAGGCAATAGGATGTATTGGATAGAGTACTGACCTCAGAGTCACTAAGGCCTGGATTTGAGTCCTGCCTCTGACACATGGTGACTGTGTGATCCTGGGCAAGTCACTTAGCTCTTCAGTGGTCTTATAAGTAGTTCTCTGAGACCAAATGTTGCAAAAATGATTCATAGTGGGGGTATAAAACTAAAGAAACTCTAGTAGATGAAGAATAGAGGGAGTGGGGCTATGGCGAAAGTTGACTTGGCATACAGGAGTGTCTTCATGCAAGGGCAGGTTAATAGATCTGGTCTTGGGTAAAATTGTGCCAGGTAAGATCTGAATGTAGTCCTTGGCTCCTTTTGTACTTTCCAGCTTTCTTCATTCAAAAAAAAGAAAGAAAGAAAGAAAGAAAGAAATATCCTCAGGAAAAGATTTAGCAAATGAATTTGCACCAAGGTGTGAATGATTAATTTGGCTTAACATGTTACTCTCTCCAAGGGAGATATGCATTTCAACAGGGGATACAATCAAAAGCCAAAGGAATACACCTCAAACTGTAGAATTTCAAGCACCAGCTTGGAGATGAGGGAGATTTTTTCATATGGGATGAGTTGGGGGTTTTCAGTCATGTCTGACTCTTTATGACCCTATTTGGGGTTTTCTTAGCAAAGATACTTGTAGCAGTTTATCATTTCCTTTTCCAGTTCATTTTAAATATGAGAAACTGAGGCAAATAGAAAAGTGACTTGCCCAGGGTCACATGGCTAGTGAGTGTCTGAAGTCAGATTTGAACTCATAAATTTGACTCCAGGCTGGGCACTCTATCCACTGCCTTGCTAGCTGCTCTGGGGGCTTTCTAGTGTCTTTGAATTAACTTCATTGCATTTGATATAGGCAGTACTAAGAGAAATTCATATACCCAGTTATAGCTGAATTGATAATAGCAATATCAGTGTACATTTATATTGTGCTTTAAGTTTTATAAATATCTTTCTCTGCAATAGTTCAGTAAGGTAAGCAATGTAAATACCAATTTGACAGATGAGGAAACTATCTCAGAGAAATAAATTGATGTACTCTAGGTCACATCAATTTTTAAAATTTTTATTTTATGTTTTTAAGTGTTAGAATTAGGAAAAAAGAGTTTGAAGTCATGGTAGCAGGGTAAGGAAGAGAATGTGATAGAGACAGTGAAATCTGATGGGAGAAACCTGGAAGAGAACAGCAGCATTTGGACTCAGCCAGAGCTCTGTAAAGTCCATGGAAGGAATTCTGGGTACTTGTCTCAAAGGTCTCATACTTTCCTAGTATAGAGATGAGCTCTCTAGGCGAAGTTGTTATTCCTTTTTTTTTCCAGAGCAATTTCCAATGTTCTGACATCTCCCTTTAATTACGTGATTCAAGTTCTGTCTAATCCTAGCAACATTTCCAGCAATTGAATACCCAAATTCCTCTTTCAGAATTGTAGAATTTAGAATAAAAGGAAACTGAAAGATTCATAGGATAATAGGAGTGTAAATTTTGAACTAGAAATGAGTAAACTGAGGCACAGAGAATTGTCATATTTATCAAGGACCTTCTAGATGCCAGGCACTGTCATGACATGACAAGATACCCCTCTGCCAAGTTAGTGGTCATGTCAGAACTCAGACCCACATATCCCAGCTCTCAGTTCCTCCAACTGATTACATTGTCTCAGCTGAGGGAAATGAACAATTTCTCTGAACTCCAGAACAAAATTCATTCCTTAAGGACTTCTCCAAAAAGCCAGTGGCTTAAGTTCTACGGTATTTATAGCTTTATAGTTTTCTGACTTAATCTCCTGACTTCATACGCAGTTCATCTTTGTGGCTGTTTGGTTGTGTATGACTCTTCATGATCTCATTGGGGGTTTTCTTGGCAAAGATACTAGAGTGGTTCTTCCATTTCCTTCTCCAGCTCATTTTACAGATGAGAAAACTGAGGCAAAGAGAGTGAAGTGATTTGCCCAGGGTCATACAGCTAGTAAGTATCTGAGGTCACATTTGAACTCAGGTCTTCCTGACTGTAGGACCAGTGTTCTATCGACTGTACCACTTAGCTGTCCCCAATTCAATTTAGTCTTTTCTGATTCTTTAAATTTAATGGTCAACCTCCTTTAAGCCTAAGGCATTATTTTTTTAAAAGTAGATGTTCCTTCTAATAAAAACATCTATACATATAGGATTGGTGACAACTATGGACATCTACATGTATTCATATACTTCTGGAATCTAAATGTCATCAGGGCAGTTCTTAAAGAAATGAGGCACTTTGGAGGCCTCCCATTCATTTTCTTTGTGTTTGTTTCACAAAAATGTTTGTCCTAGGGAAGTAAGGAACTTTGTGAGAGCAGACACTGATATTTTCTTAATTGGTTTATATGGAAAACAATAGAATTAGATGGTTTGGACAGAAACTAAAGCTGCAAAAACAAGTGAGCACTACGCTGGAGATTTAGGAACAAAAACCAGGGACCTTAAATATGTTTGCTCAGAATAAAAACCTCACTTTTCTATGATGCTACACATCTTGCAAATGTTTTCCTCTTAATCATGCAATTTAGTCATGTAATTTAATCAGTCAGTCAGGCAACTGGCTTTTATTAAGGACCTCCTACGTTCCAGGCAAAGAAAGGCAACAGAACGCCCCTGCTCTCAAGCAGTCCACAGTCCAATGGAGGTAGACAACTTGTAAGAGTTATAAACAAACAAGGATAAATTGGGGTAATCTCACAGAGATTTTAAATTTAAATCTTAAATTTAAATTTAGAGAGGACTAGGAAAGACTTGATATTATTGGCAGAATGGATAGAGGACTGGGCCTGGAGTCAGGGAGAAGTAAGTTCAAATCCATCCATTGACCTTATTAATTCTGTGACCCTGGGAAAGTCACTTAGTCTCTGTTTGCCTCAGTTTCCTCATCTGTAAAATGAGCTGGAGAAGGAAATGGCTCCAGTATTTTGCCAAGAAAAACTCAAATAGGGTCATGAAGAATGAGACACATCTGAAAACGACTGAACAATAACTGCAAAAATTTAGAGATAATAGCATGTGTCTCTCAGGGTTCTTGTTAGGATCAAATGAGATAATTGTAAAGTGCTTAGTACAGTGCCTAGAACATAGTAAGTACTATATAAATGTAAGCTATACTACTACTACTACTACTACTACTACTACTACTACTACTACTACTACTACTACTACTACTACTTCTACTTCTACTACTACAAATTTTATGTATGAGAAGACCCAGAGAGGATAAGTGATTTGTCAATGGCCACACAATTGGTAAATGACAGCTGGGATTTGAACTCAGAGAGCTCATGCTAACATACCATCATGGGCTAATAAAGAGAGTCTTGGACATAGAGTTCAAAGGAGGGTCTTTATATCCTGATTATTCTGGGTACTAGTTCCATGAATTTAATTAGGCAAAACACTTCACCTCTTGGTTTTATCATCTGTAAAATGGGGTTAAAAATACCAATACTACCTTCCTCAAAAGATGGTTCTGAAAACACTTCATAAACCTTAGGATACTACAGAAATGAGAGTCTCTCTTCCAGCAGCTAAGGACCTTCTTTTCCCTTCCTAGTACATTTTTATTCATCAGATCTTGGTGTGCCCAGGATTACTGGGGGACTATTCTCTTTGACCCTTCCCTTCAATCCCTGAGGTTCCTTGGCTTCCTTGGGCTGCCTCTGTAGCTGCCTGTTTGGAAGGAGGATGGGTGTTAGCCTGGCAGAATCTCTGCCATTACAATAACTGATTCTGGTGTATAGTGAAACCAAGGGCAGTAGTCAGTGACAGATTGAGACATAACATCTCAATTACCAGGGGTTCTCTGGTTTCCTGTAGTTCCAGCTTCTTCCATGGATTGTTTGAATGAGATAAGCTAAGCACAATATTTAGATTTCTGCTTCTTCTGAGCTCTAGGTTTCCTAAATTGTGAGTATCTGAAAAGGAAACTGGCTCAGGGCATCAGATAGCATCTCTTGGTTTATTTTACTTTCAGAGATTTTTAAGTCTTCTAATGACCTCTCTTTTCCTGGGCAATATTAAGGGGGAAGAGGACTAATTTCTTCTTGAGATAAAAACTGTATCCAGAAGGAGGAGAGGGAGTAGGGAGGAACTCCCACCCATTTCACTGCAAAGGGGCTAAGGTATTTGACAGGAATCGCTTGTTTGTACGTCTAGGGTTTTACTGGTTTCCTAAAGCATTTCATCTCCTGAAAGCTTTTCTAGTCATATCACCAGATTCAACACTTCCAACATTCTTTTAGGCCAGTCTGAGACTTTCCTACCTCCTCCTATTCCTTCATTCTGTTTTTGTGTATTCCCTTATTTCCAGAGTCCGTGGTGGTAATGACTCTTCCCTCTCCCTCCTTTTTTTCCATTCTCTCTCCTCCTTTCCCCGAAGGCAGCTGTGGGAGTTGGGCAGCCCCTTCTCGAGGAAGGTAGAGGTCATGTGTCTTCTGTAGCATGGATCTTACTGGCTCAACCCTTATGAGGGCTTGTGGGGCTGCTGCTCACAGGAGAAACTTGAGTGTCCTTCCCTTTCCCTCCTTCCTAAAAAAGACTAGACAGAATCTTGGAAATATAGGCAACCGCTTCTTTTCTTTAGCTATCTAAGAGTCAGTTCTTCTAGTTTCTAGATGTGTAAAAGAGTTACTCATTTCCTAAGGTCTCCTGGGTCATCTGCTTTTAACTTTTATACCTGATGAATACCTTGACTGTCTTTGGGTATGGGAGGATTCCAACCAGGGAAACTAACAGGCCTGTGGAGCCCCAAAGAGAAAAGTTCCAGTCTAGTTTCATCAAAGAGAGTCCAGTTTTAAACAGAAGGATAGATGGAATCTCCCTTGTTGCCCTTGGTGACTCCCTGACTGTCTGACAGGGCCTATTGTTAGCCCCTGGACAAAAGCCAGGATGTTTCTGAACTATCTCTTAAAGGGACCCCAGGCCTTCGACCCAAGCCTGTTGTTTTCAATTCCTAAATCTCAATGCTTAAGGCATTTCTTTTTTGGAAATGATATGCAGTGCATATACATATGTGTATGTATCTCTATTTTAGTCATAGCACTATACACACACATGTTGTATATATAGATTAATATATATCTTATTAACTTTAGAGAAAAGGGAATTTGCACACAGATTTAATTTTTCTTTAAAGCGAACAACCATAGAGACAAAGATAAGGATGGGCAGAAGAAACACTACAAAGGGAAACTGGGAAGAATTCCAGGCTTTTCTTTCAGCCTCAATGCATCCATTGTGGTCAGTTGCCTCAGACACTACAGCAGGAGGTGCCCTGAGCAAAGGGGAGGGATAGGGAGCATTGGAAATGTTGGCAGAGACTCCAATCTGGACAAATGCCCCCTAGAATATAGAATGTCTGGCAGGCAGCAAACTAATCCCAGGGAGCCAGAGGGTTAGGGGCAAAAAGTATAAGGTAACAGAGTAGGCCTGAGGGAGTATTTTGGGGTAGGGAAAGGGTTTAGTTTTTAACCCACAGACAGTGTCAGCCTGGGCTGGGGATTTAAGTTGCTGATGTCAGTACTTCCCAGGCACCGGTGATGAGATCATGGCCAGATGGTGTTTCTAGCTCTTCGTTGGTCTAGGATGCAGTCATGGGGCTGGAACTGTAGGAAGTCATCTGGGGCATATGAACAGCATGGGGGGTTGAGAGGGATTATGAGGTTGCTCTGAGAATCATCCCATAAGGGACTTGGTGACAGTATAGGGTGCTGAATTCTTCTTTGGTGTTTCAAGCACTGCTACGGATCATTGGTGATGTACTTTGAGATACTTGCCTTTCTACCTTATTCAAACATTATGATATGGGTTCAGTGGAGTCCTCCAAACCCAGCTCAGAAATCACAACCCAAGGAAATTCAGGACATTTAAAAATAACACTTTATGAATGTAGCACCTGGACCCCCTAGAAAGCTACCTGATGTTTGAAGCATTCTATGGGTCAGCATCCAGCCCAAACTATAGCTCATAAGCCCTCGCTAATGTGTTTATTTTTATCAGTCAAATAGAGGGCATGTTAGCTCAAAGTTATGGGCATTTATGAAAGCACATAACAAATAAAGTGACAAAGAAAAGTCCCCTATGCACATATCAGGTGCGTGTTCTCCCAGATGAACATCCCACCAGCGGAGGAGGGCATATATGTACAGAAAAAGCATGGTTAGGGAAAACAGGGCTCCCACAAAGGTAACATCTGTAGCCAGGGAACATTCCTGGAGGGTGTGTGGAGTGCACAGATATGGAGATCAGTGTGTCCAGTATATATTCATGGTTGGGATAACTCATATAGTATCATGGATCTTAGGATCTTAAGTCTAGATCTAGGAGAGACTCTAGCGACCGCTGCTGATGTCATTGTGTTTCTATCTACTACTTTTTTTTTTCTGGGTATCATTTTCTCTGAGATGCTCTCTGATAACACACTTATCTGCCACTTTTTGCTGTCACCTACTGGGATATAACAATTAATAAAGGGCACCTAGGTTGCACAGAGGATAGAGTACCTGACCTAGAATCAGAAAGACTCATCTTCCTGAATTCAATCTAGCCTCAGATACTTACTACTTGTGTGACCCTGGACTAGTCACTTCACCCTGCTTGCCTTAGTTTCCTCATCTGTAACATGAGCTGGAGAAGGAAATGGCAAGCCACTCCAATATCTTTGCCAAGAAAACCCCCAATGGAGTCATGAAGAGTTGGACACAACTGAGAAATGACTAAATCAGGACAACAACAAAATCTCTTTCTAGCAGGGAATGATCCAGACAGCTGAACGTATTGCTGTGAGCCACCACACCCAGCCAGGCCACCAACTAAAGCTCAAAGAATGCCCTAGGCAGAACTTTTGTGTCTTCTTTTGAGCAACTTACTCTTCAAGATGCTTGGCCATAGACAACTATCTGAATTGGGGGTAGAAAATGTCTTTTTCCTCTTATTAAATTCCTAATGTCCCTGAAATCCAGATTGTGCCTCCAAATCCAGAGGCAATGGTAATGTTACTTTGGTTATAATTCTTAGAGCAAGAGGTAGAAAACAGGAGTGAGGGGAAAAGGAGGGCAGTAGGGTAAAAGATGATGAGGGTGAAGGTGATGGTGCAAAACATCTGACTCCAGAGGAGCCAGCTGATGAGCTGATTATCATACACAAAATAAATGCAACACAAGATTGATTGTCATAACTGCCATAAGATGTAAATAAAAAGATGGATAAATCTTGATCATCCCATCCATGCCCAGGAGGGACTAAACCACTGAACTGAACATCATGGAGCTCTGAGGTTCGTGCCTCTGATCCTTATGATCTTATGATTCTCTGTCCTACCAGATTATAAGGTCTTTAAGGTCTTTAATGCTAGGACCAGTGTATGGAAATAACAGGGATGTAGATTTTGGTTTGATTTAAAGAACAACCTCTAGCAATCAGAAGTGTTTGCAAGTGGAATGGGCTGCTTTAGGAATTCCTTCTCTGAATCACGAACCATGATTTTCAGAGAAGTTGATAGATTTAGAAGTCATCAAATCTAACCCCTGCCTCAGGTGGAGGTTAGGCTAGGTGCTCTCCAAAGTCTCTTTGGGGTCTGAGATTCCATCATTTCATTGAGCCTCTTGTTTCCCCTGAAATCCATCCCTGTTATCTTTCCTGGAAAGGACTTGAAGAAGTTACCTAGAAGTTACCTAAATAAATCTGCCAGAGGCCATGCGTCCTGACTTCACCCCAGCCATTTTCTGTCCTGCTGCTGTTAATGCTCCTCACTACCAACTATACCTCTAGAGGCATCCATGCCCAGGAGGGACTAAACCACTGAACTGAACATCATGGAGCTCTGAGGTTCGTGCCTCTGATCCTTATGATCTTATGATTCTCTGTCCTACCAGATTATAAGGTCTTTAAGGCAATACCTTTATTTCGTTCACCTTAGTACTGAGTCCTGCTTATGGTAGCGTTCTGTAAAGATTTAATGAGTGAGTACAAGAAGATTCCACCTCAGTTTCTTTAAAGTTCTTGAGGATGATTTCTCAGGCTGCATAGGAAAGGAATATGTTTGGGAGTGTATCTGATTTGCTCATAACATTGCCTTGTTCTTTTTCTACATTTTTCATGGTCACCAAAATTTTTCTTCTCTTCCTCTTCCTCTTCCTCTTTGTGTTCTTCCAGGGGAGTGTCTGGTAACAGGTCAATCCCATTTTAAGAGCTTTGACAACAAGTACTTTACCTTCAGTGGAATCTGCCAGTATTTATTGGCTCGGGACTGTGAGGATCACACCTTCTCCATCATCATAGAAACTGTCCAGGTGAGCTGCTGTTTGGGGTCAGATGAATGGTGGGGGGAGGAGGCAGCTCCTGGTGAAACTCCCTCCAAGGAGATGGGAACCCAGAGGGACTTTTCTGTATATGAGAGAAACACATCTCTTTCCCACATTTTTTATTTTATATTCATTAGACAAATAATGTCTAGGACAAGGGAAGTTATTGTGCTCATTGCACTAGAGGAAGACTATGGTCAGCCTGATTGCATCTGGGTTAATATGTCTAGTTTTAAGGGTCCCATTTTAGGAAAGACAAGCACAAATAGTAATGAGTCCAAAGGATGGTGAAGAGACACAAAACCATGCCTTAAGGTGATTGGTGGAAATGATTAGCCTATAAAAGAGAAGACTTAATTGTGAATATGATTACTGTCTTCAAGAATTGAAAGGTTTTCCCTGGAAAGACTTATACAAACCGATGCTGAGTGAAGGGAGCAGAACCAGGAGAACACTGTACACAGTAACAGCCACAGTATACAACGACTGACTTTGATAGACTTAGCTCTTCTCTGCAATGCAAGGACCTAAAACAATTCCAGAAGAATCATGATGGAAAATGCCATCCACATCCAGAGAAAGAACTGTGGAGTTAGAATGCAGATCTTAGCAGACTATCTGCTCTCCTTTTTTTGTTTTGTTTTTTCTTTCTTATAGTTCTTCCCGTTCAGCCTAATTCTTCTATATAACATGACTAACGTGAAAATATATTTAATAATATTGTATATGTAGAGCCTACAGTGGGTTACTTGCTGTCTTGGGGAGGGGTGAGGGGAGGGAGGTGAAGAAAATTTAAAACTTATGGAAGTGAATATTGAAAACTAAAAATAAATAAATTTATTTTAAAAAAAGAACTTGAAGAGTTTTCATGTAGAAGTAGGATTACTTTGGCCCAAAGGGAAAATGCTAGGACCAGTGTATGGAAATAACAGGGATGTAGATTTTGGTTTGATTTAAAGAACAACCTCTAGCAATCAGAAGTGTTTGCAAGTGGAATGGGCTGCTTTAGGAATTCCTTCTCTGAATCACGAACCATGATTTTCAGAGAAGTTGATAGATTTAGAAGTCATCAAATCTAACCCCTGCCTCAGGTGGAGGTTAGGCTAGGTGCTCTCCAAAGTCTCTTTGGGGTCTGAGATTCCATCATTTCATTGAGCCTCTTGTTTCCCCTGAAATCCATCCCTGTTATCTTTCCTGGAAAGGACTTGAAGAAGTTACCTAGAAGTTACCTAGTTTGTCCCATCTCTAAACAGGATAGAGCAATTAGGTCTCAGTCAGAGGCTCTAAGTGGTTATAGACTAACTTCTTCTTTGTAGCAAACCAAGACTAAAGAGGATTATGGGAGTTTAATCACATTTATAAAAAACCCTAGCAGTGGTGGAATTGGACCCAAAAAATGGTGGCAGGGGAATGGGAGAGGAACTGATTGATAAGTTCTCTAGGGAATTGAGAAATTTCTGTTCTGAGTGGGAACAGTTTTAAGGATAATGGGATGGGGCTAGTATTTTAATATATTTACATGAAGTAATATGTTTATATAATGTAATATATAGCTTTGTCATGCTTCTGTCTCTATAAACATATATACACATAAATTATATATGTATGTTTGGTTGCATATATGTTTACATACAACATATATGTATGTTTGTGTATAAAAACCTTGTCGTTCATGTATCTCTCTCTCTCTGCAGTGTGCTAATGACCCAGATGCTGTTTGCACCCGCTCAGTCACCCTCCGACTCCTTCATCTGCACAACAGCATTGTGAAGTTAAAGCATGGGGGGATGGTCTCACTGAATGGACAGGACATTCAGATGCCTCTAATACAAGGTAAACATCCCTTGTATCTCAAGTGTGGGCTTGGTACTTTCCTCTCTCTTCCCATAACCTTACCTCTTCTCTCTCACATTTGAGATTTTGTTTCTTCAAAACTGCACAAACTCTTCCCAAACCAACTCCATTTTCATGGATTCTCTATCCATTCTAGCAAAGCCCTTGCATTTAATGTTAACATAGTTATGGTGAAGGGAGGGAACTACATATTTATTAAGTGCTTGCAAATCATATCATCATTTCTCTGATGTCATGATCTTCTTTGAAGATAAAGGATGATCACAGACAGACAGACAGACTGTATGACAGGTAATGTGCTAAGCACGTTTTACAAATGTCATCTTATTTGGTCCTCTCAATGTCCCTGAGAAGTAGGTGCTATTATTATGTGTCTTTTGTAGTTGAGGAAATTGAGGTAGAGATTAAGTGACTCATCTAAGATACTACCATTTGTAAATATTTGAGTCTAGATTTGAACTCAGGTCTTCCTTACTTCAGATCCAGCACTCCAGTCACTTTCCCCCTTAGATGCCTAGGAGGAAAGAAGACTAGCTTTTCGTAGACCTGGTTCTAGGCTTCATTTTATCTTTTACTAGTCATGTGACCTTAGGCAAATCTCATAGCCAGTTTATCATCTGTAAAGTGGAGCATGGAATCCAATGGAATAAAACCTACTGAGTTGCTATCTCATGTGGTTGTTTTGAAACTCACATGAAAGGACTTTTAAAATTGTAAATCACTATACATATAAGGTAGAAACTTAAATATATATATACATACATATATAATATAACACACATACATACATATATGTACACACATATATACACATACATATATGTATGTATACATACACATAATTAGTGTCAGTGTGATGTACTAGATAGAGAGCTGACCTTGAAGACAGTAAGACCTGAGTCCAGTTGGGGAATGACTGAACAAATTGTGGTATATGAATATAGTGGAATACTATTGTACTGTAAGAAATGATGGATAGGAGGACTTCAGAAAAACCTGCAAAGACTTACATGAACTGATGCTGAGTGAAATGAGCAGAACCAGGAGAACATTATACACAGTAACAGCCACAGTCTCTGTGAGGACTGTTTCTGATAGACTAATTCCTTCACAGCAATGCAAAGACCTAAAACATTCCCAAAGGACTCTTGAGGCAAAATGTCATCCACATCCAGAGAAAGAACTATGGAATCAGAACTCAGAATGAAGCAAACTGTTTTCTCTTGTGTTGTTTTGGTTTGATTTGGTTTTTCTCATGGTTTCTCCCAATTCTTCTATGCAATATGACTAATGTAAAAATGTGTTTAATAAGAATGTGTGTATAGAACCCATATATGATTGCATGCCATCTCAGAGAGGGAAGGGGAGAAAATTTAAGACTTACAGAAATGACTGTTGAAAACTGAAAACAAATTAATTAAATTTAAAAAAATAAGACCTGAGTCCAAGTAGGACACTTACTGGCTTATGACCCAGGGCAAATCACTTGACCTTTTAGGACCCCAGAAAACACTGTAAAAATACTATGAATTGAAAACAAAAATTGATGCAGAACCTGCCCTATTAGAGGAAGTTTCTTTACTCGGGGATTCCCTTTAACCAGTGAAATCACGGGTCTAGTTTTTATTTCCAATTACAAATAAAAGGACTTTTCCATTGCAATCCCCTCTCCCTGCTCTCTTAATACACAGTGGCCTCTGTCACCCTCTGGTGGCAGTAGACAGTCCAAGATGTGGGAATGCAGACATCTCCCTCCTCCTTGTGTTTTCCCCAAACTGTTTTTGGCTTCTTGCCTGGGATGCTGGACCTTCCCTATATCCCACTGCATTTTTTGTTGTTAGAGTCATTTTCTCTCTACTCCCTTTTGCACCTTCTTGTCTAAAGCCTGGTACCTACTCTGTTTTAGGTGACCTCAGGATCCAGCAGACCGTGATGGCCTCAGTGCTCCTTACCTATGGAGAGGACCTGCAGATAGACTGGGATGGGAGTGGAAAGCTGCTAGTGAAGGCAAGTCCCCTTTGAGAGCCTCCCCCTTCATCTCCCACAGCCTGGGGCCCTCACAAAAGTCCCCTTATGCTTGAAGTAAGAATGACTTTGTGTGATGGGGAAAGAATCTCAGTTTCTACGCTCAGCCTCTACACACACAGAGTCAAGAACAGGATTCTCTTGTTCCCTATAATCTGGCTATTGGTTTCTGGCTGGATTCAGAGGATCCCAAGGGAATAAACCCCAAGGATAGAATGACCTTTATCCCTGGATCAGTTAGGCAGCACAGTAGCTGGAGTTCTGGGAGTCAGGAAGACTCATCTTCCTGAGTTCAAATCTGGTCTCAAACTCTTCCTAGTTGTGTAACTCTGGGATAGTCACTTAACCCTATTTACCTCAATTTCCCCATCTCTAAAATGAGCTGGAGAAGGAAATAGCAAACCACTCCAGTATCTTTGCCAAAAAGCCCTCCATAATGGAATCATGAAGAGTCAGAGATGACTGAAATATCTCCACAACAATAAAAATGTTCTATTATAATCATATATCACAGTTTGTTTTTACCATTCTCTAATCTATGGGTGTCTGTTTTCAGTTCTTTACTAACGTAAAAAGTGTTCTTACGAATGTTCCGGTGAATATGGGATCTTTCTCTTTTCTCTTTGACATCCTTGAGATATAGACTTAATAGTGGAATTTTGGGGTCAAATAATGTGGTTGTTTCAGCCCCTTTCTTAGCACAATTCTTAGCTTTCCTGAATGGTTGGACAATGTCATAGTTTCACCAACAGTGTATTAGTGTGTCTGCCTTTCCAAAGCCTCTCTACCACTTACTATCTTTCTTCATCTTTGTCAACCGGTTGAATATGATGTGACGCCTCAGAGCTATTTTTGATTTGCATTTCTCTTGTTATTAGGGATTTGGAGCAATCTTTGATATGGTTGCTAATAGTTTGCGGTTTTTCAAGAATTGCTTGTTCATACCCCTTGGCTACTTAGTCATTGAGCAGTTGCTCTTGGTCTTATATGCTTATATATCAGAGACATTTGATGTGAAGATTTTTTCCCTCAACAATTTCCTTTTTTGTCCTGGTTACATTGAATTTTAAAAATTTATTATTATTATTTAACATAGATGCTATTCAATTTCATGTGATCACAATTATCTTTTGTGATCATCCCCATGCCTAAGAGATCTGGCTAAGAATATTTCCCCTAGCTATAATTGTCAAAATTATCTGATCTATTATTTCTCCCAATTTTTAAAATACATAAGTGAACAGGCAACGAGACTCAGAGACTTGAAATGACTTTCCCAGAGTCACATAGTGTTAGTAACAGAATTTGAACCCAGGAGTCTTCAGGACTCTCTCCATTATACCACTATTCAGTTCTGAAGAGTTTGCTTTCTTTTCAACACCTAAGTGGGACCTTTCCACTAAAAAAAGGCAAATTCTGTTTTGGGGTGGAGAGTATTATGAAGAAGAGAAAAGGAATGTAGTGGTCAATATAATTTTGGCCAATATGAAGGCATTGAATGCCAGAGCAGATATTCTTAACCTGGGGTCTATGGATTTGTTTAAAAAATATACGTGTTGATATATTTCAATATAATTGGTTTTCTTTTTAAAACTATATACTTTATTCTATATATCTAAAAGCATTCTGATAAGTAGTCTGTAGACTTTGCCAGGCATTCAGAGGTCTATAATACCAAAAAGTCTTTGGCCTAGAGGGTAGGAAAAAGGGGCTGTCAGGAGAGAGAAGAGGGACATTGCCAGGGAAATCAGGAAATGCCACAGTTATACTTCAATTACTCTGCATTTTGCCTAGGGAGGGTTTCCTATTTTATGTAATGTTCTGAGGAAAACTTAATCTCATATTTCACAGAAGCATAGATTTATAGCTCTTAGGATTTGGAGATGACCTTAAGAATGTATCCCATTGGGCGTAGGCCTGGAGCTCCAGGGGCCTCAGAGTAGTCTTTTGGTTTTTGTGGGAGACCCACAAGATTAGGAGGCAGCCCTCTTGGACGCTCTTCCCAGTCCTGGTGCCAAATAAAACCTAATCTATACAATGCGGGGGAGGGGTCTCGGTTTAAATTTAGCAGGTGCTTATTATGGCCATAAACTGATAAAGGCATGGATAATAGGTAATTAACAATAGTTTCTCAAGTTGGAAATTGCATCAAGGATCCCCCAGGTCATCAGGATAGACATTACTACTTAGGTGACCCCCTGGGCAAAATGCTTGCGATCTCTTTGTTTCATTCACCTCCTCTGTAAAATGAAGGGGTTACACACCATGGTTTCTAAGGTCCCTTATAGCTCAGATGGTTTCCCTGGCAGATGTCCTCAGGCTCCTTGCTAAGCTTCCTTATCTATTTCCTCTATCTCAGCTCCACAAGTAGGCTGAGTATGTTTTCATCAACCACCCAGCAAAGTGGAGCCATTTGGGGCTCACTGATGCTTTTTCTATGGTTTGACATTCAGGCACTAGTGGATTCTGGGAAGGCTAACCCCCGTCTCTGGAGACCCATCCTTATCTCTGAATTGTTTTTCTATTCTTTGTCTTAAAGCAATTGTTTATCCTGACCCCGAGTGAGTCATGTAGAATAATTTCCCTGCTGTCTGCTTCACTTATTCCTTCCCAACCCTTCTCCTGGAAATAGGGAGAAGCAGTATTGTTTCTCTCCAGTCCCCACCACAAGAATGCTGGCAGTCATTCAGATATGCAGCTTGTTCAGTGGAACTGAACTGATATTCTTATTAGATGCTTTGAGATCCCTGAGGGAAGATCAGTCACTCAAGACTGTGTCCTCCATGCCCATTGTATGCCAAGCCCTCTGTGTAGTGCTATGAGGAGACATGAAAAAAATAGGATGGATAGTGAGAGTTCATATTTATGAAAACTTTGTTTATATCATTGCACTTGAACCTCACAGCAACACTTGTTGGGATGGTAGTAAAGCTATTACATTAGAGATGAGAAAACTGAAGCTTAGAGAATACTACATCTCTTGAGGAGCTAATGACCTCACAGGAGGGACAGAATGCTTACACAAAGAAGTCTTGAGAATGTGGACCACACAGTGAATACTCAAGTTGTAGTATATGGAGAGAATGCTGGATTTGGACTGTCTTCGTCACTTACTATCTGTGTGAACTTGGACAGGTCACTTAAATCTCCTTTGCCTTAGTTTCCTCATCTGTAAAATGAAAGGAGTGGATTAGATTGGTCTGCAAAGTGCCTTCCAGCTCTAGAGCTATGATTCAGATAGTCATTTTATTTATGAAGTGAAGAGGTTGGATTAGATCATCTCATCATTGGAGCTTATGGTTCTACGAATTTGGCACAGGATGAATTCATGAGAATTCAGAGACCACAGTCTAGTGGGGTTAATTGCGGAGAATTAACATGGAAGTCATGTGCTTTAAGTTGGGGCCGCTGTTTCTGAGTGAAATTGGCATAGAGGAAGTGCACTCGACTTGGAAGGAAGAAAGGGAATAGGAATTCATTAATAGGAATAGTAATTACAGAAGCCATTTATGTAATGCTTACTATGTGCCAAGCGCTATGCTAGGCACTTCACAAATTCTATTTCATTTGATCCTCACAGTGACCCTAAGAGAAAGAGGTGCTCTCATTATCATCTCTATTTTACAGTTGAGGAAACTGAGGTAGACAGGTTACACGATTTTCCTAGATTCACACAACTAGCTAGTCAAGTGCCTGAAGCTGGATTTGAACTTAGGTCTTCCTAACTTCAGGTCCAGTTCACCATCTAGCTGCCCCGTGGAGGAAGGGGACTCACCTTGGGTAAAGTTTTTCCCTTTGGGGCTTTGACTTCTTAATTTTACAAATGAAGACAATATCTACACCATCTGATAAAGTTGTTATGAAGAGAGTGCATTGTAAACCCTAAAGTACTATATACACGGGAGTTGTTGCTATAATTACGCTGAATGCTTGTTTTCTTGTCCTTTCCAGCTCTAAAGTTCTATTATCCTAGGTTCTGAAGGTAGGTAATAGGTTGGCAGAGCAAATAAGCTGCAGGGAACCCTCATTTTCCCAGCAGCCTGAGGTTCAGCTGCCTTTTATTAAATCTAGATTTATTTTTGAATCTGAAAGCCATTTGATTATCACAGTTATTAGCAAAATGAAATTGTCCCTGTTCAGAGGAGCACTCCCAGCCAATCTTGTTAACTCTCTGCAGCTGTCTCCAGTATACTCCGGGAAGACTTGCGGCCTGTGTGGGAATTACAATGGCAACAAAGCAGATGACTTTCTCACCCCTTCTGGCCTGATAGAGCCTTTGGTAGAAGATTTTGGAAATTGTTGGAAACTCAATGGAGATTGCCAAGATTTGCTGAAACAGGACAATGACCCCTGCAATCTTAATCCTCGGTTAAGTATGTATCCAGGGCAATGACCAAATGTGATCATCTTAAATTGTATGTAATAGATGCATTGAACCCACATCTCGGTGTGGGGTGGGGTATGGATGGATTATTTTATAGTCTGCTCTTAATTTTCTGCATTGTTGCTTATTCTCTAGGTAAATCTGTGCAAATTTTTTATGTTCCATTGGCTTCCTTCTATCACATGGATATCATGAATTCCTTTGGCAGGCTGATGAAGCCTATGGACCTTTTCTCAGAATTATGGTTTTAAATGCACGTAAAATATTTATTTTGAAATTTTGAAATAGTTTATCTATAAGAAGTTCATGGGCTCTGGGTTAAGCATCTCTGTTCTATCATCTAATAATAAAGATAATGATAGATAATGAAAATAATGTAAAAATAATGCTTAAAACTTCAGTGAGTGAGGGGTACTCTCTTCATTGACAGAGATTGCATTTCTTGGTTGATGGTCTTTGGGAATTGCTATGGATGAAACAATTTAGCATCTAGTGGTCATGCCTCTTGGAACTTTTCCAAACCATCTCTTGGACAAATACAGTAAACTTCATCCAAAACTGAACTCCAAGTCTTTTGCACTTCTAAATCTAGAATCTTATGAACCTTTTCAGCTTGGTAGAACTTACTATAGACAGGACACCACAGAGAGGCAATGGAGTAGGATTCTGTAAAAATAAGCGCTCTGACACATCCAGGATGGCCTGCTCTACAGGTTCTTAGATTTGCTTTTCTAAAAGGAAAGCAACTTTTGAGGGGTCAACAATCTACTTTAATCAAGCACATGTATCATTCACTTAGTTCAGTGGGAAAAGTCAGCACCTGGAACTTCAGAGAAATACAGAGAAATCAAAATCAACAGTCAGGGCTTCCAACTGTCTGACAATAAGCAATACATACATCACAGATCAACAGATAGATAACTATCTGATCGTACATACATAGTTACCAGAGAGAGAAGCACCAACACCTGGGTTTTCAAAGCTAGGGGATTTCCTTAGCAGCTGCCCAGAGTCTCATCTGGCCAAACAAAAACTTCCAATGAATGTAAAACCTCACCTCAGAATATTTACACACTTTTCAGAGTCAGAGGGTATCACAACTCCTGAGAAGCAGCGCATTAGAAATTAACAAAATGTGTGGGCTTCCTCAGTGGGGAAGATCTTTAACTCTCTGATTAGCACTACGGATTCTAATGCAAGAATAATGAGAATAACTCATGTCTACAAGGTGCTTTTCATTTTACTGAATGTTTTCCTCCCAACAACCCCAGGAGGTAGATTGTGCAAATGATTCTGTTGGTCTCATTTTATAAATGAGAACACTGAGGCTTGGAGGGGAGAAGCAATTCATGCAAGTTAAGTAGATCAAGACTCTAAATACAATCCTTATCCATCATACCCCAGCTGACAACTTCTGGTCCATCTACCTCGATCTTTTTTGGTCCAATGATATTGATATCTGGTCCAATGATATTTGGTCCAATGATAATGATATAGTAACAAGGAAGTAAAATTCCATTTATTTTACTTTTTCCACTTACTTTTACATGATAAGGAAGTAAAATTCCATTTATTATAAGCCTAAGTCAAGTAACTCATAAGAGATTGTGTGATATAGTAGAAACTGAGTCAAAAGACCAGGATGCAAATTCTGGCTTTGCTGCCTCTATGTGATGTGGGCAAATCACTCCCTTCTCTGGGCCCCAGTTTCTTCATCTGTTAAATGGATGCAGACTAGATATTGAAGTTCCTTCCCAATGCTGAATTGTATTGCTGTTATCAAGAAGGTGTACCAAGCTGAGGATATATATAAATATATACATATATGTATATATAAAACGTATATATACACACATACACATACTCATCACATATGTAATATATGTTTATAAAATATATATTGCAATATATGTGTTGCAATTCAAAACCCAATTTTTTGTTTTGTTTGTTTGATTGTTTCTACCATTTATGGATTAATTGCTATCTTGGATTGCAGTTTCCTCCATCATCATGTATAACTGAAAGTTGACATTATTTTTATTTGGTTTGTATATGAATAATGCCTATGCTTGACTGGTGCTCAACATCTGCAACGTTATCAAGGGAAAAATGTCAGATCAGGCTCTCTCCTTTTCTTTCCTTTAAGCCAAATATGCTGAGGAGTCATGTTCTCTCTTGAAGTCCTCCAAGTTTGAGCCATGCCATCCTGTGATCAGCCCAACTCCTTATTTGAAAAACTGCCATTATGACGTCTGCTCTTGCTCCGATGGCAAGGACTGTTTGTGCTCAGCAGTGGCCAGCTATGCCTCAGCCTGTGCCAGGAAGGGCATTATGATCGAGTGGAGGGAGCCAGGCTTCTGCGGTGGGTACCATTTCCTTCTGATGCACAGAGCCAACAGAATAGTTTCCTGGAGGCCTGAGAAGTGATATACATGGGGCTTTTCCCAGCTTGGTCCAAGTAATAGTAATGACTTGTATTTGCAGAATTGAAATGAGGGTGGAGTAACTGGAGCTTTTTTTCCAGTGTGCTAAATTTAGGGTGTGCTAATGCACTTAAAGTCTTCTGGCTGCTTAAAAACATCAGAACTCAACACCTAGGTAACAAAAATAATTGGATAAAATAGAAAGTTGCCAGTCTACGATGAAAACTAGAGTGTGTTTGTTCTTTTCTTGCTTCTGCTCTTACCTACCTCAGCTACAAGGGTAAACATATTCCTCCTGCCTCTAAGTATAGGAATACTTGGTGCTCTTATCCTGGTTTTGGTTCTGCGTTTATGTATAGCATTTTATATTTTCTAAAACACTTTCCCTAGATTTGATTTCATTTGGTCAGTCAGAGAGGACTTTCAGGAGTGAGGACTCTATTATTTCAATCTTAGCCAATTTTCTCTTCCATCTATATACCCGTGGGATGGGAACAAGGGAGGCATGATATCTTCCAGGGAAATTTTGGATCATATTATCCTGTCCTACTTGAATTTGATTTTATAAGTTCTCATGATCTTATTAGTGTGGGGTCTGTATTGATAAAGATCAAAGCCCCTCCATACTTTCTCTTTCTGAGACATTCTTGTTTTTAAGCAAATTCTCCATAGAGGATATCTGCCCCATATGCCAAAGGCCTTCCTTGGGTTTGCTTGATACCCCCAAGACATTTTGTCAAAGACATTTTTTTGCCTTTCCCTGGTACTAGAAATTCCCTGTATCTAGTGCCATCTTGTGCCGGATGTTGGAATCAAATTGGAAAATGAATTAAAACTGAAGGAGATGAGGGAAGACGGAGCAAACTGTCTATTCTTTCACAGTTTTATCTTAACTTATCCCAGTTGATATTCACTTCTATGACTGTATTTGTTCCTGTAGCTAGGACTGTGACCATTTAAAGTTAGAGGATGGTTATTTTTACTGAATGATCACCAGCCAATAGCCTAGAGAAAATACTTTTCTTATGCCTTTTGGATCCTGATGGAAGATTTTGGAGAATTCCTGGGAGGTAAACAGGGACTGCCAAGACATATGTTAACATAATGAACGGAGTGCTGTTTGGAGTAAGAGAATCTACGTTTAACTCAACTCTGCCATTTACTAGATATGTGATTATGGCAAATCTCTTCATTTTTTGGGGGGCCTGAGTTTTCTCATCTGTGATCCTTTTCAGCCCTGAATCCTATGATCCTGTGACTTTTCAAACAGTGACAATGACTTGTATCTTGACCATTGAACTGAATTTGAATTAAATGTTTAGAACACTGTATGTTGCTGTTGAGTTGTTTCAATTACATCCAGACCTTCATGACCCCATTCAGGATTTTCCTGGCAAAGATACTGGAGTAAGTTTCCATTTACTTCTCCAGCTCATTTAACAGATGAGGAACTGAGGCAAATAGGGTTAAATGACTTGACCAGGGTCACACCTCCAGTAAATGTCTGAGGCTGGATTTGAACTCAGATTTCTCTGATTGTAGACCCAGCACTTTATTCACTGAGCCACCTACCTGCCACAGAATACTTAGTGTATTTTTAATCTTTAGAAGCTTAAGTTTAAACAGCTCTCTGTGTGTTGGGGGTGGGGAGAGGAAAGAGATCATTAAAAAATACCTGCTGTGGGTTCCTCCCCTAGGAGCTATGAAGCTAATTAGAGAGATCAGACCCAGAGAGCAACTGGAAGATGAATTGATATCCAATTTTTTGAGTGTTTGTTCAGCAACCCAGGGTTTGAATAACACACTGAGTAAATAAGTTCTAGGGAGTGGCCAGAATAATATGGATTTATTTAAATAAAAAGTTTTGAAGTTTGAAAAAGGAAAGTTTTGACTAGGGATGCTTGTTTGCTTTAACAGAAAAAAAGTATTGTACATGAAATTATGAACTTTAGTTAGGCATAGATTTTAAAGTATATATTAAATTTAAAATGGTAATAACAAAGTCTCAGTGCTTATCTTTGTCCCCTTGTCAACTTCCTTCTGTTCAGAGCATTTTTTCTCAAAACTTACTGGCCTTTTCTACTAAATTTTTAATCAGATGTAAAAGTTTAATTACACAGAAAAGATACACTTCCCCTAGAATTTATAAATTAAATAAATTAGAAGTTAGAGTCCAAATTACCTTTTTTTCCTCCATGTGATAATTCTTCAGTGAATCAGAATATTCATGTTTTAAATACAAAAAAAAAAATCTTGGATGAATCTATTCAGATTTAGTAAGCACTGGCTGACAGTTTAGGCTGTCTATTATTTCATGAATATTCAGATATTCATGAGCAATAATCTAGCTATTGTCATTGTTCTTTAATTTCATAGTTTTAGGCAGCTATTCTAAAATCTATTTGGAAGATCTGATAAGATAAAAATTTTCATTAAAATGCAAGTTATTCTTGCATCAGGTTGGCATCAATCTACTTTCTAATTAAGTATCAGTTGTACATTTAGGTCCTGGAGTTGGTCAATCAATAATCATTTATTAAGTATCTGGTACATGCCAGGCACTTTTCTAAGCATTGGAATACAAAAAAAAAATAAAAGACAATTCCTGTTCCCAAGGAGCTCACAGTCTTACAGGGGAGATGACGTGCAAATGATTATGTACAAATAAGACGTACACAGGATAAACTGGACAAAGGGAAGGCACTAGAATTAAGGCAGATCAGGAATGGCTTCCTATAGAAGGTAGAATTTTAAAAGGGACCTGAAGGAAGCTGCGATGCAGAGAGGAGGGTGAGCATTCTGGGCATGGGGGTTAACCTCTGAAATTGCCTGGAACGGAATTGTTGTATCTTGTATGAGGGAATCCAAGGAGGCCAGTGTCATTGGATCTCAGAGTACGTGGAAAGGTGTAACACACAAGGAGACTGGAAAGGTAGGAGGCCAGATTAGGAAGACAAAATAGGTGATTTTATATTAAAAAAAATTTTTCTCTTCCTCTTAATGCCTTCTTACCACTGTATGAAAAAGAAAAAAAAAGAAAAACAAAACCCTTTTAACAAATACACATAGTTAAGCAAAACAAATTCCTACCTAGGCCAAGTCCAAAAAAATGTCTTATTTTGCAACCTAGTCCCACATTTCTTTCAGGAGAGATGATGGACTTTTCAGCACGTTTCATCATCAGTTTTATTTAGTCATTGCATTTTTTTCAAAGCTGGTTGTAATTATACAAATTATAATAATATATATATAAATATGTAATATATAAACAATACAATAATATATTTATATATACTATATAAAATTATATAAATTATTCTCCTGATTGTGTTCACTTTACTTTGCATCAATTCATATATACTGTGTTCACTTTACTTTGTATCAGTTCATATATGTTGTGTTCACTTTACTTTGTATCAGTTCATATATGTTGTGTTCACTTTACTTTGTATCAGTTCATATAAGTCATCCCAGGTTTCTCTGAAACTCTTCCTTTCATAATTTCTTATAGCACAAGTGTTCCGTTACATTTATATAGCATAATTTGTTCAACCAGTCCTTGCAGTGATTCTCTCTTAATTTTTGGTATTCTCTTAGTTTCTGGTTCCTTGTTACTACAAAAAAAGCTGCTATGAATATTTTGCACACATGGGTTCTTTTCCTCTCTGGGGTATTGCTAGGTCAAAGTGGGGAAAGCAGTTTTAAGAAGTAAAATACCTCTCCCACTGTGAGCTCTTCTGACCTTAATGGTTAGTGGTTCCTTGAGACAGGCCCATGAACAAACCTTTGAACAAGTATGTCTTTCAGTGGATAGAATCCAAACATACTAGCCTTCTTTTTCCCACACCTTCAAACCTTTCCTCTGAATCTTCCTGTTCTATTGAACCCTCTGTGTCCTCTTTATCTCCACAAAGGAGTACCCATTGTAGCCCCTCTAAATGGGAAATGGAGAAGCATGAGAAATTTTGGTGTTGGGGAAGGGTTAAGTGTGAACATTGGTTCTCTGAGTCATATAGTGTTTCTCATTTTGCTAGAGGAAGGCCTAAAGGTCCCTTCTCTTTGTGACTAGAGTGTAATTAAAAGCATAGAGCCTAGATAATCCTTTCCTCTTATCTCTTTCTTTTCTTCCCCTTCAACAAAATTCTGACCCCTCCTCCAGGGTATCTCGGTTTGTCCCTGTCCTGCTAAGACTCAAGGGAAGGCAGAATAGGAGAGACTGAAGTCATATCTACTCCCTATTCAAAAAGACTTCAGAGTTGGAAGAGCCCTTCCCTTTGATGGAGTCCATCTAATTAAAAAAAATATTATATTTTCCCAAATTATATGTTAAAACAATTTTAAAGCATTTTTTAAAAAAGCTTTTGAGTTCCAAATTCTATCCCTACTTCCCTCTCTCCTTTCTTCCCTCCCTCCTCTCTGAGATGGTAAGCAATCCAATACAGGCTATGCATGTGAAATCATGTAAAACATTTTCATATTCATAACTTTGTATAAGAAGATGCAAATAAAAAAAGAATAAAAAAAATAAAGTGAAAAATAGTATGCTTCAGTCTGTATTCAGATGATATCAGTTCTTTCTCTAGAGGTATATAGCATACTTCATCATGAGTTCTTTGGGTTTGTCTTGGATCATTTGTATTGCTGAGAATAGGTAAGTCAATCACAATTCTTTATAGTGCAATATTGCTATTACTGGGTACAGAGTCTGGTTCTGCTCCCTTCACTCTCCATCAGTTCATGGAAGTCTAGGTTTTTTTGAAATCATCCTGCTTGTCATTTCTTATAGCATGGTAACATTGCATCACAATCATATACCACAACTTGTTCAGTCATTCCCCAATTGATGGGCATCCCCTCGATTTCCAGTTCTTAGTCACTCCAAAGAGTAGCCATGGATATATATATATTTTGCAGAATTAGGTCCTTCTACCACCTTTGTTTTTTGAGCTGTTTGGGCTATAAACCTAATAGTGATGTTGCTGGATCAAAGGGTATGCACAGTTTGATAGTCCTTTGGCCATGTGACTCCTAAACCAACTTTCCCCACTGTACTATGCTCCCTCAGGTCAGGCAGGGCAGATTCAGTCAGGAGAGAACTAGGGCTCTCCTTCTTCCTAGCAAAAATTTTCCTAGGTGTCTTGGAGAGTCCCTTGTTGAACATTGACAATGATCTCCCTGTATTTCTTCCTAAGAAAATTTTGGACCCTTTTATTTGGCATTCAAAGCTCTCCATAATTTGATGCTACCCTATTTTCCCTACACTCTTCCTCCTAGACAAAATATGGAGCAATTTCTAGTCCCCTAAACACTCTTATCTCTCCCTACTTTGGATCGAATTGTTGCTAATGTTTTCCCTCTTCCACTTTGCCTGCTGAATTCCTACCCAGACTTTATAAAGTCCAATTTAAGTGGCACTCCCCTCCCACCCGAAAATGTCCTTTACTTTCCCTTACTCTTCCTGATGATCCCTCAAATAGCACTCTGCTTGGTTCTTCTCTAATGCATTTATGTAATGTTATGTAATATAATTATATTTGGTCTGGACCTGTGACTCATTGGTGGAAGGCCTCATCTCAGGGAAATTCCGTTCACCCTGGCAGAGCCCCAGCTCCTTGCCAATTTATAATGCTCAGGACTTGCCTGGCGGTGTGAGGCAGCCTTGCTAAGCAGCTCATATTTGTCAGAATTAAGACTCGAATCTGCAGAGTGGCCATTAAGTTTTCAGTGGGAGCATTTACAGTTTAGAAATGGGCACTAGATAAAAAGCTAGACTTGATGTGTTGTTTTGGTGATTGCCTAGATTTTTAAAACTAGTGCAGATTATAGACAAAAGTGTGTGTACGTACATGCTCCTCTCACCCCCTACCCTTTGCCCTCCTCCTCAAGTCCAGTTGTTGAACATTTACCGGCATATTTCTGGCTTAAACCCAAGGCTTTTTGACTCTAGGCTGGTCTTCTATCCATTACACATTTTGACTCCTCGAATATCACAATATTATAATAGTCTACTCTTTTCTCCACTGGGACTACCTTAGTTAAACTTTGTATTTCCCCCAAGGCGTAGTACAGGGTTCTGAACACAGCAGGAGCTTAATAGATGTTTGTTGAATTAATGAGTAAACATTCCCCTGCTGTAGTAACCTGATTTTGCTACAGAAAGTGTTTGCTATATTTTTTTTTTTGGGAGTTTTAGCCTGCCTGAAAAGACCAGTTTGGAGGCAAAGAGCGCTTTCACACTATTTAGCTCACCTGGAAAGCCTAGTAAATTTGTCTCACTTTTATAGCCTACCAGGCCAATGAGCGAATTCTTAAGTTCATACTTGGGTGAGCTAGATAGCTCAATGGATAGAGGACTGGACTTAGAATCAGGAACTCATCTTCATGAGTTCAAATCCAGCCTCAGATATTTACTAGCTGTGTGACTTCATCCTGTTTGCCTCAGTTTCCTCATCTGTAAAATGTGCTGAAGAAGGAAAAGGCAAACCGTTCCAGTATCTTTTCAGATACCCAAATGCAATCATGAAGACTCTAAAGCAACTGAACAGCAAACAAACTTTGGTACTTAATCTATTCCGGATGGGCTACCAGGGAAAACCCCTGGAGCCAAGTCCATACTATACTTTTTCATTCTCCCCCTCTCTCCCACAGTTTCTCCCTATGCATCTTCGAACAACTCTACCTTGGTTTCCCTCTTTCCCCATTGTTCTGATGATGTATCAAGTGTGCCCAATCAATGATAAAAATAGCATCTTCAAAATTCCTGTTCATGCCAACATGTACAAGGTGACTGGATAGTGGAAAGAGGTACAGTGTCAATACACGTAGAATGGGGAAGGGGCTTATTCCTCATGACTGCAATCTAGGGAGGAGGGTACATATGGAGCATTTCTCCCCCACCATCACAAATGCCAAGACCAAACCCTTCACTCTAAATCTTCTCTTTCTCTTCTCCAGCATTAAGTTGTCCAAAGGGCCAGGTATATCAGCAGTGTGGGACTCCTTGCAACCAGACCTGCCGCTCCCTCTCCTATCCAGACATGGAATGCAGTGAGGTCTGCCTTGAGGGCTGTTTTTGTCCTCCTGGGCTGTACACTGATGAGAAGAGGAACTGTGTGCCCAAAGCCCAGTGCCCCTGTTATTATGATGGTGAGATCTTTCAGCCTGAAGATATCTTCTCAGACCATCATACCATGTGGTGAGTGCCTAATGGCAGTATCATAGGAAGTAGTCTTAGAGCTTGTCTAGCCCAATATAGCTGGCGCAGGAGATAGGGTATTGGACGGGTAGACAGGAAATCCGGAGTTCACAATTGGGTATAGAAATCTATCTTACCCTTCAGGAAAGTAGGAGGGGAAGGGGATAAGAAAAAAGGCAGATTGAGGGAGGGGGTAGTCAGAAGCAAAACACTTTTAAGGAGGGACAGGGTGAAAGGAGAGAAAGAGTAGAATGGGGGGGTGGAATGGAGGGAAATACAGTTAGCAATAGTAACAGTGAAAAAAATTTCTGAAGCAAGTTTTTCTGATAAGGGCCTCATTTCTCAAACATTTGGAGAACTGAGTCAAATTTATAAAAAATAAGAGCCATTCCCCAATTTGTATCTGATCAAAAGACATGATTAGTTTTCAGATGAAGTAATCAAAGCTATCTGTAGCCATATGAAAAAATGCTCTGAGTCAGTATTGACTTGAGAAATGCAAATTAAAACAATTCTGAGATACTATATTTAGATTGGCTAATAGGACAGAAAAGGTAAATGACAAATGTTGGAGGGAATGTGAGAAAAATGAGACTTTATGCATTGTTGGTGGAGTTGTGAGTTGGTTTCGCTTTTCAGTAGAACAATTTGTAACTATGCTCAAAGGGTTATAAAACCATGCATACCTTTGCTGTAGCAATGCCCTTTTAAGGTCTGTATCCCCAAAGAGATAAACAAAAAGGAAAAGGACCTATATGCACAAAAGTATTTATAGCACCTCTTTTCTGGGGATAAAGAATTAGAAGTTGAGGGGATGCCCATCAATTGAGGGATGACTGGACAAGTTGTGGTATGTGATTATGATGAAATACCATTGTACTGTAAGAAATGATGAGCAGGATATTCTCAGAAACCCCTGGAAAGACTTGCATGGGCTGATGCAAAGTGAAATGTACCATGTACAAAGTAATAACAATATTGTAAGATGGTAAGCCATAAATGATTTAGCTATTCTCAGCAAGACAACTATGAATGACTTATGATGAAAAATGCTGTCCATCCCTAGAGAAAGAACTGATGGTGTCTGAATACAGATTGAAGCATAGCTTTAAAGCTTTTCTTTATTTTCCTTGAGGAGTCTCCCCTCTTTGGCTTATGCTGTCTTTCACAACATGACTACTATGGATATGTTTTGCTTGACTACACATCTATAACCCATATCAAATTGCTTGTCTTCTCAATGAAAAGAGTGGGGAGGGAAGAAGGGAGAGAATTTTGTACTCAGTTTTAAAAACAAATGTTAAAACTTGTTTTTACATGGAACTGGGGAAAAACAAAAATAAAAAAAGTTTTAAAAAGAAAATCCTAAATTCAAATCCAGCCTCAGATGTTAACTGACTTGGTGACCTTGGGCAAGTCTTTTAACCTCAGTCTGCCTCAGTTTCCTCATCTGTAAAATGGGGATAATAAGAACACCTACCTCTCAGGGTTATTGTAAGTATCAAATAGGATAATATTTGTAAAATGCTTAGCACAGAGCCTGGTACATAGTAGCAACCTAAATGCTCATTTCTTTCCTTCCTTTTATTTCACAAATGAAGAATATGATACCCAGATAAAGTAGTTTACTCAAGATCACATGTTATATTTAGTGATAGATATAGGTCTCCTGACTTTTTTCCATTGGCACTTGGGAAGACTAGAGTCCTAGGCTAGGAATTCAGAATCTTTGGTTCTATTTAATGCCAACCATGCCCAAGAACTCACATTCTCTCACTGTTTCTGTTGCATACTTGGTTACCTGGTCCTACTTCTTGGCCTCAGTGAATGTGATGAGACTCAAAGGAGAGGATAAAGAGGCAGAGTTAGGTGGTAGGTAAAGTAAGCAGAATGCTAGACTTGGAACTTCATGGAGTCTTCATGGAAGACCTGGATTCTAATCCTGCCTCAGACCCTTACTAGCTGTGTAACCTTCCTCAGCCTCAATTTTCTCATCTTTAAAATGTAGATAACGCCTCACAGGGATGTTGTGACGGCCAGATGAGAAAATTTATGTAAAGTGCTTTTCAAACCTCATAGAGTGCTATATAAATCCAAGCTATTAGCTATTGTTATTAGGTGAAGTGTTTGAGCTCTTTGGTGAGGGGCCAGAAAAAATGAAATATATTAGGAAATATGATAGTCTTTAAAGATGTGATTGGCCAACCATAGCATGATGCTGCTGTGCTTCATGGGGTCCCTTCTGACACATGAGTGACTCCATACAATGTCCCTTTTCCATTTTGTGCAGCTCAAGCTATTACAATAGGATGGCCAGTGTCATTCAATTAATTTACAGTAGGACCAACACCAGACCCTGACCTTTGGTGTCAGTCACTCTATCTTATGGACTGAATCTGCCAAGGACATCTTTTGGACAAAAAAATTCCTCCTTCTTGACTGTTCTCCTTTCCTTGCTATCTTTTCTCCTAGCTTGCTGTGTGTTTCCTTCAGTGTTTGGGTCTTTGTCCAATGCTTTGTAATTCAACACACAGTATTTTGGAGACAAGTCTATATATTCCCTTCCCTTCCCCCCCTCTACCCTCCCCTCCCCTCCCTTTTCCTCTCCTCCCCTTCCCTTCCCTTGCTTCCCTTTGCCTTTCCTTTCCTTTCCATTTTTTCTTCCCAGCCCCACCCCAGAAAAGAAAACTTTCTTTTTGTTTGTACTCATTTATTCCTTTCTCAAACAACCCTTGGGAGAACTAGTGGGTGTGGTACTGGTAAATATGATGGATGCCAGTAAAAACTTTTGTGACTGAGAAGTGTTTTGAACCCAATCTGCCAACTTATAAAGATTAAGACTGGAAGTCAGACGAGTTCTTCTGTGAGGTTCCTTTGAAATTTTGAGCCCTGTGCTTATTTTGTTAGAGAGGAGGTGGATCCTGTTGGGGAGAGGTTTTTATAGGCTCTTAGTAAAAAATCAGAGTGTATGTGACCTATCTATTCATTCCATTTTGGGAAGGATTTAAATGGGTTTTTATTTTTTCTGCAGCTACTGTGAAGATGGTTTTATGCATTGTAGCACCAATGGACTTCCTGGTACTGGGTTGCTAGATGCTATCTTTGACAGTCACCCATCTTCTCGAAGTGAGTACAGCTAGACTGTGATGAGTCAGTGCATCCTTGTTTGCCCTCATTTACCACATTATCTGTATGTAATAGAAGGACTGGCCAGTGAGGTCCCAGTCCTCAGAACAGGCTCTGCCTACTACCTGATCTACGAGACTTTGTAAACCAACTTGCAGAAATCTAAGAGGTAACTTCAACAAGCAGAGAATACTTCCCATTCTCTGAGCCCTGGGTAATCACTGACCAGACCCCTTGTTGTACTGATTTGTGTATGCTTTCTGCATATACTTGCATTTGTGTGTCTAGAAAACTGAGACAAAAGCAAGATTTTTTTGGGTAGTCAGAGGGGAAAGACAGAGACTGAATTTTCTGTGTAATTGCATTAGTGCTTGTTAGTGAAATCACAATGTAATTTGTGACCAGGGCCTCCAAGACTCTGGACTCATATGTACTGGATTAAATATGGGGGGGCTGATCTCAAGAAGGTATTTTTCTCTCTGCTTTCTTGCACTGGTGCTGCTCTAGGAAAATCTATTATACTTTTGGTTTGGCTCATATCTAGGATTCCCCTAAAGGAGGTAAGATAGTCTCTTTCTGTAAGCATTCAAGGGAATAAAGGCAAAAGTGGCTAAAGGACATCGTAGAGGAGGCCAAGATGGCAGGACAGAAGAAAATGGTATGGCTCAGCCCTACTATAGCATGAAGTGAATACCTGATTACCATACAGTTTACCTCCCTAGACTGGCTGTAGGTATGATCCAGGTCGTTTGAGAGATGAAAGTGAAGGTGAAAGAATTTCTAAGAGTAAGGATAATCTCATTTGGGAGAGACAAAAAACCAAACAAACTCAAACAAACAAACAAAATCTAACTGCCTGGTTGCTTGGTTACCAGTTGCTTTTAGAGGAAAGAAAAGGTGAGGGGGAATGAGCAGGTGGGCTTGGTTATAGAAGAAAAGGACTTCAACATAGTAAGATAAAGATAAAAAGTTCATTCTCTCTAATTCCTATCCCCTCCCTCCAAATTAGGAAAAGGCTTCAAATGGGTCTATTCAACCAGAGGTTAACTTCTGACTTAATTGAGGATTGAAGAAAAGGCCTTTCTTTCCAAGAAAAGGCTATTAACTAAGACCAGTCACAGAGGGAAGGGAGGAACCTAAGTGTCCTTGGTGAAGGAAAAGCCACTCCAACTGGTTTGATTCTGAGAAAAGAGGTGTTATTCAATCCCTGAGTTGTGTCTGACTCTTCATGACCCCATGGACCATACTGTCCATGGAGTTTTCTTGGCAGACTGGAGTGATTTGCCATTTTCTCCTCCAGTGGATTAAGTCAAACAGAGTTTAATTGATTTGCCCTTGATCACACAGCTAGCAAGTGTCTGAGACCAGATTTGAACTCAGGCCTTTCTCACTCCAGGCCCAGTGCTCTATCCAGTGAGCCACCTAACTTCCTATAAGGAAAGGAGTAGTCCAGGGCAATAGAAAGACTCCCAGGACAAAGGAAACATCTTTAGCTCCATCTAATCCTAGAGTAGAGGAGACCTAGAGCTCAACTCCTGAGATACCAGCAATAAAACTAGGAGAAAAAAAAAGGATGATCTGAAATTTCCCTTGTGGTTGGATGTAGCAAACAATCATGTATATTCTTAACCTATGTTTGAGAGGTAACTTTTTTGAGAAGAGCCTTTTAAAAGGCTGCATTTACTTTGCTGCTAGTGCTTAAAAAACCCCAAACAATAAACATGGTAGGATTTTATATCCTATATTCTCTATATCTTTTAGTCAATCTGTATGACTATGAATCTGATCTGATACAGAAAATAATTTGCAAAATCTTTCTTTTCTCATATTTTAATTAAGGAGATGAGAAAATAGGCATATCAACTAGCGATTGCTACATCCTCCTATCCTTCCCCTTTTTGGGAGTAATAACAATATTTATGATTTCCCCCAATCATTCTTATCCTCTAATTGTCAATATTAAGTGAAATGAAACAGAAAGACATATAATCACCTGTTCAGAGCCCAAATGGAAGAATTATGCCCTATAGATGGTGAAGGCCTCTAAATGCTACAGTTTCTAAATGAAATGGTTTTGATTGTAGCAATCTCCTGAAAAGTATAAAACATCCCTAGTGAGACATGCTAGTATTCAAAAGAGATCAGGTTAATAATCTGCATGGGAGAAACAGAATGGTTGAAGAATGCCCATTATTGATATTACATTGAACTCAACCAATTAGTCAGTAAACATTTATTGTGTACTATGTGCCAGGTACTGTGCTGAGCATTAAGATTACAAAAACAGGCAAAAGACAAAGAACCTTGAGGCTTCTGCCCTCAAGCAGCTTATAATCTAATAAGGAAGGCTGTAATTGTAGTTGAGTCTATTATAATGGGCAGTATATTGAGTTAGCCCATCTTGAATAGACATAACAGATGGACATTGAATGAGATCCAGAATCGAAAAGGAGAACAAGAGTGGAATAGGTCGCAGCTGGGAAATCAGACATTTTCAACATTTCCAAGCTACTCTCAGACACAAAGGCCCATCTTTAAAGCAATGATGATGATAATGATGATAATTTACTCAGAGTGATACAATCTAGTTGCAAATTCTAGAACTCTGTGATATATAAAAAAATAAAAAATGCAGATCGTATATCTGGCATGTAGTAACACTTAAGTACTATTTGATTGATTGGATACTAGGGATGCTTTGCGTGTAGAACTTACAAAATTTGGCAATTGATTATGTATGGTGAAGTAAGGGAGAGGGAAGAATTAAAGATGCCTCTGTGACTCTGAGGTTCAGGACCTGGGTGATTGGAAAGATGGTGGTATCCTTAGTAGAAATGGAAAGGTTAGGAGAGAGGTGAATTTTGGAGAAAGATAATGAGATTTGTTTTAGATAAGCTGAATTTGAGATGGCAATAGGAAATCCATTTGGAAGTGTCTAATAGGCAATCAGTAGGCAGCTAGGTGACACAGTGGATAGAGTGCCCAGCCTAGAATTAGGAAAATCCATTTTTCTGAGTTCAAATCTTACTAGTTGTGTGATCCTAGGCAAGTCTTAACCCTATTTGCCTCAGTTCCCTCATCTGTAAAATGAGTTGGAGAAGGAAATGGCAAACCACTCTGGCATCTTTGTCAAGAAAAGCCCAAATGGTGTCACAAAGAATCGGACATGATTTATATAATAACCAAACAACCAACAGAAGCAAAATGTGGGACTGAAATTAGGGAAGTATAGAGCCACACAGCATTGTGGGACAGTAGAAATAATGATGGATTTGAAGTTCAAATTCTGGTCCTATTCATCCTCATGTAACCACAGGCAAATCATGTAACCCCTGAGTCTTATTTTTTCTGTCTATAAAATGATGGAATTGGACTAAATGACCACCAGAGTCCTTTCCATGTCTAAACTGATGATTTTATGATCCTTTATATAAACTGGGAGTCATCTGCACAGATGTGTCAATGGAACCCATGGAAAATAGATGAGGATGGAAGGAGGAAGGGAGGGATAGAGAGAGAAAGAAAAAAGGGGGACAGAGAGAGGAGTAGGACAGGCATTCAGAGACACAGAGACAAGACAGAAAAAGAGATAAATACATAGAAGAGGAAACTTGATTAACTGCAAGACCTAGATCAGGTTGAATGTTGTCTGATAAGTAGGTCTTCCTGTTCTAGTGGAGTTGAAGATGGTAGTAAAACAGTCTTCTCTAGATCAATATAAGGGCCAGGAAAATCAGGAAGTAGAAAGGGGAAGGATAAGAAGCATATTAGAAACCCAGTGCAGGAAGAGAGGAGTGCCAGTGCATGGCACCAACATCTAGAGCCTCGGAGAAATCTTTTGGGGGTAGCGCACAAGAGGATGGGTAGATGGCAGTAGCTGATTGTTGTGTGTGTGATGCAAAATCTAAATTCTCCAAGTTAAATATGTCCTCTCTAGGTAAGAGCACGGAATGAGGTAACTTGGGCAGCTGAAAAAAAAGGAAGATATTTCATAAACATGAGGATATAAGACCTGAGGAGGATACCTTTGAAACATGGACACTCTCTAAATCAGAGAAGACACTGATTGAGAAAATCAAGACACGAAAGAGTTGTTCTTGGTCATGGTGGCTCTGATTGGCCTTACAGAAGTAAGATAAGCCTGATACTAAGGCACAGTTCTACCCTAGCCAGAGCCTTCTTATACATTCTCTATTGGGGTAGTGCCTAATGTTGTCACATAGCCAGCCCATCTACGAGAGCGGCTAAGCTACAGAATCACAGAACACTGGAGAAGACCTTAGAGATTTTTGATTCTAGTCCCTTCATTTGCTTGCTCCAGGCTGGATGGAATCAGCAGTTGCAGATAAACCTGTATTAATTGCAAATTCTGATTTTTTGTTTCCAAGTTAAAAGGAGCCTAAGTTGCCGGCCCCCCATGGTCAAGTTTGTGTGTCCTGCTGACAACCCCCAAGCTGAAGGGATTGAATGCACCAAGACCTGTCAGAACTATGATTTGGAGTGCATTAGCCATGCTTGTGTCTCTGGATGCCTCTGTCCTCCAGGAATGGTAAGGTGGGGTTTCATTTGTGGCTAGGGAAAGGAGTGGATTTCATGTGTCTCTATTTTTTCCACCTTATCTTTCTGAAGGACAAAAAACTGGAGTTTTAGGATTTGGTGAAGGAAGGTTATCTCTCAGGTCTCTATGACATTTCAGGATTCTGTGAAATGAGTAATGAGAGGCAAAAAAAAAAGCATTTGATATAGTTGACTACTTCTTCCTACTACATTGTCTACTTTCTTGATTCTCCTGTCTTTTGAACCAGTCTTTCCCTGTCTTTTCTTTATTTTTATAGTTTCTTCTTAAATACTAAATAGGGACCTTTCTTGAAATGATTACAGCTTTAGCCCTTCCCCTCCTTCTCTCTGTTTTCTCCCATGGAAATCTCATCCATTTCCTTTGCTTTATACTCCTATGCCCGTCACTCCCTGTTCTCTATAGCTCCAAAATCTCTTCTAAACTCCAGAACCATATTTCCCACTGCCAATAATGTGTCATTGGCACCTTAAATTTCAGAATACCTCAAGATTTTCAAAGTTGTGCTTACGATCTTTCCCTCCAAACCTGATCCCTGTCCTGACCTCACAATGCTTGTTAATGACTACTATCCTCTTTTTATATCCATTTAGAAAGCTGGTGCCATCTTGACCTTTTTTTCACCATATATTTTCTCAATTACCAAGTCATGTCAAATTATCTTTCTTGCCATTTTTTACTTCCATCCCTCTCTTATCTCCTCTCTTCCCTTGGCTTCCACCCTAACATACACTCAAATTTCCATTTTTCTGAATTAATGCAAAAGCATCCTAATGGGTCTTCTTATCTCCATTCTCAACACCCACCACTATCCTTCACATTGTTCAGTTTTTTCCAATCCTGTCTGACTCTTGGTGATCCCATTTGGAATTTTCTTGGCAAACATACTGGAGTGGTTTGTCATTTCCTTCACTGGCTCATTTTACAAATGAGGAAACTGAGACAAATAGCATTAAGTGACTTGCCCAGGGTCACACAGCTAGTAAGTATAGGAGGCCCAAATTTGAACTCAAGATGAGTGTTCCTGACTCCAGGCTAGACACTCTATCTACCACACCACATGGCTGCCCTTCCATCCTTCATGCCCCAGCCAGAATTCTTATAGATCAATTTATGTCACTTCTCTGCTCAGAAAGTTTGGATGGCTTCCTGTTACTCACTAAATGAATTTTACACTTTCTTATTGGGCATTCATGGCCCTTCACAATCTGGCAGCACTCTTTCCAGCCTTATCTTATATTTCTTGGCTTCCTGCATTCTTTTGTGGTCCAACTCCATGCTCTAAAGTGTCATATTTTTTGTTTAATAATAGGGCCAGACTCTTCTGACCTCTATGCTTGTCTTACTACTGTTTCTTATGCTTGAGAGTTCTCATTCTTTCTCTTCACCTCTTGGATTCCTTCCTAGTTTTTAAAGTCTAACTCAGAATCTTCCTCCTTCTTGAAGTCTATGCACCCTCATTTGTACCCTGGCCTATCGGTTATGACTTTCTCCCTCTGTTTTTGTATCTCTCTAGTGTACTTATGTAAGATTGCTTATTGCAGTTATCAGTGTTTTTGTCTTATCTCCTTAGGTAAGCTTTGATAAGATACTGGACTATATCTCATCTCATCTAAACCTTCATCTCCCTCAACACCAAGTACACTGTTGACACTGGTTATGTAGAAAGGAACTCTGGGGTGCTAGGTGCTGAGAATATTAAAAAAAAAATCGGAAATAATTCCTGTTCTCAAAGAGCTTATGATCATTTTCCCTGGATTTTTCTCATCTATGTGATATCACTGATACTATATGTTTATAGCATAGAAGTAGGGGATACATGTCTAGGGATTTAAAAGGGGGAGCCCTGGCTAACTATGTTGGGCTATTAATAATTCCTGGATACTCAGTTATTTGCCACTAGACTTTTGCAAAGTAATGTTTGATAGGAAGGATGAAATTTCAGACTTGCGAAGAGTTATATATTCCATGCCTCCCATCTCCAAACCCTTCTGAATTTGCCAGGAGAGCCACCAGGGAATACTTCTTGACAATTCTCTTCTAAGTTATAGTCGTCTACCAGGCCTCTGAGAAGACTGAAAACTTAGTAGAAATAGTTCAGGGGCCATATTGATGTTTATACAACCTACCTATGGTGCCCAGGAAGCCTTGTTTTGATGCCTTAGCATAGGGAATTATTTAGAATTGATGGTACTTTAGTTAAATGAAATCTGACAGGTATTTTTTGGACACTATATGTGAGGAACTGTGCTAGATGCTGCCTAGTTCAAAGACAAAGGATTCAAAATATTCCTTGTGCTTGGAGTGTTTATAGTGTAAAATATAGACTGAAGACCTCAGGTCTGTGAAAGCACCAGAAAAATGAAGTAGGGCATAGGGTGACAAGGAGTTTCCTGCCACCTTTAGCATCTTTCCTTGAGGACTCAGAATCTTTAATAAATATAACTTTATTCCTTCTCACATAATCTCTAAAAGATCCAATTCTTTTCATATAAGAAGGGAAATGAGGGTTGGAGAGAGGAAAGAGGTTTTAAGTATCATTTAGGATACTGGGATTAATTCCAGGAATAGGAATTATTCCTAGCTCTTTCAGAATGAATCTCAATGAAGTTGTTGTGGTTGGATTTTATTTTATTTTTTGGTAGAGACAAATGAGAATAAACATAAATATTAATAAGCACAATGATAATGTTTATTATTCCAAATCCTAAGTAGATGGCCAGTCTAAAAGAATAAAATGAAGACATATTGGGGATTCCTTATCCTTGGCATGAATTCAGAGGAAAGAGCTGAATACTTGTCAGATAAGTGGGAGATTTGTACCCCAACAATAGGTAGTTATGATATACTTAGCTGGTGTCCATGTTGTTACAGATTGGATTATTGTTTGATTCACATCATTAGAAAATAAGGTTAATGTGCAGTTTGCTTTGATTGAATTAATCAGAATAATGAAAGCAAAGTAATTATTTTTAAAAATATTTTCTTCTGTTTTTTCATTCTTTTGATTTTGTTTGACTGATTCTTAAAGTTTCATAGAGTCATTAGCTTCCACTTGTCCAATTCTGTTTTCTCCAGTTAGCTTTTGTATTTCCTTTTCCATTTGACCAATTCTACTTTTTAAGGAGTTGTTTTCTTCAGTGTACTCTTTTTCTATTTTGTCAATTGTATTTTTAAAGAAATTGTTCAATTTTTCTTCTCCCTCTCTTATTTGACTTTTAAAATCCTTTTCAAGCTCCTCCAAGAAGGTTTTTTGGGCTTGAGACCAATTCATATTCCCCTTTGAGGTTTTGGAATATTGACAATATTGTCCTCTCCTTAATTTGTATTTTGATCTTCTTTGTCCCCATAATAATTCTCTATGGTCATTGTTTTTCTTTGTTGCTTTTTTCTTGTGGTGTTTGACTTTTTCCTGTCTTTTAAAGTTGATCTCTGCTTCTGGGACACATGGGGCACTGACTCACACTTCTTGTGCTGGGGGCTAGGGTCCTGGTTACTGGCTTTGTGTGCTAGGGCCTCAGGTGCTGGCAGTTGGAGACTGTAGGGGTCTGGTAGGCTGTAGGGGTGCTGAGCGGGAGCTGCTGGTGGTGGCTGGTGTGTGCAAAGGCCAGGGGGATTTTTCTACATTTTTTACATTTCCCTGGGGTAACAATGAAGCTCATGGGGTGGGGGTGGGAGTGGTCTGTCATTTGTGGTCACTTCCTCACCTGAAGTTCTACTAGAGTACAGGTAGGCTCAACTGCTGATGGGCACCTGTCTGCCAGTGTTTGTAGTGGTTCCCCGTGCTAGTGTCTGCTGATTCTCCTTGCTGTGCCAAGGCATGTGAGGGTCTTGGTGTTGGTGCTTGCTTCCTCCACCACCTTGGGGCTCAGGATCTCTCACTGGTTTCCTAAGGTGGGGCTTTCCACTGGCTTGTCAGGATGCCTCCAGTCCCGGATTGGATCCCTTCCACCACAGCAAGAGGGACCTTTTCCATTAATCCCCCTAGCTTCCCCAGATAAAAGACTACTGCATCTTATCTTTCTACTGGCTCCACTTTTCCAGTATTTTTCCTGAAGCAATATTCTCTAGGTTTTTCAAGGTATAAGGGAGGATGGGAGTGGCTTATTGGTTTCTCTGTCATCTTGGCTTCTGGAAGTTGAAGTAGATGACTTTCACACAATTTGTCTGTGGGCTGATGGCTCCAGAAACAGCCATTACCACTGTTGCTACCACTGCTGCCACCAATTCAGTCACTTCCAAAGTCTGCTCCTGGCTTGCTGGGACTGGGGCTGTACTGGCAAGCATATGCTAGACTGTGCTTCTCTCTCATCCAGGACTGATGGACCCCTCCTGCTGCACTTCTAAACTATCTTTGGCACCTGTGCACTGAGAGGATTGGGAATTGCCACTGCTGTCAGTGATTCAGTCCTCTGAGACCTGTTTCACCTTTGCTGGTGCTAGGTCTGTGCCAGCTGGCGTGACCTGTGCTGGACTGCCCTTCTCTCTCAACTTGGTGCAACAATAGACCTTTCCTGTTGACCTTCCAGGTTGTCTTGTGCTGGAAATTTGTTTCACTCTTTTTGTGGGTTCTGCTACTCTAGAATTTGTTCAGTCCTGTCTCCTAAGGGTTATTTTTCTTGGTGAAGAAGATAGAAATTAGTGAGAAGAATAGTTATGCCTTCACTGTATCATCTATTATTGTCCTGTGATCCTTCACTATAGCCAAGCTCCAAACCGAAATAACAGCACAACCTCCTTTTTATCACACTCAGTATCAACTTTGACTTGAAGTGAGATTTACAATACTTGACATTATCTCATTGTATCTGTGCTGCTCTTTTGTGTTGCTCCTTAGTCACCTATCCTCGCCTTCATCTCCTATTCATTTGCCTTTACAAAAGATGTTTACTGTGTTTCCCATATATACAAAATGATTTCTATAGATGGCTCTCCACTTTATGTTTCACCAGGATCTTTTGTGTTACCAGAATTTTATTCTCCAGGGCACTTCCTTAACTCTTCCAGAGTTCAAATGTGGCCTCAGACACTTACTAGCTGTGTGACCCTGGGCAAATCACCCTGTTTGCCTCAGTTTCCTCCTCTGTAAATGAGCTGGAGAAGGATATGGGCAAGCCGTTCCATGTATCTTTGCCAAGAAAACCCCAAAATAAGGTCATGAAGAATCAGACATGATTAAAAATGACTGAACCACAAATTCCTTTGTAATGTCACTTTGTGTCTCTTTTATTTTTTTCTGTGTACATGCTGTTTCTCCCCAGTAGAATATAAACTACTTGAAGGCAAGGACTGTTTTCTTTTTTGTTTTTGTATCCCCAGTATCCAGCACAGAGAAGACCCTTAAAAAAGGCTTTTGGAATTGAAGCAAACTCCTGAACTAAGCATCTTTTGTTCTTTGGCATCCCAGTATTACCCGTTTCAACCACAGGGTGGTGACAGAGTACAGCTGGCTAAGTTAGCTATTGATAGCAAGATGTTCAACTCTGTAAGGGACCTTGGAGATCACTCAGTCCAGCTTCCCTCATTTTGCATCTGGGGAAATTGAGGCCTTATATTATATACAATTATATTTAATTATATTAGAATATTATATAATAATTATATTATATTATATCATAATATTATATAATAATATAAATATACAATATATAATTATATACAATAGAGCCCACAAAGCCATCACTAAGGACTTAATTCCAATTCTAGTTGCCAAATACATGATATTGGACAGTTTGACCAGTACTTTTTGGTTCAAAATGGATGCTTATTGCTGATGTTTGTGTTATGAAACAAAAAATTTGTTTCAATAGTCTTAGTTATCCCCAACTAGTTCCAAATTGCCTCCTCTATCATCTATACTCCCTATTGTTTAATCTCTTTCTATTTGCTGGTTCCTTCCCTGCTGCCTACCAACACACACATGCCCTACCCCATATCCTTAAAAATATTTTCACTTGCTCCAGTCACCCGTGATACTTCGTCTTTTTAACATTTTTTTCCTCTTCTTTTTAACATTCACTTTTTAAAAATTTTGAGTTCCAAATTCTCTCCTTTCCTCCTTCCTCCTGCCTACCCATTGAGAAAGCAATATGATATAAATTATACATGTGAAGTTATGCAAAACATACTTTTTTATTAGTCATGTTGGAAAAAATAGCAAAGAAAAAAGCAAGAAAAATAAAGAAGGTGAAAAGAGTATGTTTCAATTTGCATTCAGAGTTTATCAGTTCTCTCTGTGGAGGTGGACAGTATTTTTCATCATAAGTCCTTTGGAATAGTCTTGGATCCTTATCTTGATCAGAGTATCTGCTACCTCTTCTTGATTAAATCTTTGACGAAACTGGCAAAACTAATGCTTCTATTTATTCTCCTCTTATTCATTTTTAAACCTTCTGCAGTCTGGCTTTCAACCTCATTATTCAACTGAAACCACTGTCTCCAATATCACCAATTATCTCTTAATTACCAGATTTAATGGCCTTTTCTCAATCCTCATCCTTCTTGACTTTTCTGAAGCTTTTGTCACTGTTAATCACTCTCTTCCCGATATTCTCTTCTGTCCTGCTTCTTCTACTGTATAACCATTCCTCAGTCTGCTTTGCTACATCTTGTCTCTTCTCCAATGATATTATTTCACTTGGTAAATCTCATTAATTCCTATGGCTTCAACGATCATCTCTATGCAGATAATTCTCAGATCTGTTTATACAGCCTTAACTTTTCCCCTGATTTGCAGTCTCGCATCTCTAGCTACTTATTGGACATCTCAAACTGGAGGTCCCATAGATAATTCAAACTCAGGCAACAGGCAGAATTGTGACCAAGGTCCCATTACACTTAGAAAATTTCCTACATCTTCTGAAGTTCTTAATTCATAAAACTGACAGAAATCATGTCAATAGAAGATTCATTAGGTTAATAATCATGCTCTTTTACAAGGCAAATGCCCTTGAGAGAGTAAAGTGGAATCATTTGGAACTCATAATTTAACCCTTCTCTTTCTTTTAAGTATCAATTATGTATCACTAACTGAATATTAGATATTTACAAATAGATATTCTGGAGCCATCTCAACCTCAGTGTGCCCCAAACAAAGCTCATCATCTAAAAGTCCAACTTTCTTTTGGACTTGAATTAATGAATGACATAGCAGTTATTAAAGGCTTACTATTTGCTAAGCCCTAGTGGCACTAATAAAAAAGAGAGACAATCCCTGTCCTCAAAGAGCTTGTAATGGGGAAACAAAAAATGTAGGAGAGTGATGGTTAGGGAAGGAGAAAATCACACTTGTGGTCAATGGAGCCTTAAAACAATTGAATAGAAGGAATGGAGGTGTGTGTGTGGGGGGGGTGGGGCATAAGACTGAGGGCAAGATCATTAGAGTTGGTGGCATAGCACCAATAGTAAGATAGGGATGACTTGATATAGTGAGCTCCAATCAATCAAGATGGCCCCAGTGTGGGAGCCGGAGGTCCACCAATCAACATGGCCCCAGTGTGGGAGCTGGAGGTCCACCAATCAACATGGCCCCAGTGTGTGAGCTGGAGGTCCACCAATCAACATGGCCCCAGTGTGGGAGCTGGAGGTCCACCAATCAACATGGCCCCAGTGTGTGAGCTGGAGGTCCACCAATCAACATGGCCCCAGGGTGGGAGCCGGAGGTCCACCAATCAACATGGCCCCAGGGTGGGAGCTGGAGGTCCAGTTGGGAAAGTACAGCAGGAGGAGTGGTAATCCTGTTTCTGCCAAGGGCACTTTCTTCCTCTAGTTACCAAGTTTACACCTAGAGTGTCACCTTTCTGAGCTTTAGTTTCTTCACCTGCAAAATGCAAAATTGTACTTCTTCATGCACAGGTTGTTGTGAGCTTTTTAAGGTTTAATGCATTTATTTAAATACAAAATATTGTTCTTAAAGAATCCGTATTCTAAAACATGTCTTGGTACTAAGACAGTGAGAGTCACAGTGAAGTGAAATCATTAGCATATGTCTTTCTTGCTAATAGAGCCTTGACTGAACTGACTGGATGTGAAAAGTGACTAATGATCCAGGACTAAATGTGATTATTAGTTCTGTACTTGGAGGGAGGAGGGAGAGCCTCAGACCCTAAATGGACTCCCAGGGAACTGAGGCAGGGTGGTTTAACTTAACAAAATGATGATAAGAATAACCACACTAACACATTTTCATAGTGCTTTTATTGGCATGAAAAGAACACTAGCCTAGGACAGTAAGAGTCAGGGGACATGGAATCTAGACCACTATCCTCTAATATTTATTTTGGACAAGTAATGTCATTTCTCTGGACCTACGCTGCCACATTTGAAAAATGAGGGGGTGGTGATCAGACAACTCAACATGGTGAAATGACTCACTCAAGGTCATAGCCTTCCAGATGACTTTGAAGTTTGCTTCTAGCTCTGACATCACCTTGGTGGCACAGTGGATAGAGTGCTAAACTTGGAATCAGGAAGATCTGAATTCAGATCTGGCTGTAAACACTTAACCTCTATTTGCTTCAGTTTCCTCATTTGTACAATAAGAAGAACACCTCCCTCTCAAGGTTGTTGTGAAGGTCAAATGAGATAATGTTTTAATGCCCTTGGCACATAGTAGGTGCTATGTAATTTCTAAGTGATGATGGAATTTCATAGCTAGAAGGACTTTCTAGTTCAACCTGGACCTGAACAAGAGTCCCCTCCCCACCATATCCCTAAAGTGGTCTTCCAACCTCCAAGTGGAGACCTCCAGTGACGTTATAGGAGACTGTAATTCTAGTCTATGGTTCTGGGATCTGTCCTAGTTCCGACTTGCATTCTTAGGGGTTGGAACCTAACCGTATTGGCCCTGAGGCATGTATATGTGTGTGTGTGTACATGTACAGATTTCCCAGAGAATGGGTCCCTTACATTTTGTGCATTTATCCTGTCTTTCCTAGGACTAAGCTCTGACTCCTAGAGTTAGAGGACACTTTGAGAGGGGAAATGGATGACTCAGAATAAATCTACATGTACATTTAAAAAGTTTCTTGCCCTGAGATTAGTGTCTTTTCTTTAACTGATATTTTGTCCCAACCAGGGCCCACTACCTTACAGCCCCAGTGTTGGTTAGTGGCATATTTTACCATAACTAAATCAAGACATTAAAAGGGCCGTTCCCTGACACACTTCTTAAAGAGGCCTATTCACTCAACGGGCATTACCTCCCTCTAAGTGAGTTATTTAAAAAGGCCAGCCTAAACAGGCCAAGGATTCCCATTGCATCCTGGGCATTGAATATCTGGTCTCTGGACCCAGATGACTCAGGAGGAGAAAGTGAGGTTGGTGACCTTGCACAGCCTTCCCTCACTCAAAACAAAGTCAAGTGCAAGCCATGTCATCATTTCTCTGATGGCATGCTCTTCTTTGAAAATGAAGGACAAACACACACACATACACAGATTTTTACCACAGTGAGGTTTCAGGTAAGTCATTGTCACCCACAAAACCTTTGGGTTCTGTCTCTCTTAGGTCCGGCATGGAAACAGATGTGTCGCCCTAGAAAGATGTCCCTGCTTCCACAAGGGCAAAGAATATGACCCAGGAGAAATGGTGAAGATAGACTGTAATACTTGGTAAGGTGTAGTATGGGGATAATGGAGGGTGTGAAAAAGGAGGGAGAAGAAATGGGAGGTATCATGATGACAACTGAGAAGGACAGTCAGGACAATCAGGAACTTCCCATCTTCATTTTGTGGGAATTTAGGTACCTCTTTCCCCTTCCCTATGACCTGTAAAATGGAAAGACTTTTTTTTTTTACTTATGCCCCTCTTTATTTCCAAAAGAGTATATTATAGTAATGTCCATACAGTTTCTATGCAAGTCTTATTAGACTCTCAAAATATTTTTTATATTCTGTAATTATTTTATTTTTTATTAGTTTGCTTATTTTTAGTTTTCAACATTCATTTCTGTAAGTTTTAAATTCTCTGCCCCCTCTACCCCCCAAGATAACATGCAATCTGACATAGGCTCTATACATACATTCTGATATGGCTCTACACATACATGGAAAGAGAGACTCTTAAGGAATACCTTCATCACCTCTAAATGTCACAGAAACCTAAAGTAGCACATGTGCTCTGGTCTTCTTTCTTGGAGCCAGCCCTGTTAGACCACTCCTCAGCCTTCTGGGGGGTGCACTGAGGAATTAGGCTGTCTCTTCTGTACTGCTATTACCTTGAGACCTCAGCATCTGTGTTTATCCCTACTGTTACAAAGTGCAATGACTAGCACCCAAATTCCATCCAAACACTTAGACTAATTTAAGTATAAATTATCTTTTACAAAAGATATTCACCTTCAAAGGCATTGTTATAATTTTATAACATTTCCCCTAACAACTCAAGGACATGCTCTCCCTCTAAGCTCCTTTCCCCTCTATCTTTGGGGGAGTCAGCTTAAAACTTACTTCAAATCATATATAACATTGATGTTTTCAAGTAACTATCCAAGTTAGCATCTAAACTGTAGGAATTCCTGTCTACGCTACTGCTGGGCTAGATTCCCAAAGGTTATGCCATTGCTCCATGGGAGTATTGATGGCTGGGTTGACTATAGCCCTTGGCGTCTACTCTGATCTGTCTATACTCTCAAGGTCAAGGTCAGAGACTCCCCTCCCTTCATTGTGTCTCATGAGCAAAAGCATCCCAAGATACCTCAAAGCAAATGAGACCAAAGAAGACGTGACTGAAGATGGCATGCCAGCTTGTGAATGCATCCACAGTTGATCAATGAGCTTCCTCTCTTCTATATATTAGCCAACCAGAACCAGCTACAGAATGTCTACAAGTTCTCCACAGTTGCTCCAGTGTACTTTCCTTACACATGATCATAATCCTCCCAGATGAAAACTCCCTAGCATCCTCCATGTGAAGAAATTGCATCACCCAAACAAACAGTGGGATCTGTGCATGTTCAGGACCTCCATTAACCCAAGTTTGGAAGGACCTTGAAAGACTAGCTTAAATATCTATTAAAGCCTTATTGTGATATGGAGGTATTCCTAGGTTCTCTAATTCTATGCCAGAGAAGTGCAAACTCTGTCAGGTCTTCCCAATCTGGAAAGGCCTCAGGTGATGTCTGATCTGATGTGATTCTTGTCCAAAGCCCCGCTAAAGTCCAGAGAGGCTCATTGCCCGATGATTTCATCTGGAAAATGAAAGTTTTTGGTGACAAAATTCTCTGCTAAAGTGCAGGCAGGGGTTACTCTTTGCATCATTGATGCAGAAATGATAGATGATGAAGAAGCCATAGCTCCTTGGAGCATTGAAGGGCCATTGTCATCAGTGTTTTTGCATGCTTGGTTTTGTGAGCATTATCTTAGGAATTATGATGTCTACAGGGATATAGAGGTCAAGGCAAGTTAAATGATTTGCTCAACAATGAACAGTCAAGTTTATGACCAAACGGGGAATAGAAAGAAGCCAGGTGTTCCAACTTCCAGGCCTTTGTCCCTTGCAGTATTCTCCTTGACCTTCCACCTCATAAGTACATGATGAAAGGCCTTCCCTCTGGAGAGTTTTGTTTTCAAGAAAGGACATTGAATAATTCCTTAGGAGAATTATAGATCTTTCTTCTCAGAAGCTTCTCTCATCTCCAGTTGTATACATTTCATTGTCAGCTTCTGGAGTGTGCTCAGCATCAATAGAGAGGTGGTCCAGAGAGGCCTGTGACTCCAGTTTGGAGTAGGATTGTAGTGTTCCTTTTTTCTCTAGGCCTGAGGCCTTTCTGATACTTGTTAAATTTACAGAGGCTGGAGTAGGCTGGGAGACATTGCCTTGGGAACATTTTATGGCGAAGACAAATCCCTTTGGATTTAAAGTTTTTGATGCCTTATTCATGGTCTACATGACATAGGACCATAGATTTAGAGCTGGAAGGGACCTCAGAGGCTCTCCTGTTCAACTTTCTCATTGTGCGGATGGGGAAGCTGAGATCCAGAGAGGTTTATTGACTTGTTCAGTATCACCCAGCTAGTAAGTGTTTGAAGCAGGATGCAAAATCCCATCCTTTAGATGACTAATTCCAGCACTGTGTCCACTCTGCTACTAGCTATCTCCTTCTCCCCCTAAAAGTTCACACATGACTTTGTAGTGGAATTATCTGTGATTTGGTGGGAGGTGGTCAGAGGACTTGACTCTACTAGGCTGAACTATGCATTAGCTGAATGTCTCTGGGCAAGTCATTTTCTTTTTTTACTCCACAAAGTAAAGATGTTGGACTAGATCTCTAATGTTGAGGTTTAAAAGTTTTTTGATTATGGGATCACAGTTTTTCAGTATTTCTGTAGTCATTTATGATGTTAAGAATATTTCTGCTTTACCTCAATTTTTTTTATTTTAGGCCCAGAGTGAGTTTTGGAGTTCTGCTCCATCAAGGCAATGGCTGAGACTTATAAGAAATAGTAGTATGTGGTAAATCCCTACTCCTTGTGGGTGAGAGGGCTGACAAGCAATGATTATTAGGAACAATTTACAGGACCTGAGAAAAAGATGTGAGGGTATCCTCCAAATTGTGAAAATGAGAGTGATGATGAATCAGATGTAGGGGCAAAATAGGAGACATAGCTGTTTGATTTAAGAGAGGATGTAATGCAAAGGGAAGTATTTATATTATCATCCAAATGATGGTTTGTCACTCAAAACCCCTCTACTTGAGACGGTCTGAGTTTACAGTGGTGGTGTGCCACCTCCCACTGTGAGCTGTTCTGACCCCCTGTACTGGCGCTGTTATGCTTTCAGGCCCTTGTAAGGCCCATCTGTTATAAAGGGATGAAGAGTCTGGACCAGGGCGAGGAACCTGTGGCCTTGAGGCCATATATGGCCCTCTAGGTCCTCAACTACAGCCAGCACAAATCCCCTTAATAAAAGTCCTGACTCTGGACTTTTCCAATTTTCTGACCTTTTTGACTTGATGATCTTGGACAAGTCTTCCCAACTGAATGTCTCAGTTTCTCTTTCAGTAATCCCTTGGCTTCTGCCTCTCTCTGGGGTGTGTGCCATGTTATGAAGACAGATGAAGTCATATATGCAAAGTCTGTTTTGGAGCATCACTTACATGATAAGTCACAGATTAGAATCCTTGTTTTTCCTGAAGGCTGCCTGAGAGAGCAGAGAAAAAAATCAGGGAAATATCTGGGAGGGGATACTCAAAGAAAGTAAATAATCATTTTCTCTTCCCATTAATTCAAATAATTAAGTACCTTTACTAACAGTACTTCTGTCCACAAAATCCTTTACAAATGCTATTTTATCCTCACACTAACCCTGGGAGGTAAGGTAGGTGTTATTATTAATCCGTACTTTACTGATATGGAAACTGAGGCTGAAAGAGGTTAAATGGTTTGCCCAGGGTCATATAGCTAGTAAGTATTGGAGGCTGGATCTGAATCCAGATCTTCCTGACACCAGGGCCCATGCTCTATGCACTGTGCTACCTAGCATGAGACATTGTGTTTGGGACCAAATATGAAAAATGATTATCCCCATATTAAAAAGAAAAAACAAAAACCTTTTTCTCCGCTAGAGTAGTATTTATATGGCATTTTAAGTGGAGTAGGAAAAGCACCAGGTCTAGAAGCAAAGGACCTGGGTTGAAATCTGATATTTACTACAAAAATAATGATGGTCAAGTTACAACCACTCGGGGGCTCAGTCTCCTTATCTGTAAAATGGGGGTATGTGAGTTTGAACTGTATGACTTCTGATGTTCCTTCCAACTCTAGGTCTAGGTGCCCATGAAGGTTCAAAAAGCATTTTCCTCACAATAACCCCATGATATAGGCTATACAAAGAATTATTAGCCCTATTTTACAAGTGAGGAAAATTAAGGTCAAAAATGGTGAATTGACTAACCTGTGGTCATGTGACTGGTAAATGTCAGAGATGTTATTTGAGCAGAGACCTCCTGATCCCAGGTCCAGCACTCCCTCCACTCCGCCAAGTTGTTTCTCACTGCGCTGTGCTTCTCTGTTCTCTCTCTTCTCCCAAGTGTGTGCCGTAATAGAAAATGGGACTGTACGGACACAGTGTGTGATGCTACCTGCTCGGTAATTGGCACGGCTCACTACCTGACCTTTGATGGCCTCAAATACACGTTCCCGGGAAAATGTCAATATGTTCTGGCACAGGTAAGAACTGGGGTAGACAAAGTAATATTAGTATGTGGGGGTAGACCAAGAGATGGGCACTTCTGTAATTAGGACTTTTCATATAAGGTTATGAGCTGCTCTCGGTAGAGAAAGATCCTACAGACTGGTGTGTACAGGTCTATTTTCCATCTATTGAGAAAGGAACCTTGAGAGGCAGTGTGGTGTGCTGGAAAGAATATATAGGTTTGAACTCCAGCACTGATACCAATTATGTGAATGTAGGCAAGCTGCTTAATCTTAACAAGTTTCCATTTGCTCATCTGCAAAATATGGATAATGCTTGCTATTATAAGAAAGGGTAGCTAGATGATGCAGTGGATAGAGCACTAGGCCTGAAGTTAGGAAGACCTGAGTTCAAATGTGACCTCAGTCACTTGCTAGCCGTGTGACCCTAGGCAAATCACTTAACCTGTTTGCCTCAGTTTCCTCATCTGTAAAATGAGATGGAGAAGGAAATGGCAAGCCATTCCAGTATCTTTGCCAAGAAGACCCCAGATAGGTTTGTGATACTTGTGACTGAAACAACTGAACACTAAAAACATTGCAAGGAAGGTACACTGGAATCTATTGATGTTTTCCTGGGAATTTATGACTTGAAAGATGCTTTCTTTTTCTACAGATGATTTGATGAAGTCCTCCCTCAAGGCAGGGGGACAAATGAAATTACTTTAGGAAGTTGTTTCTATTCCAAGATTCTTTTGGTCCTTCCAAAAATTTCCTTTTCAACACAGTATGATTGGGGGAGTGGGAATTATGGAGAAGGAGGGGTGGGAGCTAAGGAACAGAAAGGCTAATTCTGCCCACTGAGGAGACAAAAGCCTAGGAACCTTATCTGATGAGTGGAGGGTGGATAACCTCTCCTTTTCCTTTGACTTTGACACAAGTTCCTGTGAATCTTAGGTAACCGTGAAGGAATGGTGGGTTTTACCATAACAAGAGTGAGATAATTTTCCCTTGAGAAGCTTTAAGTAAGTTTGTTCTCTGTGCTTTTGTACTTGAGAGTGGAAGTAATATTGAGATGGTTTGAAGGAAGGACCACAAATCAACTTCAAAGACTGAAATAATTCATAGTTAGGAGAGGTAGTCAGATTCTTCTAGATACTATGTTAATAGGCACCTATCAAAGGCACCTTCTGGTTCAGTCCTTATTCAGTTTCTTTTCAAACACCTCTGACTCTGTGACCCAGTTTGGGTTTTGTGGAGGTTTTTGGCAAAGAAACAAAGTGGTTTGCCATTTCCTTCTCCTTTTACAGATGAGGAAACTGAGTCAAACAGGGTCAAGTAACTTGCTCAGGGTAACACAGCTAGTAAATATCTAAGGGCACATTTGAATCTTCCTGACTCCAGGTTCAGGGCTCTATTTTCTGTGACATCTAACTGCTCTTTTGATAGACATCATTAAAAAATAAAAATAAGATAAATGCATCAACCAAACAGTGCACTCCACTCTTTTATTGCACAAACTTGTGTTCATATATCTAGTAGCCTGTACATCATATGAAAAAATATTAAACCTATAAAGTCTTCATGCCTCTCCAAATACACACACACACACACACACACACACACACACCTGTTGCCATTGACAAAGACCTCTGAGTAATATGCATGTGAGTCTTCTGATTTGTGGTCAGGAGATGAAAGGATAGTAGCAGGAACTAAGAGGGAGATGGGCACTTTCCCCAAACCAATGTGGTGGAAATGCTACTGGAGTTCAAGTTAGCAAACCTTGGTTCAAGTCTCCTTCCAATATTTACTATGTGCCTGGGCAAGGCACTCAACCTCTCTTCCTTTCAGTTTCCTCATCTGTAGTACAGGGGTATACTTGCACCTACTTCACAGTGTAATTGTGAGGGAAGTGCTTTGTAAACTGTAAAGGGCTCCCAGAACTTGAACTCTCACCATTTCCCCTACTTTCTAGGATCACTGTGGCAACAGTCCTGGAACCTTTAGAATCTTGGTGGAGAATGAAGACTGCAATTTCTCCTCAGTGAAATGCAATAAGCGGGTCACCATTCTGTTTGAGGAGGGAGAGATCGAGCTGTTTGATGGTGAGGTAGGTGCCAACTGCATCCCCTTCTTCTCATATATATGTATAAATGTATATATCTATATATCTTTTGCTCTTTTATCTTAGTGGAGTGGAAAGTGGTTTTGGAGTCAGAAGACCTGAATTACTTACTACCTGTGTGACCTTTCATAAGTCACTTAGTGTTATCTGTAAAATGAAGAGGACATATGTCCTTTTAAGCTCAAGACCTATGATCAAGAGGAAGCATTTATTCATTACTAGTCTGTAGTTTTCTCCTAAATACTAAACAAAGGGAATTTGACAAACTCAGTCCTAGACCCCTATTTGCTATAAGATTAATGTCTTATTAGATTTGGGTTAATGAACTTGGTTAGAGTATGGTGCTACTAAGGGAACAAGGATTTATTCAAGATTTCTAAGGGAGAGAAAGTGTATAGGATATTCGGAACTAACATCTCTGCTGTGAGGGCTTGCTGTGATTTTTCAGGGCTTCTTGTCTGCTTTTGGCATCCACCTTTGACCCAGCTCTCACCTGTGACTCCAAGAAACTATCACGTGCACAGCAGTCACACCCCAGTAAAACTGTCTTGGCAGACAGGCTAAACCAGGTTGAAGGTAACTGCCAAGCCTCAGATCTATCCGGAAGTTAGGGAAGTTAGAAGTATGTGAAGACTTCCCCTAGTGGAATGAGTTAATGCGAACAATTTGCTCCAACAGCCATGAAGGTGGCTGAAGGCTCTGTGGAGCACTTAGAGCTTGGCTAGACATCAAAAGATGCCAAGGTCATCTGCTGCATCCTGGGCCATTGCCAGTTATCTTGACTTTTGTCAAATGTAGACAAGAAAACATTATTCTGAGAAGACAATAAGGTTCATCTGACTGCCATGGGGTTCATGACACAAAGTAAGGCTAAGGAACTCTGGAGTAGATAGACCTCAATAGTCATCTAAACAAACAGCATGTTCTTCCGAAACAGGATGAAGGAATGATTATAACTAGTAGCAATTCATACTTACACTTTGAAGCTTTCCCAGTAAGGTAGGGGTTACACAAGAATTCTCACTGTTACCCTTATCATTTGATAGAGTGTTAGAATTTCAGGCTAATGCAATAAGACAGGAAAGTTAAATCAAGGAAATAAATATTGACAAAATGGAAGGAAAAATATCTCTATTTTGGACACCGATAGTGAGTGAAAATATATTAAGTGCTGCTCTGGATCAGGGTTAGCATTTATCACACATTGTGCTGAGCACTGGAGATGGAAATATGAAAGCAAAGACAATTATAACTCTTAAGGAGTTTATATTTTAAGGGGGGGGTGGAGAAGGGAGTAACAACACCTCTACCAGGGAGAGGCAATTTTGAAAGTTGCTATAATGAGCAGTGGCACCTTAGTGGGTAGATGATACACCTCATCTAGAGCCAATGTTGATTTGATTATGGTTTCTGGTTGACAGGATTAAGGAGGAAAGGGTATGTGCACAGCCATGGGCGGGTACCAGAGAGGAGGAGGGGAAGTGTGGATGGGGCTTTCCTGAAATAATGTTTAGGGAGAGGCAGCCATCAGTTAGAAGAGTTAGGAAAGCAGGGTCCTCTTAGGGTAGGTCTGCACAACCTGTGGCCCATGGGCAGGTTGGGGCTTGCAGTAAGCTTAAGAATTTTCTCTATATACAAAGGATATTTTCCTCTACATTTTCACTGGCTTCCAGAAATCCTTTGGCCTGCTGAAAGCAGCCTGAAGGCTGTAAGGAACCCACCCAACCCCCTCAGACCTCAGGTTGTATAGACTTGCCTTAGGTTATGTTCTCTGTTAAAATATAATTCACAGAATTATTACGAATTTGTCCAAGCTATTGCCACTTGCCATCAGATACATTATCAGCACCACATTTGGGGGATTTGGGAAAATCTGGGGAAAGTAGGTAGACTAACACAATTATCTGGAAGGTTGATGTGTTTTCTACTTGCTTACCAGGCTGTGTTCACTCTGAAGTCCATAGATCAGACAATATAGGTCCTTGCTCAAACCTCACTCAATGGCTGTTTTTTTGAACCTGCCTGGCTTAAGAGTGATTATCAATAGTAACTGTTACTCCTTCCCTCCCAGCTTGATTTACTTATATATTTTTTTCTTTTGCTCATTAAAGAGGCCATTCCCTGATTACTTCTTTTTTTTTAAATTAATTTTATTTTCAGGGTTCTACAATCACTACCATATAACTTAGATTATTTTTCCCTCCTTTTCTCCATGCTCCCCCCTCCCTCTCCGAGATGGGATACAATTTTATATAGGTTCTACACATACATTCCTATTAAACACGTTTTCACTATAGTCATGCTATGTAGAAGAATTAAACTGAATGGGAGAAATCTTCTAACAAACCAAAATGCAATACACACGCAAAAAATGATCTGCTACATTCTGCGATTGAATTCCATAGATATTTCTCTGGATGTGAAAGGCATTTTGCCTTAGAAGACCATTGGTAATTTTTTTTAAGTCCTTGCATTGCTCTGAAGTTCCAAGTCTACCAGAAAAAACTCTTTCACGCTGTGGTCGTTGCTGTGCACAAAGTTCTCCTGGTTCTTCTCCTTTTGCTCAGCATCAGATCATATAAGTCTTTCTAGGCCTCTCTGAAGTCTTCCTGTTAATCATTTCTTATAGCACAATAGTATTCCATTACATTCATATACCATAATTTATTCAGCCATTCCCCAATTGATGGGCATCCCCTTGATTTCCAGTTTTTGGCCACCACAAAGAGTGCTGCTATAAATATTTTTGTACATGTGGGACCTTTTTCCATTTTTATGATCTCTTTAGGATACAGTCCTAGAAGTGATATTTGCTAGGTCAAAGGGTATGCATATTTTTGTAGACCTTTGGCATAGTTCCAAATTGCTCTCCAGAATGGTTGGATCAGCTCACAGCTCCACCAGCACTGTATTAGTGTTCCAACTCTCCCACATCCTCTCCAATATTTATCATCTTCCTGTTCTGACATGTTTGCCAGTCTGATAGGTATGATGTGGTAACTCAGAGTTGTTTTGATTTGCATCTCTCTAATCAAAAGTGATTTAGAGCATTTTTTCATATGACTATAGCTATCTTTAATTTCTTCTTCTGAAAATTGCCTGTTCATATCCTTTGACCATTTATCAATTGGGGAATGACTTGTATTTTTTAACATTTGACTCAGTTCTCTATATATTCTAGAAATGAGGCCTTTATCACAAACATTAGTTCTAAAAATTCTTTCCCAGTTTTCTACATACCTCCGAATTTTGGTTGCATTGGGTTTGGTTGTGCAAAAACTTTTCTGTTTAATGTAATCAAAATTATCCATCTTGCCCTTCATAATATTTTCTGTCTCTTCTTTAGTCAAACATTCTTCCCTTCTCCATAAATCTGATAAATACACCATTCCTTGCTCCACCAATTTGTCCATAGTGTCAATCTTTATACCTAGATCGTGTACCCATTTAGATTTTATTCGTGTACAGTGTCAGGCACTGGTCTATGCGTAGTTTCTGCCACACTTCTATCCAGTTTTCCCAGCAATTTTTGTCCAACAGTGAGTTCTTCTCCCAGAAGCTGGGGTTCTTGGGTTTATCAAACAGTAGGTTGCTATATTCATAGCAATATGTCTTGAGTACCTAGCATATTCCACTTGTCTACCCTTTTGTAGGACTTGGTACTTCTGCAGCACTTGGTACTTGCTAGTACCAAGTGGTTTTGATAATTGCTGCTTTATAATACAATTTGAGATCTGGTAACACTAGTCCACCTTCCCTAGCATTTCTTTTCATTAGTCCCCTTGATATTCTGGACCTTTTGTTCTTCCAGATGAATTTTGATACTATTTTTTCCAGCCCTAGAAAATAATTATCTGATAGTTTAATTGGTATGGCACTAAATACGTAAATTAATTTAGGTAGAATTGTCATTTTTATTACATTGGCTTGGCCTCCCCATGAACAACTGATGTTTTCCCACTTAGATCTGACTTTATTTGTGTGAAAGTGCCTTGTAGTTGTGTTCATATAATCCCTGGGTTTGTTTGGGCAGGTAAACTCCCAAATATTTTATAGTGTCTACCCTAGCTTTAAATGGGATTTCTCTTTCTATCTCTCCCTGATTACTCCTAAAGAATCTTATTCACTGAATGGGCATCACCTCACTCTAAGTGAGTACCTGAATAGGCCTTAGTAGGTCTCCCATTACATCTTGAGCTGTCTCCCGTCATCCTGCTGAATATCTGGTCACTGGATTCAGATGGCTCAGGAGGAGAATGTGAGGCTGGTGACCTTGCACAGCCCTTCCTCACCCAAAACAAAGTCAAGTACAAGTCATGTCATCATTTCTCTGATGTCATGGTCTTCTTCAAAAACAAAGGATGAGCACAACAACAAATAAGCTGTGTTAATGGTGTCATTAATCCATTAGAACCTATTTAAGGGGCTATATGTATTCAAATAGCACTTGTTTATGAAGGTCTTTGTGTGTGTGTGTGTGTGTGTGTGTGTGTGTGTGTGTGTGTGGTGTCATGGCTGCCCCCTCAATTGTTTTTCATGTATCTTTGATGTGATGATAAAAATTATTACCATTTCCACTTTTGTTTCCTGAATGACCATGTGGTACAAAAGGGAAAGACAGTCATTGCTCTGAGGCCAAAGGACTAACAACTTTGAGGAAGGGATGGTTGGTTCTCTGAAATCTTGATTGGAATATACTAGGAAAAGAACATGATATTCTCATCTTATTTTCATTATCATATCTATTTTCCCCTTTAGGTGAATGTGAAAAAACTTTTGAAAGATGAGACTCAATTTGAGGTGGTGGAGTCAGGCCGCTATTACATCCTATTACTAGGCAAAGAGATCTCCCTTATCTGGGATAAGAACATGGGAATCTCTGTAATTCTGAAACAAACATATCAGGTAAGTGGCCCTCTCTTTTTAGTCATTGCTCTGTTTTCTATTTTTCTTTCCCATAATTCACTTGGGCATCCTTTGATTGTGGGTATGTGGTCCACCCACATTCATAGAAATCACTGAATTAGAGTTGGAAAGGTATATAGGGCCACCTAGTCTAATATCTTACCCAATAAAAAAACATCTTCCACAACATTTCTGGCAGATACTTGAACCCTTCTGGTGAAGGGGAAGCTCACAATTTCATACAGGTTCCAAATGTGATAAAGTTCTTCCTTAAAATTCAAGTAAAATATCTTTCCTTGTAACTTCTAATAACTGGCTTCACTCTGTGTTTTAGAGAAATAAATCTACTCCATTATCTATTGGGTCAGCTAGGTGGACATAGAGTGAGGAAGATTCATCTTCATTAGTACAAATCTAGCCTCAGACACTTACAAGCTATGTGACCCTGGGCAAGTCACAGCTCTGTTTGCCTCAGTTTCCTCATTTGTAAAATGAGATGGAGAAGGAAATAGCAAACCACTTCAGTGTCTCTGCCAAGAAAACCCCAAAAGGGGTCATGAAGAGTTGGCATGACTAAAAAACAAATATTATCTATTTGTTATCCTTTGAGTATCTTAGAGTTCTAGAATATTCTCTTTTCTAGGCTAGAGATTCTCTTTTCTTCTAACTCTGTCTCCTATGACATGGCTTTAAATCTGCTTGGAAATGCTATACTTTGTCAACGTTTCTTCTTAGATTAGAACTCACAAGTGAATGGAATGTGGACAGGCCAGTCCACAGAGCCTAGTTCAAGATACTTCTATTAAGTCAGCTTTTGACCAAAGGAAAACATAATTATCAAGTGTTATTAATATTAAACAAGCCTCCTTCCTACTCTCCTCACTCCCCTAAAGATTACCTATCTTTGTCTACCCCTTTAGGATACAGGTTGACTTGTTAGACTGGAGACTTCCTGGTCAAGGTTGCTACCTCTGCCTCTGATAGGCGGCACAAACCCACATAAGTCATATCTCTTTAGTAAGGCAGATAGTGTGGCATTGTGGGAAATGAACTTGACGTCAAGTTAGGAGACCTATGTTAGGACCCTGCTCTGTCTCTTACGTTTCAGGACTTTAGGTGAATTACTTTGTAGCAACAACATGATATTGACAATGCCTATGGCAGTCATGAATATGACACTGCAATTCTGAATCATGAAGTATGACTCTCTGACATGGAAGACAGAACCAAAACATTTATTCAGATAAAAGAAAGCCAAATCTATCAAAGTAACGAAAAGTAACAAAAATCTATACACAATAATGCGGAGAATAACACCGTTCTGAACCTTCCCTCTACTAGGCTTCCCACAAACCAGCTCCCTTAAACAAGATCGCAAACAAACTCTCCCACTCACACTAGCTGTTGCCTTCCCCAGCTCTGATTGTTTGTTCCTCTCAGCTCTGTTCTAGCTCTGCCTCTTCCTGTTCCACCCTTCCTGCTCCACTCCTTCCTGTTCCATGTGACTTGACTCATGTGACTCAGGCTTCCATGGGACTTAAGCAGGTCCCATGGGCCTATGAATGGATGGGGAAAATCTTCCCATTAAGAAGCAAAATTACATCAACAATAAGCAAAAATGCATCATCAATACACACTTCTAAATCTTGGCTTCTTCATTTACAGTCAGTCAGTAAACAAACATTTATTAAGTACCTACCATGGGCTAGGCACTCTGCTAAGCTCTGGAGATATAAATGAGAACAAAACAAAGACAACCCTTGCCCTCAAGGAGTTTATAGTTTAGCAGGTGAGACATCACATAAATGACAACTGAAAGGCAGGGGATGAGGAGGGGGATTTGGAGGAAGGTACCTGCTGTGGGGATATGATGGAGAAGTCTCAAGAAGGTTACACTAAGGCCTTTTCTTAAATAGAACCTCTAGAACCCATGGCCAGATCCTCCAGTCAGAGTCCAGTTGGAGACACTGATGAGATGTGGGTACCAAGCTGATACAAAATGAATGAGTTTCATCAGATTATCTGTGTTTTTTTTCATCTTTTCCCAGCTGTAATGTTCTATGAGTAGGTGCTCTTACTTTTCTTAACTTTATAATAGGACTCTTTTAAGAGACAGAACCTTTGTTTTGTTGATGAGTTGTTTCAGTCACGTCCCACTCTTTGTGACACTATTTAGAGTTTTGTTGGCCAAGATACTGGAGTGGTTATAAAGATTTTGCATTTTACAGGTTTTACAGATCTGCATTTTACAGATAAGAAAACTGAGGCAAATAACATTAAGTGACTTGCCCTATGTCACACAGCTAGTAAATGACTGAGGCCGGATTTGAACCCAGGAAGATGAGTCTTCCTGATTCCAGGTCCAATGCTCTACCCACTACACCATTTAGCTTCCCCTGAGAGAACTCTGAGTGTAAGACTTAACTCTTTGGTTTATGGATCTCTGCTTCCTCTTTCCCTAGCCATGCCTTACTTATTGTTTCACAAACCTACTCAGCATCTCTAGAAAACCCTCTCCCTCAGATTCAGCATCCTTATCTTGTTAACTCTTGTTTTGCTAGGAGAGAGTGTGTGGTCTATGTGGGAATTTTGATGGTAACCAGAACAATGAGTTCACCAGCAGCAGCCTGCAGCTGGAGATGGGCCCAGTGGACTTTGGGAATTCTTGGAAAGTGAACCCACAGTGTGCCGACACCACTGAAGTGAGTAGTACTTGTTTTTGTTGGCTGAGCTCAGGGAAGTCTGGTTCTTTGAATTTTCTTCCCCTCTCCTCATCTTAGGGGTAGGAAGTGGAATGCTGATAGGAGGGGATTGATGTGGTGGCAGAAGGGGCAGAAACAGACTTCTCACTTCAGTTTGGGCTGATCTCAACCAATTTTCTTTATTTTATCTTCCTCAATGTCCCCCAGGTATTGCTGGAGGGTGCCCCTGCCACCTGTCAAAACAATGTCATGAAGCAGACGATAGTGGACTCCTCATGTAGGATCCTGACTAGTAATACCTTCCGGGAGTGCAATAAATTGGTAAGTACCTGGAGGAAGTAACTTAAGGTGGAGGAGCTCTAAGCATGGAACAATCACATGAGTAATTCAAGGTGGAGAGTGCAGATGCTGACTTCTGCCCTTGAAATATCCTGTGTGCCCTGAGCCAGATCCCTTCCTCAGTCCCTATCTCAGGTTTCTCCACACAGGAATGAAGAAAATAATAGACACATTCATTCTGAGATGATGATAGAGAGGTATAATTAACCAGAAGTTTTTGTGGTATAACAATTTCTCAGTGCTCATTTTCTTAGCCAAATTTAGGCTTTCCCTTTGGATTCAGACTCAAATTTCAGGATTTAAATCTCTTTCTTCAAGTCTCAGAAGAAGAATGTCCCCTTTGCTGTCTCTAGCTTTCTGCTGTTTCCCTTCCTAAATCTCTTCTGGATCTTATTATCTTCTCTTAACTCCCTTCTAGTCTATTCTAAACCAGATTTGCTAAGCTTTAGAATATTTCCATTTATTTCAAGAAGTGCCACAGAATTCTCAAAACAAAGTTAATTATAATAACTTAATTTTCCTTTTCAGTACTGTTCCTTTTATGGTGTGGAGGGCTGGATGGGAGGCAGAGTCCAGTGACTAGGGTTCTGGGCAAGGAGTTGGGAAGACCTGAGTTTGAATATGGCTCAAATACTTAATAGCTTTGTGACCTGGGGCAAGTTACTTATTCTCTGCCTACCTCAGTTTACTCATCTTTCCAAGGTTCTTGCAAGGATAAAATTAGCTAACACATATAAAGTGTTTTGCTAACTTTAAAGTGCTATCTAGTTGTGGTTGTGATATTAATTCAGTCCCCAATTTCTTTATCCTCATCATTCTTCTCTGTTCCTGGAAAAGTCATATGAATGACATGATTCCCAATGGTCTTCTGGTCTACAGAAAGCTCTTACTTCTTGATTATGATTAGAGGTGGGAGTAGATAGAAGGGTTTGAAAAGAGACTGAGGGAAATCAAGACTGTTCTATGTCCCTATGTGCTATATCAACCCATCCATGTCATCAACTTGAAATATCTGGGTTGTCTCATGGCTCTTCATTGGAAAGACTCATGCTAACATAGATTTAGAGCCTATAGAGACCTTCTTTGGGGAGGCAGGGATGATGATGTCTGGAACAATGATTGCATTGCTGAAGGGAATTTCTGGTGAGGAAATTTCATCTATCAATGTAAGTTGGCATCTACTCTGAAATTTATAGTCTTAGAGCAGGGATTTTTAAGGGTTTTGTGTATTTTGGACCTTTTTGGCCATCTAGAGAAGACTACAGATGCCTTCCCAGGATGTTTTTAAGTGCATAAAGCAAAATATATTAGATTACAAAGGAAATAAATTATATCAAATAAAATTATCAAAATATTTTCCCCATAAGTAATTCATGGACTACTGGTTAGGAACCCATGTTTTAGAGAGTTGCCCAGAGCACTTAGAGGTTAAGTACAGCTACATAATATCGTCTTTAGGGACTTTAGGGCTGTTTAAGCCAATCCCCATTATTTTACAGATAAAAGTAGAGAGACATAGAGAAATACAGTGACTTGTCTAAGATCACACAAGTAATGATACCAATTGCTAATATTTCTATAGTGCTTTAAAGTTTGTGAAGTACCTTATCACAGAATATTTAATTTACAGTAGCAGATAGATCAGCCTGGAATAAAATCAGAAGTGTACTGGTAGCGTTTAACAAATGGCCTCCTGGAAAAATGGAATGTATGCAGGACACACTTACAAGTTCGCTCTGCATTATTAACATTTTCTCCATTACTTTCTTAAGTCCAGACAGGCAACAAAACAAGAAACGAATTCTTGATGTGTAGTGTTGGCTGATTTCTAGTTATAAACATTCGCATTGATAATAGAGCAATTGGCATCATTCTGTTCAAGCTGACTCCAGCACATCACTCAGTATAAGCCATGGTGTCTAACTTGAAATCCAATATTCCTTCTAATGTACCACTCTGGAGAGAAGGGACTTTCATGACTCCATCTGGACTGGAAGTGGACCATATAACCATCCTGTGATATAGTGGAATGAATATTGGATGTGAAGTCAAAAGATCTGGATTTAAGTTTAGCTTCCAACACTTGCTAGCTATGCGACTTTGGACAAATTTTTTGACTTCCAGAGTCTCAGCTGCATCATCTTTAAAATGGGGAAAATAATATTTGCTGTGAGGGAAGCATTTTGTAAACCACAAAGAGATATAAATATACAGCTACCAGCACTAACAATAATATTCAGGCCCTAACCTTATGGTTATTTCTAAATCTATACTTGACCAGTTGATCATAAAGATATTCTCAATGTATGTTGATATCCTGTGCTTTTTTGGTACCTTACAATTAGGAAAACAAAGGAAAAGAGAAACTGTAGGGGAAAGAGGAAAGAGGATTGCTAGTGTGGATATATATATGTATATATATATATATATAATATGCAAACACAGATAAAATGTGCTTCAGTATGTACGTTCATGTATGGATGGACAGACAGAGAGATGCATAAGGAGAATGTTCTGGTGTTTCAGCGCCAGAACATATGAGAAATTCTGCTTCAATCAACACTGTCCCCCAGAATCAGAAACAATTCAGGAATTCTTTGCATATTCCCATTTCTCCACCACTGGATCTCATTTGCTCTCTTGTTTTTTTGCCTTAATCATTAGTCTTTGTTCTGACCAAAGTCACAGGATGCAGCCACAGGCTATGGTTCTCTACCCAATTGTTAGTACTTCTCAGTATAGGTATTTGACATTTTCCATAGGTGGACCCAGAGCCATACCTGGATATTTGCATATATGACACCTGTTCCTGTGAATCTATTGGGGATTGTGCATGCTTCTGTGATGTCATTGCTGCCTATGCCTACATGTGTGCCCAGCATGGTACAGTGGTGAACTGGAGGACTGACACATTGTGCCGTAAGTCATGGAACTCATCATGGCATCACCCTAGACTTCATGGTGTGATCAAGGTTGAAGTGACTTCTCAGAATTACTTATCACCATGTATCTGGTATAAAAATATGAAGGAGAGGAGAGGTGTATGTGTATAGGATTTTAGTACCAGATCATGGACTATGCCAGGGGAAATCAAAGGAAGAGTGATGTAAGAATCAGTCTTCTCCTTCAGCTCAATAACTGCCAGTCTTAGACCTTGCCACTGACCTAGCTCACCTCTGAAGCACAAGTCTCAGGCAACCTCAGCTGGATACCAAAGATTCCAGTCACATTGGTTGTAGCAGGGATGTAGCACCCCTATTAGTCAGTCAGTTAATAACATTTGCCAAGTGATTACTATGTGCCAGGCATTGTGCTGTGTACAATACAGCAAAATACAAAGAAAGGCTATCATGGTTCCTGTTCTCAAGGATTTCACAGTATAATGGGGCGGGGGGACGAACTACGTGCAAACAACTATGTAAATGCAAGATATATATCATGTAAATGCAAGGTCTAGTGGAGCTGATGGGGCCAAGGAGAGGTCTCCTATAGATGGAGAGATTTGGGCTAGTTTTGAAGGCAGTTAAGGAAAGATAAGATGTAGAGCAAGGACAGAGAACGTTGTAGGGTAGAAGCAGAATGAGAAGATGGAGTGTTGTGTGTGAGGAACAACGATAGGCCAGTGTAGCTGAATCATATAGTGCAGGGAGGGAAGTAAGGTAAGAATGGAAAGGTAGGAACCAAGTTGTGAAGGGCTCTCAATGCCAAACAGAGAATTTTATAATTGATTCAGGAGGTCACGGGAAGCTGAGGAAGGAGAACATTCTAAATATGGGGGACAGCTGGAAGAAAGCTGAGTCTTGTTTGTGGAAAAGGTAGGAAGCTGGTGTCCCTGCATAGAAGTGTATGTGTTCAGGAGTAAGAAGGCTGGAGAAGTAAGGGGGCCTAAGCTTTGAAGGTTTGGAATGCCAAATAGAGCATTTTGTATTTGCTCTTGGAGGCAGTAGGGAGTCACTGGAGTTTATTGAGTGGAAAGTGACATGATTGGACCTGCGTTTTAGGGAAATCATTTGAATGACTATTGAATGGAGGATGGATCAGAGAGACTTGAGGTGAGTGATCCTACCAACAGGGTACTGCAGTGATCAGGTATGAGATGAGAAAGGCCTGCACTAGAGTGCATTACAGTGTCAGAGGAGAGAAAGCGGCACAAAGGGGAGATGTTGCAAAGGCAAGAGTGACAGGCTCTGGTAATAGCTTAGGTATGGGGGTTGAGAGATGGGAGCCTGACAGAGTTGGGGGGGATGGTGTTGCCCTCTATAGTAATGGGGAAGGTAAGAGGCCAGGGATAGACAATGAATTCTTTTTTGAATATAATGAGTTTATTGGACATCCAGTTCAACATTTCTGAGGAGCAGATGGAGATGTGAGATTGGAGATCAGGAGAGAGATATAGCTCAGGAAAGGTAGGTTTGAGACTCATCAGTGTAGAGATGGTAATTAAGCCCATTAAGTGAAGTACTACTGAAGGAGAAGAGACAAGGGTCCAGGACAGATCCCTTTGGGACACCTGCAGTTAGAGGGTGTGATATGGGAGAGGATCCAGCAAAGGAGACAGCAAAGATTGAGTGGTCATATAGTGATTTTCAGTTCTCTATAAAAGGCACAGGGCAGTTAGGTGGTGCAGTGCATAGAGCACTGGGTCTGGAGTCAAGAAGTCTCATCTTCCTGAGTTCAAATTTGACCTCATACACTTACTAGCTGTATGATCTTGGTCAAGTCCGTTAACCTTGTTTGCCTCCGTCTCCTCTGTAAAATAAGCTGGAGAAGGAAATGGCAAGCCACTCCACTATTTACCACGAAAACCCCAAATGGAGTCATGAAGAGTCGGACACAACTGAAAAACGACAGAACAACAAAAATGAGACCCAGAGAAGTCCTGGGCTGTAACACCCACTGTGTCACCACTGACCAGCGTCAGAATGTTGTTACTATCATCTCTCCCATCATGGTTTTGCTGTCATCAATGCCAGCATCCCCTAACCACCTCTATCACCTTCTCTACCCCTCCCCCTATCACTAGCATTCCCTTTGGTTTCTTTAATGATCATAATTGTAGATTTTCTTCTCTTTTAAACAGCACAAAGTTGTGAGGAGAAGAATCATAGAGAAAGTGGGTATGAGTGCGAGTGGCGCTATAATAGTTGTGCTTCTGCCTGCCCCATCACATGCCAACACCCTGAGCCACTTTCATGTCCAGTACAATGTGTGGAAGGATGCCATGCACATTGCCCTCCAGGTAACTACTCCCATTTGTATCATGGGATTCCGCAGAGGATTTAATCCCTGAATGAGTCATAGACTTGAAGAGTAGAATAGACTTGTATGTGGGCTAACTTTACCTGGCCTGGTTTCCCTGTCCTTGGCAAAGGAAACTAAATATGGCAGGTTGGACCCATGACCATCCATTAAGTATTCTCAGCTGCTCTCTTTGTTCTGCTCTAGAACATCAGGCACTAGATTTAGAGCCAGAGAACCCAGGTGCAAGCTCCATCTCTGCCTGTGTGACCTTAGGCAAGCCACTTAAAATCTTCTTATGTCAAACGGGAGGGTGTAAATGGTAGAGGGCCTTTACATTCCCTTCCAGCTCCAAATTTATTATCCCAGGCTCTTTTTCTTGCAAATCTAGTTCTGTACAAAGTTAACAACAGATCGAACTAGTCATTTCAGTAAGACCTTAGAGTACATTAGAGGTTCTGTGGTTTCCTTGTCCACACTTTGCCTTTTATTCTCACCTTAGATTATGTAGTGTCATTCTTTTGAAGAGTTATGAGGACTTGTAGATAGAATTTTATTTGTCTTAAAGCACAGAGTGGACTTGGCTGAATTGGGTTCTTCCTATTTTACAGACAGGGAAACAAAAGCACCAAGAGGTAAGGCAGATAAACCCTGGTATTCTTAGCTAATCATTGGAAGAGGCAAGAGTTTGAGTTTGGGGTTTGTCCTCTTAGTTTGGGGTCATTTACACTGGGCATGATGGAAGCCACAGCTCCTAATGAAATGATTGATGTATCATTGGGCAGGGAAGATCCTGGATGAACTGTTACAGACTTGTATTGACCCTGTGGACTGTCCTGTGTGTGAGTTGGAAGGGCGACGCTTTTCACAAGGAAAGAGAATCTTCTTGAACCAGGATGATCCCAAACTCTGCAAACTTTGGTAAAGTAGATGCATATTATACAAAGCGACAAATGCTTTAAATATATATATATATCATATTATATACATATATATATAATTTTGTTAAATATTTCCTAATTACGTTAAAAGTTTTTAACATTTATTTTAAAAAATTTTGAGCTCCAAATTCTTTCTCCCTCTTGCCCCTTTCCTATCCACTAAGAAGACAAGCACTATGATATCAACTGTACGTATGAAGTCATGCAAAACGTATTTCCATACCAACAGTCATGTTGCAAAAAAAAAAAAAAACAAAACAACACATACAAAAAGCAAGAAAAACAAAGTGAAAAAAATATGCTTCAGTTGTATGCAAAATTTACCAGTTCTCTCTATGGAAGTTGGTATCCTTTTTCATCATGGAAAGTGAAAAATTTTCATCATGGAAAGTCAATAATTGACTTTCACTTGTAGCTGGAAGGAATAGAATGTTTCGGTTACACATAATCCAGCATAATCAGGTAGCTAGGTGGAATAGTAGATGGAGTGCTGGACCTGTAATCAGGAAGACCTGAATCCAACCTCAGACTCTTACACGGGACTTGACCCTGAACAAGTCATTTAATCCCTGTTTGCCTCAGTTTCCTCATCTGTTAAATAGGATAATAATAGCACCTACTTCCTGGGGCTGTTTTGTGAATCAAATGAGGCAATAATTGTGAAGCACCCAGTACAGTGCCTGGCACATTGTAGGTCCTATGTAGATGTTAGTTGCTATTATTACGTAAGGTAAGCCTTAAGCAACTGTGTAGATTCCGAAATGTTAGATGTGGTCAGGTGGGGAAGTTTCTGAATTTTACTTTCCAATAAATCTTTAAAAACCCTCTATCCCATTCCCCATTTTCTGTGGATCCCGAAAGGGTTAGATATAGCTCTGACTGAATGCAGGGGATTCACTTAATGGTGGAGGGAAAAGAATCCTGATTTTGGAGTCAGGAACACTAGGTCTGAATCCTGGTTCTGAGTCTCACTAGCTGTATGACCATGGATAAGCAACTTTATGTCTTTGAGTGTCAGTTTTCCTAACTGTAAAATGGGAATAATAACTTTAGCACTACTGACCAAGACTGTCCCACAGAAAGTGATTTATAAATCTTAAATGCTTGCGTAATGTGAGCTCTTATGTCCAAAGTATGTCATTTCTGGACCACAGGAAGGATTTTATGAATATCAGACTTTTTCTGGGAATGAATGTATAGAGAGCAAAGGAGGGAGGAACTCCTGTTGCCTTAAGAGCACCTTGGGTGGAGGGATTAGCCATGGACACAGGAAGTGACTCATGTCGCTGAAAATTCACAGATTAATTCTTATGTATTGTGACCCCTGACCCTAATCCCTCTGCCAATATCTACCTCCCCTGGATTCCAATCCCAGAGTACAGTGCAGTTTCCTAGTGGTGAGGTCTGAGTTTTCTGAAGCCATTTTCATAGTAACCTAACATATATTAAGATGTCAATACGTTCAACACCACTCCCTAATGCTGATCAGCCCTTCCGAGAACTTAACCCACTGGGGTGGGGTGGGGGGGCGTGCTCTGGCCACAGCTATCAGAGTCAGATCCTGCCCCACCATCTGTATAAACAAGAGCAAATGTTGCCCAGGGTGATTTTTTAAAGCAAAGACCCAGAGGAAACAGGAAACTAGAAAGTATGTCACTCACATAATGTTAACCCAAGGATTAAAGCAATAAATCCTATGGACTCTGAGTCCATGGAAAATAGGAACTAACTTCCTAATGAATCTCTGCCCCACTTTCCTTCCCATGATTAAATTGAAACTGATGGAAAATGAAGGACAGAGCCTGGAGTTAAGGATTTCAAGAAATAAAGGCAGTAGAACATAGACATATCCCTCATCTCCCTTGAAAAGGAGGAAGAGGATTGCTAATAGAGGTTTTAATTTTACTTCTAGTAAGGATTTGGATGGCCTCTCCAAAGCAGAATGAGAAAATCATTCATGATGGTCTCTGTGTAGTGTTTTCAGGGGCTTAGGAAGTTGACATTTTCTCTCTGATCTTTTAAAAAAATACAGGTCCCTTTATTTCTCAGCCCACTGAGTAATGGCTTAATTTTGTTTGGGACAATCCTACTCTGTATATGGGATTCTAAAGGGACAAAAGGTGATACCTGCACAGAATCATAATAGCATCAAGAATTTAATCATTTAGTTCAGTGGTTCCTAGACTGTGGGGACTTCTGAGGGGCCACAGATTCATTGCAAGGGGCTGATGTGCTCATCAAGTATTGAACTTTTGATCTTCATTTAGTTGAGCAGAATAGCAGCAGGATTTCTGAAAATGTTAGTGACAGTCCAAAGGGTTATGTGTTGAAGTCATTCTTTATTATCTGAAAGCAACCAACCTTTCTTTCTCTTCGGTGGGGGCAGATCTTCCCTTCCCTTTGTGTTGTGTTCATGTGAGAAGGACAGGTGGAACAGTAATTGTATACAACCAGATGGAGTTGCACCTATGGCCTTGAAATTGACCATTCTACTCTCATCTCATCCTGTTTTCAGGATTATAGCTGGACAGAACTTTCGAGGGCATTTAGTCCAACCCATAGTACACCATTTTCAAGTTCAACTACTTCAATAAATGTAAAAATGTACGCATATCCTTGTCTTTCTACACACATCCCTTGCCAGAGAACCATTCCATATAAAAAATATATATTTTTTTTTGTAAAAGAAAAAGAAGAAAAAAATCTGACAATATAGGCAATGTCCTACAACTATGTTGCATTCCTCCACTCTCCACCTTCTGCAAAGTAATAGGTGGAGGTGTCTTGTTATGTTTCTTCTTTAGGGCCATGCTTTTTCTGTTCATTTTCAGTTGTTTTGGTGAATATTTTCCCTTTGTTGTTGTGGCCATTATGTCATTTGTTTCCTTGCCTCTGCTTTCTTCACTTTGCATTTGTTCATGTCTTTCCATGCTTCTCTTTATTTACCACATTCACTGCTTCTGCAGTACCCAGTGATATTTCATAACATCCAGTTGATGATCATCTGTTTCCTGTTCTTTGTTGCCACATTTGCCATAAATACTTTGATATATATGGAAGTCTTGAAAAATTTAATATTATGCTTTTCCAAGATCTTAATCAGTTTAAAGGAAAAGTTGAATGTTTCATTTTCTTCTTTAATTCTGTTTCTGGGAAGAATCTATTTTTCACAACAAACTTTGTCATATTACAATTTTTATAACATAAGAATTTGATAAAAGAGAAAAAAATTCAGGTATTTGATGCCCATTTATATTACTAAAGATCAATAATATGTTTTCCATTAGCCTTATTTTCTCTTTGCTACCTAACAGAATAAACACATACTTAATACTATCCACTTATATAATATGTTATAGCTTAGAAAATAGCTTCTTATGCATTTGTTCCTCATGAGAGCTTTCCGAGGTGAGCAAGACAATTTTTATTCTTATTTTATAGATGGAGAAACTGAGTTTTGGATAGGCTATGTAAGTTGACTCAGGCCACCTGGGTAGTAAGCAGCAGTCAGGATTTTTGTCTCCCTTTCTGGGAATTGATATTCATCCAGAATTTTTCCCTGTGCTTCCTATGTTGAAATGTCTTACATCTATGAGATGGTCCACTGGATAATTGCTTGGGGCTAGGATAGGTACTAATGCAACAAATGGGAATGGGACTAATACCTGTGCTGCCAATTATTCAGTGTTGTTATGAAAAACAAAACAATACTTTGTAAACCTTAAAAATTCTGTGTAGATGAGAATTATTATTATTTTAATATAACTATCAAATTATACTTATGAAATCCTATTACAACAATTACTACCCATCAATTTTTTTCTGTAAGGAATATTTCCAAGCTTTTAGCCTGTGTGTGTGTGTGTGTGTGTGTGTGTGTGTGTGTGTGTGTGTGTGTGTGTGTTATTTGATGAAAACCAAGTTCTGGTAACTCCTTAGAAATGGTAGTAATGGGGTTTGGTTTATAACTGCATGCTTTTATTTAAGAAGACACATGAGGAAAATAAATTAACTTTGAGTCACCATGTGTTACTGAATCCATAGACCAAACACAAAAATTTTTTTCTTTATACATGGAACAGATTAGTTTTTCCCTCCTATAATTTTAAGGTTTTTCTTTATTGTGAAGATAGAAGTCATGTGGTTTTCGGTTGTTCAGTCATGTCTGATTCTTCACGATCCTGTGGACCACAGCATGTCAATACCATCTATGGGGTTTACTTGGTAAAAATACTGGATTGGTTTGCCATTTCCTTCTCCAGTGGATTAAGGCAAGTGGAAGTTAAGTGACTTGTCCAGGGTCACATAACTATTAAGTATTTGAGGTCAGATTCGAACTCAAGTGTATCCATTTGAGCCACTGGCTCTCTCACAAGTCATTTAAGGGAGCTTATGAAACAAGCATTTATTAAGCACCTACTATGTTCAACACTGGGCTAAGCAACGTACACTTATTATCTTATTTGATTCTCATAACAACTCTAGGAGGTAGGTGATATTATTATCACCATTTTACAAATGAGAAAACTGAGGCACACAGAGGTAAAATGACATGCCTCAGGTTGTGCAGCTACTAAATGTCTGAGGCTGGATTTGAATTGAGGAGTTCTTGACTCCAGGCCCAGCGTTCCATCCACTGTGCCACCTAGATACCTCTCTAAGTTAGGTAATTGGTGTGTATTAATGGTGGTGGGGAGGCATGATATACATGATATGGAAGTTCAGATCAGATAAGTGTATGTGCAATGATAGAAACGTGGGATCAGAGATTTAGAATTGAAAGGAGCCTTGGGAGTCACTGAGTCAAAGTGCCTTATTTTATTGTATGGGAAGAGAGGATGAGGGAGGTTACATTGTAAGCCCTGGATCACACAGCTAATAAATGTGTGATGCAGGATTCCAACTCAGGTCTTCCCGATTTTAGGTCCGATGCTCTTTCCACTTCACCAGTTAGCTGCCTCTAATTTAAGGGGTGCGTATTGCTAAAAGCATGTTGATACATGGACTAGGTTTACAATTATGTCAGACCAAGCTAGAGATTATTCTAGATTCTCCAGCATTTTCAACCATTTCTGGCTCTCCCCCACAGCCACTGTGATGGTGTGAACTTGACCTGTGAAGCCTGCCAGAAGCCAGATCTGCAGTTGCCCTCATCATTTACCACAGCTGCCCCAACCACAGCATACCAGGAGGATACACCTGAGCCTCCCCTGCACAGTTTCTACTGTAGCAAGCTGTTGGACTTGGCTTTCCTGCTGGATGGCTCCTCCAAACTGTCGGAGGCTGAGTTTGAGGTGCTGAAGGCTTTTGTAGTTGGTGTAATGGAGCGTTTACACATCTCTCAGAGGCGCATCCGGGTGGCTGTTGTGGAATACCATGATGGTACCCACTCCTACATTGCATTGAAAGACCGGAAGCGGCCCTCAGAACTTCGTCGCATTGCCAGTTCCGTGAAGTATGCTGGCAGCAAGGTGGCTTCCACCAGTGAGGTCCTGAAGTACACCCTCTTCCATCTCTTTAGCAAAGCTGACCGCCCTGAAGCATTTCGAATTGCCTTGCTTCTGACAGCCAGCGAAGAGCCCCCTCCGATGGCCAGGAGTATAGCCCGCTATGTCCAAGGCCTGAAGAAGAAGAAGGTCATTGTGATCCCAGTGGGCTTAGGGCCCCATGCTAGCCTTAAGCAGATTCGTCTCATTGAGAAGCAGGCACCAGAAAACAAGGCCTATTTGCTTAGTGGTGTGAATGAGCTGGAGCAAAGGCGGGATGAGATCCTGGGCTACCTCTGTGATCTGGTACCTGATATTCCTGTTGCTACCGTCCCCTCCCAGATAGCACAGGTTACTGCAAGTCCAGAGCTCTTGGCATCCCCAACTTCTCTACACAGAAGACACATGATTCTAGATGTGGTGTTTGTGCTAGAAGGCTCGGACAAAATCGGTGAAGGCAACTTCAACAAGATCAAGGAGTTCGTGAAGCAGGTGATTCAACGGATGGATGTGAGTCAAGAGAGCATCCACATTTCCATCATACAGTACTCCTATACAGTAACTGTGGAGTTCTCCTTCAATGAGACTCAGTCTAAGAGATATATCCTGGACAAGATAGAGCAGATACACTATCAGGGAGGCAATAGGACCAACACTGGGAAGGCCCTTGAATACCTTTCTGAGAATACCTTCTCTTCTAGCCAAGGCAATCGGAAGAAAGCGCCTCATTTAGTATACATGGTAGTGAGCAATCCTGCCACTGATGAGATCAAACGTTTACCCCAGGACATTCAGGTGATTCCCATTGGCGTGGGCCCCAATGCTGACGTCCATGAGTTGGAGATGCTCAGCCAGCCCAGTGCTCCAATCCTGATAAATGACTTTGACAGACTGCCTTGGGAAGCCCCTGATTTGGTTCTGCAGAGGTGTTGCACTGATGAGGCAATAAGACTACCCACACTACCACCAGCCCTGGGTAATATTTTTTTACCTTTAGGAGGGAAGATCTAGAGGCTGGGTTTTTAACTGATGCTCCAAAATTTAGAGCCAGGAATATCATTAATATTAGCAAGAGTGCCTGGGAGTTCTGCAGGTTCTGGGTTCTAATCCTGATTCCATCACTAACTAGTGCTATGACTTTGGGAAAGCCTCTTTTTTCTCATTCATTGCTCCATTTCCATGACTCAAACCTACTCCTTCTCAAACAGGGAGACTCATCTCTGAATATTCTTAACCTTCCAGATGTGTCTTAAAAGATGTATGAGATCAGCTCAAATATTTGACCCTTTTTGAGGGAAGGTCCTGGAAAAATTATCCTTTCATTTTTGTTTCATAGAGTAATATATTTTTCTCCACCAAAGTCCCACTTTGATCTCTCACTGAGAATCTTTGAAATCTTGTAGAGGTGCATAGTCTCTGGCTGATCAAACTCAGAGCTTTCTAGTCATGTGTGATTCTAACCCATGCTTTCCAACACCCAACACACCAGATTCCTTCCTCTTATTATTCCTTTAACATCTCAGTTGTGCCAATGTACCCATTGAGGTTACCTGTCTGCTGCCTTTAAGAGATCACCCTAAACTTATCTGCTGTGGCAATGCAGCTCTTTTGTTTACATGGTAGATGTGCTTGTATATAATGAAACTTGTTTAAGTTGAGTCACTGAGGTTGACAGAATTATTGGCTTCATGTTAGTTGTTCCTTTTTAATGCTTATATTAGAATTTTTCTTTTGAGTCAATCACAATTAAGTGACTTGCCCAGAGTCACATACTTAGCAAAGTGTCCGAGGCCAGATAGGTGCTCCTGACTTCAGGGCCAGTGCTCTGACACCGTACCTCTTAGCTGCTCATGGACTTTTAAGTCATCTCCATTTAGTGACTAGGTTACTGTGGAAAGAATCCTGGCTCTTAAGTTGGAGAACCTAGGTTCCAATCTGACACTTAAGATCTGTGTGGCTTGGGGAAAGTCACCCAGTATCTCTAGATCTCAGTTTCCTTATCTGTAAAACTAGGGGGTTGACTCAGGGGTGGGGAACCTGCAGCCTTGAGACCAAATTTCTGTGAAGTTTGAATTCAGAGGGCCACATGTAGTCTTGAGTCAAGGTAAAATTCCCCACCCTTGGTCTAAATTTATGATCCCATGACCTCTTCTTGGATCATTTCTTCTTAACAGAAAGCTATGTGATATCCTCATCTTATCAAAAAGCAACTTCTTTACACCTCAGACTAGATTATAATGACCTGTTGACCTGGTGTCATCCAACATGTTATTATTACCATCACACATATATTAGTACAATAATGTATTTCTTACTGACTCGGCCCTAAAAAAACTAGGACTCAGAACTTGTCCACACATTGTTTCAAGAATGTCTCAAGTTGCGTGTTTCATCTTTTCCTCCTACCCCCATTTTGTCCTCCAGGCCACTGTTTTAATCTATGCTAGAACTGTAGTCTTCTGTTATGCAAGGAAATATCATCCAACACTATTGGCAGTAGGAATATGTCATTAGAAGGCTTCTTCATGACCTGAAGGCTGGAATACTCTTGAGTCTCAAGATTATATCTTTTTTTTCTCACTTTCAAAACTAGCCTGGATTCAATATGAAAGAACAGAGGTCTACGAATGCAATGTATGCTATGGTGCAGAGAGATCATATGGACAATCCATGCTTTTCAGTCAATTGAGAACCACTCCATTCTAAACTCCATATCACATTCATCCTATTTACAGATTGCACTCAGCCCTTGGACATGGTGCTCCTCTTGGATGGTTCCTCAAATGTCCCAGCTTCTCAGTTTGAAGAAATGAAGAATTTTGTCAAGGCAATTATTAAGAAAGCTAATCTGGGTGAGTGGGGATAAGATGAAGGAGGATGGAGGGGAGATACTAGTACTTGGATGTACTGGCCCCACCTGGCTTGAGGGATGACACAGTCTGTGTTCTATGTTTTCTTTTAGGGCCTCGTGTCACTAAAGTATCAGTGCTCCAGTATGGAAGTATCACCACCATTGACATCCCATGGGATGTGCCCCAGAATAAAGAATACATACTGAGCCTTGTGGATCCTATGCGGCTTGAAGGGGGCCCCAGTCTAATTGGTAATTGTGTAGGAATGAAAGTGTAAGGAGACCCAGGTTCCATTTCAGGTCTGATGCTGACTAGATGTGTGACCTTGGATAAGTCCTTCAACTTCTCTGGGCCCCAATTTCCTCATCTATACAATTAACTTGTAATACTAGATGTTCTTTAAGATTCTTTATAAATCTAAATTCTATGATTATTTGGGCTAGCAATATGAGCATCCAAACCCTACATTAGCAAGAAGTTATCACAAAAGGCTAAATGAGGCTGGGAATACTGAGCCCATCCCAACTCTTTGACTCAGAATGAATTCCTGAGAAAATAGATCTTGCTTTGGGCTTCTTAGTTCCTAACATATGATATTAATGAACAGTTTTCTTGGTTTTTGTCTTGCATTCAACTGGACATTTTCCAAGAGGGATGATGAATCACTGTTTTTAGTTTTATCCCTGACTTATTGGCTGAACTGAGGCAAGTCATGTGACCTCAATGGGGATTCATTTTCCAATCTGTAAAATGGAAAGAATATTCTCTGTCCTCAGGGGGAAAAAGTCACAAACCCCCTGGATCATTTTAAAGGTTTGTTTGCCAAATGAAATATATCCATGGAATATAGGGATGAAGATTTCTTGGACAATATTGGAAGCAGAATGTATAGTGGTCTCAGAGCCAAGCAGATTAGATAGTGAAATTATGGTCTTTCTGTGACTGGAAGGCATATAGGGATAGGATACAGAGATAAAAGATGGTGAGAGTTAGTGATGCTGGGGGGCTACCTATGACTTGTGTATATATATAATATATATGTAGATATACATATAGGTATGGGTGTATATAGCATATACATACTATACATATATATGCACACACATATATGGAAAAATAGAGAACGGAAGAGAGTGATTGAGAGAGAGAGAGAGAGAAGGGATAAGGGATCTGGGATCCCCGAATACTATTCTCAGTTATTTTACTAGGACCTGCTACCTATACATGATATAAGCAGACTCCCAGAATTACTGCCTCTCTCTCTCTGAAATATATACATATAAATGTATGTGTATATATGTATGCGTGGGCACATATGTATATACAGATATATGTATATGTGTGTGCATATATATACACATTTATACACATGTATATGAAAGAAATCCTCTTGAGAGTTGCTTTAGATATGCCAGCAAAGGCCAGGCTGAAGTATGGGAGCTGCAGAAGGGATATCTGAAGAAAGAGATCGAGCTGATGCTGCCTCACTTTTCTCTAAGTCGCGCTCTTTTGGAAGGTGGCACCAAGAGCTTCTTCAATACCTTCACCATGGTCTCATTTTAGCTCCTTTCATGGTTAAGGCTCATGGAGGGGGCCGGCTCTGCTCCAGGCTGTGGCTGCCCTCTCTAAATGGCTGCAGGTATTGCTTGCTTTTTTTCACTGAGAGATCAGATGACAGTCTAGATTAGGCAACAAATAAATTCTTAATAAAAGGATTTGTTCTATGAAGTTTGGATTCAAAAAGCCACACCTGAGGACCTAGAGGGCTACATGTAGCCTCAAGGCTGCAGTCTTTCTTTCCCTCCCCACGCCCACCCAGCTCCATTCTCCGATTCTGTATTTAGGGGCTGGGACACCTAAGCCCTGTTGCTTAAGGTAAGACTAAGGTAGGACTTTGGACAAGTAACTCATTCCTCTTACACCTCCCTGACCCAATCATTAAGCTTGCCTAAAATAATTGAAAGGGAAAGCAGTTATTTATCTGAAGAAACTGGGGGTTTTTAGCATGAAGAGAAAACTTTGGGGGAGATCCTATGCTACATTGGAAGCCCTTCTCATATTTAAAGAGTTGTCACATGGAAGAGGTATTGGAGTCGTTTGACCTCAGAGGGTAGAGCAATAGGTAGAAGTAATGGATAGAAGTTAGAGGGAGAGAGATTTTTAGCTCTACATAAGGTAAAGCTTCTTAATAGAGTTTTCCAGAGTAGAAACGGGTTGCTTTAGGAGTGAGAGATTTACCTGTCACTAAAGGTACTTGATCAGTGCCAAACAACCCCCTGGGGATATTTAGTACAGGACTCATGTTTCAAGTACAGTTTGGACTAGGTGATTTCTGAAGTCCATTTCTACTTGGACATTCCATGAGTTTGTGAAATCCTAGATACAATATGATCACACCAGAAGCAAATAGATTGAATTCAGATACCATCAATGGACGTAGATTTTACTAGAGGCATGGATTCCTACAGAACATAGGAGGGGACACAGTGTCTTACACATAATAGGTGCTAACTAAATAGTTTATGAATAGAATTAAAATTTAATTGAATTTGTATCAGCCATCTGGGGACTGTGGAATATTTATGAAAAGGGAAGAAATGACATGTGGAGATTGGAGAGAAGAGGAAAAATGATGGGATCATCTAGACGTGTCCATTTGTAAAGTCATCCCCTGGACCCAAAATGCATATAAATTATTGGCATAAATTTCTAAAATCTGCAGGATCAGTTCCTGGTATATAGTAGATGCTTAATCAATACTGGCTGATTAATTGGTTGAAACAAGTTCAGAAAACATCATTTCTCATACTTGATACAAAAGCATTGTAATGTCACTATCAATATTGATTCTTCAGGGGCCTGCTTTTTTGTTCTCAGGGAACGCGCTGAATTTTGCTGTCAGATATGCCACTTCGGAAGTCCATGGTGCGAGGCCGGATGCTTCTAAGGTGATAGTTATCTTGGTAACAGCTGTCTCTGCAGATTTTGTGGATGTAGCTGCTGATGCAGCCAGAGCCAGCCGTAAGTGTTCCTCTTTTGTTCCCTTCCCACTAGAAATGATGATTTTTTCCCCCATTTTCTACTGTAGTATTGAACCATGAAAATACTCTTAAAGTGATACTAAAAAACTCTCTTTGATTGATCTTTGGTCTGATTGGTGGAGGGTCTTTCTTCAGTGAAGCAACCCATCCATAGCTTCTTATTCTGTGCGATATCTTTGGTCCTGTAAATCTGCCACAAGGGCTTTTATAGATCTCTTGTCATCATATGGCTACCTTGCTTTCACTTAGTGACTGCATGAACTTTTCTGATCATATATGTATCCAGCGACTTTCATCCATCCTTCTCCTGGGTCATTCTTCAGTGCTAAGATTCTATAGCTCCTCATATCCACCATGTTCCTCTCCATTGCCCTTTTAGGAGATCCTCCAACTTGAACTCTTTAGGTATGGTGGTATTCTATGACTCCTAGCTATACTGCATTGTTGGAAGAGTAAAGATGGACCTTTATTTCACAGAGAAACTTGGCATCATTAAAAGTATGGTGCCATTTCCCAAAGGAACTGAGCTTGCTCTCTTTCTCCCCTTTAGTTCTGGGTCCAGTTCATTGTTAATGCAAGATGTACACACATATACATGTGTATGCATGCACATACATGCGTATATATACCAATGTCTGGCTGATGTGTCCATTCAATATACATTTATATCTATCTATGCATACATACACACAAATATGCACATTATATATGTGTATGTATGTGTGTGTATGTATATATGTATGTATATGTCTATATATGTATAGGCAGATACATATGTATATGTTACATGTGCACACCAGTTCTATGGATTATCCATCTAACTATCCATCTAGCCTGGGAAAATCAGCATTTTTTTTCCTCCTTTTGATTTTTCCTAAACTCTTTAGTGAGTATGGAGATCATTTCAAGTTTTAAAATGTGTCAGTTCATTTTAGAGCTCAGGATTAGTATTATCTTCTAAGTATCAGAGGACATCATTAGTTCCTAGAGTTGTCCAACAATAAGATCGAGTTGATTATATTATTTAGTGTATGTAAAGTAACGTTTTAGTCATGTTTCAGCCATATCTAACGCTCTGTGACCCCATTTGGGGTTTTCTTGGAAAGATACTGGAATAGTTTAAGTGATTTGTCCAGGGTCACATAGCTAGTTCATTTCTGAGGTCAGATTTGAACTAAGGAAAATGAGTTTTTCTGACTCCAGATCCAGCCCCCTATCCACTGTGCAACCTAGCTTCTCCACATAAAATAATAGTGCATGTTTATTTTTGCTTCCCAATATGTGCCCCATATATGTCTGTCCTTTCTCACTTTAGACTGTCAGTAACTTGGGGTGTGGGTTATGTCTTCTATTCCACACTATGGAAATCTTTCTGGTTTCTACTGTGGAATCTATTTGCACACATAGTAGGCATCAGAGTAATATTTTTTCAACCACCTTCTCCGTTAAAATGACATTCTTTATTCCTCAATAATGTACCTTATCTATGATCTGTATGATTAATTTATTGGAGTATTTTATGATGGGGCAGAGAAAAGTAGTCTGGTAGCTCTGTTGTGTGCCCTCTCATCAGAAAGTCCTACACAGAACCCTGTAAGAACAATCTCAGTCAAATTGCAGACACTGGCTGGACAAACATTAACACATCCTAATTAATTACATCCTAAGAAAACATGGACAAGTAGAAAGTCTTATTGTGGAACTAGTTCTGAGAAGATACAGGGGTGACTGAGCTCTAAGAAGCCAGAGATGTGTAGGCCATTCATATACTAGTCTCTGAAATAATAATTTATTATTTAACAATAGAGAGCATTTATATAACTCTTTAATATTTGCAAAGTACTTTGCATGCCATACCTTCTTGGATCCTTACAACTACCCGTGGGGTAGGTACCTTTTATTAACCCCATTCTACATAGAAGGGACCAAAGGCTGTGAAGTTAAATGCATTTTCCATGTTTACACAGTGAGTGTCTGAGAGAGGATTTGAACTGGGTTCTTCTGTACTCTCAGTCCAGCCCTCTATATCCCCTTTGTCCAATATGACACCAGCTGTCTGCCATTTCTATAGCACTTGGAGGTTTACAAAGCACTTTGTTTGTTAGGTAGCAAGAATTGGGCCTTGGTTCCAAGTTTTCTAAATTTGAGACAGGGGTTCTTTCAACTTTACTGTGCAACCTCTCCCACGGGAGGGGCTTAAAAATGCATGTAAAATTTAGCTGGCCTTCCATTTTTAAGGGCCAGAATATTACTTAATGGGAGAGCAGAACAAAAGCAAAGCTAACTTCTAGTTCCTGTACCTTCATAGGAGTTGTTATCATTAGGGAACTGTAGAATGAAGAGTTTTCTACTCCATTCCTGAGAAAGAGAAGGAAGGTCCCTCTAGAGAAAAGATCAAAACAAAGAAAATCCTTGGGACGGTCCCTTTGGGACTTGACCATCTACAGCAGATTGCTTTCTGACCTTTCTTACCTCCCTTCCTTCCCACTCACTACAGGAGTCTCAGTATTCCCAATTGTAATTGGCCACCAATATGATAAAGCCCAGGTGAGGGCACTGGCAGGGACAGCGTCCTCCTCCAACATCATGGAACTCCAGCGAATTGAAGATCTCTCTACTATGGTCACCTTGGACAATGGATTTATGTCCAAGCTATGCTCTGGTAAGTCTATTTTAAGTCTTCCAGAATCATAAAGATTATAGAAGTTAGAGTTGGATAGGATCTTAGAGATTTTTTAGTCTACCCTCCCCCCCCCCCCATCATCTTACTGGAAATGGAAACCCAGAAAAATCATAAGATAATATCTAGAAATGACCTTGAAGTCCCTGAGTCCTATCCCCTCAAATCATAGATGAGGAATCTAGGGCCCAAGGCAATTTCACAAGGTCACACAGTAAATTTAGAGGCAGAATTTGAAACCAGGTCATCTTGACTTTCAAAACAATACTTTTTCCCATATACTATGCAAACCTTCTATATTCTGAGGATCCATTCTAGAGACATGAGAAGCTCATATATTTGACCTATTTTTCCTATTTAAGGTGATTTAATGGGACAGGCTATTCTCAGTTTCTCTCCAAGGGGTAGATCTGCAAAGGTTAAACTCTACAAAGAACCTATTAACAGGTTGTTAGTACACAGTAATTCTCTCAACCAATAATAAACATTTATGCTGAAAACCCATGCCTGTTTCAGGGAGGGAACTTGAGCAGAGAAGGGGAAATAAAAGAAATACAGGGAGACAAATGACCATTCAATGGATGCTGAGACCTTTTTCTAGAGAACAGTCTATTTGCATCTAAATAATTCTGCCATTTAACTTCATGTTTAGCCAGAGTGGTGCTAGAATCAACTTCAAGCTCATTCACTTTCTCATTATGTTCACTCAGTGTAAGATGAGAGAGTTCTTTTCTAAATCTCCTCTAAAATTTTCCTGATTTTAATGTAACACAATGAACAACAGGTCATGGATATTAACTGAGTTATTCCTCAAGAATCAGCTAGTTAATCAATTAAGAAATGGGGATGGTAGGAAGGTATGGGAGGGTCTACCAGGGGATGTGTAAATACAGGTAAACTTATAGTTGTACCCAGCTGGGTCCAGATCAGAGAGTCGTTTCAGATAATTGAATATGACAAAGCAAGTGTTTTTAACTTGGACTCTGCGATCTTGATTTATAAAAAATATAAATAATATTTCAATATAATTGGTTTCCTTTATAGTCCTTTGTACTTTATTTTAGTTGTTTTAAAACATTATTCTTAAAAGGGTTCCCTAAATTGTCAAAGGGGCCCATGATGTAAAAAAAGTTAAGAACCTCTGTCCACATAGAGAATTATTATCTGGTGGTGGCTTGAGATCTTCCTTTGTTTTTGTTTCAGGTTTCTCTAAAGTCTGTTTGGATGAAGAAGGAAATCAAAAGAGAGTAAGTGGTTTTTGGTTGACTTTGAGGGAAATATTGTGATTTTGTACTGAGAAACATTGTTTGAAGTGGGAAGCTTTTTGGGTAGTTTGTAACTCAAATCTTTGTCTTCTTTCTTACCAGTGTTTTGCTTTTTGGGCCTATGATCCTGTGACTTGGTTCCTTCCTCTCTCCTGCTTTTCCAGATAACACTTCCTTGGGTTTTTGGTCCCATACTCAGATCTCAGTTTTCTGATTGGTCAGACCTGCTAGCCAGGATCCAAGTAGATAACTGTCAGAGGCAGCTCTGACACCAGCACTCTCTTAGCTCGAGTTTGATGTTGGGATGAAATGAGGCACTCACAAATCATTGAACACTTAACAACAAGGGGTTTACTTTGCCCTCAATACAGCAGAGATACGCAATGTGGACAGTAATACTTAACTTCTGTAGATACAACCTGTCTCATCTCCGTAAGGAAAATGTCTGGTCAGCATCACAGAGTATGGGCAGGGTAGGGTATGATGACTTGTGTGATCCTAGGGTTGCCTGTGGTTGAGATTTTTTGTGTATTTAGGTGAGCAGGAAGCTGCCTTGGAGAAAATGAGCCAGTCGGATCCTGGGGACAACTTTGTCTCCTTTTAGGGAAAGATAATGTCTAAGGATTAAGGAAGGAAGAAGAGACTGGACTTTGCTTGTGGGTTGGGGGAAACACTGGTAAATATCAGTCCTATCAGAACAGTCCTCACTTTCTACCCTTTTCTGAATATGGCTCTCTTTTCCCACACAGCCTGGGGACAGATGGATGTTGGCTGATAAATGCCACACTATAACCTGTCTAGCAGATGGCCAGACCTTGATGGAGAGTCACAGGGTCAATTGTGAAAATGGACCCAAACCCACATGCCCTAACAGCCAGCCTGCTGTGAAGGTAGAGGAGACTTGTGGTTGTCGCTGGACCTGCCCCTGTGAGTCTCTATATTTTATGGCTTATCATCCACTTTTGGTCAGCTAAAACAGCAATTCTTTTAAGTGCAACTTTGCAAATAAGTTAAAAAAAATCTATCGTTAGCCTAGAGGAATTTTCTCCTTCTCACCTATATCACCATTCCATCATTAGTATTCACCCATCCTAGGTTTGAAGGGTTTGTTTATGACAAAACTCACCGAACATTCTTGTCCCCTCTTTTCCTTTGGAAAGACATGGTTTGGTGTAGTGGAAAGAGTACTTGGCTTGGAATTTGGTGACCTGAGTTTGAATCTCCATTCTGCCATTGTACAATATGAGTAGGTCATTTCAGCTCACTAGGTCTCAGTTTTCTTATCTGTAAAATCAAAGAATTGGACTTGATGAGCTCCAAGTACTTTCCTTGGAGTACTTCATCCTGTGATCTGAGTCAACACAACATCTCTATGGTCCCTTTCCAGATTATGTCCAGTGGAGGTTGAGGGGAAAACCCTGTTTCTAAAACCGACATAGAACATGGTTGCTGGCATTGTAGCCTCACTGTGCCTCATTAATGAGGGCGCAAAAGACCCTGGGCTTGAGGATAGGTAGTGGATGCTGTATGATGAGCAAAACCACCAACCACATTACCTGGGTGACACTATCTAGCTAGATTGATACTGGGAAGAGAATGAATGGGAGAGAGAGGAGAGAGGATAGTTCAGAGAGGAAGGAAGCTTTCCCTCCCACCCCCAGTTTGGAGTTCACTTCTACTTTACCTCTGTTTGATGGAGTCCCTGATTCCTTCAGGATGCAGCGCATGTACCACCGTCTACATGAAGGTGTTATTGATTCTTCCCAACCCTTACCTACCAATGTCTTCCATCCTGAACTACTTTGTATTGAACTAATTTGTATTTGTATTTCTTTTTAAATTTGCTGTACACACACACACACACACACACAAATATATATATATATATATATATATATTAGGATATAAGCTTCTTCAAAATAGAGAATATTTTAATCTTTGTATTTATATCCACAGCACCAGGCTTAGTCCCTGGCAAATGATAGGACCTTAATAAAAACTTGCAGATAGATAGATAGATAAATAAAGAGATAGTTACTTATCCATTGCCTGTTTATTACTGGTCCAGGATACTTTTTTTTAGCATGCCAAGGGCAAAATATCATGTGCTAACTTGAAAGGCTTCCTTATCTTATCAATAAAGGTATGCTTTTTGTAGTAGGTTGTTGGGAGGTAACCTAATTTTGTATTCTAGACATGGAAAGGACCTTGAGAATCCTGCCTGGTAAAGGTAAAATCCTGCCCAAATACTCATGTTACTGCAAACTTCTGTGTTTCTTTCATGATTCTTTAAAATTCCCATATCCTTCATTGAATAATAAATTTTTCATTAACCCACTAGGTTGGCATTCATATCTCAGGTCCTTGAAGGAGCTTGTGGGTTGTGTCTAGAGTCACAAAATCACTGATCTATTACCTGAAGTATTTGGGTATAGGCTACATTATAAATGAAGATAAGTCAGTAGCTTCCAGATATGTAACATGAGAGTAAATCCTTGGAAATACAAGTTATTTAAATGAATTTGCTATAGGAACTGTAGCAAATTTTTGTCGTTGTTCAGTTGTGTTGAACTTTCTGTGACCCCATTTAGGGTTTTCTTGGCAAAGATACTAGACTGGTTTGCATGTCCTTCTCCAGTTCATTTTACAGATGAGGAAACTGAGGCAAGCAAGGTCACACAGCTAGTCAGTATCTGAGGCTAGATATGAACTCATGAAGATGAGTCTGAAGATGAGTTACAGGAACAAAATTTGCTTTTATTGTGCCATATAAAGGACTTAAATCATCAGGGTTATTTGTTTTCTGTTTTAACGTGTCTCCTGTCCTTCCTCTTTCCACCAGCTGACCCTGCCTCCATCTTGGGTAGGCAAATGTACTGATCTTCTGGCACATTCCATCTATTACATTAATTCACTCAGCAAAACTCTGGATTTTGGGGCAGAATGTAATCATTGCCTCTTCCCCACCCCCCCACCCATGCTCCCTTTGCTCATTCTCCCCAATCTTCTTCCTGCCTCGTCCTTGTAACCTCAAGGTTGCAACCTTTATCTTGGACAATGTAGCTGAGGAAAACATGAAATTGGGGTGTGTGTGCGTGTGTGTGTGTGTGTGTGTGTGTGTGTGTGTGTGTTTACTTAGAATCCCTCTCAGTTGAAACCTCATTCCTTCAAAGAAAGTGCGTGTATGTGGGGACACCTCCCATTTGTTTTCTAAAGTCTGGGCATTCGTTTAAAAGTGGAGGGAGTGTGATAGGGACTCTCAGTACTAACGTGTACTAAGATCAGGGAAAGGAAATCAGAGGCATAATTATTAGGCAAAGCAGAGGGAAGGATTAGGGTTAGACGGTAGAACATATGTTCACTCAGATACTCACAAAAGCACTAGCAAAGAGTAGAACAGGCTGCCTTAGGAAATGGTGGATTCTCCCTCATTAGCAAGCCTTCAAGCAAAGTCTGTATTTCAACCTGTCAGGTAGATTATAGAGGAGATTCTTACTCAGGAATGACTGAGACTAAATGTCCTTCAAGATCCCTGACAACTCTTAGGATTCTGTAATTCTGTAACTGCAGTATTTCTATGGTAGTGATTTGAACATTTTGCTCAAGAATACTGAATTTGGACTCAGAAGTCTTACCTTCAAATCCTAGCATTAATTGCTCAATTTCAGGATTGCAATGACAAAGAAAAAGTTTAGTGAGCTGGACGACAGAAATTTCATACCAAGAAATATCACTCAGGATCATGGTGGACTTCTTGAGCAAGACAAGGAATGACTAGAGAAATTATAATATGACATGAAATTAATAAGTAAAGACCATGAACCAAGAATTATCCCTCCAGGAAAACAGCGTAACCTTTCTCCCAAGGAAATTGTCATAGAAACTTGATGAAGCAGGAATGCTGGCATGAAGCCATTACCAAGAATTCCCCAAGTGTTCGTGTTTTTTGATATTGGAAGGATTTCCTAGCATTGAGTAGACACCTACGCAAGATGCAGGGAAGTCACAGGGAAAGAAAGAGGAAAAGGAAGATTTTTTTCATCTCAAGACATTTTAGTTCTCCATGTCTCTCCTACTAACCCAGCATGGATTTGGGAGGACTGGACAGTGCTCTAAAATTAATTAAAAGGAAATGGGCAAAGTAGGGAAAGTTCTAGAATAGTTAAAAATACTAAGGAACAATGAAATAGCTAAATTATAGGATATAATGTAGATAAGAAATAATATAAGATATACTAAAAGATATCCTCATATGGACAAATAACAGATTTAAAAAATTTATGTGAGAATTAACACTTGTAAGACAATTACAAGAACAAAGGAAAGAAGAACTTTTAGAAATCTTAAAAATTATGGGGAAATTTGAACCTGGAATTTGAAGATGGTAAAAATATTTGGAGGAAATAATGGAAAAAATTACCATTAAGGAGAACATAATAGAAAATCTGAAAAAAATGAACAGAAGTAAAAACAATGTGTTTCCTACAAGTGAAAAACAAAATTGCAGACATATAAAAGAAGGGAAAAAACAACCTCAGGAAATAAATGCTAAGAGAGTTGGAAAATATACAGATAGTGGATAGGTAAAAATGCAGCAATCCCAGGGTAATTGACAAACAGGAAAATTAAAAAAAAAGGAACATGAGCACTCTATTTCAGGAAAAACACAAAACCTTCCAGAATTATGAAAAGCAAGTGAAAATTTATATATATACATACATACATGTATATAAATATATATGGCATGTGTGTATTAATAAATTATATACATATATAATATATAATTATGTATACATACATAGATATGCATATGTGTATTATATATGTATATATATACATATATTGAAGGAATTACAGAAACAGAGACAAAGAGAGTTAGAATCTGTATCACAAATTACTAGTAAGGAAACTCTTACCAAAGCAGATGGCTAATTGTTCCGTGACTTAAAGCCTTAGAAAGTGTCCTGAGCCATTGAGAAGTTAAGTAATTTACTCATGTTTACATAGCCAGTATGTATGAGAGCAGAGACTTGAATCCAGGACTTTCCTGACTAAAAGAATCCACAGAATTTGGACATGGGAAAGCAAACAACTACTCAATGTAACTCTTCCAGGTGCATTATCGCTAAGCTCTAGTGTTATAGTATCACAGAAAAAATTTGGCAAGTTGGAAGAAGAAGGAAATGATAAACTAAAGAACATCAGTCAGGATCATGGTTGACTTCCTGAGAAAGACAAGTAATGATTTAGAATATGACATGTAAAATTATTAAGCATGGACCATGATCTAGAATTAACTCTGCAGAAAAACTAAGGATAACTTCTTCCTCAAGAACACTGTCATGGAAACTTAATGGAGTTAGGCCTAGTATGAAACCATTACCCACAGTTGCCCAAATTTCTGAGATTTTGGAGGAAATTCCAGAAAAAACTTCCTTGCATTGAGTAGTGACATGCCCAAGGCATAGAAAATATCCCTGGAGCACTGCCCAGAAAAAGTTCCAGATGCCCTTTCCAGCTACATTGCTTACTATTTCACCTTTAATCATGTTGGGAGGGGGGGGAGAGAGAGAGAAAATGGAAAGAGGGTTAACCCAGATGTAGCCATCATAACCTACAAATGGATGCCTGCTCCTTTAAATGCTTAGCTGCATTTTTATGCTATTTAAGATTATGGCATTTATTATTTTTATTTATTATTAATAAATATTACACTATTATATGATTATAATGATTATATTATACTGTATTATGTTATATTATATATTATATAAATATTATATTTATATATTACATTATATTATATAAATATGTATCCTAGAAATATTTATTTATTTTGTTAGTTATTTATTATTTTATTAAAGTTTAAATATTATTGAATATCATGATCATATTACAATGATTTATGTGTAAGCCTATAAGTGTATAGTTTGGGATTGAGAGAGAGTAAATCCAACCAGAAGAGACAGATATTTTCCAAGATGTGGGCTGAGGTGGGGGAATGGGTGGAGGGGGTGAATTGGTTAGGGAATTTCTGCAGTTTTATCAGTTTCTGAGATAACCATACCCTGGACTGCTTTGCCCCTGGGTAGAGACTTAATAAGCAAACAAACCAGTAGCAGCAAGAGGCGGAAGTTGTGTCTACAAAAGTGACAGAGCACACAGATTACACCTCATGTACATACACTAGTATGCTATATTAAGTTCAACACATTTGTTAAGTGCTGACAATATCTAAAACATTATGTTAAGTCCTAGGGATACAAAAAAAAATGAGTTGCCAATCTGCATTAGTGGAGAGACAGTTCATACCAATGAATTCCCTATAATGATACACAGGTGCAGATGAAAAATTCCGAACCAAAAAACGATAACTAAAAGTTATAGACTCGTGTGGAAACTGAAAAAATATCACTAAATTATGCCTTGGTAAAGGACTAAATTATATGAGAAACAATGACAACAAAGTTGCTACATATCAAAATCTATGAGATGTAGCTAAAGCAGTTGGTCCGCAGAGGCAAATCTATAGCGCTTCCTATGTTGATAAGAAAAAGCAATATAGTGAATTGCACGTGCATTTAAAAATGTAGAAAAGGAGCAAAGCAATAATGAACAAACAGAAAAAGAAAGAAATAATGAAGATAATAGCTAAAATTAACATGACAAATCCTATTCATTTGAAAATTCTATAATTGATATGATTGATCATTGATATGTATGAAGAAGACCATGATATCAGAGAAATGATGACATGACTTGCACTTGACTTTGTTTTGAGTGAGGGAGAGCTGAATTAATATAAATCTAACTAGAAAAATATAAGTCCCAATGATCAAAATTAAAAAAAAGGAAAAGAGCAGATCACAATGAGGACAAAGAAGTTTAAAAAAACCCATCAGAATTTGCTCCACGCAATTCAATGGTAATAGTTATGAGATTATAATCAGATGCATGATAGTTTACAAAAATGTAAGATACTCAAATAAGATTTGGAGAGACCCATCTCAGAGGGATAAATGATATGGCCAAACTGGAAAGGGCATTAGAGGTCATCTAGCATAACTCCTTCATTTTATAGATGAAGAAACAGAGATCCAGAAAAGTTAAGTGGTTTGCCCAATGTCACACAGATATGTATCAGCGGTAAGATATGAACCCCAGTGCTCTGACTCCATAGCTTTTGACCTTTCAACTGTACCTTGCTGCTGCTGATTGCATAGATCATTGAAAGGTTGCTGTGGAAGAAGATACTGGAACCAAACAGGCTTTTAAGTGAATTCTACCTTATTTAAAATGTTTTCTTTATATGATATAGAGAGTTCCTAAACATACAGAAATATCTGCCTAACTTCTTTGAGGTAAATGTGTTTTTTATTCCTAAAGCAGACAAATACAAGACTAAGAAAAAAAGTTACAAGATGATGTCATTAATGTACATCAATACAAACATATTAAATAGATAAGATCAATACATAAAGAAATAAATATTTATTAAGTGTGTACTACGGGCAGAAACTGTTCTAAGTGCTTTACAAATATTATCTCACCTAAGCTTCACAGAAACCATGAGAGGTAGGGGTTATAATTATCCTCATTCAGTTGAGGAAAATGAGGCAGGCAGAAGATAGGGTCACACAGCTAGTAAGTATCTGAGGCTAGATTTGATCTCCGGTCTTCCTGACTCCAGGTCCCATAGCTCTATCCACTGCACTACTTAGTTTTCTGCTAGAAACTTAAAAAAAAACATGCATGGAAGTGTTACCTATTGCAACCATTGTGAGGCAAAATGGAATACAGACCAGAGTTCTAGCTTTGATTTCAGGAAGACCTGAGTTAAAATCCTGGCTCCAATGCTCACTACCTAAGTGACATGAGCAAGTCACTTAGCTGTGCTAAATCTTAGTTCCTTCTTTTGTTAAATGGGAATAACAATGTTGATACATTTTTCACAAGGCTATTGTCAGAATCAAATGAGATGATGTATATAAGGTGCTTTTTAAAAAGTGATATATAAATGCTTCAGTTACAGTTAGTTTGGATTTATACACAGAATATATTTATAGTTTAATATTAGGAAAATATAATAAATTATGTCAACAAGGAAAACTAAATGCTATAGGTTTATATCATTAGATGTAGGAAAAATCTTTGATAAAATAGAGCATTCATTTATATTTAGAACACTAAAAAAAGAATAAAAGCCTCTTTTTTAATATGATAAAGATATCTATTTGAAATCATGATCTAATATTATACACAATGGAAACACTAGAAACATTTCCATTGAACACAGATATAAAGTAGGTCTGTTTACTCTCTCAGTTTGATATAGCATAGTCTTTAAAATGTTAGCAATATTATTAAGACATGAAAAAATGAAAGGAATAAACATTGATAATGAAGAAGATAAAACATCTCTATTTGAAGATGACATAATTACATACCTTGAAAACCCAAAGCACTTAAGAAAAAAATTGAAGTAGCGAATGACTAGAGCAAAGTTACTAGTTAGAGGATCAATCCTCAAAATCACCTGCATTTTTATATACTACTATAAAAAATTAAGAAAAACTGATAGAGACATACCATTTATAACAATGATAACAAATGAATTAGTTAGGTGATGCAATGGAGAAAGTTCTTGATCTGGAGTCAGGAAGACCTGAATTCTAATTTGGCCTCAGACATTTACTAGCTGTGGGACAGTGGGCAAGTCACTTAATCTCTGTTTGTCTTAATCCACTGGAGAAGAAAATGGCAATGTTCAGCCATTTTAGTTGTGTCCAGATTTTTGCGACTCCATCTGAGGTTTTCTTGGCAAAGATACTGGAGTCCTTGTCTAGTTCACTTTACAGATGAGGAAACTAAGGCAAATTGTGAAGTGAAGCCCATGGTCACACAACTACTGAGGGTCTGAGGTCAGATTTGAACTCAGGTCTTTGTGACTCCAGACCTGGCACTCTATCCACTGTGTCACCTATCTACCCCCCCCCCCCCACTCTAGTATCTTTACCCACAAAAATCCATGGATAGTATTGGCATGGTCCACAGGGTCATGAAGAATCAGACATGACATTCAATGACTGATGCGATAACAAAATTCAAGATATGGATATCAACTCATCAAGACATGTAATAGACTTAAATAAGGAAAATTTCAAGTGCTCTTTGGCAAAAATAAAGGAAGAATTCAGGAAGAAGTATCTCCTTCTTATGGTTTGGTCAAACAAAAATAGTAAAAATGTGTTCATTTCCCAATACTTTGCAAATTAATTTGAAGGCTTACTATAATAGCAGTCAGAATACCAATAGATTACCTCCTAGAACTAAAACCATACTTCAGTAATAACCCAGTAGATCTATAACCTCTTCAGCGTGGCCATCTCCCCACCCCCAGATCATTGCGGTATAGCTACACAAAAATAAAATAAAGCAAAGTCAAAACCAACGGAATGTTAGAAAGTTTAGAAAGACAAAGCAAACACACTTCATTAATTTTTTCAGATGTATTTGGTTAAATATGTTATAATATTAAATTGTTTTCCCCTTCCATATTTAGTTCAGATGTTAATGGTTCAAACTTGAGTTTTGGTTGCAGTTTTTTTTTTCAGGTTGGCTTGGTTTTTGGCACAGTGAATATTTAATTGTTGAATTATTAATTACTTGAATAATCAAACAGCATTGAGTTCTCATTAATTTGGGGGTTCCCTCCAATAATGCAGAATTTATCCTGTACCTGACCATCCTATACAAATCTTGTCTATTTTCTCCCATAAACTTGCCATAGAATCTGCCCAAAGTGATGGAGGCCCTCCTCACTTTATCCTGACATCACATAGTTACAATGGAGCTCTCTGGTTGTCCACTGGCATCCTTCACCCTCGCCATATAACCAACTCATGTTCTTTTACTATAATATTTTTCCTTGACAAAATCTCTTATTCCCTTTCTTCTTTGAAGTTCCTTATTGGTTACCCTAGGGCATGTAGGTGGAGCAGTGTATCCTGTGCCTGGCCTGGAGTCAGGAAGACTTCTTGAGTTCAAGTCCAGCCTCAGATACTTACTAGTTGTGTTACCCTGAGCAAGTCATTACACCTTTTTTGCCTCAGTTTCCTCATCTGTAAAATTAGCTGAAGAGAGAAATGGCAACCATTCTAAGTCTCTTTGCCAAAAAAAGAAGTCTAAATGGAGTCACGAAAAGTCAGACATGACTGAAAAATTACTCAACAGCAGCACCAGTGGTTACCTACCATGCACCTCTCCATTGCCCATCATAATATTCATTTTTAGCTCTTTGTAGATGATCATATTCTATGTCTTCCTGCCATACTGCTACATTGTTAGAGTGTTGGTATTAAAAAGGTGGACCTTTGTCTATGAGAAATGTGGGGATTATTAAATGAAATTTCCCAAAGGCAATCTAGCTTGTTCTCCTCCCCTTATTCCTCATTGATCATTTGCTCTATCTCAGCTGGACAAGTTCTCTAGAATTTTCACCCAAATGCATGTCAAAATATTTTCAACAGAGTTTAAAATAACAGTAATAATTTCTATGATCAAAAATTAATTTTAAAAAGTCTGTGTTCTAGTCCGCATTTAGTGGATAGCATCCTATGAAAATGATATTTAACAGAAAATGATGTTACAGTGATGGGGATGCTACTATTCTATATATTTCTTCCTTTGTCTTTTCAGTTGCCTGTGTAAACATGGTACTGGTGTGTCAAGTGGAAGTCCAAGCTTTTTTCTTTGTGCGTGGCTTATACTTGCTTGAGTGTAAAAATTTTCACCAAACCATTTTCTCCAGCTCCATGATAACTAGAACTTGCTTGCAAATGGTACTTAAATAGGAATTTTGAGGATTTATTGATTATTGCAAATGAAGGTGAAGGAAAGAGTGCTGAGACTCAACCATTTGTTTTGGCTCCAGAAACATGCCTTGTTGCAAGGTCTCTTAAGGTATTAAGTCAAAATTACTACTGACACTATGAGTCATCTGGCAGCCAGTCTAATACATTTGTCATTTGGTGAGCTCTCCTCTGAATGAGCTCATGCTTACTTAAAATGTCAATGATCCATGATACCTCTGGAACCTGACTTTGTTTCTTAAGCCAAGGGATCCCTGTAGAGTGAATTATTCACTTTGTACATTTTAATTTGGAGGAGGTAGGTAATGAAATATATTTCTCTTTAGCTGTATACTCAGCTTTCTAGCTTGGCTTCAAAAAATCTTTAAGGGCCATTAAAATCCTTTAATTGAGTTTAGGATGTCACAAATTAACTGTGGGACCTTATCTTCCCTGAGCCTTGATTTTCTCATCTGTATAATGAAGGATTGGACTAAATGATCTCTGACAGTCTATTTACCTTAATCTCATGTTGTGGGAATATGAGTGTTATCCATATAGATAGCATGCAGGGTCTTAGAACTTAGGGTCTTCAAATTTAGAACTGGAAGAGATTTTTAGATATCAGCTAGTCCAACCTGTGGGCAGCTAGGTAGTGCAGTGAGTGAATAGAGTGCTGGGCCTAGAGTCAGGAGGATTCATCTTCCTGAGTTCAAATTCAGCTTCAGACACTTACTAGCTTTGTGACCACTTAACCCTGCTTACCTCAGTTTCCTCATCTGTAAAATGAGTTGGAGGAGAAAATGGCAAACCACTCCAGTATCTATGTCAAAAAACCCCCCAAAATGGGGTCATGGAGAATTGAACATGACTGGATAACAAACAACAGTCCAACTTATTATTTATAGATGAGGAAACAGAGGTTCGGAAATGTAAATAATTTGTTCAAGGTCACATAAGCATTGATTAGCAGAAGTCCCAAACAGAAGTCCTCTGACTCCAAGTGCACACTTACTCTTTTTCTTGCACCAGTCATGTGTGAGGTACCCCAATAATTCTGTTAATCTCATCGTTTTTCTTCCATCTCGTTGTGCTCAGGCCTATGTATGGGAAGTTCAACCCGGCACATTGTGACTTTTGATGGCCAGGACTTCAAGCTGACTGGTAGTTGTTCCTATGTCCTATTTGATAGCAAAGAGCAAGATCTGGAGATCCACCTTCACAATGGGGTGTGTAACCCCGGAATGAAGCCCACCTGCATGAAGTCCATAGAAGTGAAACACAAGGGTCTGTCCGTCGAGCTCCACAGTGACATGGAGGTGAGGGATGAAAGGAGGTCCCTGGGTCAGGGCAGTGGAAGTGACTCTGGAGAGCCAACGTGACACTGACCAATGAGTTGTAACAAGACAGCCCCCCATCAATCCCACAAGTACCTACAATATCAGTGAGAAGCATGGGAACACAGAGGAAACTACTTTGCCGTTGTTCACTCAAAGTATTCATCCTTTGGGGGATAGAGAGGGTTGTTGTGTTCAGTCGTTTCCAGCTGTTTGTGACCTCATTTTTTGGCAGAGTTACTGGAATGGTTTGCCATTTCTTTCTCCAGCTCATTTTACAGATGAGGAAGCTGAGGCAAACAGGGTTAAGTGACTTGCCCAGGGTCACACAGCTAGTAAGTGTCTGAGGCCAGATTCGAACTCATCAGTTGAAAGATGAGTCTCTAACTCCAGGCCCAGCACTCTATCCACTGTGTCACCTAGCTGCTGAGTAAACTATGAAAGAGACACATATGTTAGGAACATATGTGACTGATATAACTCCTACTTCCAGCACTTTGGAATCTCAGTGTCCTCTGTCTTCTCTGTCTGTCCTCCTGCTGTTCCCCCTCCTGCTTCCATCTGTGCTTCTTTTGAACAACTTATGTAATAACTAAACAGTAATTGTTTCTCTTTTACCCAGAAACCCTGAGGGTCTTCCCCTTCTAGTTTGATTTTTTAAATTTTTATTAAAGGGGCCATCCCTTGGGTAACTACTTAAAGAAGCCTATTCATTGAATGGATTTCATTCACTGAAAGGGCCAGGGTCTTCCATTGCATCCTGGGCCATCTCCAGTCATCCTGATGAATATCAGGCTACTGGACCCAGATGGCTCAGGGGGAGAAAGTGAGGTTGGGGAGCTTGCACAGCCCTTCCTCACTCAAATCAAAGTCAACTACAAGTCATGTCATGATCTTGATGTCACGGTCCTCTTCGAGAATGAAGGACAAACATAGCAACAACATATGTTGAACTATTTCATTTCTTATTGTGTCCAAAATAGAAGGTAGGTGGAACTGTGGATAGAGTATGAGAATTGGAATCAGGAAAGTCTGAGTTCAAATCCTGCCTCAGATGCTTCACTAGCTGAGTGACCCAGGGCAATTGAATCAATCAATCAACATTTATTAAACACCTAATATGTGCCTGGTCACAACTTCTGAATGCCTCAATTTCTTCATCAGTAAAATAAGGATAACAATAGCACCTAATTCATAGGGTTATTGTAGGGATTGAGTGATATATAAAATGCTTTTCTCATCTTTTAAAGCTCTATAGAAATGTTATTGTTATCATTATTGTTAGACAAACAATATTTAGAGTTGCCAGATGGTATTGAGGCATTTTTCCTGGGTTATCCCACACTTTGCAAAAATTCTGGAGTAAAGTTCTAGGGCCTGATGCCACTTGGAGTTCTCTGTGGTTACCAAGAATCATAAGAATTTTTCCCACCTTTCTCTCAGGGAGCTTGTCTCTGTTCTGTTTAAAATTAAGCATGTGGGTGAAAAACCCCTGGTTCACATTCACACTTGATATTCTAATCTATTTCTTTTCAGGTAGCATACTTCATACACCTCTTCCTTCCTTTCCAAATATCTTCGAAATCTGGCTGTCCCATTAGTTGTTTCTGATAAATATTAGAATTTTAATTAAGCAGTGAGGGCAGAAGACCCAGGTTCTTTTGTGACATCAAGTTCTGGCAGAATTCTTACTGGTTGACACATTTTTACAAGTTAATTTATTTTTAGTTTTCAACATTCACTTCCACAAGTTATAATTTTTCTCCCACTCTCTCCCCTTGCGCCTCCCCAAGACAACATGCAATCTGATACAGGCTCTACATATGCATTCCTATTAAACATATTTTCACATTAATCATGTTTATAGAAGAATTAGAATGAATAAGAGGAACTATGAGAAAGAAAAAAAAATAAAACAAAAAAGAAAATAGTCTACTTCACTCTGCATTCAGATTCCACAGTTCTTTCTCTAGATATGGCATTTTCCATCATGAGTCCTTTGGAATTGTTTTAGATCCTTGCATTGCTGAGAAAGGCTAAGTCTATCAAAATCAGCCTTCCCACACTGTGGCTGTTACTGTGTACTATGTTCTCCTGGTTCTGCTCAATTCATTCAGCATCAATTCATATAAAGGTCTTTCCGGGTTTTTCTGAAGTCTGCCTGTTCATCATTTCTTATAGGACAATAGCATTCCATAATTCATATACCACAACTTGTTCAGTCATTCCCCATTGATGGGTGGTTGACACATTTTAGAGAGTGAGCATTACTGAATGGAGAGCATATTGAACTTGGAATTGGGAATCTGTGTTCAAATCCCAGCTCTGCTCCCTCACTTTGCTAGCATAGGGCAAGTCACGCCATCTTTCTTTGCCTCAGTATTCCCATCTGTAAAATGGAGGCTAATAAAAAGGGTTGTGAGGAAAGCACTTTGCAAACCTGAAAACACGTCACAAATGGGATTGTTGTCTTCTCTTCCTTATATGAACAGGTAACTGTGGATGGGAGAGTGGTTTCAGTTCCCTACGTGGATGAAAATATGGAAGTCAACAACTATGGAGCTATCATGCATGAGATCAGGTTCACACACTTGAACCATCTCTTCACATTTACACCACAGAACAATGAATTTCAGCTGCAACTCAGCCCCAAGACGGTTGCTTCCAAAACCTATGGACTCTGTGGTGAGAGATCTTGTTTATTTTTTGTTTTAATCTGTGACCTTTTAATCTTTTTTGATCTGCTTTCCTGGAGTTTTAGGCCCTTGTAGACCTGAAGACAGTAGGAAAATCTGTTTTGAACAAAATGAAGATGCAGAATTCAGGGGTCCCAGATCGATGGCATTTTTTGCGGGGGAAGCTGGTACAATCCTTTCCCATTCTTTACTTGTAGGGATTTGTGATGAGAATGGGGCCAATGACTTCATGCTGAGAGATGGCACAGTCACCACAGACCACAACAAGCTCATCCAGGAATGGACAGTCCAGCAGCCTGGTACCACATGTGAACCCATCCCAGAGCAACAGTGTCTGGACTCCAGTGGCTCCCAATGCCAGGTCCTCATGTCTTCCATGTTTGCCAAGTGCCACCAAGTCCTTGCTCCAGCCACATTTTATGCCATCTGCCAGCAGAACAGCTGTCAGCAGGAGCAAGTGTGTGAGGTGATTTCCTCCTATGCCCACCTCTGCCGGACGCATGGAGTCTGTGTCAACTGGAGGACGGCAGACTTTTGTGGTGAGTCTAGATCCTGTTGGCCAGCTTGAGAAAACAACCCTGGGAGGTATTATTCCCATTTTGTACATGAGGAAATTGAGGCAAACAAATATGAAATGACTTTCCCAGGATCACACAGCCACTAAGTGTCTCAGGCCAGATTTGAACTCAGGTCTTCCTGATGTCACATCTAACGATCTATCCACTGTGCTACCTAGATGTTCCATGGTTTATAAGATGATTTCTTCACAATTCTGAGATTTAACTAATATAAATATTATCCTTATTTTATAGTTGAGGATACTAAGGCTCAGAGAGATATGACTAGTTCATGATTAGTAAGTGGTAGAATTGAAATCCAGGTCTTTTGATTGCCAGGTCAAGTTCTCTTCACTACACAAAATTGCCTTCTTGCATGACCTACCCTTCTTAGGACTGCTACGAGGATGAAACGAGGACACAGATATCTCAGTTCTATTTAAATGTAAAATATTTTTATTGTTGTCTTTAGGAAGTATTTGTTCTAAGCATATATTTTATATATTGACCTAGTACAGTTAAACTATATTTTGTTATGATAGAAATCTCTTGGTTACATTACAATTATGCAAAATACTATTCCAGGTAACAATTAATGAACCTACCCTATTTTATCAAGTTCAATCCTGGACACCTTTATTCTCTTTTTCTTTGCTGTGTTTTAATTTCATGAAGTTTTTAAAATTATATGCATTTGGATTTATTTCTGCGCTCCTCTTTCCACTTATAACTTTTAAATTCTCTTATTTCTATGTGCAATATTAAGATGATCTGTCCTCACTCCAATAAAAGACCTTTCACAAGTGAAATTCCTAGAAAATCAGTTGTTGGGTGGGATAATAAGAAGACGATTCAGGTTCTATTAGAGCCTTCCCTTCCACTTTGTATAGGTTCTTTACTTATAGAGGTTGTATTGTCTTAGGAGCTCTCCATTCTAGGTTTGCTGACTTTTTGTAAATTCTTTAATCACTCTGTGTCTCAGTTTCCAGTTTAGTCAATAGTTAATCGTAATTCTAGTGAACAAGTCATCTAGTTGCCAGTCATTTTGAGGAAGATAAAATAAGAGATGAGATAAGATTAAAAAATGAGAAATCATCTTTGAAGAGAATTCTAGACTGAGGCAGGAGACTAGGTCTGGCTCCATTAACTAGCTGTATGATCTTGGGCAAATTAGTTCATTTCTCTAGATTTAAATTTCCTCCTCTATAAAGTAATGTGCTTAGACTAGATCCATGTTTCCCAAACAAAGTCATTCATCTCTGAAGTTTTGCAAAGTAAGCAAAACTGCTTTGATACTAGAGGACTTCTGTTAACAATGCTGCTAGTCCTCTAAAAAAATTAAGTGTGTTTCAAAAATATACTGCATGTAACATTTTTTATTATGAAAGTAGTATTTAATTTCTTTATTTTGATTCAAAATTAGTTTTAGTCATCCTTTAATTCTTGGGATTCTCCATACCAGACACCATGAATCAGCATTTATAGATCTCATCAATGTGTTTTAAGCTCAAAATTATTCCATGGTCAAATTAGTTGGGAGTCAAAGGGCAGGATGAACTTTAAGGCTTCTTCTAGATGTCTGCATGGCTTTGATTCTATATTGATGCTAATAGCATCAACTCAATCTACTGGCACATTTGTAATGCAAATACTGATTGGGGGGGTGATTTGATGGTCTCTCCTTCCTTAGTATATTTAGTGTATGGATGTCTTGCATATTTACTGTGCATGCAGAGAAACCTTTTGAAATTAATTCCACTTCCAACCTTCTCCGGAAGTTAATTCGCAGAACATAGCGATCTGATGAAAAGAGTTGAGCATGTGACTGAATGGGGAAACTAGATAGCTTTTTTGCTTCTTGAATTCAAGCTTGTCCTTTGTAACTAAATATTCATTATTTTATGTGAATTATAGAAAAATAAAAACACTCATATTAAATATATGTGCTACTGAGATTATCTGTTATTCTATATTTTCCATGCATTTTCACCGACTAGCTGTATGCCTTAGTAGAGATAATACTAGTGTTAGTGTGAGGAAAATGCTTAGTAAACCCTAAAGTGTTATATAAATATGATTTATTATTATTACTAAGAGAATCATTGTTATTGATATTTCATATGGATAACTGAGTGGATGTCTTGTTGAGAGTTTTAATGTCTATCTTTCTATAGCTATGAAGTGCCCACCCTCTATGGTGTATCATCACTGCCAGCAAGTCTGCCCTCAGAGTTGTGATGGTAATTTAAGTACATGTGTGGAACACCCCTCAGAGGGCTGCTTCTGTCCTCCTGAGCAGGTGATGCTAGAGGGAAGCTGTGTCCCCAAAGAAGCCTGTACCCAGTGCATCACTGAAGATGGGGTCCATCATGAGGTAAGAACATATGGTCCTAATTCGGCTTTCTCATCTTTCTCCTGGACTCAGTAGAGAGAAGCTCATGTCACTGATTGGTCTTTCCCATCTCTGCCGGCCTTAAAACACTCCTCTCCCTCTTCCACCTTCAGAGAGAGAATGAAGTTGGGAGCCATACTGTAGAAATGGGCAAGCACACCAATTAAAAAACAAAAAGAAAGTCAGTGAACTGTGGGACTGTGATCTTGATTTTGGTTCCTGGAAAAATTTTAAAAATATATCCTTAAAGGATGGTTAGCGAACTCCTAGAAAAAAAGCATTGATTGTGGAGTCAGTGTAGTTTTGTTGAAAACTGGTCATGTCAAACTAATGTAATTTTATTTTTGCATTAGATTGGTATACTAAGGGCTTCTGTCAACATAATTTACCTAGATTTTTAGCAAATCATTTGACAAAGTCTTCCATGCTCTCCCTACAGACAAAATGGAAGCAGGGTAAATGGTTGTATACTTAGATTGATTCAGAACTGTTTAAATGGCTAGATCCAAAGGCAAGTCACCAATGGATAAATGTCAGCTCCAAGGGAGTTCTCTAATGGAGGTGTTCAGGGATCTGGGCTTGCCCCTATGCTGTTCAGCATTTTCATCAATATAAAGGTAAAGAGGGCATACCTGTGGGCAGATGACAAAAAACTAGGAAGGAGAGTTAGCATAACGTATGACAGAGTGAGAATTTAAGAAGATGTTGACAGGCTAAAACACTGGCCTAAATATAAGATAATGTAAAGTTTTGTACTTTACAAGTGTGATGTCCATGTATTAGTGTGGAGGAGGGATGGTGCTAGATTACAGTTTGTGTGAAAAAGATCTAGAGATTTTAGTAGATTTCAGACTCAATATGAGTTAACACAATGTGATGAGAGTCAACAAAGCTGATGTAATCATAGGTCACATTAAGAGAGTTAGAGCCCCCAGGATTATTGAGGTGATAATAATCAGCATGGTCAGACTGCCTCTCGAGTCAAAATTCAGTTCTGAGCATCGCATATTAAGAAGCATACTGTTTCTTTTTCTTCTCTTATTTTATATTTAAGTTTAAAATTCAAAGATTACAAACAAAAACATGCACTATAAAAAAGGAGTATTAATAAGCTGGAGAGTTTGAAGGAAGATGACCAGACTGAGTAGTGATCTTAAATACAACAATTTACTTAATAAGGGAAAAGAAATGATATTCTAGATACTAAACTATTACAGCAAAAGCATAAAAAACCAAATGATGTCACACTACATATGTAGACACTCTCCTGTTGATTCCTTCAGTACCTCTGGTAAAGTATAGAATCTTGGGAAGAGAGGAAATTAACATAAGATTAGCCTTAAATGGAGATAGTGCTGGAGGTTTTTCATGCACTGTGGTAGGAATTTCGGGGAATTTTGGAGAGGAACAAGGAGAGAAGAAAGGAGAGGTGGCAGTCCCTATGTTTTAACTAAATGTCTGGCCGTATCTCACTTCTTACTCACAGAGAAACTCCTGGAAAATATACACTCATACATATGCTCAACTTTCCAAGCACTCACTTCTCATCGACTTGAAATCTAACTTCTGACTTGGTTGCTAAACTGAAACTACCTACTCCCGCTCCAAGATTATAAAAGTTAAACAATTGTTAAATCTGGTGGCCTTTTCTCAGGTCTCATTATTTAACCCTGTTCCACTTCTTAGAATCTTTAGCTTTCTTTAAGGTTTAGCTCAGGTACTACCTTCTTTTTCCAAACTTTCTAGCTATTAATGTTCTTTCCTTTTGTAAATTATCTTGTATTCATTTACCTGTTGACATGTTGGATCACCCCAGAAGAAGATAAACTCCCTGAGTGCAGGAACTATTTTTCATTCATTTTCCTTTTATCTTTCTATTTCCAGCACTCAGCCCGGTGCTTTGCACAAAATGAGTGCTTAATAAATGGTTATGGAATTGAATTTGAATGTATTAACTGTTTCTTTAAGCTTTGTGTCATCTGAAAAATTGCCAAGCATGCCTTTTTTTTAGCACTGATGAAAATGTTGAGCAACTGTGAGGCCCAGGTACAGCTCCTTAAAGTGCTTCACTAAAGACTTCCTTAGTCAATAATTCTTACTCTTTGAATCTGATTATTCACCTAGTTTCAAATCTAGAAGGGCAAGGGGCTCAAGACCATCTCATAAGAAGGCTGGCTCAAGAACTGGAGAGAATTAGATTGGAGAAGATTAAAAAGACATGGTAATTGGAATATGGAGAAGTTAGACTTCTCTGCTTGACCTCAGAGGTCAGAAGTAAGAGTGATGATTGAAAATTGCCAAAAGGCAGATTTAGGCTTAAGACAAAGAAAAATATCCTCACAGTGGAAGCCTCCTAAAGGTGGAATAGGCTGTCTGGGGAGCTCGTGCAAAACCTTTGTCCCCTGTCTCCCTTGTGTGAGGTTTTCAAGTAAAGACAAACTGGCCACATATTGGGTATGTTATAGAGGGGAGTTTTTTTCCTTTGGTTACTGGTGGGACTAGGTGGCTTGAAGGTCTTTTCAAATTCGAAATCCTATGATTCACCTTGAACTGAAGTTTCTTCTTCCATAAAGTGGAAATGTTAGAATTGGTTGCATATTTTATACTGATCATAATAAAGATATTTCCTATCTTTATAGGCTTACTGATTTTATTTTTCTATCAGAACTGTTAGATTTTAAAATATTTATTATGTATATAAGTATGGCTATATAGATGTATATGCATCTGTACATATATATGTATGTGTATCACTTATCAATCTATCATCTATCAATTATCCATCTAATCTATCAATGATCTATCTGGTCTATCATCTATTAATATCAATTGGTCTATCTATCTCTATCTTTCTGTCAATCTGTCTTTTTTTCTATTTCTCTATCTCTCTATCTATCCCTACAGAATGTAAGCTCCTTGAGAGAGGAGATTCTCATTTTTGGGGTGTCTATGTTCCCAGCACCTAGGATATAGTATGCACTTAATAAATGCTTGTTGACTGATCCTATGAACTTGAGATCAGGACTATGTATCCTTTCCTAAGAAAGGGGCCCTCTGTGATTGGTACATGAGTGCCATCTGCTGGTCCATTTGAGGGATAGAAGCTGTTAGCCTCAGGAAAGGTTTTACCCCAGTCTGGGGGAAAAAGGCTAAGGTCTCCCACTGCATCCTGGGTCATCTCCAGTCCTGGTTTATAACTTGCCACTGGACCCAGATGGCTCTGGAGGAGAAAGTGAGGCTGGTGACTTGGCACAGCCCTCCCTCACTTAAATCCAATTCACTTGCTAGTCATGGCATCACCTCCCTGATATCATGGTCCTCTTCTAGAAAGAAGGACAAACGACAGCTCCACCGTGGAACCTTGGAAAGTTTGCTCATGAAGTTTAGAATCAGAAGGCACTTCAGAGTACATGTAGTTCCAGCAAGAGCTACCTAGATTAGTCTAGGAACATCGAAATCTACCTGTGGGTTTTTAAAAAATCCTGTTATCTTTACCTTTCCTAACTTAAGTCTTTCCTTCCTTCCTTCCTTCCTTCCTTCCTTCCTTCCTTCCTTCCTTCCTTCCTTCCTTCCTTCCTTCCTTCCTTCCTTCCTTCCTTCCTTCCTTCCTTCCTTCCTTCCTTCCTTCCTTCCTTCTTCTTTCTTTCTTTCTTTCTTTCTTTCTTTCTTTCTTTCTTTCTTTCTTTCTTTCTTTCTTTCTTTCTTTCTTTCTTTCTTTTTCAAACTCCTCTACCTTGTTTTCTTCTTACAGCTAAGGTAGATTTCAGAGGTGAGAAGGAGGGAAGGTAAAAAGAGGACCCAGAAAGTGTCCCAAGCTGGCAGGTCTTGTGAATCTAGCCTGTTGTGGCCTGGCTACCAGAGCCACCCAGCGCATTAGAACTCTAGATGAGATTTTATTAGTCTCGTTAGGAATTTATTGTGCACCTTTGGCTGGAAAAAACATGAGTGTAGAGAAGATCATTTTTGACTCTTCCTTCTCACTCCCCATTCTTTCCTCACTTCCTCACCATTCACATCCAGGCACCAAATCCTGTCCATTCTTTGTAATCTCTCTTAACTTGGTCACTTCTTTTCTATTCTTGTGGTCCCTTGTCTAGTCCAGGTCCCCATTATCTCATGTTTGGATTATTACATTAGCCTTCTGTTTTCTCCGGTCTCTTTCTTTTACAACTTAAGTGCTAAATCACTGTCAGATTAATCTTATAGCACTATTTCCATTAGATTACTCCCTGGCTCAAAACTTTTCCATGGTTCCCCACTGTGTAGGTTAAAGTCCAAGTCCTTTGACCTGGCATTCAGGTCACAGGTCAGCCCTAGACAGCCTTTCTAACCTTCACGCGGTATATGTTCCTTGCTTACTATGTGTGCCAGGCACTGTGCTAAGTGCTGTTACTATAAGACAAAAACGAAAGGGTTCCTGACTTTGAGGAGTTTACATTCTAATGAGAGATAAGTGTGTACCTAAATAGGTGGAGACAAGATCCATTTAGAAGAGATGGAAGGGGAAGATGTTAACCTTAGGGTGAGGGGGGAATAGAAGGAATCTTTGGGAACATCCTCCCGAAGAAGGGGTCATTTGAAGGAATAGAGGTATTCTTGAAAGTGTGTGTGTGTTTGTGTGTGTGTGTTTGTGTGTGGCACAGGGACAGAGAGAGAGAGAGAAAGAAAGGGAGAGAGATTAGGACAGAAGGAGAGAGGAAAGGAGGGGAAAGGCGGAGAGGTCGAGGGAGAGAGATAGAGATAGACAGATTAGGAGGGAAGGAGGGGAGAGGAGGGGAGAGAGAGGGAGAGAGGAAGAGAAAGGGAGAGGGAGAGAAAGCGAGAGAGCATGAGAGTGAACACAACATTCTAGGCATGTGATGGTCAATGCAAAGGTTTAGAAACTGGAGATGGAGTATTATATCTGGTGATATGCTGGAGCTACCTAATACAGGCTTGAGAGAGCCAATTGTCAAATTTTTCAATGCATTTATGCCTTAGATATTAGCCAACAGTACATTAAGGTCTTCATTTATTGTTTTGTTGATTGGCAAGAGTTAAGAAAATAATGATAAAAATGTTATTCATGAAAATTAAGCTTTAAAAGTCTGTCATGTGTTTTCAGAGGGCTGGTTGTTAAACACCAGCACACCCCTGACTATATGTGAGGAGCAGAAAAGAGCAGTATGTCTAGATGATAGACTATGTGGAGAGAAAATAATGTGACTATGGAGTAAGATAGGAAGGGTCCTGATCATAATGTGGTTTAAATGTCAAACAAAGGAGTATGATTTGATCCTAGCCATTGGAGGCTTTTTTTTTTTTGAGTGTGTGGTGTGGTTTCAGGGTCAGACCTGTACTTTAGGGATCTTACCACTTCTCACTTCTCACGCAGTACCTGGAAACATGGGTGCCTTTTGGCCAGCCCTGTCAGATCTGCATGTGTCTCAGCAATCGGAAGATCAACTGTACCTCACAGCCTTGCCATACAGCCAAATGTGAGTCCACTTGGCTACTACCTCTTTATACTACCACAGGCTTTGATACCATGGGATGCTGGAAAGAGGATTAGACTCAGGGGTGAAAAGATGGAGTCCTAGTTCCACCACTGACTAGCTGTGTGACACTGGACAACCTCTCTGAGCCTCCTCTTTTAAAAGGGGATCATTAAACTTGCCACAAGACCTTTGGGAGGAAAGTGCTTTGTAAACTTTAAGGGACTATATATAAATGTGAACTATTTTTATTGAGCAGATGCCTTCAAGAGACTTTGAATCCCTCACCCAAGTTGCAGTGTATTTGCTTTGTGTATGCATATGTTTTGTATTTCCTTGCCTATTTCAACCAAATTCCTTGAAGGCAGGTATTGGTTTACAGTTATTGTTTCCACAGCCCCATGGCTGCCTTATTACTACTTTAACCTACATTTTGAGGACACTGCTCTCATCATATCCAACAAACACATTGATCTCATATACACAGAACTCTAGGAAGGCTGAGCACAAGAGGTTTACTTGATCATTAGTCCTACTGCATGATTTCTTCTGGTACTGGACTCACATTTCTTTTAAGAGCTGATATTCCTAGGTAGAGGGATATACATTGGGTTCATCAAGAAATCCAAGAAAAGAGGCTTCTTTGTTTCCCTTGATCCCCTATTCCAACAAATAACTTCTCCAAATTGTGCCAGGCTTTTCTTCTTTCTTTTTTTAAAGGTATTCTTTCTTTACCTCCTTTCCTGTAGCTACCACCTGTGGTCCCTGTGAAGTAGCCCGTTTGCATCAGAATCCAGAGCAGTGCTGCCCAGAGTATGAGTGTGGTATGTACCTAATTTATGATGTCTCATAAATTCACTGAGGTTTTGTGTTTAAGTCTGATAAATTATATAACAGGGTGTTGAAATAACCGACAGGTATAATTTCAGAGCCACTGACTATATGCTTTGAGAAATTACAGGCAAAGGAGCTTGCAGATTGGAAGTGGGGGAATGTTATCTTGATATTTAAAAAGGGAGAAAAAAACTGATTGTAGAAATTATAGGCTAGTAAGTCTGATGTCTAGAAGGTATAGTCCAGTAAGCCTGACCGCTAGCAAATCTCTAGAATTGATTATGAAGCAGATGGTTGGTAAAGATTTAGAGAAGAATGTAGTGATCACCATGAACCATCATGGGTTCACTAAGAACAGGTGAGGGCAAACTGACTTCATTTCCTTTTTGGATAACTCTACCAAGTTGTTAGAGGAAAGAAATACTATAGATGTAACATATTTAGTACCAGCATTCTGATATTTAATCTATTTAACAAAAAGTCTCTCATGATGTCCTTGTGGATACTACAATGAAATATGAATTATATAATTAGACAATTAAGGAGATTTACTGGTCTTTTAACAACTGTACCCAAAGATTGTTGATTAACAGTTTGTTTTCAGCCTGAAATTTCAATTCAATTGATTAGAAATTTTCCCTGGGTTCAGGTCTATTCAACATTGTTATCACCTACTTCACTGAAGACATAGAAGTCATCCTTATCAATGTGATGGGTGAAGCAAAGCTGGAGTAATAGCTAATATGATTGATGTCAGAATAAAAGGGGGTCATTAAACTTGACTCTGCCTATTTTACAAGGCCCTTATGAAGAAAGTGGTTTGCAAACCTTAAAATACGATGTAAATATGAACTATTCTTATTGAACAGATACCTTCAAGAGATTTTTTTTGAATCTCCCTGCTCTTAATGCTATCTCCCTTCATCCATTCATGCCTTCTTATACTGTGTGGCTCTTGGGCATTTATTCCCAGATATTCTGCATAGGGGATCCACCCAACATTCTTCCTTTAGGTTTCTTAAAATTTTTATTTTTATTGTGAACTTGAAAATTATGAATAAACATGAGTATTTCCATATATAAATAAGGCCACTAAATGTTTAGCTATCCCAAACCAGACATGTATAGGAGGGAAAGAGGGAGGAAGGGTATGGGGGAGAGGGATGGATGGATGGAGAGAGAGAGAGAGAAAGGGCACTTCTATCTATATCTGTCTTTTGTATACACATTCAGTTCTTTTTCATCACCATATAATAAACAGATAGGAAACAGTCAAAGAACATCTACCTATTCACACTTTGACATGGGGAAAGTGACCTTCTGTTATATGCTTGATCAGAAGCAGGCTCACCAAACTTCCCCGTGAGTTGGTACTAGGAGAGGTATGTTGTGCTAGTTCTGAGAACTTGCTCCCTCCTTGGCCAGGCACATACTCCTTCCCCCATTACACAAAGAGAGGTAAAAATTAAGCCAGCCCCTATTTAAATGATTGGAAAATCCAAATTGGTAGTTTAAATAATTTTAAAATCAAATACTATACTATGCTTTGTGTGTGTATATGTATATATTGCATGTATATATGTTGAGTTTCTCTGTAAGTATTCTTCATTCTTTTTGAGTGCTAGACCATCCTGTCTTCTGGCATTGAATTATAAGTTTCCTAAGGACAGGATTTAGGTATTTTTGTTCATTTAGAACCCCTTAAGGATATGACTATCCCTTGCTGTTAACTAGCTCTGTCCTTTTCTCTTTCCTTTAGTTTGTGACCCAGAGACCTGTGACTTGCCCCCTGTACCTCACTGTGAAGATGGTCTTCAGCCAGTGCTGACCAACCCAGGGGAATGCAAACCAAATTATGTCTGTGGTAAGGCCTTTGGCTCAGTCTTTTATGGTGAGGGTCCTGGGTTATAAGACAGAGCTTGCCTGAGTCTGTAATTAGGGAAATTCCTGGTTGAGAGAACGGTACATTTCTGGAAAGACACCCTTTTCTGGAGTGGAAGAAGTAAGGTTAAAGATAAAAGGAAAGCAAATCTAATCTGAGGGCCAGGCTAGATCAGATATCTGAGTAACTGAATCATTGGATATTCAAGGGATTGAGCTGAGTGTAGGAGTCAGTTGTTGATGAGTAAGTTTGAAACTAAGGGAATGTTCTGAAGACTGGAATGCCAAATGTAGTCAATTGTCCAAACTCAAACTGTTTCCTGGAAGCATGGGTCATTTTATTCTGGAAGTTTTTGTGTCCCTACCCTAATTGACTCTGATGTTCCATGTAGTCCTAGGAATCTCCCTCACCCTCCACTCTCTCCTGATGATCCAACCACTCCTACCCAGGGAAGGACTATGCAGAGAAAAGCTGTGGGGGCTCCACTACTGGGGAGTGTTAGGGAGGTTCCCATTCCTGAGGGTGGGAGGCAATTAGAAATCTCTTGCAATAGACCAAGTAACAGGCTATGAGGAACTGAACTAGGTTGATGACTGCGACTGGAAAGAAGGATAGATAGATAGATACATAGATACATAGATAGATGGATAGATATATAAATAGGTAGATGGATAGATAGATAGATGGATAGATAGATAAATAGGTAGATGGACAGATAGATAGATGGACAGATAGATAAACAGATGGATGATAGGTAGATTACAGAACATTTAATGAGTGTTTACTATGAACCAGAATCTATGATAAATGATGGAGATACAAATATAAGTAAGCAAGACAGTCCCTTTCTTCAAAGAACTTACATTCTAACAGGAAAAGACAACACATAAACAAAGAGGAGTTGGAATATGAGGGTCATACATGTGGTGCCATGATGTAGTCTAGAAAGTAGCGTGGGAGATAATTCTGGCCAAGGTAAGGCAAAAACTCACCCATCAGAGCCGTAGTCCCGAGGATACAGATGTGAGGGAGAATGTGTGGAGGCAGAAATGACAAAGTTGACAAGTGATTAGGTACATGGAGTGAGGGAGAGTGAGGCATCAAGGATGACACTGAGGTTGTGAACTTGAGTGACTGGCAGGTTGGTGGTGCACTAGACACTAAAAGGGAGGTTCAGAAGAGGACCAGATTTGGGGAAAGCTGATGAGGTCTGTGATGCAGATTATGACGCATCCCTGTCTTCCAACATTGTGCTCATCTACTACTCATTGTGCCTTACTACTCATCAGCCACTGCCTGAGAGCCCAGAGCCAGCTAGGATGTACTGAGACAAGTTGAAGGACTCTGGCTGCAGCCACCTGGTGATGTAGAAATACACATGGTTGTGTGTTCTAGGGAAAGGGAAAGAGAGATCTTTTCTGCTGGTGTGTGTGTCAGGTCATGGTTAGGTTAAAACTGCCCTGAAGGGCTCATGCCAAGACAGAAAGGGAGAAACTGGGAGGAGGTGGGATGAGGGAAGGTAGCTGTGTTAGAGATAATCCAAGAGACTAGCTGTTGAAGATATAGTAGGGTGTGATCCAACTTCTCACCCTCCATTGTGTTAGTCACATATACCTTAGAGTCATGCTACAACTCGGGGGGTAGAGCTGGGTCCCTACTTTAGAGACCACTGGAATAAGAAATGGAATCCATGTTGGCTTTCTTCTCTCCTGCCCCCTAGGAAATGAATATTCTTTCATCTTAGGGAAAAAAGCCTTTTTTAAAAAAATGACCCTTCTAACCTTATTCTTGGAAGTATCTGTGCCTAAATCAGGGGTGGGGAATCTGCAGCCTAGAGGCCACATATGACACTCTAGGTCCTCAAGTGCACCGCTTTGTTGGAATCCACACTTCCCAGAACAAGAAGTTTTGATTCAGTCAAAGAACAAGAAGCTTGGATTCATTTGTACCTGAGGACCTAGAAGGTCACATGTGGCCTTGAGGCTGCAGGTTCCCTACCCCTGCCCTAAATCTTTGGGCAAGGTTGTTGTCCCTATAGATAGAAGTCTTTGTAGATGGCTGGCTGCAGCACGTTCTTTTAGAGGTTAACAGAACCATAGGGTAATAATTTAGAGCTGGAAGTGATTGTAGGGGCTATCTTCAACCTCTACATTTTACAAATGAGTAAACGGGCCAGCGATAATACATAATTTGCCCAGCGTCACCCTTTAAGCATCAGAGGCAGAATTTGAATTCAAGTCCTCTGACTCAAGAATCCTTGTTCTTTCCACTGCATCACATTGCTTTCCAAAGGAAAGTGAGACAAAAAGAAGTTAGAATTTTTGAGGGGGCATATGTATGCTACTTCACAGTCATATGGTGGACTGCTCTGCTCCCATACAGAGATGTAATGAGAGAGATAAGTTCTCTGTCCTCTAAAAAAATTACTTGCCCTCCTTTACCTTCTGTCTCTGGCTGCCAGATACAGCTACTGTCACAAATGAAATTTAACAAAAGGTTTAAGTGAGGCAATTCTCCAAGCATGTTATCATTTGTTAACAGGGCCATGCCCCCTGATAATAAAGGATGGGTCTAATGTCACCGCCTCTGGCCAAAAGATCCTGAATTGAGTGGGCAACACATTTTTATAAGTATAGCACAAAGAACTGAATAAGATCATGTAATTGGCCAGCCTTACAGAGATGAGACATCATGGGCTGCCTCAAAGTAAGTAGTCAGACCCACAGGTGGGACGCTGCCCACATCTTTCTCTCTCTAAGAAACACTTTTGTGAATTTTAGGGTCTTAGTTACGTGCTGAGGTTGCTAATAAGGGAAGGCTTGTTGGTGACTGGGGAATTAGATAAACCACCTTAACTGTTTAAGATGTGACAAGGTCAGGTGGTCCCAGCTTCTCGGGGATACCTCATAAACCTTGCAGGAAGTGCTGAGACAATGTTTTATGAGAGTATTGAGAACAGAATTTTTCTTTAACTAGCAGCAATTATACCCTTGGTATCTCTTTTTTACAGAGGGGGAAGATGAACTTTAGCACATATAAGCTACTTTGCCCAGAGACAGAGAAGAGATCCAGGCTTATTACATACAATACAAAATATGATGACTGAATAAAATAAAATACAGAATCAAGATTTAATTCCCTCACTTCTCTGAGAATTTGCAGACTTGACTTTTGTGGACTGAAAATATCATTTATTTTTTAAAAATTGATTTATTTTATTTTTAATTTATGGAATAAAACAAGCATTTCCATAACAGAGTATAATAAAAAAGATGATTGCCCATGAAACTGCAAATCTATTATGAACAATTTGCTATTTCCTTTAAATACATTATAAAGTTATCATGTAAATAGCTTTTTTTCTGTTTTTCCCTCCTTTTCCTTCCCAGATGGCTACCATTAGGCACAAATGCATACATATATAAAATCATTCTATTCATACTTCTATTTATCAGTTCTTTCTCTGGATGTAGATAGCATCTGGAAGCATCATTTAGACAAGGTGAGGAGAAAATGAAATTTATCAAGGAATAGAAATCCTCAATTCAGAGGAATCCATACTCTGCTAATTCAGATATTGATTTTACCAAAGAATCTGTGTTTGGGTGGTAGGAGAAAGGAGGCTTATTTCAAAGGTAGACACAGGGCATGTCATAATGGGATGGGATTTGTTGAGTGGTTTTGAATTTGATGGGCCAGAGCATGAGGATTGGTTATACAGACCAAAGGAATAAATGAGGAAAAAAGGGATTAGTAACGGAGAGGTAGAAATATAGGTCTATGAATCACATCAGAATCATTTAGTGCAACCTTCTAGGGAGCTTCAAATAACTGATCATCTTGAAAATAATTCTAATTAGGACATTGCTCTGAGTCCTTCCAGAGTCATGGAGATGCTTCGTGTGATATTACTGAATCTCAGTAATGTCCAAAAGGATAGATGTTATTGGGATTAAGGAAGAAGGCAATTCTATGTTTTCAATTTTGCCTAAAATCCTTAATTCCCTGAAGTTTAATTTCTGTTAGGTCCTATTTACTTTCTTTCAGACTCTGAGTTGGAAAGACCTGTGCTCATTTACATCACCCATTTAATATCCTGGGCAAACTCTCTGCTCAGTCTTTGTGTTACCATCATCCCATTGCCAACTATCCTTGGGTAAAATTCTCAGTAGAGGAGGAGCCCAGTGGCATTTTCCCTGTGTTTGTCCATCTTTTCAGCCTGCAAGGAGGAGGACTGTAAAAACGAGCCTATCCCTTCATGCCCTCCACACCGGACGTTGACTCCCCGGAAGACAAAATGCTGCACTGAGTATGAATGTGCTTGCAGCTGTTTTAATTCTACTATGAGCTGCCCCCTGGGCTACCTGTCTTCCTCCATCGCTAATGACTGTGGTTGTATCAGTACCACCTGCATCCCTGACAAGGTAAGGCGTCTGCAGCTTCTGTGTTCCTAACATCCAGAATCTGTCTTCCCCAGTCTCATTCCTTGGTCTCCAAGTTGAGGATAGCCATAATCATATAATCATGACCTTTAGGTTCTTTTCCTACCTTAACTAGATATTCAGTTGAATGCAACATTTTTTTTTGGAAGCACTTACCATATGTTTAACACTTCTAGATTCTTATGGGGGACATAGAATAAATCAGTTGAAGAAAGGGTCCCTCTCCTTAAGGAAATTAAAGCCTAGTTTAAGATGCAAGCATATGAACCAGCTAGGAAATAATTCATTTATTCATTCGTCTGCTAGTTACTGAGTGCTTACCACTATCCGATGAGAGATAAAGGAGAAGTAGAATTTAGGTATTGTCGCTATTGCACTAGTTTATGAGCTGCTTAATAATCTATGGCAGGGGTGGGGAACCTATGACCTCTAGGTCAGTAAGATTCAGTCAAAGGGCCACACTTGAGGACCTAGAGGGCCACATGTGACCTCAAGGCTACAGATTCCCCACCCCTGATCGAGGGCAATATAGACAATAAATAACAAAGTACTAAACTGTTCTGGTCTCCCTTAATACTAGTGCCTTCCCTCTGAGACTATCTCCAATTTATCCTGCCTATGTCTTTTTTTTTTGTACATAGTTGTTTGTATGTGTCTCCCCCCATTTGATTGCAAGCTCATTGAAGGCAAGCATTATTTTTGCTTTTCATTATCTCCCCAGTGCTTAATGCAGCATTTGGCACATAATAGCACTTAATACATACTTGTGGACTTGCCTTGACTAAACTGAATTGACTCATCCAACAAACTATATGCTGCTGACATTAAGTATGTGAGAAGTCAGGAAGGAGAATGATTGTATTGGCTGGAATTCAGAAAAAGGTTTCATGGTGAAGAAAAGACTTGAAGGAAACTGAAATAGGAGGAACTGAGGTTAACAGAACCTTGGGTCAGAGATCTTGGCAATCTTGTTTTCAGGGAATAAGCCCTGACAGGTGATTGAGGGAGTCCGTAACCTCTCTTTCCTTGGGGGTCCTTAGAAAGGAAAGTATAAAATTCCAGAGTTAGAAGGGGCCTGAGAGAGCATCAAATCCATCTTACCTTTCCGGTAAAATAAGCATCTAGTTGTCTGGGATATGACTCTTCTGGAGGCAAAATGGTGAATTCTCTGGAACGTTCTGGCCCAATGAACATGGAACGTTTTGGAGAAGCAGGAGCCAGACTTAGCAAAGTCTCTTAAGAGAAGAGGAAGATTTGAGTATGTTCCCAGCATCGAAGCCTGAAGAAGAAAGGAACTAGATGGATAGATTTGGGAGGGATCTTGGACACCATCTAGTCTAGGGATAGGGAACCTGCAGCCTCAAGGCCACATGTGACCTTCTAGGTCCTTGGGGGTGGCCTTTTGACAGAGTCTAAGTTTTACAGAACAAATCCTTTTATCAAGGGGATTTGTTTGATGAACCTTGGATTCAGTCAAAGGACCGTGTTTGAGGACCAAGAGGGCTACATGTGGCCTTTAGACCATAGGCTCCCCATCCATACCCTATTCCCTATGACACATGGGCTTTCTAAATATAAGAAGATGGGTCAAACTTTTTTCTATTCCTTATATATTTAGCACAGTATCACATATACGTATTAAGTTCTTGTTCACTTGTTTCAGTCATGTCTGACTCTTCATGACCCCATTTGGGATTTTCCTGACAATGATACTGGAGTAGTTTGCCATTTCCTTCTCTAGGTCATTTTATAGAGGAGGAAACTGAGGCAAACAGGGTTAGGTGATTTGCCCAGGGTCACCCAGCTACTAAGTATCTGAGGTTGGGTTGAACTCAGGAAGAGAAGATTTCTTGACTCCAGGCCAGGCATTCTATCCACTGCATCACCTAGCTGCCCACATGTAGTATGGCTCAGTAGCAATTTGGTGGATTACTGAATGATAGATTTTCTGAATTTTAGTTTTGGAAGGAATATCAGTGGCCTCTAATTCAATCAATGCCTGATCTATAACATATCTGAAAAGTAGTGATCCAGCCTTTGTTTAAATCCTCCAGTGATGGAAATGCTCACTTCCTTAGGCAGCCCATTTTCCTTATAATTAACTCTAATTATTAGGAAATTTTCTCAACATCAAGTTGAAATTTGCCTCTTTGGAATTTTCACACATTGCTCCTGGTTCTGTCATCTGGGGCACAACAAGACCCATCTGACAGTGTGCATGTGTTATCTGAGGACCAGCCTGGTCAAGTTCAGAAGATCATTCATCTTCACAATGTCGGTTGCTGAGTGATAAAAATACATGAACAAATGATCATGTTTCCCTGAGTTGCATCTTTCCCAGTTTAAACAATTTCAGTTCTCTCCAGAGAGTCAAGATTCTTTGCCATCCTGGCTGTATTCTTTCGAATACTTTCCAAATTATTGACATCCTTCCCAAACTGTGGTGCCTAGAATGGAACACAGTACTCTAGATGTGGTTTGACCTTATCCAAAAGAATAAATGAACTTTTCCCCCCTAACTGGTTCACATGCATATATCATCTTTCTAGTTAGACACTAAACTCCTTGACAGCAGGGACTTTGCCATGGTTGCCTTTTACTAGAAAGACTACTAAGCAGGGCATATGTACCCACAGAGCCTACTGCTCTGTAGAATTACTTATGTGTCCTTTTCAGGGGTAGAGTTGGAAGATGAAGAAAGGGCAGTAATCTCCCTTGGAAACTCAAACTAATGGTCTGGCATCTCTGAAATTTAACTAGTATGATTGGCTAAAGTTGCTCCATCTTGCCTCTAGCTCATTCTAGGTATAAACAAGTTGAAACTTTTTGTGTCCAGGTCTGTGTGCACCATGGCACAGTCTACCCTGTAGGGCAGTTCTGGGAGGAAGGCTGCAAAACCTGCACCTGCACCGATATGGAGGATGCTGTTGTCGGCCTGCATGTGGCCGAGTGCTCTGAGAAACCCTGTGAGGAGAGCTGCCAGCTGGTAAGTAGGGCACCAGGTGGGGACCCCTGGACTGGGGCAGTAAATCCCTAGAAAGAAAGGACTCTAGGAAGGGAATAGAAAAGTTCCTTTTGAAAACCACATGCATTTTCAATGTTCATCATCCTTTTAATGGACATTAGCAAACATTAAAAGTATAACATGATGTGCTGGGCAGAGGGAGAGGGACAAAGAAGGCATGTGGGGCAACGGTTAAGGCTGGAATATGGATAGTAGCTTGGCAAAAAGCAGCTGGACTAGGAAAAGAAATGCTTGGTCATCCTCCCATTATATTCAGCATTAGTTAAATCCCTCTTCAAATTTTGAACCAGTTATGGGGTTCCAGATGAACTAAAGCTCTATTCTGATGACTCATGAGGTTTTGGATGTGACCTAAATTCTTAAAGGTTACCTTAGGGGAACATAAGCTTTGGCAGATCTTGCCAAGCTGAAGAGGCTTCCCAGGCAGGTTAAACAACAGACTGAGTTGTCCTCACACTAGACGAGACAAATTCAAAGAGAATTCTCATCAGTTAGTCAATAAATATTTATTAAGTGCCTACTGCATGCCCGACACTGTGCTACGTGAGAGATGTTATAAAGGTAAACCCAACAGGCCTTAGCATCAGATTGGATATGAGTACCAAGAGAGAGTGATAAGTCTAGGATGACACCCAGGTTTTGAGGCATTGGGAGGATGGTGCTACCTTCAAGCACAATAGGAATGCTAGGAAGAAGGGAGGGTTTGGGAGGAAAGATAATGAGTTGGACGTTGGCCATATTAAATTTAAGGTGTCTCAGGGACATCTATATCAAGGTGTCCAATAGGCATTAAAGTGTCGTTTGCCAGGTGACAACAATTTTTAGCTTTGGTAGCTCGTGGAAACTGCTTGCTAAGGTGTGGAAGGGTTATGTCCTATGTCAGCGGTGGTGGAACCTACCCCTCTGAAATCACGAATCTGCCGAAATATTAAAGTTTAAATATGAATCTGTACTAGTTCTCAATGAAATAGAAAGGAGGTAGAAGAAAGAAATAGAAAGGATGGAAAAATCTGGGAATACCCTCTTTTCCCTTTCTATTCCAATCACCTTTTCCCTCATTGGTCCTGCTCATTATCCTACTCCCTCCACCCCCTCCTTGCCTAACACCTTGAGATCAATGACTGTTAATTTTTTGTCTTTTCTCTAACACCTGGCACAATACCCAGCACATAGTAGGTGCTTAGTGTTCTTGTTGAGTGATAGATGAGAATAGTAGGTGATCTTCTGGTCCCAACGCTTTTAAGTCAATGTTGGAGATAATCTTCCATGAGTCAAATCTAAGTGTTATCTGGAAATCCCAGATCCAAGGAAGATAAACTAGTAAGGAAATTGTAGTTTGGACTCTGTGTAGCTACTTAAAATACATTATAATGTGAGATTTTATAATACTACTAGAAGAAGAGTGATGGGTAACAGAGCAATGTACATTATTCTGGTTTTATAAATGATAATAATAATGATAGCAGTGAGAATACTGGTGATAACAGTATTGTGTCAATGAGGCCTTGGTTTGGGGAGAAGATAAAGGGGACATACATAGGCCAGACAAGGGGGAATTCTTGCAATTAATCCAACAAAACATTCCTTGTGCTTTGTTCAATGCCTTGGAGAGCATCTCTATTAAGTTCTTTTGCTAAATTCTCTAAGGTGAATATGATCTATTTGATCCAGTCCTCATTTGTGAAGTGAAGGGTTTATATTAGCTGAGCACCAGTGTTCTTTCTAGCTCAAATGTTCTATGCAATCTGGTCTGAGGCCATAGTGCCAAAAAGGTTATGATTTCCTGCCATTGGTAAATCATGGTCCCTCTCTCTGCCTCCTTTTCCCACTTGACAAGAGTGAGGTTGATCATCAGTCCCAAGGAGATGTCGTGCAGTTCAGTAAGGCCTCCTGAGCATAGGAACCCCTCCAGAGAGTGGCATGTTAATATGAAGGATAATGGGCAATTTCTCAGATAGTCCCAAGGCTGGGAGAGTGTTGGGAGACGTGCTTCTGAGCATCTGTGGCTGTTCACTCCCTAGTGAGGACTTTGCTCTGAGACCAGGCACAGCTCTGGGTCCTTCTTCCTTGGCTTCTGACATACACAAAGACGTCATTGCTTAAGTAATTGAGACAATATGATGCAGCCAAAAAAAGAGCATGGTGGCACGGGACCTAGCTTCAAATTCTGTCTCTAATCCTATGACCTCTGTGACCTTGGGCAGTTCATTTAACTCTCCCCCTGTCCCGGGCCTCAGTTTCCTTATTGGTAAAATGAGAGGTTTAGGTTAGGTCCCTTTCAGTTCTAGCTCTGTGATCTTTGTCATTTTATACTCTCAGAGGCAGATATCAGAGTACATCCTTTCAGCAAAATTGAATAATTTGGCTATAGCAGGCCAATCAGTAATCCAACCAGCAAGTATTTACGAGTCACATGTTAGGTGCCTGGCACTGTGCTATGCACTAGGGTTACGAACACCAAAACAAAATAATCCCTATGCTTTAGGGGCTTACGTTCTATTTGGGATGGGGTTGGGGACTGTGATAAGCACATACACAATATATACAAAGGAAATCCAAGGTAACTTCAGAGCAGAGGCTCTAAAGTCTGGGAGGATCAGAAAAGACTTCATATGGAAGGTGTCAGCTGAACTGAGCTTTGAAAGAGGCTAGGATTCTAAAAGCCAAAGCTGAGATGGGGAGTAAAAGGAAATATATCAAAATATATCAAATAGACAGTATGGAGAAGGTTGTAGGAAGGGTAGGCCAGGCAAATGCCTGTAATGCCAGGCCACTGGCCAGACTTGTTCACTTTGGAAAGATCTGTTATCTTACAGACAAACAGAACAATGCTTGGTTCTGTGATGTGGTAGAGGCTGGGGTATCTTTACCATGTATAGACTGGAGAACCCAGTAGAATAATTGGGAACAGAATCCAGGGTTCCTGGGTCCCCAGACATTTGACATTTATGAGGAGGGTTACTCTACATGTGACACTAATAAGGACAAGGCCACTTGGTTCTCAGTTGAAGAATGGGCAGAACTCTAAACAACTTGGATCTCTGAAGGAAGAGATTGAGTTGATGTTTTCTCACTTTTCTCCAAGACATGCCCTTATGAAAGATGACACTGAGAACTGCCTTAATATTTTAACCCTGGTCTCAGGTTCAGCTCCTCATGTTGCACAAAATCATTGAAGGGGAATGTTGTTGCCTAACTGAAGGAGATAGGATATTTAATTCTTTGGAGGAGAAAACTCTTTTAAGTCTCTCAGATGTGAAGGTCTGTCATGTGGAATGCTTGCTGTGGTTGGTCTCATAGGAGCAATGGGTAGAAGTTCTAGGGAGGTGTATTTCCTAACAAGTAGTTCTTTGTTCCAAAGTGAAATAAATTAGTGATTTTCCTGTCTTTGGAATTCTTCAGGTAGAAGGCTGGAAACTTTTCATTGAGCATATTTCATATAAGCCTCATGTTTCAAGTACAGGTTGGCCTGGATGACTATTGAGTTCCCTTCCAGCTCTGAAATTCTGTTTCTTACCCCCAATCAATCATCATATCCAAATGTGAAGTTCCAGAAATTCCCCTTCACTTAAGAGCCCTGCCCCCACTTAATACTTTGCATGTGGTGAAAGTTGTTACCCATAATTCTGTATATTCATTAACTTTTTTTGGTTCAGTTGTCTGTACGTTTTCTATATTTGTTCATGTCAACCAACCCAATCATTTATTAAGAACTTAATACAAAAAATGACCAATACTCAATATTGAAAGGATGCAGAGGAGTGTAGGACAAGCTCCCTGCCATCAGAGAGGTTATAGTTTATTAAATGAAAGGACACAAAACCAGAAACCAATATCAATGATGTTGGCCTAAAGTATTGCAGGAACTAAAGGAGGGGGATAATGTTATAGGTTGACAGGATCAGAGAAGGCTTGAGAAATTAGGTTATATTTGAGATGAGATTAAACAATGTGTTAGATTTGAACAAGAAAAAAGAGAGGTCTGGCATTGTAAGTGCTGGTGAATTCTAAGCAGAGCTGTGAGGCATAGTGGGTATTGTGTGTTTAGGGAGTAGCACGGCAGATCTGTAATTAGTGATTTTGGTACCTGGGGCAGCCGAGGACTGCTAGCTGAGGACTAGTCGCACCAACTGGAATAAGCAGCATTGCAACTGAATTGTCCTTAAATTAATTTTAATTTAAATTTAACTTAAATTTAAATTAAGTTAAATTAACACAATGTGAAGATAATATATGAATTAATTAAGACAAATTCAGTAGAATGGGAGGGAGATACAATTATTTCCTGTAACTTAGTTAGCATCTTAGGGTCAAAATGGAAGTTGGAGGTTACAGAGTGCAAGCGAGGTAGATGGTTCATGAATATTTCTGGACTATGATAGTAGCAAACATGGTGATGATTACAGTCAAGCCAGGGTTTTCTTTGAAATCCTCTTGCCTTTCACAGAACTGAGCATAAGTTGAAGCGTTTATATTGTGTATATCTTGAAATTATTTATACAGTCACATATTGCTTTGCCAGATAGAAAGTACGCTTCTATTTGCTCCTTTTATTCCTCTTATTAACACCTCCCTTTGCCTTCTCTTTCTAGGGCTTCACCTACGTCTCTCAGGAAGGGGAATGCTGTGGGAGATGCCTACCATCGGCCTGTGAGGTGGAGGGTGGCTCGTTTCGGGGAGACTCAGAGATTCACTGGCAGAGTGTAAGTCTTGAGGTCAATAGGCCTTTGGGCATGAGTTTGAAACTGCAGGGATGGGATTGGGGACAGGTATACTTTCTTCCTCTTCCCTCTTTCTATACCTGGTACAGTTACCATTGTTCTTCCTGAAAGAAGAAAACGATCATTTGCCTTATATCCTCTGCTAATAACTTGCCTGTGAGAGAGTTGAAGTCAGAGACACCAATGGGCTGAAGAAGATAGAGGGTCGAAGGGAGGCAGCAGAACTACAGTTGTAGAAGGAATGTCTATATGATCTAAGCTGGGGTCTATGAATTTCAAAATTGTTTTTGATGACTACTTTAAAAACTTAGTTTCCTTATACCCATATGAATTTTATTTTCTACGTTTAAAAACATTATTCTGAGAAGGAATGCATTGGCTTCAATGAGCTCTCAAAGGGATCCATGACACACAACAACGTTAAGCACCTCTGGTCTAGATGTTCCATTCTGGATCATTCAGCACCCCCTGCACAAGACTTAGCCCCTCTATCTGGAAGTTACAGTACTGATAATAGTAGTACTCCTTACTCTGGACCTAGGGGTACTTAAAATGAGTAACGCTGAATGATGACTAAGTAATGACAGAAGGCTAATGACGGATTTCTAACACTGACCTTCAAAAGGATACATGTTGGTAGATTCTAAACCTCACCAAAACCAGTTTTCATTTAGATCACATCTATGGCTGCAACTTCAGGATGGCCCCATTCTAGAAAATCCTACCCTAAAATTAGGGCAGGCTCAAAGAACAAGAAATAGTTCCGGGTCAAGTGGGGAAGTGACTCCCAGTTTGATGGCAAGGGTGGCCCAGGTCCTTTGAGTTTGCAGGTGAGTGACTTCTGCCTCTGGAGCACTGGGATTTTCTGTGATATTAAAATCGGCAGAAATTGGGGATAGTCATAGTTTATTCCCACTAAGTGAGGAAGAGTAGATTTGAGGGCTTAGGAAAACTCTGCCTTCATACCTTCATTTTGCTTCCTCCTTGGGTAGGTAGTATGGTGTTTTGACTTTAGTTTGTTTTTTTTTTATGACCAGTCTTTTCTGACTACTTTTCTGACATCTACTACACCAGGACTTCTTAAACTTTTTCTGCTTATGACACCTTTTCGCATATCGTCAGTGTTCATTGGCATTGGGTGACCTGAAGGCACATGCAGTGCCAAGTGCTCCTGCTGTGTGTTCAGAACCAAGGCTGTTGTGCAATGCAACATGGGCAATCGCTGCCAGAAACACCTTGGATTCATTATGTGCTTGATTTTTAATTAATTTTTAGTCGTTGCACGTTCAAAAACCTTTTACTGTTGCCAGTTTTTTTTGCAACCCTATATGGGGTCGCAACCCACAGTTCAAAAAACACTGCCCTAAAAAATAAATAAACAAATGAATGAATAAATAGATAAATAAACAAAAAAAAATATACTGCCCTACTCTGAGTCCTTCCCATAACAAAGAAAATATTAAAACCACATGGACAGGCAAAATTTGGTATCTGTTTACTAGAGAATGGCTAGGCAAATTGTAGTATATGAAAGTAATCAGATACTGTGGGAGACCAGGTGGCTCAATAGGAAGCGTGCAGTGGACACAGGGGCCAGACCTGGAGTCAGGAGGACTTGAGTTTAAATCTGGCCTCAGATACTTACTAGCTGTGTGACCCTGGGCAAGTCACTTAATCCTGTTTGTTTCAGTTTCCTCGTTTATAAAATGACAATTTTTTACCAAGAGAACAAAGAGTCAGGTATGTTTGAACAATAACAGTAAAACCTGAGTTCAAATGTGATGTCAGACACTTACTGGTTGTACTGGACAAGTCACTGAACTACTGTTTGCCTCAGTTTCCTCAAGTGTAAAATGATTATAACAGTACCACCTTGTAGAGTTGATACAAAGATCTAATGAGAACATTTGTAAAGCACATAGCGCAATACCTGGCATACACAAGGCACTATATGAATAAATACCATTCTTTTCCCTTCTCCTATTGTGCAATGAGAGTGACGAATGAGAGGAATTTGGAGAATCAGTGGGCAGAATTGCATGAACTGATGCATAGTGAAGCGAGTAGAACCTGAAGAACAATATAGCTAATACACACAATGATGTAAATTGAGAGAATTAAGTTGAACTATGGAATAATTACGATCACTAATCTTGGTCCTGGAGATCAGATGATGAATTGGACCTCCCAGGTTTCAGTAAAAAGATAGAGGACCATGGGTACGGAATGCTTTCAGTTGTATTTTATCTTGCTTTTGCTCTTTTTTATGAAGGAGGGTGCTTGCTGTGTGGCAAGGGATTTATTGAAAATGACAACGATATATTAACTAAAGCCATCTGTAACATTTATTAAAGAAAAGACCCAAACTGGAAGACAAATTATATTTGACCTGTGTGTGTGGTCCCACAATTATTTACCAAGAGGAAGCACAAGTGTTTCATCCTCTCTTTTCTAGGATCAAGACTGGTCTTTACAATGAATCTGAGTTCAACTGCATTTTAGTGTTGGTTTCATTTACTTCAGAGGTGTCAGATCTGAGCCGGCTGTAGCAACACTCCAGCCCAAACAGATTAAAATGTAATTGGGAACTATTTAATAAGATTTTTAAAAAAATACAGTTTAACACAGATAATGTTAATATGTGGTTTTCTAAGTCAATAAGATGCCTGCAGTTTAGTGGCCCTTATTTCTATTTTTGCTGGACCTCACTGGCTTACATTAACATTTATATAACCCTTTATGATTATAAAACAAAATGTTTTCACATCCATTTTCATTTGATCCTGACAATACAGAACAAATATTATTCTATCTCCAAAGTTACAAATGATCTCTTACTTGACAAATCATATCACAAAATTTAAGAGTTGGAATGGGTTTCATGTGGCCTCAATTTAATCCAACCCATATGTGAAAGGAATTCCCTGTCTTGCATGCCTGACCAGTGGTGATCCCAGCCTCTGCTCAGAAACTTCCAAGGAGGGATGAAGGGACTTCCGGAGAAACTCACCACCTCTGGGGATAGCCCATTCCATATTTGGACAGCTTTGATCATTGGGAATTTTTTTCCTGACCTCAAGCCTAAATCTGCTTATTGACTACTTTGATTCATTGATTTTGCCTTCTGGGGCCAAACAGAATAAAACAATCCCTGTGACAGCCCTTCAGACAACTGAAGACAGCTCTCTTGTTCTCTCTTAGTCTTTCTTTATCTAGGCTAACCATAACTACACCCAGTGCCTTCCACCAGCCCTCATATGCCATGGACCCAAGGCCTGTTACCATTCTAGCTGCTCTCTTCTGGACTCTCTCCAGTTTATTCTTAAAGCATGGTGCTCAATGGTGAATACACTATTCCTGATGAAGTTTGATAAGGGCAAAGCATCACTTTCTTATTCTTGGAAGCTAAATTGTATCAGCTTTTCTTTTTCTTTTGTCTACTGCGCCACACTCATGTTGAACTTGAACATGCAGTCCACTAAAACCCCTAGATCTTTTTCAGAACAACTGGTGTCTATTCATGCTTCCTCTGTCATACTTGTGGAATCGATTTCTTTTGTGTACCCAAGTGCATGACTTTACATTTATTCCTATTATATTTCATCTTACTAGATTCAGCCCCATGACCTAGCTCGTTGAATTCCTTTTGGACTGACTCCATCATCCACTGTGTTAGGTCTCCCTCTCTTTGTTATCTGCAAAGCTGATGAATGTATGCCTGATAACAATGTGAAACAGCTCAGGGCCAAACACAGGTTGCTGAGGTACCATACTGGACACCTCAAACCAAGTTAATATTGAGTCCAGTCATGCATTCATCTCTGAAACCAGTTTATTGTATTGTAATCTAAGCCAAGTCTTGCCACCTTCTCTGCAAGAATAGTATGAGATACTTTATAAAAAGTTTTGATAAAATCTTGGTTAATTATATCTACTGTGGTCTCCTTCTCTACTAACTTAATAGTCTGATAAAAAATGGAAATGAAGTCTGCAAGATGTGACCTATTCTTGATGAAGTCATACTGACTCTTTGTAATCACCATTTTCCTATAAAGATGTCCACTAAGTATCTTTTTAGTGGTATATTCTAGTATTCTTCTAGTAATTGAAGTCAAATGCAAAATCACCGTTTTGTTTCTCTTTCCTTGGAAATCGGGACAACATTGTGCCCTTCAATCTTGTGTTACCATGCCCATTTTCCTCGGTCTTTCAGATGTTACTTATAGTAGCTCAGCAATCGCATCTGTCAATGCTTTCAGGACCTGAGAATGTAGTTTATGTGGGCCAGGTGATGTGAATTCATTAAGGGAGCAAAATTTTCTCACTATCTCTTTACTTATCTTGGATATCAACTCTCTGTTAGTCATTAGTATTAGTTTTCAAGAATGAAAGAAAGATACTTAACTAAAAAAAAATCACAAGCCATATTTCTGTCAAAAGCCGGTGATGCCCAGGGCATTGATAGCTACCAATCCATAGACCTACTTTTTATCTCATAAAAATTAGCAATATGGGATAAGGACTATAACCTATACCATATTTTTCATGGATATAAGGAAAGTCTACATGAAAAACTTCAATGAACCGTGCAAGTCAGTAGCTTCTTTGAATTTTGTATTGTGAGAGGATTGCCTAGAGCATTGAGGGAATAAGTGTTCAGGGCAACACAGCCAAGTGGGACGAATGGAACGCCAGTCTTCCAGGTTCTGTGGTGTCTATCCATTATAACATACACACACACACACATAATGATGAAATAATATTAACTCATTTTTATTTAGTACTTTGAGGTTTATAAAAGTGCTTTTATCCTAAGAATCCTATGAGATAGGAGGTACAGATATCATTATCACCATTTTGTAGATGAGAAAACTGCACCCTAGAGACTTACTGACGCATCCTGCTCTGCTCCTCCACAGGTCGGCTCACGATGGCATTCCCCTGAGAACCCTTGCCTTATCAACGAGTGTGTGCGAGTGAAGGAGCAAGTCTTCGTTCAACAGAGGAATGTCTCCTGCCCTCAGTTAGATGTCCCTACCTGCCCTCTGGGCTTCCAGCTGAGCTGTAGTCAGGCCACAGAGTGCTGCCCTTCCTGCCGTTGTGGTCAGTTTGGATGAGCTTGGGAGTCTTTGGCTGTGTGTGTGTGTGTGTTGGAGATGATGCTCCGGCTTCTTCTCCTTTTTCTGCTGGATTATACATTCTTTGCCCTTCTAGCACTCCTGGATTGAATTTCACTTTTAGACAGGTAACACTACAGCACACGGGATGGCTGCTAGCACAGGTTCATTCTTGATTGGATCAGACAGGAAGAGAGCTTTGGACGGATTAAAAATCTCACTTCATTCTAGTCTAGTCTTCTCAAAGGGAGTTGTTGACAACGGGAGCACCAACTCCTACAGTTTTCCCTAATCACCCTTCTCACAGGGGCAACTACCCCTACATCTTGATGGGGTCAGTTGAGACAAGCACAGCTTGTGCTTCCCCTAAATCCCTTCAAGCCTCACTGAGGGCCAATTGAGGCAAACATCAATACCCCCCCTAGCTTTGATGGGGGCTGATCAAGCCACACAAAGCATTCCAGTTTGTGAACTCAACCCTAAGCATTCCCCACTCATTGAGTAGTGCCCACCTACTTTACAGGACAATAGACAAAGGAGGCTTATTGCCAGCAATAGCCTCACAAGTTTACTTTACCTGCACAGTCACAGTGGATATTTACAAACTAAGTTAAAATGTTTATATGATTTCTTATTATACAATGTTGCACAAGTGTGGTGGAGAAGTTTACAAGTCATGAGCCTGGGAAATAGAGATTGCTATGGCCATGGATCCTGGGGAACTAAACTCTAAGAAAGAATAACAAAATCCACCTTACACAATAAAATCCACCTTACTTAAATTAACTGTTATTTTCTGAGAACTATCACGATAGTTCCTAAAATTATAAGACCTAAAATGATAAAATTATAAGAATGAAACTGAGAAGTCATGTTGTTCAAACTCTTCATTTTGCAAGTGAGGAAACGGAAGTTGTGAGAATGTCAATAATTCATCCAAGTTCATACATGCAATAAGTAACAGAGCTGGGAGCCGAACCAAGGTCCTCTCACTTTTTCCAGTTATCTATTATAAGAACTGGGATGATGGTAGGAAGACCTTTTACATTTTCTGAAATTATTTGACATTGCCACAGTGCCTGAAATACCTCCATTAGAATTTCATTTATATAGGTTAACAAACCTCTTATTTTAAAATGCAAATGTCCCTGAGAAGAGATATAAGCTATGTGCATCTCATTGTGACTTAGTTTAATCAGGCATTTTCTTCATGACATTTTGCTGATTCTATCTCTCTCCAGGGCAGCTAGGTGGTGCAGTGGGTAGAGTACCAGGATTAGATCCAGGAAGACCTGAGTTCAGATCTGGCTTTATACACTTAGTAACTGTGTGACTCTGGGCAAGTCACTTAATCCTATTTGTCTCAGTTTCCTCAGTTGAAAATGAGCTGGAGAAGAAAAAGGCAAACTACTCTAATATCTTTGCCAAGAAAACCCCAAATAGAGTCACAAAGAGTCAGATAGGACTAAAATTACCAAGCACCCCTATATGTCCCCTAAAGGATAAATATTTTGAATGTTGAAAGATAATCGTGGGGCATTACCAGAAAGGATAGCTAGACATGAGTCCAATATCCCAGGGACTGAGCAGGATGAAGGTACTTGGGATGTGGAAGGAAATGGGGTGGAAAAATCATGGAAAGATAAATGTCAGCTCCTTCAGCCCCCACATCCCCTTCTTCATCTCCCTAGTTATCTTGAGAGGGATGACATGCCTTGCAGAATTATGGCTAGTAAGCACTACTGCTTGCCTTCTTTCTCTCTTCCTTCTGCAGAACCTGTCCAGGGTTGCGTGGTTAACGACACCATCATTAAGGTAAGATGCTACCTGCTCTGGGGTGCATGTAATAGGGTCATGCTCCTGCAATGGGCTTTCATAACTGCTAGAGTGAGGGTTAAGCAAGGCCTGAGAAAGTCATATATGATCAGAAGCAGAAGGAGGATGGATCCTAGAAACCTATTCCTCAGGCCTTCTCTTGTGGGTCTCAGTCTGAGCAATTTCTTCCTCTCCTTTTGGGGTCACATCTTAGTATTTCTAAATTAGTGCCAGGACTATATATTTTTTAATCCTCTTGACCCTTAACCTCACTAACCCCACATTCTTCCTTCATCTTGTTCTAAATCATTATTTCAGGGTCAAGGGGTGTTTAACTTTGCTTGTAATTAATCATCTGGAATCAGATAACATAACATCCCCTCCCTGCCAAAGCTTTTCCAAATGCATAATGAGCTGCTTTTCTGACTCTGTCCTCAGGTTAGCCTGATCCTCTGGCCACCTGTAACTGCCTCTGCGGGGGTGGTGCTAACAGGAGCACTCACTTTTACCATTCTCACTCTTTTGGGACAGGGATAAGGGAAGGGAATTGTGAGCATGGACAAGGGGTTTAAGTAATGTAAGAAAGAGATTGAGTAAGCTTCTAGTCGTCTCATTTGTACCTGGTCATGGAGAAAGAGACAGAGTGGGAGAATACCCAGGACTAATATTGACTATTTTTTCATTCCAGCCAGGAGGCAGCCTGATGGTAGATCAGTGTACCACCTGCCACTGCAGCATGGAGAGCGGTATTATCCTCAAGTATAAATTGGTGTGTGGAAAGTTTACTTGCCAGCCTTGTCCCCAGGTGAGAAAGGGAAGGTCAGGGGAGTATGTGTATGTTGTGCATGTGTGCGCTCACTACATGTGTGTAGGAGGTCTTGGGTGGGTAGGGACCGATGTTCCATGGTCATTCCCCAATACAGACCTCAGTTCTCAGATACAGTCAGTATGTGAGAAAGCTATCTGCTCCAGGTGAAAGATAGAAGGACAGGGACACCTCATGTGTGCCCGCAAAGTGTTCAATATACAGATATTTGTACAAATTTCTTTCTTTTTTATTAATTTCTTTTTAGTTTTCAACATTCACTTCCACAAGATTTTGAGTTCCAAATTTTCTCCCCACCTCTTCTCTCCACCTACCCCAATATAGCATGCATTCTGATTACCCCTTCCCCCAATTTGCCCTCCCTTCTCTTATCCTCAATCCTTCTATTTTCTTGTAGGGCAAGACAGATTTTTATGTCCCATTGCCTGTATGTGTTATTTCCCAGTTGCATGTAAAAACAATTTTTAGTATTTGTTTTTATAATTTTGAGTTCCTCCTTCCCCACCTCCATGCATTGAGAAGATAAGCAATTCAATATAGGTTATACATATGTAGTCATGCAAAAAACTTCCATAACAGTTGTGTTGTGAAAGACTAATAATATTTCCCTCCATCCTTTCCTGCCCCCCATTTATTCTATTCTCTCTTTTGACCCTGTCACTCCTCAAAAGTGTTTACTTTTAATTTCCCCCTCCTCCCATTTTCTCTTCCATCATCCCTCCACCCCATCTCTGCTTAATCCCTTCTCCCCCCACTTTCCTGTAGTGTAAAATAGGTTTTCATACCAAATTGAATGTGCATGTTATTCCCTCCTTAAACCAAATCTAATGAGAGTAAGGTTCCTTCTTTCCCTCTTACCTCCCCCTCTTCCCCTCCATTGAAAAAACTTTTTCTTGCCTTGAGAGATAATTTACCCCACTCTATTTCTCCCTTTCTCCTCCCAATATTCCTCCCCCCTTACTTTTATTTTTTAAGATATCCCTTCCTATTCAAATCACCCTGTGCGCGCTCTCTCTCTCTCTCTCTCTCTCTCTCTCTATATATATATATATATATATATATATATATACACACTCTCTCTCTCTCTCTCTCTCTCTCTCTCTCTCTCTCTCTCTCTCTCTATATATATATATATATATATATATATATATATATATATATATATATATATAATCCCTCTAACTACCTTAATACTGAGAAAAGTCTCAGAAGTTACAAATGTTATCTCACTATGTAGGAATGTAAACAGTTCAACTTTAGTAAGTCCTTTATGATTTCTCTTTCCTCTTTACCTTTTCATACTTCTCTTGATTCTTGTGTTTGAAAGTCACATTTTCTATTCAAGTCTAGTCTTTTCATAAAAAATGCTTGAAAGTCCTCTGTTTCATTGAATGACCACTTTTCCCCCTGAAATATTATACTTAGTTTTGCTGGGTAGGTGATTTTTTTAATCCTAGCTCCTTTGACCTCTGGAATATCATATTCCAAGCCATCCGATCCCTTATTGTAGAAGATGCTAGATCTTGTGTTTTCCTGATTGTATTTCCACAATACTTGAATTGTTTCTTTTTGGCTGCTTGCAATATTTTCTTCTTGACTTGGGACCTCTGGAATTTGGCTACAATATTTCTAGGAGTTTTCCTTTTGGGATCTCTTTCAGGAGATGATCAGTGAATTCTTTCAATATATATTTTATCCTCTGGTTCTAGAATATCAGGGCAGCACGTGTTTCTTTCTTAATCATCTTCAAATGCAGACTGTGTGCAGGAAGGTAGCCTATTCCCAGGTGAGAGGGGGTAGCTTAAGGACTCCATGAAGTGAAAATGGGGGCACCTCTTCCAAGGAATCAGGGCATGAGATGGTAAAATTCTATGAGGCTTTAAGTTTTTACCACTATGACCATGAGTTCTGATTCAGTTGTATCCCTTTCCTGCCATGATGGGACTATTGTGGCTTAGACAATAGTTTTTTTAGTACCCTACAAACAATCAGCAAGCATTTAATAAGCACTTACTATATTCCAGGCACTGTGCTAAGTGTTGGGGCTACAAAGAATGGTGAAATAGACCCTGCCCTCATGAAACCTATATTTTACTGGAGAAAACAACATATACACATATACTTATATGCAGAATGTATATAAAATGAAAACAAGGTAGTTTGGATAAGGGGAGCTTTAGAAGCTGGGAAGACAAAGAAAAATAACTTGAACTGAGTCTTGAAGGCAATCAGAGATTTTAATGAGTATAGGTGAGAAGGGATTGCATTCCAGTCATGGGGGACTAGTCAGTGCAAGGACATGAAGATGGAAATTGGAATACCATATGTAGGTGGGAGACAGGAGGTAGTTAAGGTGGCTGGAATGTGAATTGCAAAGCAGAAGTTAAAAGGTAAGAAGACTGGAAAGGTAGGAGGGGCCAGGCTATGAATCCTAGAAGCAAGAAGGAGTCACTGGAATTGGTCTAATGGGAATGGGATAACATGTTCAGATCTTTTTCCTAAAGAAAATCATATTGGCAGCTAGGTGAAGAATGGATCAAGGTGGGGAGAGGCCAGAGGCAGGAAGTCCAAATAGAAGGCTGTTGATAAAGTCATTGAGAGTTGATGAGAGCCTGAATCAGTAAGATGATAATGTGAAAGGAGGGTTGGGGGAGGTATGAAGGTAGAAACAATGAAACTTGGTAATGGATTGGATTGGGTATAGAGTGTATGTAAAGGTAAGGAATTGAGGGTAATCTTGAAATTGAGAGCCTGGATGACTAGGAGGATGGTGGTGCTTTCTACAATAATAGGAAAATTGGGAGAGGGAAGAGTTTTTTGGGGAAAGATAGTGAATTCTGTGTTGTACATACTGAGTTTGAGACCCCTCCACATAATCATTTTGAAATGTTCAATAGGCAGTTGGTAATGTGGGATTGGACTAGAGAAGATACTAGGTAGCTTCCTACACAAAAGGGTTTTGTGAGAGGATTAAGGTAATTACACTGTGCAGGATCGATTGGTATAGATAAGGGAGAAGAAAGTTATTTTGGTTGCTCAAAATTTTACAAAAATATTTTGTGCTTAGGTTTGGGGGTGCTGCTCAGCAGTAGGGGGAAGTAGCTGCCCCTCAGAGGAAAGAGAAAAAAACTGCTGATGATTTAGTGGTTCCTGTTTGAGCACATTATGTACTGCCTTATTTCATGGAGAGAAGCATATGGAACACATACCCCCTATCAGGAATAACCCTGGAAACCCAGCTTGGTTTAAAAAAATTCCTCAGTCATATTGTGCACCTGTGAGTTCACTTCAACAGAGAAGGAGAAAGACAGGAGTGTCTGCTTTCTTTATGCAAGACTGAAAATGAATTCTTTTGTGCTTCTCCCTCTCCCTCCCTTTTCTGTTTCCTTTTCTCCATTGCCTACATGTCCTCATTCTCTCTCTTTCTCCTTTTTCTTTCTCACCCTCTTCTTCCCTTTCTTTCTACCCTTCACTTTGTCTACATTCATTTCTTTCTTCTTCTCCTCCCCTTTGTTGCCCTTCCTCTTGACTTTCTCACCTCTGGCAGGGATTTGAATTCCCTCTGCCTTCCTCCTCCAAACTCAGCAGCTGTCACCTCTGTTCTTGTAGCCTCTCTTGATTCCCTCCTGCCTCATTTCCAGAATTCAGTCCTTTTTCTTCCACCTCAGGCCAGGGAAGGAAGTATTCTTTCCCTGATCTGCTCCCCAGAGTCACCAAGCCATGCCCTTGGTCCAAGAACTGGTGAAAGTTAGCCCTGTTTGAACCCAACTCTATTACTTGCCTTCCTTATTCCTTTCTTAAAGCACTTATGTTAATCCTCTCAATCCATCTACATTTTACCTTCATTCCTCTTCTCCTTTCCTCATTTATCATGTTCACATGTCTTTTTGAAATCATCCTTTCCTTCTCCTTTTCTCTACCTTCTAACACAACCATACCCAAAAGGTCATCAAATCTTATACAAAATTTTGAGCTTGAGTCAAACTCTAAACACACACACACACACACACTGCTCTATCTATCTATCTATCTATCTATCTATCTATCTATCTATCTATCTATATTAATAGGACCTTCAATACCAACGACTCTTCAGGATGACACAGAATTAATCTCTAATGGTATAATTTTGGGCCACCTGGTTAAACCATAGGAAGGAGATAAATCTATCTTTAATGAGCTAGGGCAAGTCATTCAAAGTGTCTGAGTTAATCTCCTTTTCTGTAAAATGAAGCAATGGGACCAGGTATCTTCAAGGTCTCCTTCAGTACCAAATGCATGATTAATCAATCAATCATCAACAAATATTTTTAAGTGCTATTTTTCACTTATCTTATCTCTTTGTTTATCTGTGTCATATAGCCATTCATCTATTTTTACCACAGGCTGGGGATGAAGCAGAAGGAGAAAGCTTCAGCAATGAAAACCCAAATTATACAAAGAGATGTCCTTACTCAGAAGACGGGTAGCAAGATAGATAGATACTGGACAGACAGATAAATAGGTGATCATAAATGCTGAGCTAGAAGGATATTTAGAAGTGAATTAATGCAACCCACTCATGTTATGTATAAGGGAACTGATACTCAGAGAGTTTGAGTGACTTGCCAAAGATGAGGAGAGAGGTATAGCCATCCTAATCACCTGACCAGGTGGCCCCAAATTTTACATTAGAGATGAATTCACTGGAGATTTGAAGGCTTTTTGGCCTTGAGGTTTTTGCTGCAACTTGGGAATAAACCTTTGAATGATCACTGTGATCACCTGTGTGACCTTGGGCAAGTCACTCAACTTTCAAGTTATGCCTCTCAGAAGTGAATCTACTTAACTTCAGTTTCCTTATTAGAGAAATGAGAGGGTTGACCTGTAAGACTCCTAAGGTCCCTCTGAGCTTTATTAGATCTATGATTCTGTGAGCAATTAACACCCTAGATGGGCTGTTTTAATAGATTAAAAAGGACCTAACTAGGCGGGGGAGGGAAGAAGCACTAAAAGGGGACAAGGGGTGCCGAAGTCAAACTTAGTTAAATTCACAGTTTTGTCTGCCTAGTGTTTATCCTTCCTGCCATTGCAAATCTAAAATCTGTGCCCCTTATGACTGGATTTATATTTGTACAAAGCCTAATAAGTGTTTTACCCTGGCTTGGGGATCAGTTAAACATTTGGGGGACCATTGTCCCTTTACCAGATGGTTTGGTTTTCTTCCACTCTCTAACAGGCTCTTCCTGTGTTCTGAGGCTCTTTAGGAGCACTTTGCATTCCTTCCGTGTTACCAGCCTGCTTATCACTGAGATTCATTCATTCATTCATTCATTCATTCAGTTATTTATTCATTCATTCACTTGGCATTCAACAAAACTCCTGCTGTGTGCCTAGCACTGTGAATAAATCAGTTAATGAAGAAACTATGAAGTCCCTGCTATGTGACAGGCACTATTCTGGGCTCTGGGGATGCATATGCAAAAGTGAGACAGTCCTTGTCTTCAAAGAACTTCCATTCTTACAGGGGGAGATAACATCTAAGGGAGTGGGGGTCAGGGAAGTGGACTGTGGTTGGGGAGTCATAGGATCATGAATACACCCATCAGACTCCTTTTTATTACACCTTTCCCAGTAGTAGTGTTTCCCATAGCAAGATGAACACAGCTGTCATTTTTCTTCCTTTCTCCCCCCTCCCCTTTGTGCCAACATCCAACTCTTTTCTTTTTCAGGGTCAACATGCCCAGTTCCTTCAGACTATGTTCATATGACATGGTCTCAAGGCCCATCATCATCTTAGTTCATCATCCTAGATATATTCCAACTTTCCAATGTCCTTCTTAAACTGTGGCTCCCAAAATTAAATATAAGACTTTAGCATCCTGGTGGATGGATCTGATCTAAGGGGAGAGAGGGATAGGAATGGGGATAGAACTTATGAATTCATTGGTACAGGGAAATCCTGGGTGGAGAAACTTCCTCTACCAATGCAAGGTTGGTACTTTTTGTTTCTCTTGAGACTGGCCTAGAGCATTGCGAGGTAAAGTGATTTGTCCAGGGTAACAGAACCAAGAAGACATGATTCCTGCTCTGTAGACCTTCCAGTCCAATAGGAACAACTCTACTCTTGGGATATTTAAAGGACTATGACTGTAGCAGCCTTATTATTTCTTGTGTGCAGGGCTACAGGGAGGAGAAAGTAGAGGGCTCTTGCTGTGGGAAATGTCTGCCCGTTGCCTGTACCATCCAGCTGAGAAGGGGAACCATTGTAGCACTAAAGGTAAGTGCAGACTAAACCTGACACCTCTGTGTCATCTCTTCATCAAGTTTCCCTTTGGGAGCCCTTCTTTTTTCAGAAGCCAAGCAGGACTTAATTCAATAAAAGAATCACAGAATTGGAAAGTTGGAAGGCATGTCAGCAACCACCTAGTTCAATCTATAAATGAAGGCATTCTCACTATAGCATATTCCCCAAGTCACTAGGCACTAGTCACTGCTGGAAGACCTCCAGGGAGAGGGGATCTATCACATCTCTAGCTGGCTCATTCCACTTTGAATCAGCTCTAATGAGGAGGAAGTTTTTGTTGGCATAGAGCTTACATTTTTTCTCTTTGCAATTTCTGCCTATTCCTCCTGGTTCTGTCTTCTGGGTCTAAACTTGAACACAGCTGTTATTTTTCTTTCTCTTTCCCCCCATCCCTCCCAGGAAATGTCCAAACCTTCTCTTCTCCAGGGTCAACATGCCCAGTTCCTTCAACTCATCTTCATATGACATCAAGATCCATCATCACCCTAGCTGATCATCCTAGACATACTCCACCTTATCAACATCTTTCTTAAACTGTGGATCCCAAAGCTAAACATAATACTTCAGATAAAGGCTGATGTGGGCAGAATAAAGTACACTTAGGGGTGTATTCAAGCCAGCTGGAAGCTCATGAAAACCGATTGTTAAGTTTTCAGTGCGGGCATTTATACCTTGGAAATGGACAAGCACTACATATTAGAGCTTGATTTCTTCCCTTGTTGATTGTCTAGATGTAAGGAAATGTTAATAACGAAGAGTACATTTAAAAGTGCATTATATGTACATTTTTCCCTCTGAAGAGCTGGTTGTTGAACATTTACCACTACACCTCTGAGTCAATACATAATGCTTTCTCCAAGCTCTCTGTTCTTGCACTAAAAATGCTCTCCATGGAAAGTTGATGGGCCAGCTAAAAGGGTAGCACAGTAAATAGGGCACTGGCCCTGGAGTGTCAGGAGAACCTGAGTTCAAATCTGGTCTTATATACTTGACACATACTAGCTCTGTGACCCTGGGCAAGTCATTGAGCTTTGATTGCCTCCCAAACCAAAACAAAGTAAAAAACAAAAGAAAAGTTGAATGATAAGTAATCCAATGATAGGAATCTTTAAGTATTTGAGGGTGTGTAATGTAGGCAAGAGATAGCAAACTTATGCTGTTAAACCACAAAGGATAGTACTAGAACGATGGGTAGGAGGTGAAGAAAGACCAGCTTAGGCTGGATATGAGGGAAAACTTTCCAGTAATTAGGACTGCCTAAGAGTGAAATTGACTGCCTTATCAGGTAGTGATTTCCCCATCTCTGGAGGTCTTCAAATGGAGTATAGATATCATTCTTCAAAAAGTTATAGAGGGAGTTCCTGACCTCTGAGGTCCTTTCCAACTATAAGATGGTCTTTTTAAAATTGAACTGAAAGGAACAAACTCAGGCCTTTCAAAAGAAAGAACCGGCTAATGTGACCAGAGCATGGGTTCTAGTCTTTACTCCATCACTGATATCTGCCCCACTCTCCAGGCCTCATTTAACTCTAGTTAAATGGACAAGTATGTTCCCCATGCTCCTCTACCTTTACACAGTTTTTTGCATAGCCAACTAGTTTACGGATGGACTTGACTATAAGTCTTCTGGCTTCCATGCTTGAACTCATTCCCATTCACTTATATCATGTTTGTTTTTATGAACGTCTCCACTGGCTTATCTCTTGCAGCCAATATACAGCTTTAATCAGGGTCATGGTCTAGGCTGTCTTCTTCTTCCTGACGGTGTCTTCAGATTTTCCTTCTACTCACTTCTTATCACTCCTTTTTAGGCTAATGAGACTATCCAGGATGGCTGTGATAGTCACTTCTGCAGGATCAATGAGAAAGGAGAGTTTATTTGGGAACGGAGAGTCACTGGGTGCCCACCCTTCAACCTACGAAAGTGTTTGGCTGATGGGGTAAGTAATAACTCAGAATAGGAGTTCTATTTTTGACATATAGAATGTAGGCTCCTTGAGAGCAGAAATTATTTTGTTTTGTTTCCCTAGCACCTAGTGCAGAGTCTGGCTCATAGTAGCTACTTAATAAATGCTTTTTGAAAGATTGATTGATACATGTTAATATGGATAATAATAAAAATAATATTTCAGGGATCTGACATTACTTTAGTGGGCATACTTCCTTCACCATCATAGAGTGCAATCTCTCTGTAACCCAGTAGATGGTCTTCAAGAGTTGTTATGGCCAAAACATTCATGACAATGCAGCCAACCTGGTAATAAACCTTTCATAATAATACTAATGACAACAGCTTTGGGGTATGCAGTTTAACAAAGCTGGCTTTGTACCCCACACAGACAACTGGTGGAATGTATTCTATTGTAGAAGAACATACCTGGACATTCCTGGCCCATCTTTTGAACCATAGTCAATACAACTCTGGTGGGACTTTCTAGAAGTGCCAGTGGCCTAATTTTATAAGGAACAAATGTATGGCATTAAGATTATTTGGGGGACTAACTCTGCCCTTTATAAGCAGTATACAGTAGTGGAAGGAACACTGGGCTTGCTGTCAAGAGATCAGGTCTGAATCCTGGTTCTGACACTTATTAGCTATATGGACCTGGGCAATTAAACTCTATCCTTTTGAGAGTTTCAGGGTGTAATGGAAAGATTATTGGATAAGTGTAGCAGCAAGGACCCTGGCATACAATGGAAGGTCTGCTGTACACCTTCTTAGTTTTGCTTTCCTAAAAGGAGAGCAACTTTTAAGGGGCCAACAATCTACTTTAATCAAGCACTATATGTGCTTGATTAACTTATCAAACTAATCAATTGATATATTAATACACTTAGTTCAGGGGCAAAAGTCAGCACCCTGAACTTAAGAGAAAATACAAACAGAAATAAGGACCAACAGACAGGGATTCCCGCTGCCTGACCATAAGCAGTACATACATCATAGATCAATAGACAGACCCACCTATAATGATCATTACATAAATACATAGTTAGCAGAGAAAGAAGCACCAAAGTAAAACCTCACCTCAGAGTATATATACACTTTTCAGAGCCAGAGGGTTTCACAAACCTTGAGAATCAGCGCCCCATTAGAAATTAACAAAAGGTGAGGTGTGGACCTTTCTGCAAAACAAATCTTCCCTAATCAAACTTCCCTTAATGGGCAGGCCCATTAGTGGGTGAGGAAGATTTTAACTCTGGTTAGCATTACAATAAGGAATCCTTTCTCTACCCCTTAAAAACTGGGTGATCCTGAGCAATCACTAATTTCTCCGGACCTCAGTTTACCTGTGTATTAAAAAGATAAGGCAGGGTGGACCAAGTAATGGTTTTTTTATTTCCCTTTCATATCTGAATCTACATAAAATTGACAATAATATTTTCACTGTCTATTTAGGGGAAATAGAATTTTAAGGAAGGATTTGAGGAAGGATTGAGGAAGGGATTTTTGTAAACCTGAAAGTAGTGTGTAATATACAAATGTGAGTGATATATAATAGTTCACATATATGCAGTAACAAATGTGAGTTATTTTTATACTGTCATAATTACTTTGGATGAGAGCCATATGGTAGTTACATAAGTAAAGAACCTTGCAAGGGCTGGAGTAATACATTAATGTGAGATTATTATTATTGCAAATGACTAGGATTTTATTCATAGGTATGTGTATGCATGTTTACAGGTGTAAAAACCTTTTCTGAGGGAGGCTCTGCCCAGGATCCTCAAGTTAGGAGGTGATGGTTAAAGTGTTTTAGTCTGTGTTGGGAATAATTACCTTCATGGTCAAAGTGAAATCAGAACCATCCAGATTGGCGAGACCAAATTTCATGAGGTTATTTGTTTCCCTCACTTTTGCGGATGAAAAAGGGTTCAGAAGAGTGATCACAGAAGTGACCGGGCCTAGGGACCTCTGCCATTGTGCTCTTGGGGAAGATAAAATTCTTTTTAAATTTCAGTTGGTTATTTGGATGACATGTGCTTTCTGTGCCTAATATGAGACCTTGTGATATTTTTGCAGGGCAAAGTTGTGAAAATTCAAGGCACCTGCTGTGATACATGTGAGTATGACTATTCCCAATGCCATAGTCTTCAAGACTTTTCAAAGTGAAGAAAGGCCATGGGGAGGGGCTCCTCCTTTGAAATACACATAAAATCATGAGATTTAGACATGGAAGGACCTTAAAGGCCACATTTATAGATGAAAAGGTCAATGGCCTCCTCACGTTCACATAAAAGTCACATGAAGTCATACATGGAAGAACTTGACTCCAAAGCCTTTGTGTTTGTGTTGAAACTCTATTTTTCTAGGTCAAACTCTACTTTTTTCAAGAAGCCTTTTCTGCTGTCACTTCCTCTCCTCTACTCCCATAGCATTTATTTATATCATTCATTTAGTCTTCATCACATTTTCGTTGTTGTTCAGTTGTTTTCAGTCGTGTCTGACTCTTCATCATCCTATCTGGAGTTTTCTTGGTAAAGATACTGGAGTGGTTTACTTTTTCCTTCTCCAGCTCATTTTGCAGATGAAGAAACTGAGGCAAACAAGGTTAAGTGCCTTGCCCAGGGTCACAAGCTGGTAAGTGTCTAAGACCAGATTCGAATTCAAGAAGATGAGTCTTCTTAACTCCAGGTCCAGCACACCATCCACTGTGCCACCTAGCTGCCCATGAGTCCTATAGCCTTAGCTAATTACTTCCCTCTTCACTGGTATTACTTACTCACTGAATAGGAGGCTATTGTGTTTAAATGATTCTCAGTATCTCATAAGAGCTTTAGAAATAGGTTTTAGTACTGTTGATTATTAACTTTGTGACCTTGGGCAAGTCACTTAACTTTTCTGAGTCCTAGTTTCCTGATCTGCAAAATGGGGATAGTACTCTTCTCTGTCTACTTCTCAGGGCTATTATAAGGATCAAATTATGAGTATCAAATCAGGAAAGTGCTTTGTAGATTATGAAGAGCCATACAATACTGAATTAAGATTATAAATTAAAGACAGTAAACTCAGGGACAGTCCCAGTGAGTGCTGTAACCAAACACCAAGTTGGGTAAGTACATTCTTAAAACTATTATTTCTCCCCTCCTTCCTACTTCCCATCTAAATTCAAGTACTAAGAAAAGGAAGTCAGGAAACCATAAAAGACATTTAAATCTCCATAGATGAACTCTATAATTTTATTTACTTAAAAGGGGAAATTACTTAAAACAAAATAACAGACTTTTATTGAATTTTGTATTTATATTGTTTTAAGATCAAACTTAAAAGGAAAAAAAAACAGATGGGAGTCTGTAGCCACAGAAAACAGGAGATAATTAGATTGCTGTGAATGTAAACCTAGATTTTCTGAGTCACCTTCTTGAAAGTCTTGTAGGATGGCATAATGGTAAGAACACAAGATTAGTAGTCAGAGAACCAAGGTTTAACTATCATCACTGTCATCTATGTGCCTGTAGACTTTTTCCTTCTTAGACAACTCACTTGACCTCACTGGGCCTCAGTTTCCTCATATGAAAAATGAGGATTTTGGACCAAATGACCTCTAAGGTCAGCTAGTAAATATCTGAAACTAAATTCAAATTCAGGTCTTATTGATTGTAGGCCTAGAGCTCCCACTGTACTACTTCCACACAAGTTGAGGGGTGGCATTATTTAAAAGTTGGGGTAGCCTTGTATTTAGAACTGCTAAATGGAAATAGAATGTCAGAATTGAAAGGAGTCTCAAAGGTCATTAAATTGAACTTGTGCTTTAGCAGGACCCCTTTGCTGGTCCTCCAGGCTCTATTTGAAGATTTTTAGCAATGCAGAAGCCACTATTGTCTGAGGCAATCCATTCTACCATTGAACATCTATTTATGTTTGAAAATTTTTTTCTAAATCTACTTCTGAAACTTCTATCCTTTGTTTCTAGTTTTGCCTTCTTTAGCCAAGCAGAACCAGTCTAATCCCTCTTCTACATGACAGTCCTTCAAATACTTTAAAATAGCTATTGCCTCCCCTCTTCTAAATTTTCCTTTCTCCAAGTTACTTCTGAAAATCTTCTCTGGCATGATCACTGTCCCGATCCTTCAGTAACCTGTCTACCCTTCTGTGAACATGTGCCAGTTTCTCAATGTTCTTGAAATGTGACAGGTGGGATCTGACCAGAGTAAAGTAGAGAAAGCCTATCACCCAGAACACCCCCTACCCTACCTCTACAGGCACTGTTCTTCTCTTAGAGGAAGCTAGATGGCACATTGAATAGACTTTTGGACCTGAAGGCAGGAAGACCTAAATTCAAATCCAGCTGTGGACATTTAATAGCTGTATTACCAAGGAAAAGTCACTTAAACACTATGTCTCACTTTCCTCATCTGTTAAATGATAATAATATTAATATTAATGGCATCAAGCAATTAATTAATTATAATGATATGATAATAATGATATTAATAGCACCTACCCTTCCCTTGTTGTGAGGATAAAATAACATTTTAAAGATACTTTGTAAACCTTAAAGCACTATATAAATGCTACCTATTATTATTTTTATTAATATAGCTTAAATTCAATTAGCTCTTTTGGGGCAACCATATCACACACTTGATTCACTTGCCTTACAGACCACTAAACACCACCCCCCATATGTTTTGCATGAACAGATATTTAGTTTTGTCTTCTTCATTCAATGCTTACATACAGAATGAGATTTTGAATTTTAGATTTTCTGATTTTGTAGAAACCAAGGGTAAAGTATTTTATCTCTGCTGGAGACATTTGTGTCTATTAAATTTCAGCTTCTTAAAGTCTCAGGTAAATATGTCATGATTGGTTATGAAATCCTGAATTTTCCAAAGGCAAGTAGAATGTCATCCTTGGCTATCATTGTCACAGACATAAGAAAATGCAGACCAGCAATTCTGGAAAGCTCAGTTGTCTAAGGGGAGGGCTCCTTAAGAACTCCTGTCTGCCTAATTGCCTAGGTCAGGGCTGGGAAAAGAGAAGACATTTAACACATATTTACAAAATTAAATTGCTTCAGAGACCCTGAATATAGGTAGAATATAAAGTCCATACTTTAACATTTATATCCTCACAACCTAGCCCAATGCCTGGCATATAGTAGCTGCTAAATAAATGAATGAATGAATAAATGAATGAATAAACAAATGAATGCATTGATTGAATAAATGATTGAAAATAAATGAATGAATGAAAAAGCATTGATGAAATGCTTATATTGTCAGGAATTATCATAAAGCCTGCGGATATAAAAACAAGTCAGTTAATACCATTTCTTGTGCTCAAGGAGCTTATATTCTAATAGGAGAAAAGACAATACGTAAGGGTAAGCAGGAATTGGAAAGGGGAGGTAGGTGACATGGTTTGGCAGTGGCTGGGAAGTGACTTTTTTCTGGACAGCATAAGCAACAGCTCACCTTTCAGATCTTGGGGCAGAGTCCAAGTTCAGTTATGGATAGGCTGGATTTCTTGCTTATTAGCTTCTGGATGCAACTGAAAGTTTGATGGGCAAGAAATGACTTAATCATTAGGGTTATTATAGTCTACAATTGCAGAAAACGAAGACAAATCCCCCTTTCCCTAGGAAAGTAAGAAAGAAAATATACTGGTCTTCTTTTTGCCTAGGGCAGCTAGGCGTGCAGTAGATAAAGTGCAGGGCCTGGAGTCAGGAAGATCTGAATTCAAATCCAGCCTCAGACACCTATTAACTGCATGATGCTGGGCAAGTCACTTAACCTTGTTTGCCTCAGTTTCCTCATGTATAAAATGAGCTGGAGAAGGAAATGGCAAACAGCTCCAGCATCTCTGTCAAGAAAAAAAATCCCAGAGGGATCCCAAAGAGTCAAACACAACTGAAAATGACTGAGCAACAAGTCTTTGTGTTGGCTTTAAAGGCTCTTCTAGCCTGGCCCTGATAGTCATCATCCAGGGGAGCAAACTTTGTGGAGATGTGGCCTGGTAATGCAGGCCCTGTCTCCTCTGACCTGGAGCAAAATGTTCTCAGCACCTCAGTCCTCAGGCACTGTCCGGGTTCCACGTAGGAGACAAATATAATTTTATCAATGGAAATGATCTTGAAGAAGATTCACTACCATCAGCTTTGTCACTAAGGACTTTTGACATAATTGAAATCTATATGTATTGTCTTGCCCGTTTGAAGGTTGTTTAGCTTTTCTCTTTGTATCCCCAGCATTTAGTACAGAGCTTTGCACATAGTAAGTGCTTAATAAATGCCCATTCCTTCCTCCCTTCCTCCCTCCCTCCCTTCCTTCCTTCCTTCCTTCCTTCCTTCCTTCCTTCCTTCCTTCCTTCCTTCCTTCCTTCCTTCCTTCCTTCCTTCCTTCCTTCCTTCCTTCCTTCCTTCCTTCCTTCCTTCCTTCCTTCCTCCCTTCCTCCCTTCCTTCATGTGATTAGGGATATTTACATTGTCCCGTTCCAGTGAAGGAGATCGCATCTGAAAAATATACACAACTCCTCATAAGCAGGCTAGCTTAATGCTAAGGATTTAATTTTCTATCTCTGTCTATGTTCTTTAGGTGTTGAACCTGAATGCAAAGATATCACTGCTAAATTACAGTATGTGAAGATTGGAACCTGCAAGTCGGAGGTGGAAATCAACATCCATTATTGTGAGGTAAAGCGAGGGTGTAGAGGCTGTAATGTTCAGAGACTCAGCTGGAATCCCCATCCCATCATGGGGGTGAAGGTGGGGGTGGGGAGAGTTTGGCCCTATTTGATCATCACTGTTGAGAACAAGGCCTACATCTCTCAAGGGATGTGGAAACTGGGCATGAGAAACTGGGCTAGGATTATTTGGGTCCCTGAGAAAGGGTAGAGCGAAGGCTTCATAACTGCCTTGAAATTAATGGAAGGAGGGTGGGGGAACACATTTCTCTGTATCCCTTGAAGTTAAAACAAGGTTAATATTGCCCTAAGAGTGATTGAAGTGAGGTATATGGTCAGACCTATTAAACATGGAAATGAATGACTGAAGAGGCTTGTGACCTTACCCCAGAGATCTTTAGAAATAGGATAGAGGTCTTCTATTTTCCTGGGAAAAGTATTGTCTTACTTGAAAGCAAGTATTATCTGTGGATGCTACAGTTATCATCCTGACCCCTTCTTGTTCCTTATTTTAGGGTAAATGTCCTAGCAAGGCCATCTACTCCATTGATTTCCAGAATGTACAAGACCAGTGCTCATGCTGCTCCCCAACAGAAATAGAGCCTGTAAGGGTTCCCCTACAGTGTACCAACGGCTCTGTGATATACCACGATGTTCTCAATGCCTTGAAATGTCAATGTTCCCCCAGGAAATGCACCACATGAAGCTCTTTAGCAGTGGAGGAGGGGACCCGCATTTGCTTGCTGCTGGAGAAACCAAGCCTTTGGTTCCTCTTTACCTCCTTGGGACTGCTTCTCAGCCTTTTTGTACAGTGGTCCCCTTTCCCCCATAGTACCACAATAAAGTCATGTACCTTATCTTGCAAAGGGTTCAATAACTTTTCTTGTTACATTGGGGGATTGCTTTGACTGGGGAAGGATTTGAGTTGGGGAAATGGACAAGGAGACCAAGCCTGACCTATCTGTAGTCTGTATGCGTACTTTGTGGGTATATGAGTGGTTCTGAGAGGCTTCCATAAAGTAGTCCATATTTGTTCATGGGTTGCCTTCCTTAAGCCTACAGGAACCCAAGGTATTATTACACTGATTACCCAGCAAGAGTGTCATATGTTGGTCAAGTAGTAGTGCTATACTTAAGGTCTCTTTGGTTTGTATAGTCATCCTGACAAACTGCATAACTCTGGGTGCTCAGGTGGGTTGGGGGTAAAGCAAGAGTTAAAATTTAGTGGTTAGAATCTGAATCTAGATTAGAAGATGATAAATTAAGGCAAAGCAGAGGCAGGAAAAGAATCATTGGAAAATACATGGCTCTGCTTTTACCCCACATCTGGGTTTTCCCTTCAGACACCCCTTTCCCACAGGTCCCTCCCCCACACATTCATAGGATACCATTACTCAGTTCACTGTGGCCACGTGACTTATTAGACATAGGAAAAAATACTTGGAAAAATTTTAACAATTGGAATCCACATAGAAGCCTCTATCCAACCTCACCTAGAAACTTTCTCCTGTTTGCCCTCCCAGCTCCTTTTTTTCCCCCCAGGTTACTTGAGGAACAGTCCCAAAGCACTCTACCTCCATGGAGCATGAGAAGGATCCAGGGAAGAAGCTACAGGTGTTGGACCCTACCTCAGGGTTGGGACTATAAACCCAGGGGAGCAGAGAAAAGGTGCTTAACTCCTGGTTTATGGCTCTGGGTCATGGACCAGGCCAGGGAAAGCGAGGCAAGGGCAGTACAAAGGACAGGCCACACCTCCCACACCCTCCCACCTTTCTCTTCACCCCACAAATTTGCCAATCTGTCAGTTGACAGCCATTGATCCAATTTTGCTTCCACATTCCAATCACCCTAGATGGAGGCACAGGTTGTTCCCACCAGCAACTTGGAATCCCATTTTCAAATCCTGCTTCTAATGACTCATGTGATAAAAAAGGATCTTTCAGGTGAGTTGGGGTGTTTTTCTGCCCGTCAGGTCCCCTGTGACTGACAGGCAGTGACTCTTAAGGGCAACCAAAGAAGAAGTGAATAGCCCTACACTCCTATGTTTTCATGACTAGGTCCAGGCACTTTTCAGGGTCTCCCCAATCTGTTTTTCTCTTGTTAGGAATTTCTGGTAACTCTCCCCTTTGCCACGTCCAACAGACATAAAACATTATTAGACCTACCCCATAGCAGTGAGATTTGGGTTAAATCTTAATGTTTTGTGTTTTGGTAGCAAGAGACAAAATTTGGTGGGTCATTCAGGTATTGGCCTGTGTGGTACTTGTTTCTCTGAGACCAAGCAGAAATAATAAACTAACAAATAATAACAACAATACTAATGGCTAATGTTTTTATAGTGCCTACTATGTGCCAAGCAGTGTGCTATGTGCTTTACAGTTATCATATTTGATCTTCACAACAACCTTGGGAGGTAGATATTATTATTCCCATTTTTACAGATGAAGAAACTGAGACAAACAGAGTAAGTGACTTGTCCATGGTCATATAGCTATAAGTGTCTGAGGCAGGATTTAAACTCAGGAAGATGAGTCTGCTAGACTCTAAACCACCATTCTATCCAATTAGTCCAATCCTTTCCCACTGGACCACTCTTCAAATACTTAGTGATAGCTACCATGTCCCTAGGGGCAGCAAGGTAGCTCAGTAGATAGAGTGTAGGACCTGGAGACTAGAAGACTCCTGATTTCACATCCAGTCTCAGATACTTACTAGCTGTGTGACCTTGGGTAAGTCACTTCACTCTGTCTGCCTCAGTTTCCTCATCTGTAAAAGGAGTTGGAGAAGGAAATGGCAAATCACTTCAGTATCTTTGCCAAGAAGACCCCCAATGTAGTCACAAAGAGTCAGAAACGATTGAAAAATGATTAAGCACCAAGAACCATATTCCTCAGCAACTCAAACTTCTTCTCTGAGTTCTTTCAATTCATATTATTACGAGTCTGAGTTCCACTAAAACCTCTGACTCTTTCATGAGTTCCTGTATAGTTATGCTTCTTTTTCAAGTGGATTTTTTGAACTCAGGTGAACATTTGAAACCCAATATAAACATTTACCCCTCCTTGGGGAGGGGGAGGACTAAACACTCTCACACAAACCTTTATCTTTCACTTTCTCTATCACCTACTGTTTACATTTATCTTTATAAATTCTGTCTTATTTCATGTGACCCAATGTTCTAGCTTTTCCAGATATTTTTGGTTACTGATACTCTCATCCAACTGCTATCTGTCTCTTTGAGCTTTGTGTCATATACTAATTGGATAAATATGCCCATTTATTATTTTTTTTTGTCAAAGCCTAGAGCCAAGAATATAACTCTGGCAACCCTATCCAAGATGTTTTTTTACAACATTAACCCATTAATGATTGCTCTTTGGATCCAGTCAGTTAACCAGTTCTGGGTCCACCTATCTGATTTTCTAGTTCACATGCCTCCATCTTGTTGGCAAGAATAGCAGGCAAGACTTTGTCCACTGCTTTGTAGAAATCTAGACAAACTCTGTAACATACTCCTGATCAGTCTAATAAGTATAAAAAGAAAATAAGGTTGGTCTTGCATTTTGTTCTTGATGAAACCACTCAGGCTCTTCCTGATCAACATTCTCATTTTTATGTCCATTAAATATCATTCTAAAATTTTAGAATTTTTCCATGAACTGAAATCAAGCTCATAGACCTATAAAATACTCTCTTCTTTCTTTGGAAAATTGCCCTTTCCCAGCCGTGTGGATTTTCTGTTCTCCATGATCTTTTCAAAATCATCGATTGTGACTCAGCAGTCACATCTGGCACATCTTCTAGTTCTTTGGAGTGGAGTTCATCTGGACCCAGTGACTTGGATTCATCAAGGGCAGCTCAGTGTTCTTTTGCTATCTACCTACATATTTCTAGCTTCAACTTCCAATTAATCATTGTGATTCTGTCCTTTCCAAGTGCAAAGATTATTCTTTTTGGCAGAGAAAATAGAAGCAAAGTAAAAATCCATCAGCTCCATCTTCTTTGTGTCATCCATTATCATCATCCCATCTATACTGGGCAGCAAATTTTCTCTCTTTGATTTTCCTTTTTTCTCTACAATGCTTTAAAAAACACTCCTTTTTGTTTTCCTTCAGTTTCCTTGCCAACCTAAACTCATTCTGAGCTTTAGAACTCATTACACTATTCTTACAGGACTATGACATGCTTTTTTATACATCATCTGATACCTGCTTTCTTTTCCTTTTTTGATTTATGCCTTTTTAAAAAAAATCTGATTTCTCTGTGCATCTTGTTCAATCTTTTTCTTCCTCATCTGATTTTTTTAAATTTATGTCTTCAGTAATTTCATTCTTGAGAGTTTTCCATTCCATGGAGGCTGATTCTCAGTATAGAAATTTGATCTAAGGGACCCTATTTAGCCTTTCTCTATGCCTTTTAAATCTGTTCACCAAATATCTAGGGTACATTTTAGCCTATGACCATATTTTTTTGTACTTTTCTATCACAGATTTTAAAGTGGTGTGGTTACCTTCCTAAAAGGTTTCTGTAATTTCTGCTTCAACTGTCAGTTTTCTTTGTTGGTTCCTTCACCTTTTGAAGGATGAAATTGTCATTAAGGTAAGGCAGGAAATAATTAGCTGATCTGCTTTTGGCAAAGAGAAAGAGAATGCTCCAGCAGATTTACAGATAATTAAGGTCCCCTATCACTGCTATTTCATATCTCTGTGTCAGACTTCTAATGTGTTTCCAGAACTTACATGTTTCTACTTTCTTTTTAAAAAAATGTTATTTATTTATAACATTCTTTTCTTCTTAATTTGAGTTCTAGATTTTCTCCTTCCCTTCCACCACTCCTCCACCCACCAAGAGGCAAACAATATATCAATTATACATGTGAAATCATGGAAAACATATTTCCCTATTAGCCATGTCACCAAAAAAAGGTGAAAAAATTGTACTTCAGTTTGCACTTAGAATTTATCAGTTCTCTCTCTGGAGGTGGGAAGCATTTCTCATCATGAATCCTCTAGAATTGCCTTGGATTATTGTAGTGATCAGAGTAGCTTAGTTTTTCACAATTGATCATCATTATAATACTACTATTACTGTGCACAATGATCTTGTTTTTCTTACTTCACTTTTTGTCAATTTTTGTAGGTCTTGCCATTTTTGGGAGGGCAATTACCCCTTACCTATCATTTATTATAGCACAATAATAATCAATTTGTTTAGCCATTCCTCAATTGGTGAGCATCCCCTCATTTTCCAATTCTTTGCCACCACAAAAAGCTGGCATAAAATTTTTATACATATAGGTTCTTTTCTTTTTATTTGAACTCTTTGGGTGTGCAGATTTGGTAGTGATATTACGGGATCAAAGAGTATTTGCAATTTTGTAACCTTTGGGGCATAGTTCCTGATTATTCTTCAGAATGTTTGGATCAGTGGTTTTTCTAATGAAGTATTTCACATTTTCTCTTATTAGTTTTCATTTGCTTAACTTTGCTTTATTGCTTCTTGAAGTCCCATGGAGTCATTATATTCCAGTTCCCAAATTCTAATTTTTAAAGAATTATTTTCTTCAATGCACTTTTGTACCTCTTTTTCCATTTAGTTAATTCTGCTTTTTAAGGAGGTCTTTTCTTTAGCGAATTTTTGTGCTTCTTTAACCATTGAGCCACTTTCATTTTTAAGGTGTTATTTTCTTCAGTATATTTTTTGCCTTTTTTACCAGGCTGTTAATTATCTTTTCATAATTTTCTTGCACCACTCTCATTTCTTTTCTCAAATTTTCCTCTACTATTCTTGTTGAACTTGTGCCCAATTAGCATTTTTATTTGAGACTTTGCTTGTAGCTGCTTTCATTTTGTTGTCTTCTTCTAAGTTTATATTTTGGTCTTCCCTGCTACTGTGGTAGCTTCTTGTGGTCAAGTTCTTTAATTTTTTTGTTGTTTGCTTATTTTCCCATTCTATTTCTTGATTTTGAACTTTATATTAAAGTTGGGTTCTGCTTATCCAGGAGTGGGAGGCACTTTGTCAAGTGTCAGGTTTTGTATGCTATTGCTTTTAGAGCTAGTTTTGGGAATGTAAACATTTTTGATGTTTCCAAAGTAGTGTGATCCTGGGAGATGTATAGCTACTCTCTTCCTGGCCAGTAACATGGTCCCCTGCTGCCACAAGAACTAGTGCTCCTGTTGGCCTTTGAACTTAGACTAGGACCCCTGCTTTCTTGTGATGGACCACCACCACACCTCTCTGCCATGGAACTGTGACCCAGAACTACATATGGGCAAGATAGTTGCCAATCAGTGCCAGCTATACCCAGTGTCAGCAAAGGGTTCCCTGTAACCTCTTTCTGACTTGTTGTCCAATCGTCTTTCTGTCTCTTGGCTGAGAGCTTTCAAAGCTGCCACTGTTGTTGCAGCTCCTCCAAGTCCTACTGCTTGTATTTCTGCTGTGCTGGCATTCCCCAGCCTGCACCCAGTGTGAGATTGCAGACCTCTCCTATGGATCTACTAAGTTGTCTCAGGCTGGAAAAGATGTCTCCTTATGAACTTTTGTTGGCACTGCCGCTCCAAAATGAGGTGTTATTTTAAAGTTATTTGGAGAGAAATGGTGGGAAAGTTCAGTCTATACTCTATCATCTTGGCTTCCACCCCTTTCCTTTATAGGATTTACAGGTCATCTATGGTATACTCTGATGAGAATATCATTTCTGCTAAATCTACCACTGATTTTCATCTGTCCATGATACCTCACTCTTTTGAATCCTAGTGGTGTTCATGTCCTGCAGGGCAAATGGCTCCTGGACCCAGGAGGTCCCAAACTCTTGAGTTTCCAAGCTAGCTAGCTAGCCTAGAAACATCCATCTTAGGACTACTGTTTTGCTCAGGAAAAGACGTAAGGATAGAAAATACCTTAAGGATTTGACATTCACCCTCAAGCACATGACCTCACTGACTTTGCTGCTACCTGCCCTAGGAGGAAAATAGGGGAGAGAGGCCCCCTTCCTTCTTGTTGGAAGTTCAAGGGACAAGCTGCCTGAGTTACAAACAATATACTCCAGAGAAGAAAAGAGCAGCAGAGAACACAGTTACACTTTACTAAGTGGTCTGCTCCTCCTGCTTCAAAGGCCAATTCTCTTTGATAGCCCTCCCAATGATTGTGACCATGGCAACCACAAGGTGTCGTTTCATCATGTCTGTACTTAGCAAGGATCCAGGATGCAAAGCCATCCCCACAAATGCTCCATGGTATGACCTGAGTCCAGGAGATCTGGGGAGTTCCCCCATTACTGCCATTACAAAAATTTCCCTTCAAGTCCTGTTCAAATGCATCAAGATAATATTAGACCTAACAATGATTTCTCAGAGGTTATGCTATTATAACAAAAATATATAAAGATGGATCTGGCCGCACATCACAAATACCATCTACCTACTAAAGAGCGGAAGACTTTTGATCTGCATGAATGCAATATCCACAATGATGACATGGCTGATCCTAGAAATACTCTTTGGTTTAGCAGCTTATTTAATTATTAGAGCATCTTGGGCTCTTATACTCCATAGGATGAAAAAGAACCTCTAGCTTCAATCTCATCCATTCCCCTGTTCTCCGGGCAGTCATGCACTTCAGTCATCACAGAGCCAGACGGCACTGACTCGAGAGGATTCTACTCTTCCTCTTTTAACCTGTTAGTGTCTTAGAAACGGACAGTCTACAAGTTCTTCCTGATACCTGACTTCTGTCTTGCAGACCCAGCACCCTTCCTTTCCTGCCTCTCCTTGAAATTCACCCAATTTCCTCATCTTCTTCCTCCCCTCCCCCGCCCCTTCCTGCTTCATTATTCAGCACTAGAGAGGATCAGGTCAGGGTAGAGACTGGGTCTGAGTAGGGGCCCCATGAGGGTAATCTGCTATTATTGCCTTGGGAGGAACGCCTCTCCAGGTGGTCAATGATCCACAAGATTCTGATGGATTACAATCAGCTAGAATATTCACAGTGGGATGAGTTGTAAGGGGAGTCCGGGGGGGAGGGGGAAGCAAGCACAGAGGAGGGGACTGACTGGAGGTTTCCTTTTCTCCCCCTCCAGCTTTGCAGACTTCAGTGCTCAATCCGTAGGGAAAGAAGCCAGCATCCACAGGGACCACTTACCCTGCCCACGTAGAGTCTGTGCTCCTGGGGTGCTGAGCAGGAGGGGCTTTCTATGGCCCCTCTGAGCCAGCAGCCCCGGGAAGGGGAAGGGAGAGGAGGGAAGACAGGAGAAAAAAGGGGGAAGGGGGCGGGGTGGGAAAGGGGAGGAGGGGGAGGAGGCAGCGGCGGTGGCGGCAGCTGTAGGGGCTGGGGCGGGCTAGTCCTGAGCAGGTTGAGCCGCGATGGAATTAGCCTCGCTGAGATAAACCGGCACAGTCCCGCCAGCAGCTAGGCTATCTGGTTTTCTCAGACCAGTACCCCGCTGTCCAGCACCATGGCCACCAGGGCGCATGGTGAGTGTCCTCTGGGCACAGCGCAGACTGGTGAGTGGAGGGGTACCGGGTGAAGGGAACATTCCCTGTCCTGGGTTGGGGAGGAGTCTGAATCTGGGCCAGCAGGTGCAACAAGAAATTACAGTTGGCTGGGCAATGGGGAATGGAAGAATTCCTGGGGATAAGTTTTAGGAAGGAGAGGATGCACTGCAGGGAGGGGAGGGTGGAGTGACAGGGTAGGGAATAGGAATATAGCAATTGTTTTGGTTGCTTGAGTTAACCTTCCAAACTTCAGGACCTGTGAAAACTTGGAGGATAGCCCTTGTGTTGGGTAGAATGAATGGGGTTCTGGTGGGATTCCTAGGACTCGCAGACCTATGCCTCCCCTAGGGGGAAATTGTGAAGTATATAAAGCTTGTTTTAGCCCTCTTTCCAAGCTCCTCCCAGGTCCTACCCGCCTCCCTCCCTTTTAGAAGTTGCAAGATTCCACTCTATCTACTGTCCTGATCTGCCCCCCACCCTGTTGCCCCAAAAGACACTTTAGTGGGGAGACTTTGTCAGTGGTCATTTGAATTTAAACTATGATTGCTTTCATTTGTAATTATAGAATGGTAAGTCTTGTCACCTGTTCAAGTAATTTCAGGTTCTGACAGACTGAGGAAGTATGTGTGTGTGTGTATGTATGTATATGGATGTATGTATGTGTATGTGGGGTACAGGAATTCTGAAATCCCAAGCATAGACCACCACCTCCCTAAGGCTGCTCCTTCGGGGGACCATCGCTTTTATGGCCTTGTTTCCTGTTCTGTCAACTGGCATGAATTAGGTAGAGAGAAGGCCATGGGGTATGTGACACTTCTCAGATTCATTTCTCACTAAGTCTTGGTGCTCTTGTGGGCTCTACTGGAAAAGATTCTAAGGCACCTATGTGAAACTTTGCTTTACTTTGAGGTTTCTTGAGCCAGATCAGATTGGTCTTGGTGAAAAAGGTCTGATTTCATTCTAAAACACTCTCCTCTGTAGAGCAGGAGACCACTTGTGGCAGGAGGTTGGAGAGTGGGCTCTATGGGCAGAGTCCTGATCTTTCCTTCTGCTTATATCTTGTTGGCTTGTCATAGTGATTGCTTTTTGTCCTAAAATACACGAAGGTGACCCGAACAACTCTCTTCTCAGAATAGAATGTCCATGTTGGGAAGGATCTTAGAGGTCATCTCTTAGTGATGAGCTGAAGACCTAAGCACTTAAAGTGTCATGTTTAAGGTTATGTCAGTCACTGCTTTTCGACTGCACTTCTATCTTTGAAGATGCATATCTTTGGGTCATAAATTTTCCATTTGTGGAGCTGGCTGTTGGAGTTCATTTTTGTTCATTCCCATTTTCCTGAAAAAAGGGGCTTAGGAGACTGCTACTGTATGCCTTTCTTCATTCTTTTTGGCTCACACTTTCTCTGTTTGCTGGTCATCAGCACCTGAAAGTACTAGGCCCAGATTAGTGTCAGAGTATTTCATTCCATAAAAGATTACTAAAATACATGTATTTTGAACGTTTATGGGAAATGTTTACATTTTAAGAGTGGGGATAGAGGGCTGGAAAAAGTTCCTTAAAGTTAAACATGGACTGAAAATTATCTGGCCTTGTAAAGTCATCAGCCTTTATGTAAGTCTCAAAGTTGAAAGACCAGGTGAAAATAAGGCAATGACTCTGGAAGAAATGCAGTATGTTTAGCATTTTAATTCAATTAAATTCAATTAATTCAGCCATTTATTAAACACTTTCCACAAGCAAGGGACTGGGTATACAAAGACAAAAACCAGAGACACCCCGTGGCGCACATTGTGGAGGCTCTTAAATGAAAGGCTGAGAAGACTGTACTTTATCTTTCTTTATAGGGAGTCATGGAAGGCTTTTGAACATGTCAATAACCTTCTTGGTGTGAGGCACTCATGGTTGCTATTTTGATGAGGTTCATAAAGAATGCATAACACCAAGAGAAAACCATACCAGCTCACAGTCACTCTGAGCCCGAAGATGTCTATGCTGCAGTATAAGATGGGCTACTGTAGCTGGGAGGTGCTTGATCCTGTTAGGGACCATGATCCAGAGCTAAGTGACGCTTGACTCCCTGCCTTTTCTCTCATAATTGAATCTTTTCTGCCACAGGGAAAGTGCTGGAACTCACACACACACACACACACACATGTACACGCATGTGCATACTGTTTGATCATTTCTTTACAAGGTCATACCCTCCTCTTGGTAGTCCTTTGTAGGATTTTCTATCAATTGATTGGAAGCTTGGAATGTGTGGCATGAGCTTGTCACACTGATGGCTGAGGAAGAAGTATAAATTGTTGTCCTTCACATGTGTTCTTACCTGTGCCTTATGAAGATTATTTGGGCAGCTGGGGGAAGACTGATTGAAAAGGATGAGGGGAGGAGGGGAGCTGTAAGAAAAGAGAGTAGTTAGGAGTATCCCCTAAGTGAGAGATAATGAAGGCCTGGACTAGGGCTATAGGTATGTGAGTGGAGTCAAGGATCCAAGTATTTGAGACGTTGCGAGAGCAGAATAGATGAAACCTGGTAACTGATTGATGATGTGAATGTGAAAGACAGGGAAGAGTAGTCAGGAATGCCTCTATGGTTACAAACCTGGGTGACTGCTAAGTTGATGGCCCTGAACTAAAATAAGGAAGTTGGGAGGAGTGATATATTTTGAGGAGAAAATCAATTTGTTTGTGACTTTGTTGAGTTTGAGATATTGATGAGACAGACATCTTATAGCAAACAGTTGTAGAGGTCAAATATTCTTTAATTGTTGACTGAACTGGGATGGAAGTTCAGAAGAGCAATTAGGGATGGGAATAGAGTTTAGGGAATTATTTAGACAAAGGTGTATAAAATAGATGCTAATTGAACCTTTGGAAACAGATGAGATCACTAACAGAATGTTTGCAGCAAGAAGAGAAAAGGGCTCAGGACAGAGTCTTGGGGAAGATCTATTCCTTTTATTTTTTTTTTTATTTAATATTATTTCAATTTTTTCACATTTAAAGACAATTTTCAATGCTGATCTTATGAAAGATTTTGAGTTCCAAATTTTTCTTCCTCTCTCCTTCCCCATGACAGCAAGCAAATATAGATTCTACATGTACAATCATGTAAAACATTTTCACATTTCATAGTCATGTTGTGAAAGAAGGATCAGAACAAAAGGAAAGAAACACACTTCCTCCCCTCCTCCCCATAAAAGAGAAAATAGTGTGCTTTGATCTGCATTCAGATTCCATCAGTTCTTTCTCTGGATGTGGATAGCATTTCCCTTATGAGTCTTTTGGAATTGTCTTGGATCATTGTACTGCTGAGAAGAGCTAAGTCAATCATAGTTGATCATTGTACAGTGTTACTGTTACTGTGTACAATATTCTCCTGGTTCTGCTCACTTCACTCAATCATCAGTTCATATAAGTCTTTCCAGGTTTTTCTGAAATCCACCTGCTCATCATTTCTTATAGCACAATAATATTAAATTACATTCATAAACAACCTCTGGTTTAGTCATTCCCCAAATGATGAGCATCCTCTCAATTTCCAATGGGAACATCCATTCTTAAGGAGCAAGAGGGGGTGATGATCTAACAACGGAGATCTCTTGTGCTTATTGTTTTGTGAGAATGTGAAGTAGGACTAGTTTTGCTGTTATTAGTTTCCCAAGATAGTTTATGTTCTGTTAGTTAAAGAGTGGTAAAGCAGAACAGACACTAGAAAAGGAATAAAATGTAAAAAAAATATGAGTGAGGGTAATGCCCATTTTGAAGACTGGATGTGACCAAATTCTGGAGCAACTGTTCTTGTAAAGCTATTCAGTCCATATTGTCATGTGACAGAAAAGGTGAACTTTCTTCAGTCTTTATGTACTTTATGGTCAGCTTCCTGAAGGGTAATCAAACCCTGGTAAGATTGACTCACATTGCCCATACTTATAGGAAACTGATTTATAAAACTAGAGGTAATAATTTAATAATTGATAAGAGTTAATATAGTTCTAAAGTAACTGTATTCTTGTTTCTGCTCACTGCTGTCTTGGTCACTATTAAGGAATTGGATTAACAGTCAGTTAATCAATAGTCAATACAATTAAAAATTGTAATGCTGGTTGAATCCCATGGTTTTATCAGGTCAAAAGAACATATTTTTGTTTTCTGTCTAGAAGTGGGGTGGGGCCTGGTATATAAGTAAGTAGGAATCCTAATTAGTCTTTCTTGCTCCCCACTTACCCTGGGTCAACCTACTCCTTTCTTTGAGTGTGATATTCTCTCCATCTACTCCCTTGCCTCCTCCCCTTTGTGCTGTCGACCTGAAAGCTTGGTTAAGAAAAGGCAACAGGCTAATTAATACATACATTTTTATTCCCTTAAAGTTAATGAATGTGAATCATGGAGCTAGGAAAGTCCTGACTGACCCAGTATAGGAATGGTCAGGTTTAAATACATTTTACCATGAGAAAGGAACTTTCTTAATTGAATAGACTGTAAATTTAGTGAGACAAGACAATTAACAAGGTAATGTCAGTAGGAATTTATGATTCCAGGATATGTGAATTTCCTCTGTGTAGCATATGTCTCTATGACACACGATAAGGAGAAAATCCCACCATTCTGGGGGCAGGCATCCTGTCGTAAACAGGTCTTTGAAACTGCTGACACAGGCAAGGGCATTTTTAACAGAGTTGACAAAGTTTCATTTGAAATTATGACCCAGGATATCTGTGTTTTCTTTACCATTAACATGCCATAGGGAACGGAAAACATCCCATTATTCAAGATAGTGTAAAGGTCTTGTAAGGAAAGCTAAGTTAGCTCCATCTGGCTTTGTTGACATAGGAAGAGGCATTCTCTGAGTAAACTCAGAGAACAGACTATTAGGTCCAGACTCTTCTTAATTCATGTCTGGCCCTTATTAAAGTCTAAAATTTATATTAAATATTATCAGTGCATGCCATTACTTTCAAACCAATGCCAGGACAAATAGCAGAGACCCAGCCTCAGTGACATCACCCAGGCACTACCACGGTCACTGCTGACTCATTGGCTAGAAGAACCTTAGTACAGCTATTCTTTCTATCTTGAGAAGTTATAAAATGTATCAACAATTCTGAACCCCCAGACAGAGATTGAGTTTTGGCAAAATCCTTGAGGTTAGCAGACTCCAATTAACCCTAACAGTTTTTGGTAGCTATTTTGGCAGCTTATGAAACAAAGGAAATATTTAAATATGGAAAGGTAAACAAACTTTAAAGAAGCTGGGTGAACCTTTTACCCGTGGGAAAGCATTAGCCTCATTTTTTTTTTTTTCAGAGAGAGTAAAAAGTGGTGAAGGGAAATGAAGTATCATTAGCTCTGGTTTCAGAAATCCTAACTTGTTCTTTCAATAGAGAACCTCCCTAGTGTCTCAGGTCCTAGTTCTCTCTGTCAATAATGGCTCCTTCCTGATGCCTCCATAGATTTTACTCTCTTGTTTCTGAGTACTATCCTTTCTCTTCCTCCTCATAGATTCTGGGGTTATCCATACCTTAGTTTGGGAAGGGTTAGCTTGTCAGTTAAAGTCAAGGCTCACAAGGTGGTAGATTATGGATTGAAAAGGGAAATTCTAGGAACTCTTCCTTGAAACCAGCAGCTATTCATTTTCAAGCATCTTGTTATACCTGAAGTGACCATCAAATTTAACTACATACAAAAAAATTGCCTTGTTATATTCTGGAATTGGAAGGAACTTTATAGGAATCTTGTTTAATCTCTATATTAATAAAATCAGTCATTTGTAGAAATTTGATTATTTTTAATGAATGAATTTTTTTCTCCCCCCACCTTTCCCCATTAAAAAAGAAAGAAAACCAAAATCCTTGTAACTATTATACATAGTCAAGCAAAAATATTCCTATGTTGACCATGTCTGATATATGTGTGGATATATATATATATATATATATGTGTGTGTGTGTGTGTGTGTTTCTTTATCCTGAGTCCATGATCTCTGTCAGGAGATGGGTAGCATGTTTCGTCATAAACCCTCTAGACTCATGGTTGGTGATTGCATTGTTCAGAGTTCTAAAGTCTGTAGAGTTTGTCTTTACAGTGTACAAGTCATCATACTTATTCTGCTCACTTCATTTTATGTCAGTTCACACAAGTCTTCCCAGGTTTTTCTGGAACTTTCCCCTTTACTATTTCTTACAGTATGGTAGTATTCCATCAAATTCATATCCTATAATTTATTCAGCCATTCCCCGGTTGTTAGACATCCACTTAGTTTGTAGTTCTTTGCCTATATAAATATTTTCATTCATTTAAGTCTTTTTCATTTTCTTTAAGATTAGTGTGTGCCCACCCAAGGACTCCCAAAACTGTTGCATTTTTATGATGTATTGTTGTGGAACCGTTTCAAAGAATTCAGAGTCAGACCACCTCTAATTCAAGTATAGGCATTTATTGAGATTGATGCCTCTCATGAAGTGAACTAAGTTCCAAGAGGAATCGGAGACTTCAGAGATAGCAAAATGGATTTTTATAGGGTAAAAATACAATTACATAACAGAAATTATGAATATTAAAAAGGCAGGAGGGGTTTGTTAAAGGATTAGATAATGGGGGAGGGGTATCAGCCTCAATGAAACTGTGTATGCGGTTACACACAATCCATACTGAAAAACCCATGGAGGGGGTATGTATATATGATAACGATATTATAATAAACCTCTCTATGTCATAAGTTCACTCTAGGTCTGTTCTTTACTATTACTGTGTAGGTACCTACCTAGGGAAAGTTTCTTCTATTGTTTTGGGTTCCATGTACTGCTTGGGCATCCTGATGGTGATGCTTTCTGATTGGCTGAGTACTGTGGTCCTGTCTGAGACTAGATGGATGTAGTTGAGGTTGACTGCATGGATACATCTGCTGTTTCTGTGGGAAATATGAGGAATGGTCTGGGGGCAGCAGCTAGCTAGAGGCAGTGACTGGGATACCATCACATGGACACTCCTGCTCTTCTGTGAGAAATATGAGTTCATGGACACATCTGTTGTTCTAGTGAGCAGTGAGGTGCATATATGAGGAAGTTAGATTTTAGAATGGAGGGGGTAAGTGACTAGGTAGGGGCAATGGACCTGCTGTTCAGTGGGGCCTATAAGGAAATTAGAATATTGGGATGAAGGGAAGCTTTACTGGATTCCGTTACTCTTTTCTTTGATTTTTTTTTTTTTTTTTTTTTGTGGTATAGACCTAGTAGTAGTATTGCTAGATCAAGGGGTATGCAAGGTTTAATAATCTTTTTGGCATTGTTTCAGCTTGCTTTTGAGAATGCTTGGATTAGTTCATAACTTCACAAATGGTACATTAATGTACCTATTTTCCTTACAGTTCCCCTAGCATTGTATTTTCCATTTTTATCAGTTTTGCCTTCTGATGGCTGTGAAGTAGAAATTCAGAGTTGCTTTTATTTGCATTTGTCTAATTATTAATGATCTTGGAACTTTTTTCATATGGCTATTGATAAATTCCAATTTCTTCCTCTAAAAACTGTTTCTTTATATTTTTTAGCCACTTATCATTTGGGGAATGACTTTTAATATTATAAATTTGAATGTTATTTAAGCCATTGTTAAGTCCCTGCTGTGTGCCAACCACTGTGATAAGTGCTGGGGGATTTAAAGAAAGGGGGAAACTGGCCTTGCTCTTGAGTCTCTCACAGTCTGATGGGGACAGCTATGTTTAACAAGATACATACAGGCTAGACTGAAAAAAAAAATCAACGGAAGGAAGGCATTAATATTAAAAGGGATCAGGAATAACTTCTTGCAGAAGATGGGACCTGAAGAAGTAGAAATGAGGAGGGAGAGAATTCCAGACATATGGGAGTTCTTATTCAAAGAACAGCAAGGAAGCCAGTGTTACTGTATCACAGAGTATGTTTGGAGGGTGGGGAATTGTAAGGTGTAAAAGGATGGGAAAGGTGGGAAAGGGCCAAGTGATGGAAGGCTTTAAAAGTCAGAGGAATTCATATTTGATTCTGTGGCAACAGAGAGAAACTAGCTTTGATTGAAAGGACTGGGGAGGATGATGTGGTCAGACTTAATTTTTAGGAGGAACAAATTGACAACGGATTGATTTAAGCCATTGAGATGGTACAATGGATGCAGTCAGGAAGACTACATATCCAGCCTCAGATACTTCCCAGCTGTGTGACCCTGGCAAGTCACTTAATCTCTGTTGGCCTCATTTTCCTGAACTGTAAAATGGAGATAATAATAGTACTTTCCTCCTGTTGTTGTTACGAAGATCCAGTGAGATAACGTTTGTACAGTGCTTATCACAGTGCCTGTTGCAAAGTAGGCACTTAGCAAATGCCCATTCCATCCATCCATCCAACTGAATGGAGGATGGACTAGGGTGGGGAGAGACAAGGGAGGATGACCAACCAGCAAGTTGTTGTAATAGTCCAGGCATAAGGTGATGAGGGCCTGCACCAGGGTGGGTGTCAGTGTTAGTGGAGAGAAGGGGGACTATATGAAATGTTACAAAGGTAGAAACGGCAGGACTTAATAACTAAATGGGTATAGGGGGTGAGAATGAATGAGGAGTATAGGGTAATGTCTAGGTTGAGAGTCTAGGTAACTGGAAAGATGTACCTTGGACAGCAGTAAGAAAGTTAGAAAGCAGGGAGGGTTTTAGGGGAAAGATAATGAGTTTTAGATGTGCTGAGTTTAAGATGTCTATGAAACATTCAGTTTGAAATGTGAAATTGAAGGGTAAGGCTGGACAAATAAATTTGGAATCATTGGCATAGAGAGGATAGCTGGGTTCATGAGAATGGACAAGATCACCAAGTGAAATGGGTTGGGACATGAGAAGAGTCCAGGAAAGAGACCTGGAGTGATTTAATTGGAGCGATTTAGATGAAGATCCATCAAAGGAGACTGAGAAGAAATTGTCAGACAGGTAGAACCAGGACAGATCAATGTCATGAAAACCTAGAGAAAAGAGAGTACCCAGAAGAGAGTGAGCAACAGTGGAAAAGCAATTAGATTTAGTGATTAAGAGATCATTGGTAACTTTGAAGGGAGGAGTTTTGGCTAATGGTAAGATTAGAAGCCAGACTTCAGAGAGGTATGAGTGAAGGGAAAGGAAGTGAAAGCACCTATTGTAGACAGTCTTCTTAAAGAATTAAGCCATAAAAGTGAGAAGAGTTCTGGAATAATAGGAACTGATTGATCAGTTGAAGGTTTTTTTTGAAGATGGCAGAATTTTTTTAAGAGAACTTCCTGAGAAGATTTCCCACCCCTGGTTCTCTGATTTTCTTTAGTTTTATCTGCTTTAGTTCCTTTGTGCAAAAACTTTTTAATTTTATGCCATTGAAATTGCCCATTTTGTGTTCTGTGTTCTCTATTCCTTGATAATTTAGGGATCATGAATTCTTAGACCCTGTCCATAGATCTAATTTCTTCCTTGCTCCTCTAATTTCTTTATGATATCACTCTTTATGTCTAAGTTACATATCCATTTGGAGTGTATCTTGGCATATATTGTAAAGTCTTGGTTTATACCTAGCTTCTGCCAGAATGCTTCCTAGGTTTTCTAGCAGTTTTTGTAGTGAATTCTTACTCCCAAAGAGCTGGGATCTTTGAATTTATCAAACACTATGTTATTGTCAGCAATCCATGCTGGATAGTCCGTCCAGCTTCTGCTTGACCATTTCCAATGAAATGAAAAAAATTACTTCCAAAAGAAGCTGCTACTGTTCTTGTTTAGCCTCAGTTGTGTCTGACTCTTTGTGACCTCGTGGACTATAGCATTGCATTGCTGAGAATAGCTAAGCCATTCACAGTTTTTCCTTGAAAAATGTTGCTTGTTACTGTGTACAACATCTCCTGGTTCTGTTCACTTCACTATGCATCAGTTCATGTTAAGTCTTTCCAGGTTTTTCTGAAATCATCCCAGTTGTCTTTTCTTATAGCACAATAATATTCCATTCCCCAATTGGTGGATATCCCTTTGATTTCTGATTCTTAGTCACTTCAAAAAGAGCTGCTATAAATATTGTTGTAGAAATAGGTCCTTTCACCCTTTTTTTTTGGATGTCTTTGGGATATAGATAACAGTGGTATTGCTGAATCAAAGGGTATGCACAGTTTGATAGCCCTTGGGCATATTTCCAAATTGTTCTCCAGAATGGTTCAATCAGTTCACAACTCCACCAGCAGTACATTAGTGTAACAGTTTTCCCATATCTTCTCCAACATCCAACATTTTCCTTTTCTGTCATATTAGCCACTCTGATAGGTATGAGGTCATACCTCAGAGTTGTTTTAATTTTCACTTATCTGATCAGTAGTGATTTATAATATTGTTTCATATGACTATAGATAACTTATCTGAAAACTGCCTGTTCATGTCCTTTGGCCATTTATCATTTGGTGAATGACTTGTATTTTTATAAATTTGACTCAGTTCTTCATAGTTTGAGAAATTAGGCCTTTATCAGAGATATTTGTTGCAAAAATTTCCCCCCAGTTTTCTGTTTTCCTTATATTTTTGAACTTTTTAATTTTATGTAATCAAAATGGTCTATTTTATATTTTGTAATATTTTGTGTCTTCTTTGCTTCTAAATTCTTCCCTTATTCATAAATCTGACCTATAAACTATTCCATGCTCTCTTAATTTGCTTATGGCACACCCTTTATGTATAAATCATGTGCCCATTTTGACTTTATCTTGGTATAGGTGTGAGATATTGGGCCATACCTAGTTTCTGTCATACTGTTTTCCAGTTTTCCCAGCAGATTAAAGTAGTTAGTTTTTGTTCCAAAACTTGGATCTTTGGGTTTATCATATACTAAAATAATATTGCCATTTACTATGATGTATTTTGTAATTATTCTATTCCACTGATCCACCATTCTATTTCTTAGCTAGATAGTTTTGATAATTACTGCTTTATAATACAGTTTGAGATCTGATATGGTTAGACTACCTTCTTTCACATTTTTTTCATTGTTTCCCTTGATATCCTTTAGTTTTTGTCTTTCCAGATAAATTTTGTTATGATTCTCTAGTTCTACTAATTTTTTTTGATAGTTCAATTGGTATGGCACTGAATAAATAGATTAATTTATACAGAATTTTCATTTTTATATATTAACTTGGCTTACTCATGAGCAATTAATATTTTTCCAATTGTGTAGATCTGACTTTGTGTGAAAATTGCTTTATAATTCCATTCATATAATTCTTGGGTTTGTCTTGGCAGGTAGTCTTCCAAATATTTTATATTGTCTATAGTTATTTTAAATGGAATCTATCTCTTCCTGCTGGACTTTATTGGTAATAAATAGAAATGCTGATGATTTATGTGAATTTATTTTGAATCCTGCAGCTTTGCTTAAGTTGTTAATAATTTCAAGTAGCTTTTTAGTTGATTCTCTAGGATTTTCTAAGTATACCATGTAATCCACAAAGAGTGATAGCTTAGTTTCCTCATTGCCTATTCTAATTCCTTTAATTTCCTTTCCTTTTCTTATTGCTATAGCTAACATTTCTAGTACAATATTAAATAGTAGAGGTGATAATACACATCCTTGCTTCACCTCTGATTGTATTGGGAAAATTGCTAGCTTATTCTCGTTACAAATAATGCTGGCTGATGGTTTTAGATAAATATTACATCATTTTAAGATAAGCTCCATTTATTCCTGCACTCTCAAGTGTTTTTCATAGGAATATGTGCTGTATTTTGTCGAAAGTTTCTTCTACATCTTTTGAAATAACTATACAATTTCTGTTTATTAATGATATAGTCAGTTATGCTGATAATTTTGCTAATCTTGAACCAGACCTGCATTTCTGGTATAACTCCCACCTGGTCATAGTATATGATCCTTGTGATATATTGATGTAATATCTTTGTTAGTATTTTATTTAATTTTTTTGCATCAATATTCATTATGAAATTGGTTTATAATTTTATTTCTCTGTTTTGACTCTTCCTGGTTTGGATATCAGCATCGTATTTATGTCATAAAAGGAATTTGGCAGGACTCCTCTGCCTATTCTTCTAAATAGTGTATATAGTAGGATTAATTATATTATTATATTAATTATAATTATATATAATATATAATTATATTAATTATAATTAAATATATTATTATTAATTATTCTTTAAATATTTGGTAGAATTTTCTTGTGAATTCATTTGGTTCTGTGTATTTTTTTCTTAGGAAGTTCACTGATAGTTTATTCAATTTCTTTTTTCTAAGATTGACTTATGTATTTTATTTCTTCTGCTAATCTGAGTAGTTTATATTTTTGTAGATATTCATCAATGTAATTTAGATGATCAAATTTGTTGATATATAATTGGTGAATTCACCCCTTTCATTGTTGATACTAGTAATTTGGTTTTTCTTCTTTCTTTTTAAAATCAAATTAACAAATGGTTTATCTATTTTATTGGTTTTTTTTATAAAACCAGTTTCTAGTTTTATTTATTAGATCAATAGTTTTCTTTCTGTTTTGTTAATCTCTCTTTTGATTTTTCAGGATTTTCTAGTTTGGTATTTAATTTATTATTTTTAATTTGTTCTTTTTCTAGTTTTTTTAGTTGCATGCCCAATACGTTGATCTTCTTTTTCTCTATTTTATTGATGTAAGCAATTAGAGATGCAAAATTTTCCCCAAGTACTGCTTTGGCTGCATCCCATAAATTTTGGTATGTTCTCTTATTGTTTTCATTTTCTTTAATGAAATTATTGATCATTTCTGTGATCTGTTCTTTGACCCATTTGTTTTTTAGGATTAGATTATTTAATTTCCAATTAATTTTTTATCTCTTTCCTCTGGTGATTATTGGATGTAAATTTTACTGCATTATGATTTGAAAAGGATTCATTTACTGTTTCTGCTTTTCTGCATTTAGTTGTGAGGTTTTTATGTCCTAAAACATGGTCAATTTTTGTGTAGGTACTATGGATGGCTGACAAAAAAAAGGTATGTTTATTTCTATTCAAATTCAATGTTCTCCAGAGTTCTATCATATCTAACTTTTCTAAATTTTTTATTTACCTCCTTAACTTCTTTATTTTTTGTTTAGATTTATCTAATTCTGAGAGGGGAAAGTTGGTCTCCTACTCTATAGTTTTAATGTCTATTTCCTTTTGGAATGCATTCAATTTCTTCTAAAATACATATGCTATACCATTTGCTGCACATATTTTTTAGTATGGATATGAATCCATGTCTATGGTACTTCTCAGCAAGATATAGTTTTTTTCTTTATCCCTTTAAATAGATCTATTTTTGCATTTACTTTTTCTGAGATCGTGATTGTTAACTCTGCTTTCTTTGCTGTAGCTGAAACATCATAGATTTTTCTCCAGTCCTATATGTGGACTTCACCATGTGTGTATATCTGTTTTAAATGTGTTTCTTGTAAACAACATATTGTAGGATCCTGTTTTTTAATCCCTTCTACTATCCATTTCTCTTTTATGTGTGAATTCATCCCATTCATATTAATAGTTATGATAACTAATTGCATTTCTCTCCATATTTCCCCCTTGTTTATCACACCTCTCTCTTACACCTCACCTTTTCCCTCCTCACAAATGTTTTACTTCTGATTACTACTTTCCTAGTCCACCCTCCCTTTTATTAGCACCCCCTATCCCTTGTATTATCCTCATTCCCTTTTACTTCCTTATAGGGTAAAATAGATTTCTATATCCAAATGAGTGTGTGTGTTAATCCCTTTTTGAGCCAGTTTTGACAAGAATAAAGTTTTAGCTTTGCCTACTACTCCCCCTTCCCCTGTCTTCCCGTCCACTATCATAGCTCTCATTCCTCTTTTACATGAGATAATTTACCCCATTCAATCTCCCCCTTCCTTCTTCTTCCACTGCAATTTTCTTTTTCACCTTTATATTGTTTTTTTGGGTATCATCCCATCAAAGTCACCTTATATCCACACCCTATGTCTGTATATACTCCTTCTAATTGCTCCTATAGTAATAAAATTCTTAAGAGTTATAAATATTATCTTGTCATATAGAAATATCAACAGTTTAACCTTGTTGAATTTCTTATATTTTCTTTTTTGCTTCTTTTTCTTTTTTTTACCTTTTTAATATTTCCCTTGTGTCGTGTATCTAGAGGTCAATTTTTTTATTTAGCTCTAGTTTTTTAACTAGAAAATCTTGAAAGTTCTCTTTTTTGTTAACTATCTATTTTTCCCCTTAAAAGATTATATTCAGTTTTGTTGGGTAGGTAATTCTTGGTTGTAATCCTAACCCCTTTGCTTTCTTGTATATCATATTCCAAGCCCTGTGGTTCTTTAATGTGAAAGCTGCCAAATGCTATATAATCCTGACTGTAGCTTCACAATAATTTTCCTTTGATCTGTATGTTCTGGAATTTCACTATGATATTCCTGGGAACTTTTGTTTTGGGATCTCTTTCTGGTAGTGACTGGGGAATTCTTTCAATTTTTATTTTGCAGTCTGGTTCTAATATATCAGGGCAATTTTCTTTGATAATTTCCTGTTGTCTATTTTTTTTAATCATGGCTTTCCAATAGTTTGATAATCCTTATGTTATCTCTCCTGCATCTATTTTCTAGGTCAGTTGATTTTCCAATGAGAAATTTCACATTTTCTTCTATATTTTTACTTTTTTGATTTTGTTTTATCATATCTTGATGTCTCATAGAGTCATTAGTTTTCACTTGCACAATTCTAATTTTTAAGGGATTATTTTCTTCAGTGAGCTTTTGTACTTCCTTTTTCACTTGGTCATTTCTATTTTTTAGGGAGTTACTTTTCTCTGTAAATTTTTGTATGTCTTTTCCCATGCTATTGACTCTTTCTTCATGATTCTCTTGCATTACTCTCATTTCTTTTCCCAATTTTTCCTCTATTTCTCTAATTTGCTTTTAAAAATCCTTTTTAAGCTCTTCCAGGAATTTTTTTGGGGCCTGAGATTAAATTATATCTTTGAGGCTTCACATGTAGTCATTTTGACACTATTGTCTTCTTCTAAGTTTATACCTTGATTCTCCCTATCACCATTGTAACTTTCTATAATCAAGCTCTTTTTTTTGTCTTTTGCATTGTTTCTGTCTTTTTTTTTTGTGACTGTGTTTTTATGTGAGAGCTGGACTCTTGTCCTGCACTATCCCAGGCTTTTTGTACTGGGGCTCTGTATCTTACTGTTGACTTTCACTGGACTTCAGAGCTTACATTCTTACTTTTTCTGGAGATTAGATTTCCCTTCTGACTTGTCCGGGGGGGGTAGGACCTCCCTCTTGACCTTCCCTGGGTGTGGAGTTTAGCTGCTGGTCTATTCTAGGGGGGTGGTATCTTGCTGCTGGGTTGCTATGGTAACAGAGTCTTTCTGGTGGTTGGCCCTGGATGAGGGATCTTGTTGCTGGTCTGTCCTAGGTGTGGAGTCCTGCTGCTAGGTTGCTAAGAAAACAGGATCTATCTGCTGTAGATGCCAGGGGAGGAGTCTAGTTGTTGACCAGCTTCAGGACAGGGCTTTCATACAGGTCAGCAATGGGGTCAAGGCCTCCCTAGTGGCTTGTGCTGGGGGGGCTGGGGTCACTTGGGTGAGTCCTTGCTGTGCTCCATAGACTGCTCACTTGCTTAGGGGTCTGATGGTTTGAAGAAGGGTGGGCTTTGATGGTAGATTGCCTCAGGCTCGGAGCCTTGCTGCAGGCCCTTCCTGTGATGCTGACTACTGTTCTTGGACCTCACTTTTCTCCTACCCAGTGAAATAGACCTTTCCTGGCAGGCTGGTAAGCATCTTTCTTACTCCTAGAGCAATTCTGATGTGATTTTCTAGTTGTTTGGAGGGAAATTTTGGAAGGTTTCAGAGGGTTCCTTCTTCAGTCTGCCATCTTGGCATTGGAAGTCCTATCATGCCCATTTTTGCGTGAAATATTCCCTTGATATCTGTAATTGTCTTTAAGAGATCTCTTGTCTTTCCCATTCTATAATTTTTCTTCTATGTTTTTGCATTGCTCATTTAAGAAAACCTTCTTATCTCTTCTTGATATTCTTCAGAATTTGATATTCAGTTAGGTGTATCTTTCCCTTTCTCCTTTCCCTTTTACTTTCCTTCTTCAGCTACTTGTAAAACTTCATCAGGTAGCCATTTTGCTTTCTTGTTTTTTTTTCTTTAAAATTTTTTTTTAATTGGTGCCTCCTGTACAATATTGTGAATCTCTGGCCATAGTTCTTTAGGTACTCAGTCTGCCAGTTCTAATCCCTTAAATCTGTTAATCACTTCTACTTCATATTCATAAGGAATATTATAATTCATAAGGAATATTCATAAGGAATATTATTTAGATCATACCTATACTGTCTGATGATTTTCCCTACTTTCTTCAATTTAAGTCTGACTTTTACAGTAGGAAGTTCATGATCTGAGCCACAGTCAGCTACAGGTCTTGTGCTTTCCTGATTTTATAGAGCTTCTTTACCTTTGGCTGCAAAGTATATGATCAGTTTGATTTTGATCATGACTATCTATCTGGTGATGTCTGTGTGTAAAGTCATCTTCTGGGTTGTTGAAAAAGAGTGTTTGCAAACTTCCATTTGTTTCTGCCTGGCTTCATTTTGTACTTCAAAGTCAAACTTTCCTGTTATTCCAGTTATCTTTTTACTTCCTGTGTAAACTTTCCAATAACCTCTGATGAATGTGACATCTTCGTTTGGTCTTATTTCTAAAACATATTGTAGATCTTCCTAGAATGGACCAACTTTGGACTCTTTGGCATCAGTGCTTGGAGCACAGACCTGTATTACTGTGGTGTTGAACAATTTCCCTTGGATTTGAATAGATATTAACTTGTCATTTTTGAGATTATACCTCTAGTACTCCTGATTGCATATTTAAATAAGACTGATTGTTTTTAGGAAATACCTCTTTACATTTAACCCAAATGTATTGCCTTGCCCTGTTTCCTACCACCTAACTTCTACTCTTCTACTGCCCTCTTGAGTAATTCAAAATGTGTAATACTCTTCCATGTGACAGTGAAATATTCAAATATTTGAAGACAGCTGTTATATGCCCTCCAAGTCTTTTCTTCTCCAGGCTAATGTAGCATTAGTTCTTGCAACCATTTCTCATGAGCTGGAAGGGATAGAACCATGACTTGGAAGTGGGAAGGGATCTCAGAGGACATCTCATTCAGTCCATTCATTTGGTAAAGGAGGAAGCTGAAGACCAGAGAGGCTGATTTGATGAAGGTTTAACAGGTGCTAGAGGCTAGATTTGAACTGAGATCCTCATACTTTAGAGTCAGTGATCTTGTGCCAACCATCTCATACTCCTTCCCCTCAATGCATTCTAATTTGTCAATACTGAACGTAATATTCTCAAATATAATTTTTTGGATCTGGGTATTCATGTTAAGCTACTGCATTTATTCTTACTGCCTCCCCTCCCCCATAATGGGCTCTGATCCAATTTTTAATTATATTTATTCTAACCTTTCCAATTTGAAGATCATTTTCTTTGATGGAAATCAAAAGTTGAAAATTAAAAAAAAAAAGGATTTGAATAATTCTGAATTCTGTCTTTTAATAACATTACACAATCATTCCCGGGTAGTAGGTACATTCTTTTCATCTTCTTGTTCAGAAGGTAACTTAAAAAATTCCTTTTCTTATGACTGTATTATTTTTTAGCCTTAACACATTTTGGGCATTAATGTTTCTAATATTATCCTTACATGTTCTTGCTACTCTTTTCCATTCATTCTTGGTTATGTGATTCTACTTCCATCATTTTCTGAATTTTCTTTTAAAATCTGACCTAAATACCTATTTAGTCACATTGATTTCTTTAGTGTAATAAAGGACCCTCTGGCTCAGGGAGGTTGAGGCATATTCTCCCACTAAAAGGGACCTGAATTCTAGGTTCACCTGGTTTGAGCTCAGCCTCAGGGAAGCCTGGCCTCCAAAAAGAGGAATCAAGTTCTTGTTCACACATCTGACTTTTTTTGTTCTTTTTTAATTTTTGTTTATTTATTTTTAGATTTTGACATTCATTTCCACAAAATTTTAGGTTCCAAATTTTCTCCCCATCTTTCCCCTCCCCCACCCCAAAACACTATGCATTCTGATTACCCCTTCCCCCAATCTGCCCTCTCTTCTCTCACACCCCTCCCTTCCCTTATCCTCATCTTCTTTGTAGGGCAAGATAAATTTCTATACCCCACTGCCTGTATTTCTTATTTCCAGGTTGCATGCAAAAACGATTCTCAGCATTCGTTCCTAAAACTTTGAGTTCCAACTTCTCTCCCTTCCTCCCTCCCTACCCATGCCCGCTGAGAAGGCAACTCAATATAGGTTATATATGTGTGGTTTTGCAGAAGACTTCCATAATAGTCATGTTGTGTAAGACTAACTATATTTCCTTCCATCCTATCCTGCCCCCCCATTTATTCTATTCTCCCTTTTGACCTTGTCCCTCCCCTAAAGTGTTTACTTCTAATTATTCCCTCCTCCCACTTGCCTTCCCTTCTATCATCCCTTGCACCCCACTTATCCCCTTCTCCCCTGCTTTCCTGTAGTGTAAGATAGATTTTCATACCAAATTGAGTGTGCATGTTATTCCCTCCTTAAACCAAATGTGATGAGAGTAAGCTTTACTTTTTCCCCTCTCACCTCCCCCCTTTTCCCTTTCATTGAAAAAGCTTTTTCTGACCTCTTTCGTGAGAGATGACCTGCCCCATTCAATTTCTCCCTTTCTCCTCCAAATATATTCCTCTCTCACCCCTTAATTTTATTTTTTATATTTTTAGATGTCATCCTTTCCTATTGAACTCATTCTGTGCTGTGTGTGTGTGTGTGTGTGTGTGTGTGTGTGTGTGTATAACACCTCCAACTACCCAAATACTGAGAAAAGTTTCAAGAATTACAAATATTATCTTTCCATGTAGGAATATAAACAGTTCAACTTTAGTAAGCCCTTTATGATTTCTCTTTCTTGTTTACCTTTTCATGCTTCCCTTGATGCTTGGGTTTGAAAGTCAAATTTTCTATTCAGCTCCAGTCTTTTCATCAAGAATGCTTGAAAGTCCTCTATTTCATTGAATGACCATTTTCCCCTGAAGTATTATACTCAGTTTTGCTGACTAGATGATTCTTGATTTTAATCCTAGTTCTTTTGATTTCTGGAATATCATATTCCAAGCCCATCGATCTCTTAATGTAGACACTACTAGATCCTGTGTTATCCTGATTGTATTTCCACAATACTCAAATTGTTTCTTTCCAACTGCTTGCAATATTTTCTCCTTGACTTGGGAACTCAGGAATATGACTACAATATTCCTAGGAGTTTCTCTTTTTGGACCTCATTCAGGAGGTGATCAATGGATTCTTTCAATATTTATTTTACCCTCTGGTTCTAGAATATCAGGGCAGTTTTCCTTGAGAATTTCATGAAAGATGATGTCTAGGCTCTTTTTTTGATCATGGCTTTCAGGTAGTCCCATAATTTTTAAATCATCTCTCCTGGATCTATTTTCCAGGTTAGTTGTTTTTCCAATGAGATATTTCACATTATCTTCTATTTTTTTCATTCTTTTGGTTTTGTTTTGTAAAGTCATTAACTTCCATCTGCTTCATTCTAATTTTTAAAGAACTGTTTTCTTTAGTGAGATTTTGAACCTCCTTTTTCTTTTGGCTAATTCTGCTTTTTAAAGCATTATTTTCCTCATTGGCTTTTTGGACCTCTTTTCCAATTGAATTAGCCTATTTTTAAGGGTGTTATTTTCTTCAGAATTTTTTTGGGTCTCCTTTAGCAAGCTGTTGACTTGCTTTTCAGGCATCGCTCTCATTTCTCTTTCCAATTTTTCCTCCACCTCTCTTCCTTGATTTTCAAAATCCTTTTTGAGCTCTTCCATGACCTGAGATAATTGCATATTTATTTTGGAATTTATGCATGTAGAAGCCTTGACTTTGATGTCTTCATCTGATGGTATGCATTGTTTTTCCTCATCTGAAAGGATGGAACAAATACCTCTTCACCAAGAAAGTACCCTTCTATAGTCTTGTTTTTTCCCTTTTGGGGCCATTTTCCCAGCCAGTTACTTAATTTTTGATTCCTTTGTCAAGAGGAGGGTATACTCCGAGGACCTGTAAGTTCTTAGTTCCTCCAAGATGGCACAATCAAGGGAGAGGTGTTTACTTCTCTCCTGGTCTGCACTCTGGTCTGTGAGCCACCACAAGCACTCTGTTCTGCCCAGCAACTGTGAGTAGAATTCCCTCTCCACACCCGCCTCCAGCTCCACCATGTCAGCACTCTTCCTCCTCACCCCAGGGCAGCCACTCAGGGCTAAGATCTAGATTAGCTGCTCAATTCCCCTGGGGCTTTAGGTAGAATGCTTCCAAATGACCCCTGCTGCTACAGTGGCTGCTGCTGGCAAGGCCAGACTGCATTCCCTTCTCTTCCAGATGAAACTGCTTCCTTACTGACCTTTGAAACTGTCTGTGGCCTTTGTGGGTTGAGCAATCTGGTAACCGCTGCTGCTTCTGGGGATTCTGCCCTGAGACTTGCTCTGATTCTGTTCCTGCTGGTGCTGCACAACTAAAGCTGGACTGGGCTTTGCGGGCTGAGTTCTGCTCTAGACTAGGTGGAATAGACCGTTGCTGTTGGCCTTCTAGGCTGTCTTGGGCTGGAAATCTCTTTCACTCTGTTGTTTTGTGGCTTCTACTGCTCTGGAATTTGTTTAGAGTCCTTTTTTACAGGTATTTTATGGGCTATGTGGAGTAGCTTCTACAGGTCTATCCTTCTACTTTGCCATTTTGACTCCATGCGCCCCCTCTGACTTTTTATATATTCCTATTTTAGAGTCACAAGGAAGATCACTTACTGAAAGTTTAGGCTTAATTAATGTCTAGGATGTTTCTAAAAGGGAGTAGATGAGGAAGCTAGGTCATGCAGTGAATAGAGTACCTGCCCTGGAATCATTAGGAACTGAGTTCAAATCCAGCCTCAGACACTAGCCATGTGGCCTGGGACAAGTCACTTAACCTTGATTGTATTAAAAAAAACCAAACAAATGGGAGTAGCAAAGTACTTCACATATAATTAAAGTACAATTAATGTACTTAATTAAGTACAGAGTTACAAATGTAGATCAGGTATACAAAATCTTTTATTTTCTCTACATCAAAGAAATGTTTACTATACAAAAGAATCGTAAGCACACATCACCAAGTAACAACCCATAACTTCCATTATTCTCTCCTGAGAGGTTCAGATTTAAAACAGTAAAACATGAGATGCCTTAGTTTCTGCTCTGCCCTATCTGAACCATTCCCTTAAAGTCCATATCTCTTTTTTGGCAAAATATACATGGCTTAGGTATATCCTTTTGTCTTTGGTTACCTTCAAGAAGGGTATGGTTGCAGAAAACTTACTTTTTCTGTCAATCATTCAGTCAGTAAACGTTTATTACTCCCACTGGGGGCTCCAAGATGCTGGAGTATGTATAGTGACCATACCCTGGCAGACAGGTTAAACCAGGTCGAGAGTAACTGACAGACCTCAAACCTGTCGATGAATTTGGGGGATATCTAAGCATGTAAAAACTTCCTTCAGTGGAATGAGTAGATGAAAACCGTTTTTCCGATGTCAATAGAGGCAGCTGAATCAGGTGCTGAGGAGCTCTTAGAGCTTAGTTAGACATTGAAAATGCCACAGTCATCCACTGCAGCCTGGGCTGTTGCCAGTTGTCTTAGCTTTTGTCTCACCACTGGACCCTGATAATCCTGGAAGAGAGAGTGAGGATGATGAGTATGTGCAACTCTGCCTCACTTATATCTAGTTCACATGCAAGTCAGGACATCACCATCACAGTGATGTCCTTGGTTTTATTCAAAAATAAAGATTGAACAATAACAAGCATTTATTAAATGCCTACTGTGTACGAGGCACTGTGTCAGCATTGGGGAGACAAAAAAGGCAAAAGATAGTCCCTGCCCTTGAGAAGCTCAAAGTCTAATAGTGGAAACAACATGCCAACAACTATATATGAGCAAGTCACATGCAAGATAAATAGGAAATAGTCGACAGAGGAAAGCTACTCAGGGATCAAGGGGGATTGGGAAATGCTCCTTGTAGAAAGTGGGATTTTAGCTGAGACTTGAAGGAAGCCAGGAGATGGAGAAGAGGAGGGAGAATATTCCAGGCATTTTCCAAAACTGAGAGATAGTGTCCTGTTTGAGAAACAGTAAGGAGGCCAGTGGATCAAAGAATACATAGTGGTGGACACATCCATCTTGGGATCACTATTTAGTCATCTTTGCTCAGGCAAAGAAACAAAAGCAGAAGAGGCATCCAGGTTCCCCAAGTTCAAGCTCAGGCTTATGTGGGAAGCACATGTACCCACTACCATGTGTGAGCAGCTACCATAACTTCTATGAAAGAGGAGAGAAAAACTTACAGAATTTTCATGTGCTTAGCAGATGGAAAGAGACAAGGAAACACTCCTTTTAAGATCTGATGAGGTTTAGCCTAGTAGCCAATCTTCTCGGCATAATAAATGTCTTGATATGGGGATGCAAAGGGGTTTACTAATGTCCTTAGCAAAAGGCTGAATACCCTTTTCTATTTATTTTGTGCCAAAGTTCATGCTCTGATGGGATCATGCTTATAACATTAGAAAACACTTATTTTTCTTCTTCATTGATATTATTCACAATTATGTTGCAATGATTTCACTTTTAGAGCCAACTGTCCTCCTTCAATCATGTTTAGAAATTCTAGGACCTTGGCAAGCTGCAACATGTCCAGAGAAGAATGACCCAAGATATAAAGATTAGTTGGAACAAAAAGCAAAGATACCTATTGAAGAGAAGAGAATACTTTAGGGAGTTTTTGAGCTGTCTTCAAGTCCTTGAGGACTAGAAAAGCTTTTGTTATTCATCTATTATATGTCAGATACTGTGCCAGGTTCTGGGGATAGAAAGGCAAAAAAAAAAATGGAATCGTCTCATATTCTTATATTCTATAGACTCTTATATTCAACGAGGGGAGGTGTTAGGGACAAACCCTAATGTCAGTGCCTTGACCTTAACTTTAGTGTTGGGAGGAAATGAAGCACTCATAAATCATCAAACAGTTAACAAAAGGAGATTTATTTAACTCTAACATAACAAAAATACAGTGGTACCTCACTTCTGTGGTCTTCATGTGAAAACACATCTTTTCAGCAGGGTAGGGTGTGCTCTTATATTCCTCAGACATCCATTAAGTCAGAGGGCTCCATATTCTTATGTCCTTAGGTGACCAGGAAGTGGCCAAGGGAGGCAAGAGCTTATCAGGTTCCAGAAACAGCTATTTTGCCTTTTAAGAAAAACTAATACCCGTTTTGGGAAATGGAGTGAACTCTGGTCCTAGAGGGTTCATGGGAAGGAACAATACACAAATGATATATATTCAAATAGATTCAAAAATACATTCAAAATAAGTATAAATGAATTATGGTGGTGTAATGGGAGAAATCACAAAAGCTGGGGCAATAAAGAAAGCAGGGCAGGTAGGTGGCTCAGTGGGTAGGGTACAGGGCCTGAAGTCAGCAAAACTCATCTTCTTGAGTTTAAATTTGGCCTCAGACACTTACTAGCTGTGTGATCCTGGACAAGTCACTTAACCCTGTTTGCCTCAGTTTCCTCATTTATAAAATGAACTAGAGTCACTCCAGGATCTTTGCCAAGAAAGGTCATGAAGAGTGGTGCATGATTAAACAACTGAACAGCAATCGAGAAGGGACTCTCACAGGAGATGGCTACATCTTGAAGGGTTCCAGGAGGCAGAGGTGAGGAGAAAGGCATGGGACTAGGAGCTGGAAAATCATTTACAAAAAACAGTAAATAGATCATTTGGCTGGAACATAGAGTGCATCATGGGAAATAATTTGATATTAGTCTGGAAAACAATGTTGAAGCCAGATTTTTTTAGAGCTCTAAATACCAAATAGAGGAATGTGTGTTTTATCCTAAAGGCAAAAGGGTTTGCTGAAGCTTCTTGAACATGGATCTAATATGGTCAGACCAATACTGTAGAACAAAACCGATACCAGTTTGTCAGCTGTGTGCAGGTGTATTGGAAAGGATTCATTAAAGGGAGACCAATTAGGAAGTACCAGCAAGAGGTGATGAAGGCTTGAATTAGGGTGATGACTGTATGAATGGAGAAAAAGGGATGGATGCAAGAGATATTCTGGAAGTAGAATTGACAAGACTTGGGAATTCATTATATATTGGGGATAAAGGAAAGGTGGGAGAAGACAACTGTGAAACTGAGTAAAAGGAAGGATGATGGTGCCCTGAACAGAAATAGGTATATGTGAAGGAATTGTATGGTGGACTTAAGGAGACAGTGTGTTTTGTTTTGGATATGTTGGGTTTCAGTTACCTATGGGGGTCTAACTAGCAGGCAGTTTGTGTCATAGGACAAGCGCTCAGTAATGATATGAGATATATAAATATGGGTAGAAAGATGTAGAAAGGTGATGGGAGGAAGAGAGGGACAGAAGAGAGAGAGAGAGAGAGAGAGAGAGAGAGAGAGAGAGAGAGAGAGAGAGAGAGAGAGAGAGAGAGAACGAGAACAAACTCTGGAACAACAGCATAGACATGTAGTGGGGAAGGCATGATGATCTTGCAAAGAGACTTGAGAAAATTGAAACAAATAGATAGGAAGGGACTTTGGTCAGATTCAGAGGACAGGATTAGGACCACTGGCATTATTCAGAGACAATTAGAGGACAAATTCTAAAAATTACATATGTTCAAAATTAGAATGAGATGCCATAAATAAGTAGCAAGTGTCCTATCAGTGGATTTTTTTTATATTCAATTTTATTTTATTTTTAGTTCTGAATTCTCTTCCTCTCACCTCCACCTTCCTTACCCATTGAACAGGCAAGAAGAACAAAACCCATTGCACATACGTGTAGTCAAGGAAACCAAATTATAGTATTAGCCATGTCTAATAAAATATGCAAAATATGCTTCAGCCTGCATTCTGAATTCATCAATTCTCTATCTAGAGGGGGATGGCATGTTTTATCATGAGTGCTTTCAGAATGTGGTTGGTCATTTTATCAGTTACCAAGTCATAGTTTGTCTTTAGGGTATTGTTATTGTATACACTATTCTCTTGGTCCTTCTTTCTCACTTCACTCTACGTCGATTCATACTCATCTCGGTTTTTCTGAAACTATCTCCATCACTTTTTATAGCACAATGGTGTTCTAATACTTTCATATACCAAAACTTGTTCAGTTGTTCCCCAATTGCTGGGCACCTCCTTAGTTTCCAATTCTTTGACACCATGAAAAGAACTGCTATTAATATTTTCACACATATGGGTATAGCTATAGCAGTGGCATCTCTGTGTTAAAAAGTATGCACAACTTTTTGGGAATGGTTCCAAACTGCATTTCGGAATGATTGTATCAGTCCACTGTTCCAACAAGAGTGCTTTAATGTACCTGTTTTATCATAGCCCCTCCAGCATTTGTTATTTTAATTTTCTTTTGGTCAACTTTGTCAATTTGTTAAGTATGAGATATCTCAGAGTTGTATTAATTTACATTTCTCTAATTATTAATGATTTACTGCATTTTAAATGACTATTGATAGCTTGGATATCTTCTTCTGAAAACTGCCTATCCATATTCTTTGAGCATTTATCAGTTGGATAATGACTTAGAAATTTGACTCAATTCCTTATATGCATTTTAGAAATAAGAACTTTATCAAAGAAACCTACTGCAAAAGTCCCCTTCAGTTCCGCCAGTTTCTTGCTTCCCTTCTCATTTTAACTTCATTGGTCTTGTTTATGCAAAAATTGTTAATTTTATGTAATTAAAATTGTCCACTTTACCTACTATGAATCTCTTTATCTCTTGTTTGGTAATGAATTCTTCCCTTTTCCATAGATCTGACAGGTAATTTCTCCCATGCTCCTCTAATTTGTTTACGATTTACAGTTTATTTAAATCATACACCCATTTGGTTCTTATATTGATATAAGGAGTGAGGTGTTAGTCTTGATCCAGTTTCTGCCATCCCACTTTCCAGTTTCTCCAAAACAGAAGTTTTTTTGTTGAATCTGTTAAAGGCTGCTCTGTAGAGACAGTCCATTCTTTGAAGTAGTAGACCTCTGAAGTCTTTTCCCACTTCATTCATTCCATTAGTTATTGGACTGTGGCTAGATCCAGATCATCTAGGGTTGTCAGAAATCATTTCATCCAAATCTAGTCTTTTATTGGATGAGTCAGGGAACCCAGTACTTGCCTTCCCTCGTATTCCCTTCTATTTTTCCCCTTTCCCTCCTTTTGCTGGAACCGTGCATGTTTTTCCTCTGATTTTTTTTTTTTTTGGAAATCTCCTTTCCTAAAGTCTAGATACCCAATATTTCCTTCCTTCAATAGTATAAACTCTAAAAAAAACCATGAAAGAGTGCCTCAGTCAGTTATTCCTTATTGATGACAATTAAGCGTAGTGTTGCAGTTTCCCTTATTGCTTCTTCTACTATCTGTAAAATTAATTGGTCAACACAACAAGTCAAGAGTTTGTCTGATTTTTTTGGTCATGTCAGAAGGAGATCTCTAAAGAGTCTAGGTGTTTCCATAATTACTTTACTTTGTCTCTGGGCCAGTTTTGTGATGTGTGTAAGGAAATTATTGCCCACATTCTCTGTATGCAAAGCTGGTCTATATTATACCTATCTGACAACATTGTGTTAATGGATTTCCATACATTATGGCATACAATGGAACTTTCATTTTCTTTCTACTTGTTATTTCTTTGGAACAATCTATATCTTCTCATTTTTCTGTTCCACTGTGTGAAATCACATTTGTTCCTTTACATGGACATTTTAAGTTCACTCTGTTTGGTATACACACAGATATGTATACATTTACATGGCTATTACATAGAGATATGCACACATGTACATATGGGTATAGGCATGCATATATGCATGTATATGACATGGACACTGGCATGTATATATAGCCATAGGAATATATATGTACCCATAGCACACATGCATACAATGCTTACATATACATATACCAACATGCATATATATGCATAATATACATTCACAAAATACACATATGTAATGCAATAAACATATACCTATACATACAAAATTTGTTCACAGCCATGTATATACCTACACATATACACATAAACACACATATGTATATATTCATATGCACACATATATACACACACATATACATACACATACATATACACACATCTGAGGCTATAACTATAGCCTATCTCTGTCCTGGTGTTTTCCCTTGAGATGACTGGGTATCCCCTTTATGTTCTTGTTTTTTCCTGCCGCATTTGTTGTTCATAATATTAGATTTAATAGTTTGGCTTGGAATTTTTTCTCCCTCCTCTACTTAGACTCCAATTTAATGTACTACTGATTAGATCGGCAAGTATCCTGCCAAACTACATCGCTTCCAGCTTCTGTGGAGGATGCTCATTCTCGTTCCAGACTGGAGGGACATATTAAGAAAATTGACATTGGGGTCAGAAAGGACCAGGTTTGGGTTAAGTTCTAATACTTACTGGCTGTGTGACCCTAAACATCTCACTTCACCTGTCTGAGGGTCAGTTTTCCCCTGTGTTAATGAGGGAAAGGGATCTTGACTATCTTATGGATAGAGAGGAACTTTTGCAGTTCGGGAGATTCACATTCATTTTCTGCCTCTGACACATACTGTATAAGAGATCCTGAGTGGCCATTTAATCCCTTGGTGTGCTAGGATATAGCACTACGTGTCATAGACAAGTTGCTTGTTTACATGGGTGAAAAGTAGTTTCCAAACTGGAATTCCCTACAATGATGCTTAGCACATAGTAGGCACTTTTTTGAATTGAATTGATGTAGTCACAAATCTGGACCAAAATGAACATAATGACACTTGTGTTATCTACCTTATGAGTAACAGAAATATCAGTTATTGTTATTATCATGGCCAGACGGACTAAATCCTATTCTTTGATATGCTCACTTCTCACATCCTCTCTCCTCCTTCCAAGTCATGATCTTCTACTGGAAAGACATAAATACACACCCCACCTGTGCCTGCAAGAGGTTACATTTCTTAGCCAACACTTCGATGTCATCTGACATACTGCAGGCTTCATCTACTCAAAGAATTCTCAGGCTAATTAAAGGAAATCAAGTTCTGCCAGCATTTCTGTTCCCAGCACTGTCCTAGGCAAAGATGAAAAGTGATACAGTCTCTGTATGATTTAGTTGTGATCTCATTTTTCAGATATTATTTCAGGTAGGCAGTGGCACTTATGTCCCTTTCATACCTATTAGCAGGGAGTCACAAACCCCATTAATGAGATTCTTTTTTGGGGAATAGTACTTGAATTCCTTCCTATCTACTAGTACTTAAAGATTTTCCTTAGGAATTTTTGGGGTAGGGGAAGTTGGAGTTTTTCCAGAAGAATCATAATTCCTGTGAAAAGTAACAACTTCTTGCCCATTGTCTAGCTTTGGTACTGCTCTGTCTCGTCTGTCTCTTTCTTTTCCTCTCTCCCTCTTTCCCTCTTTCCTTCCCTCCTTCCTAGGATATTTGCCAACCTCCCTCCATATGCATACCTTTCTGCTGGGTGACATTTGTTTTAATTCCCCTCTTTTCCCTAGGGATCAATTTCTTTCTGACAACGCTCCTGGATTTATTTTTTTCCATCCTATCTAGGAACCCATAATCCTCTCTAATAACTTAGAATATAAAAAAATATTCCTTAAGCTCATTTGCCCTTTTCTCTAGATGGGAGACCTGCTTGAATTTACAGTATGCATAATTGATAACCACCTTGGGCAGGAAGAGAAGCATGCCCTGCCTCAGGGAGGTCATGCAAAAGATCTCTCAGGGTACAGATTTCCTGTGTCTGGAGGGACTTTTTCTCAGAAATCTTTGCCTCCCTGTGGAAACACCTCCATTTTTCCTAAGAGGCCCAGGCAGGGTGGGGAGACTCCCAAATTTTCTTGTCTACTCCCCTCCTCCCACCACTAGCCCTGTAATTAGCAGGTTTCAGATTCTGTAAATACAATAGACAATAAACAGACAGACCTCACTTTTCCTCACCTGTGTGATCCCTTTGTTCATTTGCAAGAATATAGTTACATTGCCTGAATCTAAACTTCTCTTAATCGTTAATTATGGTCCTGACATGTATGAATACACCCAAAGTCTTTCTGACTATATTTTTTCTGTAGATTTTGATCAAATCTCCTGTTAGCTTTTGCCTTTCCAACTATCCTGGATTTTACCTTCCTCTTTTCTGATTTCCTGTTGAATTCTCATGAATACATCCTAATTATTTACTTTGAGCAAATGACATGCAGTAGAGTGGGCCAGTCAGTGCCTACACTTGAACAATCATTGGGGATCAATAATGAACTGTTTAGAATTGAATAGGAGGAAGAGAAGAGGTTGAATTGATTTTAGGAAATTGTAATGTGCTTTTAGTGACCTCAAGCTTCTCCCTGAACTTGTCTCAGATAATCTTTGTAAAGCTCTTAGAACACAGCTTGGTATATAGTAAGTGCTTAATAAATACCTGTTTCTTTCCTTTCCCCTTTTCCCTGAAATGACTCATCTTTTTATCATCATTATTCTCTGGTTGATGCCACAGGTTGTGAATTATGGAATACTATGTTCTCCAAAGAATTACAATTGTGAGACTTTCTAAGGACTACAGAGAAGTGAATGTGAGTAGGCTGCCACATGTAACCAAGGTGCAGAAGTAGAATAAAGGATTGTTGTGATTTCAGCTCTGCCCATCCAGGCATGCCAAAAACTGTTGCTGTTTCATGATGTGATGTAGTGGAACTGTCTCAAAGAATTCAGTCACACCACCTCTAATCCAAATATAATCTTTTATTGAGATTGACTCCTCTCATGAAGCAGGCTAAGTTCCAAGTAGAACTGGTGACTAGAGGGAAAGCAAAATGGACTTTTATAGTGTAAAGATGCAATTACCTAACAGAAATTATGAATATTAAAAAGGCAGGAGGGGTTTGTAAAGAGATTAGGTAATAGGGGAGGGGTCCCAGTCACAGTGGAACTGTGCTCTGTGATTATCCACAATACATAACAGAAAAACCCATATTAGAGTAAGCCTCTCACCTCAAAAGTTCACACTACATCAGTTCTTCACTATTATTATGCAGGTGCCTACTTCTATTGTTTTGGGGTCCATATCCTGCTCAGGTATCCTGGTGGTTGTGATGGCAATCAAATTAGACTTTTGCTGTTTTAGTTTTACTAAAAGTGCCTCTGATTGAGTAATGTGATTAAAGAAGATCTTCCCCATCCATTGATGGGCCTGCCCATTGTGGGAAGCTTGATTAGGGGAGTTGCTTTGTAGGAGAGTCCCAAGTACCTTTTTTTTTTTTTCTATTGAGGCACTGGGTCAGAGGGTTATGCCCTCTGGCTCTAAAAATGTATAAATACTCTGAGGGTGAGGTTTTACTTTGGGGCTTAGTTTTTGTAAGAAAGTTTGAGTGCCAGATGAGAATTCTGGGAAGCTACTTTAAGGAGCACCACGCACCCCCTGCTTTGAAAACCCAGATATCAGTGCTTCCTTCTCTGGTAACTACGGTCAGACAGCTGTACCTGTCTGTTGAATTATGGTCAGGCAGAGGATGCCATGTCTGTTCATTATTTTGGGGGTTATTGACTGGAAGTGTTTGTTTGACCAGATAAGGACTTTGGGAAGCCACTAAAGGAGCCCTCTGGCTTTGAAAATCCTGAACCCCCCAATTGGAGTCCAACTGTCTGTTGAATTCAGGAAGAGAAAGCCTTGTCTGTTGATCTTTAATTTCTCTGTATTTTCTTTAAAGTTCAGGGTGCCAACTCCCCTGAATTAGGTGAATGATATATGTGCTTGGTTAAAGGAATGATACATGTGCTTGATTAAAGTGATTGTTTACTCCTCAAAAGTTGCCTTCCCTTTTATGAATGCAGATATAAGAACCTGTGATAGTAGGTTCCCCTGTGTATATTGGGGTGCTTACTGTTACGGTGGTGCTGCATTCTGATTATGTTCCTGTCTAAGGCTACATGGATGTGGTTGTGGTTGAGTGTATGGACACAACTGCTGTTCTGTGGAAAATATGAGGAATGAGTCTGGAGGCAGTGGCTAGCTAGAGGCAGTATCTGGAATCCCATAACATGGACACATCTGCTGTTTCTGTGAGAAATATGAGTTCATGGACACACCTGTTGTTCTAGTGAGCAGTTAGGATATTGAGGGTGTGGTGTGAGTGGCTAGGTAGGGGCAGTGGGTCTGCTGTTCAGTGGGGCATTAAGGAAATTAGAATATAGGGGCTAGGGGCATCTTTGTTAGGATTCCATTAGTGTGACCAGGGGAATGGATGATTCAAACAGGAAATGGACTGGTTATGTATTGAGAGAAGGGATTATAATGGATTCCCAACCCTAATACTACTATCAGATACAGTTCCTCTTTCTCATAGAGAGTCCCTATCCTTGGTGTTCACATATTGTCAAATATTAGAAACAAAAGCCCTAAGCATGATAAGTTGTTGTGTTCATTTTCAAAAGAAGACAATGACATCAGAGAAATGATGACATGAATTTCACTTTGTTTTGAGTGAGAGAGGGCTGTGCAAGGTCACCAGCCTTACTTTCTTCTCCTGAGACATCTGGATCCAGTGAACAGATATTTATTCATCAGGATGACTGGAGATGGCCCAGGATGCAATGGGAGACCTTGGCCTTTTAGGCTAGGCCTTTTCATATACTCACTTAGAAGGAGTAGACCCTTCATGGAGGATTTACTGGAGGACATGAATGACATGTATGACATGAATCATACAAAAGGAATGGGTGGGTTTATGATCAGCACCACTGAAAGGTGTACCTACATCAATAAGACTGAAGATCCATGGAAATGTTGTTGTTTAGTCATTTTTCACTCTTCTCTGACTTTTTGTGACCCCATTTGGGATTTTCTTGTTAGAAATACTGGATTGGTTTGCCATTTCCTTTTCTAACTCATTTTACAGATGAGGAAACTGAGGCAAACAGGGTTAAGTGCCTTGTCCAGGGTCACACAGCTAGTAAGTATCTGAGGCCAGATTTGAACTCAGGAATATGAGTGTTTTTGACTCCAGGCCCAGCACTGTGTGCTGAGTCACCTAAACACTCCATATCTATTTGTAACAACATTCAGAACAGCTAATAGGCACCAGGGAGTTGAGGTGCCTTAAAAGTATGTGACAGTTGAAGACAATATCTTAAATTATACTCTACTCTGTATGCAGTGTCTGGCACATAGTAGGTAGTTAATAAAATTTATTTATTTATTGACTGATACTTTGGTCATTAGAGTTCCCAGGTACTCTTATACCAGTCAGAGAAGTTTGAAGTTGATTTCCTAGGGGACCATTGTAGCTTTGCAAACTAACATGTTTCCCTTTGTCTCTCAGTGTCTTCATCTATAAAATAAGGTTAGACTAGATGATACTCATCTATGAGTAGTGTTTTTAATTCTAAAAGTGTACATTCCATTGCACAATGTTAAGTACTATGCAAAAAAAGGCAAAAACACAATCCCTGACCTCAAGAAGTTGATGGTGTAATGGAGGAGACAACATGTAAATCAGTTTGTACATACAGGATTTATGTGGAGGAGGTGGGAGGTGATCTCAGAGGGAAGGCACCTTGGGAAGGAGGGGCCTAGCGAAGGCAGGACTGGGAAAGGCCTCCTGCAGAGGTGGGATTTGAGCTGCATTTTGAAGGATGCCAGGGAGGCTAAGAGGCAGAGAATTCTAGGAAGGGGAATAGCCAGTTATGCCGGCACCCAGTTATGTGTGAAGGATAACAAGTGTTCCAGTGATACTGGGTCATAGAATGCATGGAGGGGAGTAAAAGTGTAAGAAGATTAGAAAAGTAGGAAAGGTCCAGGTCAAAAAGGACTTTAAATAAAGAATTTTATATTTCATCATGGAAGTAATAGGGAGCCTCTGAGGTTTATTGAGTAGTGACATGATATGGTCAGACCTTCATTTTAGAAGGGAATGGGGAATGATGGTGCAGGGAGGCCCATCAGAAGTCCTCGCTGAACACACCGTGCACCCCTTAGTGCCCTATGACAAAGCCTGAGTCAGCCTGTCCTAATATTGCCTCTGGGCAAGACATTTGAGATGATTTTGTACTACTTGTCATCTCCCTGTTTTTTAGGAAGTTGTATCTGTTTTTTGCTTGGAGTTCCTTAATAATAGGTTGTCAAAAGGAAAATTATTTTTCTTTCTTTCTTTTTTTTTTTTTTGGATTTTCTCCCTGATTTACAAGGCAAAACTTAGGACAAAGAAAATTTAAAGGAGTTTATTAAAATATGTCAAGGGAATATCATGCTGGTAGACTGGTCACTGTTGAATCTCTGGTGTGAAGGCTTGCCAAGTCATTTTCAGGGTACCTTTGGTGTTCACCTTCACCCAACTCTGACTTGTAACTCCAAGAAGCTGTGGTATGTGCAGTGGCCACACCCCAACAACCATCTCATCATATGGGCTAAACCAGGTTGAGAGTAACCAACAGACCCCATATCCACCAGTGAGTTAGGGGGAGGTCTACCCCAGGCATATGAAGACTTTTTCCAATAGAATGAGTAGATTAAATACAATAGAGAAATAATTACTTTTCTCATCATCCTCTCTGGAAATCAGTTCTTCTCATTTCCAAACTGTCTAGGTCCTATGTCCTTTTCCTTTGAGTGCTCATATAATGGGGGCCAAGACATCTGGACCTTTCCAACTCTTCCTTATTGTTACCCTGAGTTGCTCAAACTATACAGGTGTGATGTGAAAGGAATTTAATAATCCCTCCCCTGGCAAAAAAAAAAATTGCCTCAGAAAGGGGAGCTGTTGGCATGTTTTAAGTTTCTGTATTTATTCACGTACTCCTGGGAACCTTTTGCCTCTTACATGCGCTTTCTGCAGTAAAGGATGCTTCATATTGTGCACTGAATAGCAGGGCAGGATTTGGAGACCCTGTGAAGCACCTATACACAAACTATACTTAAACTTCAGGAAACTCTGGGATGTGGGAAAGAGTCAAAGAGAGGCGATTCCCTTCAGGTCCAGGCTGCAAGACACTGAGCCCAGTTCATTTGAACCAAGAACCCTTACATTGGGGGATGGGGCTAGGACACAGGTCTTAAATTATTACATTTGAGCCTTACAATCCACCAAGGTTGGTAGTGAAAATCTTAATCTTCCCATTTGACAGATGGGGAAGCCAAGTCTCAGCAAGGTGATTAAGAAAATGAGAATCTAAGTGAGCCACAATCATACGATTGGATGAGGATTACAATGCATGTCTTTCCACTCTTCTCACGACCAAACCCTCTTGGTCTTTTCCCTTTGGTCTTGACTTTTAGCCAGCAACCAACTTAGAAAAGACTTTTCAAACACTAAGGTGTGGATGACGGATAATGGTTTGGTGTGTGCTACTTCTCTCAGGGGTATTTGTGAAATATATTTTAATTGAGCATAATGCCTTTATTTAAATAAATGGATCTCTAATAGTATCATTTTAGGCATCTGAGATGATGTGGTAGAAAGGGTGATTGGTGGGGAAAGGAGGACTCTCTTGAGTGAATCCTATGCATATGGCTGGTCTTACCTCATAGTGTCTAAAAGGAAGCTCCCCTAGATCTGATATGAAGGTGATGAAAGAAATCCTTGGAAATGAATTACGCCTCCAGGGCAGGATCCTGGAGGGGAATAATAAAAGAGCTCACAGTTATAGAGCACTGGAGGATGTTCTTGCATCAGTCCTACAAGGTGGATAGTATACACTTTATGGATTTGGCACCATTACCATACAGCTAATAAATGGCAGAGTCCAGAAGTGAACACAGGGGTTCTGATTTAGTTATGCCACCTTGACTCTTATAATGGAGAAGTGACAAATCAAAGAATTCATCTGGAGGTAGCAGCTGGCCAAGGTCACCACAGAGCAAGGGTGTTTCCAGAGCCTCTGGAGTGGGGAATTATCAGGGAAAACCCCTGAGGAGGAGCTGAGCTCCCAGTTATTCAATCTTTTCCTTGAAGCTTCCCTCATGGCATCATTATCTGTTTCATTAGAACCGACTGATGGGTGGTGACACATGAAGGCTTTTGGGAAACTGGAGTGGAAACCAACAAATTAATTCCTACGTGAGGACCCAAGGGGACAGCTAGGTGGTGCAGTAGAGTGCCTGGAGTCAGGATGAATACAAATCTAGCTTCAGACACTTATTAGCTATGTGACCCTGGGCGAGTCACGTAACCCAGTTTATCTTAGTTTCCTCATCAGTAAAATGAGGGGGAGAAGGAAATTCATTTAAAAAAAAATCCCCTCTTGTCTGGGTTTCCCCAGAGCTCCTTCCTTAGTCTTTTTTCTGTCTTTGTGATCTTTCTCTTGAATATCTTATCCACTTTTAATTTCTTTAATTTCTTTTTCTGTTTGGTTTTAGTTTCCACCATTCAGTTCCACAAGTTTTTGAGTTTTAAATTTTCTTCCCCTTCCTCCTTGTCCCCCTTCCCAAGATGGCATGCAATCTGAAATAGGCTCTACATAGATATTCATGTTAAACATTTTTTCATATTAGTCGTGTTGTAAAGAAGGATTATAGCCAATGGAATGAACCATGAGAAAGAAGAAACAAAATATAACAAAAAAGAGATAGAGCAAATAGAATGCTTTGATCTGCATTCAGACTCTGTACTTCTTTCTCTGTATATGTATAGCATTTTCCATCATGAGCTTTTTAGAGTTGTCTTAGAATCTTGCATTGCTGAGAAGAGCTATGTCTATCAAAATTAGTCCTAGCACGCTATGGTTGTTACTGTGTGTACAGTATTCTCCTGGTTCTACTCATCTCACTCTGCATCAGTTCATATAAATCTTTTCGGGTTTTTATGAAGCCCCTTGCTCATCATTTTGTATAGCACAACAGTATTCTGTTACATTCATATACCACAACTTGTTTGGCCACTCCTTAATTGATGGGCATCACCTCAATTTCCAATTCTTGGCCATAACAGAAGGAGTGCTATAAATATTTTTGCACATGTGGGTCCTTTCCCCATTTTTATGATCTCTTTGGGTTATAGCCTTAGAAGTGGCCTTGCTGGGTCAAAGTGTTCTTGTCTACTTTCACTGGTTTAAATGAGAACCTCAGTGCTGAGAACTCATGAATCTGTTATCTCGAGCCAAACTTTTGCTTCCAGTCCTGTACTGCCTATTAGATGCCATTACCTTGATCTCTCCAGTGCCGGTGGAACCAGGGGTTCCTTTGTGAGACTGGGGATAGGAAAGAGTGAGTCAGATACTGAAGTTCCCAGAGTGTCCTTGAGTGGAGTCATGGTAGCCAGAGAGAATATTTGGGAGGTCTCTCAACTGTACTTCGGCCTTCTTATCAGGGATGTTCTCACATGATGGTTGCATTTTGGTGTCCATTTCAGGCTCAGTGTCCCCAAATCTACCTGCTTCTCTACCTTCTCAGTTTCCCTTGCTGGTATCTTATCCTGATGAATACATGGTCACTGGACTCAGATGGCTCAGGAAGAGAAAGTGAGGTTGGTGACCTTGCACAGCCCTCCCTTACTCAAAACAAATTCAAGTGCAAGTCATGTCATCATTTCTTTGATGTCATGGTCTTTGAAAATGAAGGATGAACGTGGACTGCTGGTACCTCCCAGGCTTGAAAACTCAGTGCTATGTTGGCCTGATTGTCCCATAGCTTCCACATCCAATAAACTGTCAATTGATTTTACCAGAATTAAGTTAAAATTTATTAACTCTCCTCTGTGGGCAAAGTGTTTGCTATCTAGTTCCTTTACTTGGGATATCTTTTCGGTTGTGCTAGAGTTTAAGAATATATAGAAGTAAGGCGGTCTATATCTTACTCCCCTAGTCATCAGATACCTTAGTCTAGTAGCAAGTAAGACGTATATACAGATAATTACAATATAGATTAGTGTATGATATAACACTGGAGAGGTCACATAGAAAGTAATGAGATTCTAACTAGGAGCAATTACAGAAGGCTTCATGGAAGATGTGATATTTGAACTGGACCTTAAAAGTGAGAGGTTATTTAGGTAAACGGAAATAGAGGTCAGAAATGCCTGGTGGGCAGGGGAAGGAGTGCATTCCACTAATTATTTAGTGCTTTCCTTTCCACTTCCACCAGCACATTAGCTAAGACACTCATTACATCTTGCTTAGGTAGCAAGGCTGTCCCCCACATGATCCATGTGGATGACGTTGAACAACTTGAAAGGAGGCAGAAGAGAGAGGCTTCTCCCTGCAACCCTTCTCCAAGGGTGACTTTATTTCCTTCCAGAAAGAAAAGTGGAAGTTTGGAGCCAGGAACTTGGCCATTCTGCTCTTTTGAGACAGAGAGAGAGAGAGAGAGAGAGACAGAGAGACAGAGAGACAGAGAGAGAGAGAGACAGAGAGAGAGGCAGAGAGACACAGAGAGAGAGAGAGACAGAGAGAGAGAGAGACAGAGAGAGAAAGAGAGAGAGAGAGTTCTACTAGACTAGAATTATATCTGTTCCTGTAAGTATCATTATAGTCTATGGAAGGTAGTTTTTCAGGTTCAACATTGATTGCTAGGCATCAATGAGGAAAGGAGGGCTCTGAGCTCTACTTCCAAGGACTGACCCCTTTCCTATGAGATATCAGTTCTACAATAAATACACATGTGGAAAATAACAAAGAGACCCATTTATCCAAGTCAGTAGCAAAATTAGAGTAGCAATCAGAAAAAGTATGCATAGGAGAATATATGCCAGACAATGAAGAGTGATGGAGCTCTCCTCCTGGGACAAAAGTAACTCAGCTGAACTGGGAGGGAGAGGCTTAGATCCTATCCAAGGAGAAATTCCCTCAAGGTTCTAGTGTAGCAAGCAGTAACAAGGATATCATAGAGATTGCCAGCTCCTCTCCTCTCAGCTTTTTCCCAGAATTTTATTCTCCTTCTAGCACACTGAAGTGATGCTGGTTTTGTCTATCTTCTCTCTCAAAGTAGGAAGTCAGAAGCACCTGAAGCAATTGCTGAGTCTGAAGGGGAAGGGAATAAGCATTTATGTAGTGCCTACTATGTGGCAGTCCCTGAGTCTACAGATACTGAAGAGACTTGAAGGTAGTCAAGGGACTGAAGAGAGTCTCTCTTCTCTCCAGTTCCACTCTGTCCCTTATACAGGCAGGTGCATTGATCTCCACCAATGAGGAGACAGTCCCATGTTGATGGGCTTTGGGTTACACTTCCATGTAGGACAGCTTGTGCAAAGACTTGGAGATGGGAGATGTAATGTTTTGTAAAGAGAAGAGCTAGGAGGTTGGTTGGATTGGAATGGAGAGTGCATAAAAAAGAGGATTATGAAATGACTGAAAAGATTAGTAGGCACTGTATGGAGGAGAGTTTTAAATGCCAGGCTAAGGATTTTGTATTTTATTCTAGAAGCTATTGAAGATTTGGACTGCCATGGTCAAATCTGGGTTTTGGAAATATCAATTTGGCTGTTTTGTGGAGGATAGATTGGAGAGGAGAGGGGCTAGCAGAGGGGAGGACCAATGATGAGGCCACTTCAATAATCCAAGCAAAAGGCAGTGAGGGTTTGAACTAGGCTAGAAGCCGTGTAAGTGGGGAGAAGAGTATACACAGAATTGAGAGGTGTTGTGGATGTAGAATTGACAACCCTTGGCACTTGATTGGAGGAGTGAGGTGTAGAGGGAAGAAAAAAACCACAAATAACTCTGAGGTTCTGAACATGGGCAACTGATGGAATGGTGGCAACTACCGCAGGTAGGGCAGATGTGGAGGAGAGGTGTTAGTGTGTGTGTGTGTGTGTGTGTGTGTGCATGTGTGTATGTGTGTGTACACGTGTAAATATACGGAAAACAGGAATTTCATTCTGAATATGTTGAATTTGGACTTTCTCTTCACCTCCTCACTGGCACTGACTCTGCTGATGGATGCCTCCTTTCTGATGCCCGCTCTCTTGAGTTCCTAGCCCCGACTAATATTTCAAGAGAGCCCCCAGCCAGACTTCACTCATTATTTGAGTTCTTCTCCAGACTTCCTCTCTACCTCCTCCCCAGTAGTGTTGCCCCTTAGCAGATTCTCTGTTACTGCCTTTTATTGTGTTGTCGTCTCCTGTATCCCCTATATTTGTATTCTCAACATTTAGCAATGCTAAATAAATGTGCTCTCTCTCCCTCTCCCTCCCTACCTCCCCCTCTCTCTCTTTTCTCTTTCTCTTTCCCTCCCTTTCCCTCCATCTTTCTCCCTCCCCTCCCCCCCTCTCCTCTCCTCCCTTCAAATCTGGCCTCAGATATTTACTAGTTGTGTGACCCTGGCCAAGTCACTTAACCTCTCTGTGCCTTAATCCATTGGAGAAGGAAATGACAAGCCAGTCTAGTACCTTTGCCAAGAAAATCCTATGAATATTGTTATGGTCCACAGGATCACAAAGAGTTGGATATGACTGAACAAATATATTTTATATACATGTATGCCACATATATATGTGTTTGTGTCTATGTCTATGTATACACACGTTCCCTCAGCCAGGTCACTCTAAATGGTGGCGGATACTCAGACTAAGATCTTCTTTGCTTTTTGAACTACTCTCTCTTCTCTTGTTTCTTTGTCCCTCAGTTTAACTCTCATCTAACTTTTGGTCAGAAATTTATTTTATGTTTTAGTTCTACTTCCTGGAAGAGGCAAGTATTCCTGGAAAATTCTGTTGCTTCGAAGGGGAAGTAGCTGAGTGAAAGTGTGATGAAGAAATTTCTTTCAGTATCATCCCATTATAACCTTCCATTCTATACAGATTAAATGAGAGGGAGAACCAGGCATATCTCTGCCCTCCCTGGCTCATTGCTTCAGAAGACATAAGAGAAATGTTTAATATTTGAGAGAACGACTAAGATGAAGGGTCTTCTGGGGACAGCCAGGTTTCTGTCAGACCAAGAAGTTGGCAAGAGTATAAAGAGATCTGGGATAAAAGGAAACTTACTAACAACGCATTACCATTGAATGGTAAGGCAGAGGAACAGTGGGACTATGGAAGAACAGGGCTGAAGAGGATAGAGATGAGAAAAAAGGGAGGGCTGGAAGGTAAGTGAGAACATTGGCATCAGCCATGTGTCTAGATAAAAGGGATGGGAGAGCAGGAGCTGACAAAAGACTGTCTACACCATGGGAAGTGATAGGTTAATCAGAACTCCCACCCTCTAGGCTCCTGTGATAAATAAAATCAGTGTTACCTTTCTACTTCCTTTTGCTCCCAGAGGTCTAGAATATTTTTGAGTTTGGAAACCTTAGGAAAAATAGTGAGTGAATCCCTGCGGATGTGCTGAATTTCTGCTCCACACCGCCCCTTTCCCTATTTCTTTCTTTTAGCAGCACAGATAATTGAGAGCTGGCTCTTGTTCTTAAAACTAAGAACTTGTGCTTAAATTGTTTTCCCCTATTTCTAGGTGTATTTCTCAGAATCCACAGGGTTTCATCTTTAGGAGCAATGGAAGGAAAGATGCATATATTAAATACCAACTTACTATGTGCTAAGTGCTCCACAAATACTATCTCATTTGATCCTTATAATAACTCTGGGAGGTAGGTTCTATTATTATTCCCATTTGACAGTTAAGGAAACTGAGGCACACAAAGATTGAGTGATCTGCTCTGAGTTATACAGCTAGTGAGTGTCCAGGGGCAGATTTGAACTCAGGTCTTCCTGACTCCAGGTCTGGAGGTCTCTCCACTGTGCCATCTTAGTCCCAGGGACCTGAATCTTCTGAAATGTCACTTTCTTCACGGATCCTCTGGTAGTGTTCATTGCCGTCTCCATCCCAATCTCCTGACTTGAATTAGTGGGACGGGAGAGGAAGGAAGGTGGAAAGGTCAAGTCTTAAGTCCACAGCCAAGTAGAAGGGCAACACTATTTACTGTTTAAAGATTAGAAGCCCCCTACTCTTTCTATCTCCATGCTCCCACCTGGACTTAGCTAACGTGGCGGTCATCCAAAGTCTTAGAGCTGAGGTTTTATGAAGAAAGAAGAGACAACTGGCTCCAGATTCCCTAGATCCTGATGGAGATGCTGGGGTTAGCACATTTATTGGAGGAATCTGTAGCTGGGGTTAGAGCATTTATTGGAGGAATCTGTAGTGTTGCTGGTCCTGCCCCTCTCCTATCACTCTCATTTACAGGCCAATTTAACATCCTCTAACTTTCGCCCCTGCCTGGAGTAAAGTCCCACCCATCCCTGGTAGGCTTCGGCATGGACTGTTCCTTTATACTTATCTCATTCTCCCTTGCATCATTTTCCTTTGACAGTACATATCCCATATCCCCCATTAGACTGTAACCCCTGAGAGTCTTGTCTATCATATATCTATGCCTCTATCAGTTCTTTTCTTTCCCTCTCTATCTCTCCGTGTCCATTTCCATCCCTATTTGGTCAAAGCATCCCCATCTCTGTCTCCATATCTGTCGCCATCCCTATCCATGTCTCCATTCCCATCCAATATAAACATTCCAAACCCTGTTCTCATCCCTATCCCCATCCTTGTCCCATCTCCACCCTTATCCCTCATCCATTCCCTCCTTCTCCCCTTCTATATCTATCTATATATTTTTTCAGGCCCAGTTGCCCTGCTCCTAGTTTTACTTAGCCTTAGGATCTTATCACCATGTCTTCCTTGTCTTTCTGGGTACCCCTACTTGTACTCCTACTACTGTCAAACTCTTTCCTTCTCCTCCTTTCCCTGAGAGTTGGTGGTCAGTCCTTGATCATACCAGAGGTTTGAGGGCTAGATGCTATAATAGTCTATCCCCTTGCCAAGCATGACTATACCTTGATCTAGAAAGATTGCCCTGGGAGCACATGCCATGCTTTTAACAGGGACAGCTTGTAACATTTCTCTTACTTATAGAGGATGCCTGGGGCCTCTTCCCCAATAGAATTTCCTAGAGTCATTCCCACCAACAAAATTTTCAATAGTCACTAAAATTCCTAGTTAAGGTAGGTTCTAGGGAAAGTGCTATTAAAACCAGTGTTCATTAAATTTTGAAAAAAATTCTTATTGTGCATTTCACAACCGTCAACCATTGAAAAACATGTCAATGTTCAAAGAGGAAAAAGAAAGGACTATGGAAACTTGTGCTACTTAGTTTTTTGAAGTCAGGTTTGGTCTATACTTTGACTAGAGTGTTCAAGTTTTTAAAGAAAAATTCTTCAAAGGTAGAGAGGACATGGGAGACATTCCTCCCAGAGAGGAATGGAACATGGGAAAGATGAAAGCCTAGAGGGATGGACCCTGACTGACTTAAAATGTGACTCACCCTAGGTAAATCACTTTTTCCTGACCTTTAGTGTTCTTATCTGTAAACAAATTAATAAAACCATATTTATTCAGCTCTTATTTTGTGTAAAGTGCTGTGCTAAGCATTGGGGATATACATAAAAACAGCAAGACAGTTCTTGTTCTTGAAACGGTCACATTTTAACAGAGGAAACACATGATAGGTGCTTTCATCTCTAAGTCAAATGGAACAGCCCCACTATCCTTAGGATAGTGAAAAAAACTCATGGTAATTCATCTTCCTTAATGTTATTTCTATGAATAAAACCATTTCTAACATTGAACAGTTTGATGATGTAAAGGACTTTGGTGCTAAAAACTTCCTTTTGGGGATCTTCAATAGCTGTGGAGGCTGAGGAGGTGGGGGCTACAGCATCTGTAGAGGCCAAAGGTCAAATCTTCAAAAGTATTGCTCCCCTAAATTGACAGCTGGAGGGGTGCTAGGCAGCAAGAAAGGCTGGTGCTCTGGGAGATGTTAATATTCTCAGGGTTCTCGAGCACAGGGTCCCGGGCTATCTCTACTTCTGATGGAGGTAGTAGTCAAGATGGTGCCATTTGCTTGACATGCGAAAAATATGTTGCTCCCTTCTCTCCCTCAGGATGCCTGGCTGCTTTGACTTAAGCTAGCTTGCCAGACTGGTTGGTTTGTGGTTGGTTGGTATAGGTCCTATCAGGGGTAGGATTGCCCCCTAGATGATGACCTTGTGGGTCAGGCTAGGAGAGGGGTTAGTAGTTTGGAGGGGGCACTACTTTTCCCTAGAAAGTATTTTCTAGCTCTAAAATTATGATTTTTCAACCCATAGGCTCCCCTCCCCTCTTTTGACCCTAGATACCTGAATTTTCTAAAATGACCAAGTGTTGTTCAGGGGGGAGTTTTAAGAGAACTGTGTGTGAACAGGTTGAAGAGATGGGCTAACATTACTGAAATATTACCAGAGTTAAAAGAAGTTTGGAGGAATTTATTGTATGTTTGCTGCTCTTCTCCTAGGCTGTAGGGAGAGCCCTTAGACCTCTTAATATTTTGGACTAACAACCTTTTCTAGCTGCCTGCCTGCCTGTCTGCCTGTCTATCTCTTTCTCCTTGAGAGCAGAGTGCCTTGTTGGAGTTTTTCTTATGGCTGCTAGCCTGATCTGAGTGGCACTTGAGATATTACAGAAGGGCTGGAAATAGGGGAGGGGCTCCATACTAACTAGGGGCTAGGCTGTCCCTGTGGGGGATGGACTTAAAGTATTATCCCTGGTCAGCTAATTCAAGGTGCCTCTCCAACTGGAATCCCAGCTAACCCCTCCCTGGGATGAAACCACTGTTCTCCTATTCAAGGATAATAGCATTAATGAGAACTGGGAACTCAAAAGAGCTTATGGGGTCAGGGTCAAAGTGTTAGACCCAGGCTGGGGAGGGCTGCAGCACTAGGAATCCAGAAGTCCCCTGTCCATTCATCCTTTCCTCTTCATTCCATGCCCATCAACATCATCCACCAAGAGCAATTAATCAACCGATCAACAGGCATTTTTCTGTGTGCCAGATACCCCAAAATGTGAGCATATCTTACCCAGGAGATACAGTGACAGGCAAGCCAGGTAGAAGTAAAGATTAGGGGTTCCTCCCCTCCAGCATAGCTAATCGGAACTCCCTGTGCTGCTTGGGTTTTCTCCTCTTGGAGTTCCCAGGATTTTCCATCCACCTTTCTCTCCACTTTCCACAGGTGTCTTCCCTCTCCTAGACCTTCCCAGACTCCCCTGCTCCCCACGCCGGATGCCTTCCCGAACAGTAAATGGAAAGGCCTCTTGCCCAAAACACAGTGGGCTGAACCTCCAGGTGTCTCCCCCGCTGTCCCCTCATCAGTTGAGACTAATCATCAGAGATCCTGAGCAACATGGCTCCCGTGATGGGGGTCCCACCAGCAGCAATGTGAGTATTTGCTTAGAGATGAGGGAGAACTGCAGGCTCTCATCTCTCTAATAGGGAGGGAGAAGCAGGGAACAGAAGGACGGTCTTGGGCCCCTCTCTTCACCTGCGGGGGATCACTTAGCTAGTGGGGCCTGGGAGTAGGGGCCCAAAGATAGCTCTCTCCCTCCTAAAGATGCTGATATTTCAGCCCAGATATTTTTGGGACCATCATTTTTCTACCTGTCCCTTTGGGCAGGTGTATTCTTCTCAAAGGACAATGGAAAAAGAGGAGGAAGAGGGAGAGAGACTGAGACAGGACAAGCTAATGATCCCACTTTTGAGGCTTGTAGCTCCTCTAGTTCCCTTTTCCTATGTTGAGAATGGCAGGACCATTTTTTTTTCAGTGGTGCCTCTGTGGCTCTCTTCTACCTCTCCCCTGCGCTCAGAGCTTCATCTGGTTGCCCAGGTGACCTCTCAGGTGACTGCCGAGGCAGCTGGGTACCAAGCCCACAATAATAAACAGGGAAACACCCAAAGGCAGGGAGGCGGGTCTCTCCTCTACTTCCACCTTCCTCCTCCTTCTCCTTTCTGAACCTTCCCACAACGAGGGGGCGGGGTGAAAGGAACAGGTGTCAGTTCTGAAGCCCAGGGTCTTCACTATTGACATGCAGAGGAGGAGGAGGAGGATGTGGGGTTGTGAGGAGCACAGTGGATAGTAAACACGTGCGGTTTGGAGGGGAGGGGCACAGAGGGGTAGGCCAGATAGGGCTAGGAATTGTTTTTTGCTCAAATGGATCCAGAGAATCTGCCTGTGAGTATACTGTGCATGTACATGGCAAAAGTGTCTGTGTGTACACACAGATATGTGTGAAAGTCGGTGTGTGGACTGATACAGGGACATGTGAGTATAGAGATATGGGGGTGCATGCAAGAGTGGGTGTTGACAGGATGTCTCTTGTGACTGGAATATACAGCCTCCCTTCTGTTGGGTTCTTAGACCCTAGAGTTTCCTTCAAAGCTCAGATTAAACAGTATTTTACATGAGAACCTGCCTGATCCCCATCGTTGCAGGTGTCCCTCCTACAAAATGACCTAATATTTATTTGATGTGCATTTGTATATGTATGAATATATGTACATAGGAATTATATATACCTATGTTGCCTATACTGATATGTTTGTATTACTGTCTTCTCCTAATGTAAGTACCTTGAAGGTTTCATTTTTGACTTTGTATGTCTGTGACCTTGCTACCTAGCACATTGTAGGTATTCGTTGAATGACTGATGTGTGCATGTGTGCGCATGTACACAGGTGAAAGTGTATTTTTGTGTATACATATTTAGGTACAGTGTATGTATAAAGGTTGGAGTCTGGAGTAGGTCAGTGTGGGGTAGGGAATTTCCCCTTGGTATCTTGGGCATCAGATTTCTACCCAAGGGACTCGCCTTGGGCATACCCTTATGTATTTTTCTAGCTCTGAGTTCAGAACACCTGTTCTGATCTTATCTTATTCTCACTCTTGCCAGGTTATCAATAATTTCCTGGATCCCAATGACCCAACATCATCCGAGGCCCGCCAGAGTCGCATGCACTTCTTCGACAATCAGAGGAAGGTCGATTATGTCCTTGTCTATCATTATCGAAATCGAGGAGGCCAGCCAGTCCAGGGCTCCTCTAGCGGTCACAGGGCTCCCCTGGCTGTCATCTCCAATGGGGAGATGGGCAAGGAGCCCAACGCTTCTAGGCAAGAGGACATGATGATCGAAATGGGACCCCAGGATGCCTTGGAGGAGGAAAGGAAGGAGCAGAGGGAGGAATTTGAGTATAACCTCATGGAAGCTGGACTGGAGCTGGAGAAGGACTTGGAGGTAAGGTTGGGGAAGGGGGTAGTTTGTGGGCAGACTGGCACCAACATTTATTAATGCTTACCATGTAGCAGGCATTGTGCTAAGGACAGGATACAGATATAAGCAAAGAGAATCCCTTCCCTCAAGGAGCTTATGTTCTAATGGGGAAAGACAACAACATGAAAATTGGAATTGAAAATTGGGGGAAGGAGGAAAGGTGCCCCCTGGGGGCATGGTGCCAAACTCAGAGATTCAGAAGAAAAGCTGGGAGGGGCATGAAGGATGACCAGCAAGGATCCTTCATTCATGGGAGGGAGAGAGTGAGGTAGGAGCTCATCTTTAATTCACCATCATTCCATGGATTTTTTCCCTTTGTACCTTGTGAGTCTCTTGCCCTCACCACAAATTCATTTTAATTCAGTAAGCATCTATTAAGTTCCTATTATGTTTAAGATACTGTGCTAAGACAGAAAAAAATTAGACACAGACCCTGTCCTCAAAGAGTTTCTAGTTTAATGGGGAAGTCATATACATATACTAATAACCACAATAAAAAGAAATTATGATAAGTAACAAAGGAGAGATCTAAAGTGCTAGGAGAAATGTGAGAAAGAAGAGATCATTTTTAGCTGGAACAGTCAAAGAAAACTCTATGGAATAAATGGCCCCTGACAGGCAGTATAGGATAGCAGATAAAATGCTGGACCTGAAGTCAGGAATGCTGGCCTTCAATCGTATTCCAGATACTTACCTTGAGCAAATCACTTAACCTCTCAGCCTCAGTTTTCTTATGTGTAACGTGGGCCCAAATCATAGCGCTTAGTTTACAGAATTGTTGTGAAGAATGAATGAGATAATATGGACAACACTCTGCAAACCTTAAAGTACTGTTGCAATATTTGTTATTTACATTATGGAGATCTGAAAGAAGAGAGACATTTTTAAAAGATGGAATGAATGATTGAAAAAACATGTCATTTGCAAATACAAACAGAAGTGGAGTAGTCCCCATCCTCGAGGAACTTACCTTTCTCATAGAGGGATAAAATAGATCTAAGGGAGTTTTGGTATGGAGAATTATGAGAGTATGAGAATTATGAGATTATGAGAAGGCAGTTATGAGTCATTTTTTTCCCTCAGTAGTTATGGCAGGATTGCCTTGATTTCTTTTCTTGTAAGGATTGAAAGGGCGTGGGAGTGGAGGAGGAGAGAGAAGGTAACACTCATGCGGACAAGACAGTTTTAGACATGGGATACGCCACTGATCTAAGCAGCAGGGTGCAGTCCAACAAGCTCTGAAATTTGAATCATAGAACCTGGGTTCAAGTCTTAGCTCTTCTATTCAGCAGCTCTGTGATCTTGGGCAAGTCACTTGATAAAATTCTGTTCCCTCATCTGCCAAATGAGGGGATGCAGACCCTGCCCTCAAGGAGTTTCTATTCTAATGGAGAAATGATATCCCTATGTTAATAACCAGGATAAAGGTGGCTATAATAAAAGTAATAAAGGAGAGATCTAAAGTGATAGGAGAAACTGGAGAAAGAAGAGATCATTTGTAACTGGAGAGTCAGGGAAGAGGCTATGCAAAAAGTGGCATCTGAGAGTCAGTATTATGTATTAGATTATATCTAAAGTTTCCTCCAACTTTAAATCCTTTGGGAAAGTCAGGAAGAGGAGATATCAAATAGTTCAATTTGATCGCCAGGCAGAGATGAACAGAGTTGGGTGTGTGACCTGATTCTATGACTTATTGATTGTGTAGCCTTGGGGAAATAGTTTCCCCATCTCTTGGCCTCAGTTTCTTTGTCTACAAAATAGAGATTATATTTATGCATATTAATATTTACACATATAAATCTTTTATGTTTATTTGAGGTCATTAGGGAAGATGAAATGACAATATATGCAATATATACTACCATAAATACTTCAAAGAAATGTGGAGAAGAGAGAGGAACTAAGAATTCCTCTGAGATTTCCAGCCTTTTTGTTGCAACTAACCTAGTGAAAGACCAGAAGAGAGGTTAAGCAAGGGAGAAAAGATTGTGAGTTTGTTGACCTCAAAATGGTCCCATCTCCCTTTGCATTCATCTCTGAATTACATGGAGTTAACAACTTAATTCCTGATTTACTTTGATTACTATTGAGCTACTTTTACCCAGCTCTTACCCATGGCTCCAAGAAGCTGTAGAATTCAGTGGCCACTCTCCAATAAAGCTGTCTTGGCAGATGGGCTAAACCAGGTTGAGGGTAACTGACAGACCTCAGAAACATTAGTGAGTTAGGGGGTTGTCTACCCCAAGCATGTGAGAACTTTCCCTGGCACAATGGGCTGATGAGAACAAGTTCCAATAGCCATGAGGTCGGCTGAAGAAGGCGCTGGGGGCATGCTGAGATGCTAAGGCCATGGAGTGCTTAGAGCTACCTCCTGAACCATCGCCAGCCATCTTGACTTTTGTCTTGCCAAAGGATGTTGATGACTCTGGAAGATAGAGTGAGGCTGACAACTCTGCCTCACTTAAATCCAAATCACCCCGTGATTTAATTGATCCTTTTCAGAACAAAGGGACAAAATAACAACTCTGTGCCAGGTGCTGGGCTACGCACCTTACAAATATTATCTCATTTGATTCTGTAACAACCCTATGAAGTGGATGCTGTTATTGTCCCCAGAAGTGTCCTGATGTGCCTAGAGTCCTGCAGCTAGTAAGTATTTGAGGCTGGATTTGAACTCGTGTCCTTTACTCTAGATCCAGTGTTTTCTATCCATCAGGCCACCTGCCTTGACATACTTTCCCCATAAATGCATGCAGAGTCCAGGAGGAAGTGGGCTCAGGTTTCGAGAGCATGCCCTTATACTTTTTGAACTTGGCAGGCAGAATTTTAGAGAATTTTAGAGATGAACAGGATATTACAGCAAGATTCTGACAAGTGATCAGTCATTCTTTGCTTAGGCTCCCATGAAGGGGAAATCCTTTCTTTCTAAGGCATCCCATTCCACTCTTGGATGTCACTTATCATTATGAAGCTTTGACATTATTCTTTATTGAGTCTTTAGGGAATTGAGTTCTTGTAATTCCCCAGGAGGGCAGCTTCCATCAATCAATCAACAAGGATTTCTTAATTAGTAGTAATAAGCTTTTTGTTGTTCAGTTGTTTTGCAGTTGTGCCTGACTCTTTGTGACCACATTTGGAGTTTTCTTGGAAAGGAAGCTGGAGTAGTTTGCCATTTCCTTCTCCAGTTCATTTTACAGATGACAGAACTGAGGCAAATGAGGTTAAGTGACTTGCCCAAGGTCACATGGCTATTAAAGTCTGAGACAAGATTTATACTTAGGAAGATGAATCTTCTTGACCCCAGGCTAAGTGCTCTATCTACTAGGCCACCTAGCTGTAATCACCAATAACCTGATATTTGCCAGATACTGTGCTAGGGCCTGAGGATACTAAGATAGAAATGAAACAGTTCCTACCCTCAAAGAACTTATATTATTTCAAGGTAACAACATATACACATATATAAAATAAATTTAGGGTAATTTTTTAGAGGCACCAGTAGCAATGAAAATCAAGGAAGACCTCCAGAAGGAGGTGGCAATTGAATGAGGGAAAGCATGAAAAGCACTTATTATGTATTTACAATTGGCAAACACTGTACTGTACACTTAGGAATGTAAATACAAAAGCAAAGGCAGTCACTGTCCTGAAGAAATTTACATTTCTTTTTTGTTGTGTTCTAATTTAAAATTTTTATTGACCCTCAAAAAAAATCAAATGATAATGCAATGTCCTTCTTATTCATGTAAATATGATCAATGATAACTTACTTTTAGTAAAGTCTTATATATATCAAGAAGTTTATATTCTAATGGGGCAAACAGAAAGGGGATGGTAGCCTGGGAGAGGCATGTTGGTCAGGAAAATTACAGGGATGATGAGGGGGTGAGAGAAAGTAGGTTCACATGCACGCACACACACACATCTCTATGTATATACATATATGTATAGATGCATATGTAATTTATGTATGTGTGTATCTGTATGCATACATTCACACAAGAGCTGAAGAGATCTGACAAAACAAATAGGCAAACCCCAGATTTTGAAGCATCTCCTAATTGTCCAATCTGATGAATAACTCTTCTCCATCATCCTTCTTGATGTCTGTGCAGCACTGGACACTGGTCACTACCCTCTCCTCCTTGATGCTCCCTTCTCTGGGTTTTGTAACTGTTCTCTCAGCTCTGTTCACCCCTTAGTTTCCTTTCTTATATCTCCATCCACAATGGTCCCCTCCCAATGAACTGTAGCTATACCCCAAGGCTTATCCTGGATGCTCTTGGATTTCTGTGTTCTTTCTGGGCAGTTTCATAAGATCACATATATTCAATGATCACTTCTGACTCCTAAATCTATATTTATAGGCCTTGTCCTCTCTCTCCTGAGCTCTAGTCCCACGTATCACCAACTACCTATTGGACGTATTTGTAGGAGAGGCGTCTGTTTTATACAGGATGGCTGTGATGCTCAAATGAAGTCATGGTTGTATAGTATTTTGCAAGCCTTAAAGTACTATATAAATGCCAGTTGTTATTTTTGGTCTCCAGTCAGTGGGAGGCACTAAGATTAGGAAGGACTGGGAAAGGCTTCCTTGTAGGAGGCGGCATTTTGTTGTTCATTCTTCTGTTTTTTTTGGAGAGGACCGATGATATCATGGTATCATCATCCTGGAGAAAACGAGAGGCCTCTGGAGTTCATGTGGGTCCAGTGCTGTAGAAATATCACTCTGGCAGCTATGTGGAGGATAGACAGTTCTTGACTTGTATGTAAACTGGATTTAAGTGAGGCAGAGTTGGACAAACTCATCAACGTTACTCTCTCTGAGTCATCAAAGTCCAGTGATAGGACAAAAGTTAAGATGACTGGTGACCCAGGATACAGTAGATGACCTTGCCACCCACGATGTCTGACCAAGCTCTAAGTGCTCTCTAGCATCTGCTTCAGCTGTCTTCATGGCTATTGGAGCAATTGTTTTCATTCACCCTTTCCTCTAGGGGTATTTTAACCAAGACTTGGAGAAAGTCAGGGAAGCCAGGAGATAAATATGAGGAAGGAGAGCATTCTGGGTAAGGGGGACAGCCAATGAAAATACGAGTCTTAAGAAGGAATGTCTTGTTCAAGAAAAAGAAAGAAGGCTAGTGTCATTGGATCATAGAGCATATGAAGAAGAGGGCTATAAGATATAAAAGTGGAGGGGATAGGTAAAAGGTAAAAAAATATGAAGTTAAGACTTGGCAGTAGATAGGAAATGGAGGATGAGAGAGAATAAGGGTTTGAGGATGATGCCTAGATGGTTGGGTAGATGGTGGTACCCTTAACAGCAATAGGGAAGTGAGGAAGGGAAGGGGAAGGTTTTGGGGGAGAGATAATGAGCTCACTTTTGGACATTTACTATGCTCATTGTATAGTTTTCTTGATCCTGTTTGCTCTAATTTTTACCTGGTTCTGTTTATTCACTTCATGTAAGTTTTACCAAATTTCCCTTCATAGTTTATGTCTATTATTTCATGAAGCTCAATAATGCCACTTCACATTCATAAACCACAGTTTATTTAGCCATTCCCCAACTAATGGATACCAATGCTGTTTCCATGTTTTTGCTGGCACAAAAATGCATCTATAAATATTTTTTGTATCTATGGAATTTTCCCCTCTGTCTTTGACATCCTTGTCAACTAGAGTTATCACTGAGTCAAAGATTATGTACAGTTTGGAACTAGCAAAATTCCAAAATGTTTTCTACAATGGTTGGATCAATTCACAGCTCTGTGTTTATCTTCCTACATACAACCCGTTAAAAATTTACCAGTTTTGTCTTTGCCAATCTAATGGGAATGAGGTAAAACCATATTGTTTTGATTTTCATCTGTCTTATTTTTAGTTGTTTAGAACATTCTTTCATATAGTTGACTAGCATGCTTTTACAGAGTTATTTGGGAATAAGTGGAGGTTAAGTGACTTTTTACTCTTGGTAGCATAACTAGTGTGTGTCAGAGGCAGGACTTGAATTCAAGTCCTACTGATTCCATGCTCATCCTTTAGTCAATGTACCACTAGGTAAAGCCCAAGAATAGAAGGTCATATTATATAGAATATTTTAGAAGGGGGAAAGAGTAAAGAATATGATTAATTAAGAAAACCTTTCTTAGAAAGGGGTATCACAGATGAATATCATGTAAAATGGGGTGAGATTATTGTAGCTGTGTGGGTGGAGAGGAGTCTGTGCTGAGAGAAGATTGAAGGGAGGGAGAAAATATAATATCAATAATTATTTGTTAAGATCCTAATTTGTAGGAGCAGCTAGGTGGTGAAGTGGACAGAGCACTGGCCCTGGAGTCAGGAGGACCTGAGTTCAAATCTGACCTGATGTGCTTAACACTTACTACTTGTGTGACCCTGGGCAAGGGCACTTAACCTGATTTGCTAAGACCCTGTCTCCCTCTAAATTCTAATTTGTGCCAAGCACTGGTCTAGGCAGGAGGGCTTACAAGTATAAAAAATGAAACAATCCCTACTTACAATGAGTTTACATCCTAATGGAGGAGACAAAAAGTACATATAAAAATATATACAGCAAAAATGTAAGTAAATATAAGTAAAAAAAAGGCACATGGGACATGTCCACATATACAGTAGTTAAATGCAATGTAGTTTGGGAGGGAAGGAACTAGCACTTAATAGGAATCAGGAAAGACCACACGTAAAAGATGATGTTTGATCTGTATCTTAATAAAAAGAAGATTCCAAGAATTTTGGCTAAGGTTGAGTAATGAGTAATCTCTCTGTCTGAGAGATTTTCTAGGAGACGAGAGAAATCAAATTAGTGTGAATGAATAAACTATATAGTCCTAGTACTGATTTAAATCAGGAGAAAAAAAATATGTAACAGAAATTGGTGAAGAAAACCCAACCTAAACAATTTAACCACAAGAGTGAGAAGATCAGATTCACTAATGTAGCAGAAGAGAATGGATAAGAAAACAAAATCCAACAATTTGTAGTATACAGGTTATTCAGCTGAATGGATAAGAAATGGATAATGAATGGATAAGAATGGATAAGAAAACAAAATCCAACAATTTGTAGTATACAGGTTATTCAGCTAGAACATAAAGGCCAAATGTTGCGATGAGGGACTACGACAAAATTAATTATTCTTTAGACAATTCTAAAAAAGCATGACTTACAATAATTATTTCAGGCATGGAATAGCAAATCCTACCATTGACACAAGTGATGGTAAAATGTGATAATTTAGACAGAAAAAAAATTGCTGGTAAGAGAGACATGCAGGAAAGTCACATTATGCTTAAAGGCATCGTTAAGAAAACAACTCAGATCACATGATTATATTAATAGATGCAGAAAACAGTCTCAATGAAATCCGGTATCCATTTATGTTTAAATTCTTTAAATTCACAGTCATGGAAGTATCCTTGTTTAATATGGTCAGAAACATGTATCTAAAATCACGAGCTAGTTTGCATTCTTTTCTATGAAGTAATAATATAGTAATTGGCATTTGATGTTTTATTCTCCTTTGGTCTGGACTGGTGGTTTCCTTCAGCATAAACAACTCTTTACCAATGTAAATCAGCATCTTATCTGCAAGAGAACGACTTACTGAAGGTTGCACAGCTAGTAGCTGTCAGAGGTTATACACTTGAACTCAGGTCTTCCTGAATCTGAGACCTGTTCTGTGTTTTCTACCGCCTTTACATAATTGACGTTAAGAAAGCTTATGTATCATTAACTTGTAAAAGTGTCTAGGGAATTAGGAAGTGAGAGAACTATTGTACTCTAATCTGGTTAAAATATGTCTGGGGTACCGTTTCAAATTCTAGGTGCCACATTCTAGGAAGGACAATGATAAACTGGAGATGGACATGGACATGGAAAGAAAGACCTTGGATTCCTGTCATAGGAAGATTAGTTGGGGTTATTTAGCTTGGAGAAGATATGACTTAGGGAAGACATGATAACTATCCAAAGAGCTATATTCTGTTTCATCCCAGAAGACAGAATGAGGGGCAATGGGTAGATATACAAAGAGGACAAAATAGACTTGATAAGAGGAGAAACTTCCTAGCTATTAGAGCTATCAGAAAGTGGAATGAGTTGCCTCCAGATATACTTGGTTTTTACTGGGGAATTTTGAGAAAAGACTGGAAGGTTATTTGTCGCATTCCTTTTCTTCAGATACAGGTTGGAATAGATGGTGACTGAAGTCCCACTCCAACTGGAAATTCTATGTTTCTATTATTTTTCCCATTTTATGGATGACAGAACTGAGACTGAAGGCAAGTTCAGTCACTTGTCCATTGTTAAACAGTTATTAAAAGTCAAGCCGCAGAGTCAAATACAAGTACTATTTTTTTTAAACTAAGGGGTGGTGATTCTTTATGGGATGTAATACTATTGACTTTTAGATGTCTAAATGATCTATATTCAGAAAATGAACAACCAAGGAAGCAAAGGCAATAGACCCCATGATGTATTGAATGTCAATTGTGCTAGCCTTTGTAGTAATGAGTGAAAGCTAACTGGTGTTTACAGGAAGGGATTGGAATGATAGTCTATAGATTTTACTAAGGGTATTACTTCACATATACCTCTTTACTGAACAAGGACAGAGGGTCTGCTGAAATCCCCTGTCTCCTTTCCAAAAACACTTGAGGTCCCAGTCAAGTTGAGTAGGTTTTGTTATATGCCATAGTGTGGTGGGAAAGGAGACCCCAATTTATTACTGGATGGGTTTTCATTCAGTCTTGACTTCCACAATGTAATTCTTTACTCTGCCTGTTCTTAAATCCTCTGGGGTTTGGGAAAAGACTCCTTGCTCTGGCCAGCATCATCTCCATGGGGACAGCTATAGCTGGAGGCACAGAGATAGGAGCTGGGGTGTGGTAGATGAGGAACAATAAGTAGTTCATTTTTGCTGGACCATCAAGTGCATTATGAAAAGCAATGTGGGGTAGGACTGGCAAAGTACACTGGGGTCAGTTTGAGAAGAGCTACCAATGCCAAAAAAGTTATGCTTGATCCTAGAGGTAACAGGTACCATTGGAGTTTATTGAGTACAGGAGTAATATGGTCAGACCTCTGAGGAAAATTACTTTAGCATCTGTGTGGGGGAAGGATTGGAGTGGAGAGAGACTAGTAGGCAGCTAGATGGTATGGTGAATAGAGTAGGGGATGTAGAGTCAGGAAGATTTCAGTTCAAATCCTACCTCAGACACTCTTACTGGTTGTATGCCTCTGGGCAAGTCATATAATCTCTACCTGCCTTAGTTTGCTCATTTGTAAAATGGGGATAATATGAGCACCTACCCCTAAGGGATATTGTAAGGATAAAATGAATACAACATGAAGAACTAGATTTGGGCTAGTAGATTTAGACATGAAGAGGAACCTAATAAGGAAAATGGATGTGATGAAAGACAGGGAAGGGGTTCAAAATTTCTTTCTGGAGGACTTTAACAAGTAGAAGCCATGTGGTTGTCTGGGCTCACGTAGGTATTACCTCTCCCAGAGGAAGGACAGAAAGAAGGAAACAAGCATTTATTAAGTGCCTACAGTATGCTAAGCACTTTACAAATATTATCTTATTCATCCTCACAATAACCCCTGGGAAATAAAGGCTGTTATTATCCCCATTTTACAATTGAGGGAAACTGAGGGAAATGGAGGTTAAATGACTGAGAGTCACACAGATAGATAGTGGTCATCTCTGTTCTGAGTCTCTAAGTGCTTTAGGGGTACTTTCAGGACCTCTATTTGCTATGTACAGTGTGGAATTTTCTACCAAACCCATGTTTCCTTTCTCTTAAGGAACTCTCCTCACCTCACTTATGTGTTTCCATAGCAAATCCTCTCTACATGTGGGTCTCACTTACACTTAGCTCATGAAGAGACACTTTGGAGATCAGAGATATCCCAAGTCTGGAAGTGGGCCTGGGGGTTTTAGCACCTTCTTAGGAACAGGAAGCTGTTTAAGGATTGAGTCCATGTGTAACCCCTTGTCAGTTGTCAGCAACTGCAACCCCCTCCTATCCTTCCCTACCCCACAAGAGTTTCCAGTCCCCAGGACTTTGTGTGGGTTCTTGCTCTGATTCCCCAAATGGCCCACCCCTCCCTGGTAACCATGTTGTACATGTTGCTATGTGTTCACTGTTCACAGTAGAATTGGAGAGCTGTTCAAATCATCATAGACCCAGGAGAAAGAGGGAGGGAGAAGAGGTGGGGAAGGGGAGTAGAGGTACAGGCTCCTGTAACTGGTGTTTGGAAACTCTGGCCATTTAAAAAATTCTGTCATTTCTGCAGTGCATTAAGGATTTTCCTCACAGCAACTCAATGAGGGATTAGGATTTTATCACCATTTTAGAGATGAGGAAACTGGCATTGAGTGGTGGTTAATGACTTGCTCAGGGTCACTAAGTGTCAAGACTTGGAGTCAATGCCAGGTCTTTTGACTGGAAGGTAAATGTCAGACTCTCACTCAATAAGCATTTATTAAGCACCTACTGTGCCAGGGACTATGAACATTCTTTCTCTTACACACTCATTGACATAACACTGGAGACTGGGAAGGTTACTAGAACACAGAAAAGAATCTGCACATTTCATATATATTTCCTATTTCAATCAGAATACTGAATTTCTTCAGATTTTCTTAGATATATGTAAAGCTCCCAATGATGGAAAGAGGACTGAACGAGGGGTAAGGAGGTCTGTGTTCTTAACTTCTGCCAGGAAGGTCACTTCTGTGTGTGTGTGAGTTTTCTCACCTGTAAATTGAGGGAGTGGACATGATCTTCCACTTTCTGGCTCTATAGTTCTAGGATTCCTTGGCACATGGATAGATAACACAAAGTGGTGTATGGGTGGTGCCAAATGAGGGTCACAGGAATTCTACGGAGGGAGAGATCAACTGCGTGGTTAGGGAATACCTCACTGAGGAAGCAGAATTTCCCCAGCCTCCGTGTTCCCCCTCATCTTTGGAAACCTCAGCTTCCACTGCCTTTTGCCTCACCTTTCCCAATTTGATTCTTGAATGCTCTAGAATAAATGTATTTCTCTTTCCTACTCTTCACACGACTATTCTCCAGTTTACCCCTTGTAGTAGCATCCTTTTCTTCCCATCTCTTGTTCTGCCCTTGGGGGATAGGGTGAAGCAGAAAGGGGAAAGCTCCTCATTTCCCACCTGGGGAGGAGAGATGAGTTGCCATGGCAACCTTCAGGCCTCTTGCACTGAGAGGAAAGGGCAGAAAGAAGCTTTGTTTGTAGAAAGATGAATGTGGGCAGGGAGAGATGTCAGGATCTGCGGGGGAATCGTATACTTTTCTACCCCGCTTCCGAGGAGGAGGGACGTTCAGTAACCCTAGGTATTAGATAATAGTCTGCTCACTGGCCCTGGATCTGGGAGCGTTTGCCCTTCTCTGTAGAAGGTGTTTTGCTTAGGTTATTAGAGACACAATATGTTAGAGCTCCAAGGGACCTTAAAAGTCCCCTGATTCTATCCCTTCATTATAAAATATTCCTTTATAAAAAGGAAGGAACTGAGGTTCAGAAATGCGAAATAATTTGCCCCAACTCCCACAGCTAGTTAGTGACAATTTGGAATGAAACAAATCTCTTCAATAATCAGCAGTTTCTTAAATAGAGTCATTGGAGATGGAGTGCCCTGAATTCAAGGCCATTCTTTGAAAAAAATACAAGAAAACCAAACTTCTTTTCTCTCCACACTGGCCAGTCTAAGAGGGCAGCTACAGGCTGCTTGGACAGCTGCCTCCTGGCTCCCTGGAAATGTCTTAAATTACCAATGGGCTTTGTTTGCAGCAGTTATTAATCTGTTCTTGAAAGCCTCAGAGACTGTTTTGGGAAGGCCTGAGCCTTGAGCTTGGGTAGTGGAGTCCCTGGAGCCAGTGTGATGACATTGTAAGAACAGTAGAGGTAGGAAGGCTGTCCAGGAAACCACTCTGAAAACATGGGCTAGTGGCACAGCCAACCTTTAGGCAGAGATGGCTCAAGCCTGAGGGAAGTCCAGGATGTAGGAAGAGATAACTTTTTAACTGGATCCTGGGGTAGGCCTAAGGCATAAGCCTGGGAATCCTTTCCCAAAGGCAACAGGAAAACCTTTGAATCTAGGAGTTAGGAGGAGCCTTAAAGGCCTTCCAGTTCAACCTGCTTCTGGACAAGACTCTTCTCAACTAGTGGTCATACAGCCTTTGCTTGAAGACCTCTAGTAAGGGGTAACCTAGCACCCTGTGCACTTTGGGATAACTCTGATTATTAGGAAGTTTTCCCTTATAGAGAGGCCTAAAGCTGCCTCCTCAGGCCTTCTACCCATTATTTCTAATTCTCTCTAGACTCAGGTAGAAGAAAGTGGAAGGTGAAAGGAGGGGAAAGAATGTAACCTATACTCTGAGGGTCAATGAACTTGACTTTGAATCCTGTGAAAATTCTAAAAGAGATGGTCCATGATGGTTAGTCAGTGAATTATCTCCTTTGTTTCTTTTAATCTCCTTGGAGTTACTGTGAAACATTTCTACACATCACTGTCTGGGCCTCAATTTCCCCAATTTGAAAATGAAATGACTTAGAATTAACCTCACAGAGACCTTCCCCCTCACCAGTCTTTGAATGCTTGTTTCGTTATCCTTTGTTACTGCAGTACTTTTAGGATTGCTCTTGAGAGGCCCAGAGAGTTTGAGAGATTTGTCATAAATCGTATAGGTAAGGCAACTTCTAGGTTTCCAGGGACTGGGCTGTCTCCTGCAATGTTTGGTGTTAGCCCCAGTCGCTCTGGAGCAGTCTCTAAAGTGAGGTCTATTTCCCTTTGGGGCCTCTTGTCTTCAATAATGAGGTTCTTCACAAACAAAACATGGTGACAGCAGCCTGGGTCATGTTTTATAACTTCTGATCAAGGCATGAGACTGGGGAACGCCTGGGCCTAGACTGTATGGGTGAACTCTCATACTCTCACGCAAGATAGTTATACACAATGTATAAATGACCAGGGTCCCAGACCAGAAGCTAGAATTTCCAGGGGATTGCCAGCCTATTCCCTTCTGGAAAAGTAAATCATAGATTTATTAACTTAGAAGAACCCATAAGTTGTCTGGTTCAGTCTGAGTCAGATAAGACTACTACAGAGAATAATTCTCTGTCTAATTTTACAGAGGCCTCCACACAAGTTCTTCTTTGATGCCACATAATGGTGTGGATATGACTTTAGGCTCCCAAAAGCTCGACAGATGATAATATAGCCCAAGTTACAATGGTCCTCCTAAGGCAGGTATATAGCAGACAGAGCACTGGGCCTGGAATCGGGAAGACTTGGCACATAGTAGGCACTTAATCCTTCTTTCTTCCCTCCCTCCCTCCAAATGTGGACCCAGAATTGTACTCTTTGTCTTTTGTCTGAAGACCAGCCCAACTTAGTTCCTTGAGACCCATCACTAGAAATTTAGTCATGAAGAATTTATGAGTTTTATTTAATTTTTTTTCTATTACTGAGCATTAACATTTTTTCCCTCTTGCCTCCCAAATCCTCACCCCTAATCACTGGGAAAAAAGAAAAGAAAATTAAAATCTTTGTAATGAATATAAATGGTTAAGTATGACAAATTTCCGTTTTGACCATACCCTAAGACATGTGTCTCATTAGGCATATTTAATCCATTACTACTTTCTTAAGAGGGTAGGTATCGTTTTTCATCGTTAGTCTTCTGGACTCTTGGTTGATCACTGAGCACTCCAAGCCTCAGTAAGAAACAAGGCCAGTGCCATGAGCTAGTCCACCTGCTTTGGGGTCTTGCAGACAGTCTGAATCTAAAGTGATCTTCAACTTTTGATTAGGTCCTGTCAGGTCCATAGAAGGAGATGGAACCAACCCCTGGCTGAGGAAAGTACAAGGAGAAGCAAACAGGGAAGAGCAAAGACCAACACCTATCTAAACTGGGCCTTTAGGAGAATGAGAGAAGTCAGGGATTGTGAAAGGAGGTGGGGCCTGGTCCTAGTCATCCCATCCACAAATGCGTTGGAAGTGACATCTAGAACTGTAATCTTGTGATTAATAGATGAAATGACTGCGGAAACAATGGTTTGAACTCCTGAGCATATTGATTTATTAAATGATACAAGCCAATTGCCCAGTAAAGTAGGACCAGAGTTTCCCAGCTTTAGCATCAGACCTCAAATACAAGAGAAGACAGATTTTTATACAATATTACATATAATTAAAAACAATCAAATAAGACCAATTAGTTGAAAGAAAGCAATTAACCAGGATAAAAAATTAGGTAAACTTCTAATTGAATGAAAGATTAGGGACTTTCCAATCTGGGAGAGGTAGAGAAACTGGTGTAATTCTCTGAAATCTGAAAAGGAGGTGTCTCTCTGGCTCCCCCTCCCCAAGTGTCTGTTCAATCAAAGGAACATGAAAATCATACCCAATTGATAAGTACAGGGCCCACTTTCAGATAATACATATAGTTTGCTTGAGATATATAATGGTGAAGAAACTTCTTGTATCAGTCTTTAGATCTGACTTGGTTTCTGGTCAGTATAACTTAGGTCCTGAGGTAAGGGTCTCTAAGCGGTAAGTGGAAGTGGTACAGCTTCCCAGCCACATAGGGCTAGATTAAAACAATGGAATACGGTTTTCTCACAATTCTCACAACTGAATAAAGTTTTCTCATAAGACAGAAATTGAAGTAGTTCCACAATTGAATAGAAAAAGAATTGAGCTAGCTCCAGAATTGAGTCCCAAGATGGAGTTAGTGTGATTCACCCAATTCCCACTACCGCTTGCTGTTCTAATCCTCTCAGTCCTACTGCAGGAAACCCAATATAATTTCCTCCTAGAAATTATTACGGTGATTTGCATAGGATAGTAACTTAAACTTTATTAAAAAATTCAGTAATAGCCTTAAGAATACAAGAGAACTTTTAAGCAGCTATGGAAATATTAAAATCTGACCATAGAGGAGTTAAAAACAAAGAGTTCCTACTAAGAGGAACACTTGTAAGATGATCTGGCCATATCATGTGCATATATCATTTTTTGTTTTGTTTTTCAAGCAAGTGAATAAAATTTAGTAGAGTTATACTTTATTGATGAAAATACTTTAAAATTGGTTTATCAAAAGAGAAAAACAAGAGTAATCTACATATTGATGAGTTAGAATTCAGCACTCAAATTTAAAACAATTTGCACTTGAGATTATGAAATCCTGTTTTAATGATCAAATCACACTTTAAGTTGTTCCATTTCCAATGTCTGACTTTAGTATCTCTTGTCAATGAAAAGATTCCTATTACAGAATCTGTTCGGAAGAATGTGGGTGACAGAACCAATGAGACCTTGTCCTTCCATCCAAGAGCATGGGAGTGGGCAGAGCTGACAGTAACACAAAGTTCTAATCCAGAAACTGAAGTTGGAGGTAAAAGCAAACAGAAAAATTGAACACAATGAAGAAATACTATGGGTTAAAAGAAGCCCAAAAGGTTAACCCACAGGAAGCAACAAGTACAAGTAGAGAAGAAACTGGTCTAACTCAAAGGATTCCAAGAGTGAATGAAAGATAGGGAGAAAGTAAACATGATAGCGAAAGTAAAGTCCTTGAGGAAAATAGCATGAGGATAGGGAATGAATTAGAATAGAAGGTGGAAAACTTTGCTTCAGCTGAAGACTGCCTGAAAAATAGAACGGAACAAAGAGAACTTAATGATTCCATGTGGCAACAAGAAATGTTAGAACTAAGTCAATGACAGGAAAAAAAAAATGGAACATATGTATCTTCTACCAAAAACAACTGACATGGAAAACATATTGAGGAGATATATTTTAAGGTTCATCATACTCTCTGAAAACCATGAACAAATTTGAAAAGTACTACTAGATAGCATATTTTTAAAAAATCACAAAAGAATATTCAGAACTATTAGAACCAAAAGACAAAGTAGAAATAGAATCTCTTGTTGCATCCTCAGATTAAAAGAAACCTCAGATTAAACACACCCAGGAATCTCATAGCCAAAATTCAGAGCTACTATCAGGGGTGGGGAACCTTGTAGGTCCTTGGGTGCAACCTTTTGACTGAGTCCAAGTTTTATAGAACAAATTCTTTTATTAAGGGGATTTGTTCCAAGTAGTTTGGATTTGGTCAAAGGGCCACACTTGAGGACTGAGAGGGCACATATGACCTTGAGGCCACAGGTTCCTCACCCCTGCAATCTAGATCAAATAGAAATATCATCAAAAGGAAGAATTCAAGTACCAAGGAACCATGATCAGGGCCACAGATTATCACAAAGGCTACAAATGAGAGAAAATCCTAGAATACAATTTTTTAAATGGTAAAAAATAAAGGCTTACAACTGAGGACTTTCTCTGTAAAACTGAGTAGAATCCGAAAAAGAAAAACAAAGACTTTTAGAAAGTAGAGCACTTTCATGCATTCATGATGAAAGAGACCACTGTTGGATAAAATATTTGAAATGCAAGCATAGGAGACAAGATAAATGCATTGGATTGTTGGAAAGGGGTTAATGATGAATTGCTTACGTTATTATAGAAGAGATTAGATAGATGTCCCTTCAGAACTCCTCTGTCTCCAAAGGTTTTAGAGGGAGAGACAAACATAACGGCTGAGTGAGGTCTTTTAGCTTTTGTTTTAAGAGAGAAAAGGAACACGGAATATAATCTAAAAGAAATGAGGAAGTAGAATTTAAATTTGTAATAATTGGGATACATAGAAGGAAGAACATACAAACTTGGAGGAAAAGGGTTGCAGAGGAGACATTCCATAAATCTCTTATCTGAGCCAGAGGAAGGTTGAATACACATCTACACATACATGCACATGCACATCCCAGAATGTACAGAATTAAATTAATATTTCTGGTACAGAAATAATTAAATTCTACAGGGAAAAAAAGAGACAGAGAAGGAAGTGGGCAGTTAAGAAAGCAAGAGTCAAGGAGAATAGCAAACTAGCTTTGCCGGCTAGATCAGGAAAGGGGGACTCAAAGGAGATGAAATAATGCAATGACCAATTATAACTCTCAGAGGATAGATGATCGTACTTCCCACTTTCTGACAGAGGCATGATGGACTAGCAGGGGTGGGGAACCTGTGGCCTCAAAGCCATATGTTTTCTTCTAAGTCAGCGTTTTGACTGAGTCCAAGTTTTACTAAACAAATCTTCTTAATAAGGGGATTTGTTCTGTGAAGTTTGAATTCAAAGGACTGCACTTGAGGACCTAGAGGGCCACATGTGGCCTCAAGGTCCCAGGTTCCCCATCCCTGGTAGAAACTGAGACCCAGAATGAGACATACATTTTCAAACGTGGCCAATGTATAGTTTTGTTTTGAGTTTGTCTGTCTATCTATCTATCTATCTATCTATCTATCTATCTATCTATCTATCTCTCTCTCTCTCTCTCTCTCTCTCTCTCTCTCTCTCTCTCTCTCTCTCTCTTTCTATATATGTATCTATCTGTCTCTCTGTCTGTTATTCTCTCTATCTATCTCTCTATATCTCTCTGTTTTACAAAGGAAGGTTTTTTTGGTGGGGGAAGAGTTATAGAGGTAATTAAAGGAGTCAGTGATGCCAAAAAAAAAAAAGAAATAGCATATCAATGAAACATTAAAAAATGTATATAGAAGGAGGTTCAGAAAAGAACAGACAAAAAGGACATTGTTAGTATTATTATGTTAAATTAAATATACACTTAAAACTTTGCATAATATAAATTCATAGTTTCCTGTATTACTCTATTTTTCTGTCCTTTTATATGGAATTATTCTATTTGTTTTCATAATTTAAACAACTTTAAAGAGAAAAAAAACAAAGAGAAAAGTTACTGTGTCTCCTTTTGCCTTGATTTCCTTTATTTATTCTATGGAACTTGAATACTTCAATGGTGTCTTCACCTTATACCCTCTATGCTATTTTTTTTGGTGTGTGTTATTCAAGAAACTCCTAAAAGCTTACTTTTAGGAAGCCCTTCCAGATTAAGTGTAAGGGAGATGGCAGTATCTTCTTCTTTTCCCAACCCTGCTGTTACAAGTATGGAGTCACAGTCTTAGGAATGGAAGGGAATTTGAAGTTATCTAGTTCAATTTCCTCTTTCCCTATGAAGAAAAGGAGAACCAGAGAGATTGAAGAACTCATCCAAAGTCACACAATTAATTAAGTGGCTGAGCTGGGATTTGAACTTTGGTCTTGTGACTCTAAGCTCAGCCTGTTTTCCACTATAACATGTGGCCTTCCTTTGATTGTGAAAGTCCCTTCCAGCACCAAATCCTATGATCTAATGAAAGAGTATTGTGCCAGGATTCAGGACATCTGAATTTTAGTCCCTTTTCCCACCAATAACAATTTTTTTTAATCTCAATTGCTTTCTGGGTGAATACTTCAATATTCTAGTCATTTCTTCCATGTCACAAAAACATTAATTTCTATATAGTTTGGTTGTGAATGCTCTCAGTGGTTGTTTAGGTTTTGGCATTACGGATCACTTTCTTTTTGTAGAATAATCATGGGTCTGTGGGACAAGAACAACTCTTGGAAATAAATTTCCTATAAGTTAGGTCTTGGTATCTGAGGCCATCATCAGAATCAAAGAATTTTGGGGCCTGGGAAGGAAGGCATAGAAGTCACTTCATCCCTAGATAGGGCTTCAGACGGGACTTTGTGGGTACTTGAAAAATTGTAGGAAAGTAAATTTTTGTAAATCAAATAATTTTTCCTAAGCATTCTGGGAACTATTTAAAAGAATCTCATCAAGAATCCCTGGGTAATTTATCTGTATTTGCATAAATTGGATTTCTTTAAAGTAGTACACCCATGTGTCCTAGTAACTATGATGTGGTTGGGGTGGAAGGTTGATTGTGCACATAAAAGACAGCTCTAGACAGGATTTTTCCTTTGTTATTTCCAGGAAGATGACCTTTTTTCTGTTGCTCATTCACCATCTTTCAAGTTAGTGCTCATTGGATGGCGCATCTCACTGACCCCCTCAGTTCTAATGGGAGAGTTTGTTTATAATTTCATTTCCTTGTACAGTTCCAGGCTCAGTCCTGGGTGAGGGTTGGGGGGAGAAGAGGGAAATGAGGCCTTGTATGGACTTTTGTTCTTCTCCAATTCCATTTCTGACTCATGAAAGATCAGGTGACCTCTCCTAGATACTGAATTTCAATATTTTCCTCCAGAGTGGGTTCTTCCATCTACTGACTCCTGCATCTGGGTCCAGGTCAGGATAACGCATAATATTCTGCAGAATCATAGCCTCCTGGGTGGTTTTTTACAAAGGATGTCAGGAGGTCATCTTGTCCACTCCCTCTCACCTGGGCCAGAAAGTACTTGGCCTATGTCTTCAATAGCCTTTCCAGACACTTCTCAGTCCCTCCAAGTAACAACTCCCATTGCTTTTTGGCAATGAAGTTCTTTCCAGTGTCTGACCAGAATCTCTCTTGCTGTTGTTTGGAACCTTTATTCCAGTCAGTCCTGGCTTCCAGGGAAATGGAGAACAGCTGCTTGCCCCCACCCCCACTTCCTTCTCCTTCACCTTGGGGTATCACCTCCGTGCATCCAGCCCCTGAATCCCCCAGCAATTTCTTTGTCACCAGATCGCATTGCATGCTCCTGTCCAATTTGCTGTCCGGCTGCTTCCTGTTCCAGGGATCTCCCTCCCACCTGAGTATTTGTCTTCTGATTATTTATCCCCAGATGCAGCCACTGCATTTTTCCAGGTTGAATCTGCTCTTGTTGCTTCCTGCTCCCAGTTGCTTGCATCTCCCTGCCACAGTAGCCTCCCTTGGCATGGATATCCACTGGAAAGGGAGGCTGGGGGGTGAATGGGATTGAGAGAAATCATCTATGCCGCTGAGAGGGGCTTCTACCTCATCTGATGTTCAGGCCCTTCCCGGGAGACTGCTGGACTGATACAAATTCCACCTGCTGGGAAAGTATCTGGACAGAGACCTGCCCCAGCTGTTTGGCTTCTTTTTGGTCTCAAGTGCGAGAACAAGGAGACCACCTTCCTACCCTCTTGCCTTGATTACTTCCAAACCAACATTCCCAATGCTAATTAAATACTTGGCAGATGCAATGAATGGGTGCCAAATGCGGGAGTAGAGGAGAGTTGCTGCTTTGTGATTGACTGTTTTCCATTCAGGTGCATATCCCTTTCTTTGGTCAAGGCTATGCTGACAGTTGGGCAAAATGGGACGAGTGGGGCAAAGTCTTCAACTTAAATCCAGAAGTAGTAATTAGTTCCCAAATCTTTAAACTTTGAACAGAAATTTATCCTAAGTTTTTGGTTGCTCAATTGAAAGTATTTACAATGACTCCCTGTCCTATGTAGGCAGATGCTAAATATTGATAATGGGGGAGATACATTTTGGGGCTAGGGGAGCCCAGTATTTCTAGCAAAGACTCAAAAATACTTAGGCATAGTCATTTATTTCAGTGATTTTTTAAAGCCTTCCTGTCATCTCATTTCAGTCCTTATTAGGAATGAGAACAAGAAGTTTAAGTTGATTTCTTGATACTGTTTATTCATTATGATGTTACTAAAATCCAGAGACAGAAAGTCGTAAAAATTTTACCTTCAGTTTCACAGACTTGTAGGACTAAAAGAAGTCTTAGAAAATCACCTTGTCCAACCTCTTATCTTTCAGATAGAAAAAATGAAGCTTGGAGTAGGGAACTGACTTTCCCAAGATTATATAGTTAATTGGTGACAGTCAGGATCAGAAACTGAGTCCCAGTTCAGAACTTTTGCCATTACATCAGATTGCCCCCTTGTGGGCATCAAGAGATACAGGTTTAAAAGAGGCCAGAACTCTTGGGTAAATGCTACAAGAGTTAGAAATCAGATCTCAGGGGTCCCTGCCTCCCTTATGTCCCTGTCTCCTTCTATGCTTTCTCTTTCCTTCTTTCCTCTTTCTCTCTTCCTACCTTTCCTTCTCTTTCTCTCTCTTTCCCTCTCTTCCTCCTCCACTTTTCCCCTCCCCATCATGTTCTTGGCTCTCTGAACATGATGCTAGTTAGAAGTCTTCCAGAGAAGATGCTGATGAATTTGGAGCAATGTTTAAATTCATCTGGGGGAATAAACAGCTGCAGCTTGAAAAATCCATGAACATATAACACCCCTACCCTCCTTTCCCCCCTCATCCATCCTTAGCCCAACTCATAAGGAAACAGAAAGCCATGTGAATGACCACTGTGCAAAGGGAAAAGGATTAGCTGTCCCATCAACTGGCAGACTTCAAGCATGAGGGTTGTTGGTCCTCAGAAACTTTTTTTTTTTTGAGAATTCTGGAGAATGTTGAGCCCCCTGCATTGAGACCTCTGTGTGAAACAGGACTGTTTCAATATTCTCAGCAACCTCCACACCCATTCTACTGGGTGTGGTTTTTCCTGTGTGTTTTAGCCAGTTAAGCATCATTAAATCCATAGGCATTAGTGTGTGATGGAGGGGCGGGGGGCGCAGGGAGAGGAGAAAGAAGTCAGTCACTAATCTTTTTTGATGTAGTTTCTTTTGTAAAATGCAAATAATTGAATTTCCCTTTCTTGCTGTTGACAAGGACTCTCATGTATGATCTGAAATGACCACTAGAGGGATTATTCCAGATCTCTCAAGCTTGAAAACTTTAGAGATCTTCTTGCCACTCGATCAGTAAATTCATTATAGGCTCATGCGTGTTCATCCTTCGTTGCTGAAGAAGACCATGCCATCAGAGAAATAATGACATGACTTGCACTTGATTTTGTTTTGAGTGAGGGAGGGCTGTGTAGGTCACCAGCCTCACTTTTCCTCCAGAGCCATCTGAATCCAGTGACCAGATATATTCATCAGGATGACTGGAGATGACCCAGGATGAGGCAATTTGGGTTAGGTGACTTGCCCAAGGTCACACAGCTAGTGAGTGTCAAGAGTCTGAGGTGAGATTTGAACTCAGGTGCTCCTGACTCTTGCACTGATGCTCTATCCATTGCACCACCTAGCTGCCCATAGGCTCATGTATCTAGATCTAGAAGAGATCATTCAGTGCATCCCCTGCTCCTATTATACAGATGAGGAAGCTGAAACCCATGTAGGTTAGATGATTTGCCTAAAGTGATACAGGTAGTCAGTATTAGAGGCAGTATTTGAACTCACATCACCTGAGTCCAGAGCCAGTGCCTTTTTCCCCTCTTCAATGTACCACATTGCCTTATGTTCATTGAACATACACTTTATATAAGGTACAGTGTCGGTAAGGCTACCTATCGTATAATTATAGATCTTATAAGCTCAAAGAAAGCCTAGCCAATGTGAACCAACAATCATACTGGAGGGGAAATATATATTGATAGAAAAGAAGGAAGGAACTTCTCTAAAGCTAAGCATAGATTCATTTTAACATACACTCTCTCTTTTACTTGTATAGGAAAGGAGTGGTTAAATAATTTAAATCTTTAAAGGATCTTGGTATAGGACCCACAAACATATCTTGACCAAATATCTGAAAATGTTTTTAACAAATCAGGGTGGGATTTTAGGAACCTACTGTAGGATATACATAGACATGAGAAAATATGTGGTATAGAGAAAGAGCTCAGGATTTGTAGTCAAATGATTTGGGTTCAAATTTATTTCAACTTTTTATCACCTTTACAATTTCAGTCAAGTTGCTTAAACTCTTGGGGATTCAGTTTCCTAACCTGTAATTGTTGTTTGGTTCTTTTTCAGTCATGTCCAACTCTTCATGACCTCATTTAGGGTTTTCTTATCAAAGAGACTTGAGTGGTTTGCCATTTCCTTTTCCATCTCATTTTCCAGATAATGAAACTGAAGCAGGCAAGGTTAAGTGACTTCCCCAGGGTCACACAGCTACTGTCTGAGGCCAGATTTGAACTCAGGAAGAGGAGTCTTCCTGACTCTAGGCCCAGTGCTCTAGCCACTGTGCCACTTAGCTGCCCCAGCTTCTAAAATTAGAGAATTCAAATAGATGACTAAGCTCTTTTCCGGCTCTAAATAGATCCTATGAAAAACTCTGCCCAGTTTCAGTAGAACTTCCATCAATCAAGCAACGTTTACTAAGCTCCTACTAAATGCTAGGCACTGTGCTAAGTCCTAGCAGATACGAGAAGAGGCAAAGACAGTTTCTGCCCTCAAGGAGCTCAAAATCTACTCAAGATACAATGGACACGTCACTCAGTCAATGACAACCTGAGAGATTTACTGTAGAACCCAGTGCCATGGAGTCAGCAGGGGTAAGAGCTTCAGATAGCAGAGGAAAGAGGGATGATGCTTTTCTTAAGTCTATGTGAGGATAGAGAGAGGAGAATTCCCTAAGCTTAGTTAACACTCACTGAGACCAAGCAGACTAAGGCACTGACCTTTACCATATTTTCTTTATGGTCATTTGCATAGGACAATTCCATCCCATGCATGAAAAATACATTTGCATTTAATTTAAATTAGAATCAAAAGCCTATTTTTCTTAACCAAAAGATTCCTTTTTAATCATTGAGTTTTTCCTTTCTTTTTAACCAAAACTCAATCCACATTAACCCATCAGATATTTATTAACAGGAAGAGTCATAGACTGCAGCAATGGACAAGAGCCATGAGATGGAGAGATAGCTCATGAAGTTCCTTAGCCTGCTCCTTCATTCCTTCAGTGGCTTTAGACAAATATCTTTTACCTCATGTATACAAATTTCCCTTGTCTTTTTAGCCCTTGACTACATCTAGGTTTCCCTTGCTTTTTTTTTTTTTTAAATTAGAGTTCATTTGCTCTTAGGTTGTTTTGAAGATGAAACGTACTGTCAGAGTAAAATATTCTTCACAAAATTATGGTGATGTCCCCTTTAATTCATAGACTCTAGAGGTCTCTAGGTAGTTCAAAGGACTTTATCTAAGCTACTGAGCTACTTCCCCAATCAGTCTTGTGATATAAGTGTAATGGAGGCAGGGTACCCTTTTATGGGGACACATTGTATTTTGGGATGATATAAAAATCCCTTTATTGATCTCTGTGCTTCTCCCCTTCTCCATAAAGACCTCCAGTTACCTGGGACAGCGCCCATATGTTGTTAAGCTTGGAAACCTCATCTACCACCCAAGGGGCTGATTCTAATCCACCCTGAGTAATAATTTCCTTTCAGGGAGCCACACATGTTATCAGTGCTTACCTCAGTTTGTTTCTCTTTATTCTGAGCTCAGCCTACTTGTTCTCCTGTCAGAGGAGTTCAGATTTCTATTTGGTGTGCTCTGTACATTTCAGGGACACCTGGCACAATATATATCTCCGCCCCCATCTGGATTGTCCTATTTAGAGTCAGAGGATCCATTGGAAAAATTGTACAGGTTGTACAATGTGTCACAGGCACCCAAGGAGAAGTTTTGCTCAGAAGAGTTTACGCCTGAAGGTACCATGTTCTACAAACAGCTCAAAATGACTCTGAGAAAAGTTTTTGGTGGTCTTCATTCCTCTCTTACCTTTGACTGTCTTTCTCTTCTTTTCTTCTCTTGATGTCTAGTATTGAGAACTCAGGTTAGTGATAAGGGATAAATGTGAAGAAACAGAGAGGAGAATCTGAGCAAAGTTCTTCATTCAAGGATCTTAGTCCTGAAAGTTTTATTTTCCCAGAACCTGGAGAGTTAGAAAGGATCTCTGAGGTCATAGACAATCTGATTTATAAAAGAATAAAAATCCTCTGTTAGAGTTTTCCCTACAAGTCGTTATCCATCCTGAAACAGCCTGGCCTTGGATCAGCTCTGTTAGGACATTTTCCCTTATGTTGAACCATACTCTATTCCTTTTCAGCTTTTACTCATGTTTCCAGTTCTTTACTCTAAGGCTAAGGAAAATAAGCCTTTTCATATAAGAAACCTTCAGATTTTATGGACAAATGTCCTTCTTCTAAGTCATATTCATACTTAAACATCCTTAGCTCCTTCAGCCAGTCTTCTGTGGGGATTACTTAAAGGCCTTGTGGACTTGATTTTATTGAGATCATCTTGACAATGTTGTTGAGTCATTTTGCAGTTGTGCCTGACTTTTTGTGACCCCACTTTGGGTTTTCCTGGCAAAGATACTGAAGTTGAAGAAGAGCTAGTCAGTCAGGGGACAGGTGGTGGTGGAGTGGTGGGCCTGTGGTCGCTGCTAATATTGTTGCTGCCACCTTGTCTGCTGGCATGATTGGACAGAAGACTTTCTATTCCTTCTTTTCTTTGGGCACCCCCAGAAAGTGGCTCTTGAGCACTGAGATGCCAGCGGACCCGGCACGGAAGAGAGCAAGGATGTCTTGGTCAGCCTGGCCAAGAAGAGCCAGCCTGAAGACAAGACCAGCACTCTTTATCTCCCCTAAGCCCCGAGCAGTTGTACCAGATCCAGAAGAACAAGGCAGAGGTCCTGCTCTGACTCGTCTCCTGCAACGTCCCCATGGGATTCTGAGAGAGCTGGAAGTGACTACTTAGTACAGAATTCAGCAAACCTTATTTCATCAAGCTAATGGGATTTGTTGCAGAAGAATGAAAACATCATAGCATCTAACCACCTGCAGACCAAGTCTTCACCTGGACACAGCTGTATGAAATTAAAGATGTCAAAGTGGTCATCTTGGGGCAGGACTCATGCCACAGACCCAACCAAACTCATGGACTCTGATTTGGTATTTAGAGGCCTGTTCCACCTTCTCCCAGTTTGGAAAGTATTTATAAAGAGTTGTTCATCCTGGTCATGGAGATTTGTCTGGATGGGCCAGACAGGGTGCTCTCCTCCTCAATGCTGTGGTCATAGTCCGGTCAGCTCCCATAAGGAGAGAGGCTGGGAGCAGTTCACAGACACCGTCGTGTCTTGACTGAATAAGAACTTGAATGGCTTGGTCTTAATGCTCTGAGTGGGGGGGGGGCTACGCTCAGAAAAAAGGCCTCTCCATTGACAGGAAACGCCACTATGTCCTGCAGACTGCCTATCCCCTCCTCTCTCTGTCCATAGAAGATTCCTTGGATGCAGGCATTTCTCCAAGACCAAAGAGTTGCTAAAGAAGTCTGGCAAGAAACCAATCAACTGGAAATCACTTTGAAGCAGTTGGAGCTGAACTGGAGAAGGATTCTATCCATCTTGGCTAGGAAAAGCTCTTTGTTGGGGGCCAGGGGTGGGGGGATTTGTAGAAGTCAGAATCTCAAGAAACAGGTGTGGGGACACCTTTGTGGTTAACAAAAAAAACAACTGGTCTCTTTTTCTACATGGCCAAAAAGGTTAGTTTGCATTTGACGCCTTACCCTGTGCAGGTAGTCTACCAGGTCAACCTGGGTCATTATAGAATGACTTGTCATTTCATGAAGATGCTTTTAATTCACTGGGATCTGAAAGGAAAACGTTATTTTGCACCACCAAAACCTTCTTTTAAGCACACTGAAGGGAGTAGGAGAGAGAAGCAGATGCAGAATTCCAGAAGGTTTTTTTTTGTTTGTTTTTGCTTTTAACTCCCTGGAGGTGAGGGAGTCCAAAGGTAAAGAGGGAGGAGCCTCCTGCTCATCCTGAAAGGCTGACAGGAGAGTTCTGAGGTGGGAGATGAGGATTCCGTGGGAGGTATTTTTGTATTTTATTTTTATTCTTTTAACTAAGATCCCAAATTTGAGATGTTTGCTACTAAGCATTTCAAAATATCTGCCACAAATTGACCACAGAGAAAAGTTATTTTTTTTTCTAGTCCCTATCTCCATTGAGATGACAAAATCCATTGGTGGCTAAATTCTTGGGCAGCCCTAGAATGCAAACTGATCTTCCTCTTTAATGAATATTCAGGTACTTTAGCATTCTGGGAGCCAAGTCTTGGTGGGAAGCTTCACCATGATCGAATGTGAATCTGTCATTTTTGGAGTTAGAAACTAGGAATTTGAGGATCTAGGAGAGAAGAGAATAGTAGATTTTTTTCTTTAGTGAAAAAATTTCCTTTATTATAAGTTTGTCTCACAGTTGAGACTTTTTCAAAGCAGTACTGATTATATGAAACAAGAGTTAAATTTTATGAACTGTAAGATCAGTTTTTCATTTTTTGTACTATGAAAGTTTTGCTGTACATTTTTTATCACTTATGCAAGCAGACTTTTTTAGGTTTTTATTTTTATTGCTCTGTGTGTGTGTGTGTGTGTGTATGTGTGTGTATAAATCATCTATTAATGGGATATTTTGTTAAGACCAGCCCTGGCTTATATACTGCTCTTGGTGTTGTTAGACTGGTTTTGGTATTAAAACCTGATTTAATTCTTCAAAAAAATAAAGATACTGAAGTTGTTTGCCATTTCCTTCTCCAGCTCATTTTACAGATGAGGAAACTGAGGCAAATAGGGTAAAATAACTTGCCCAGGGTTACACAGCTATTAAATATCTATTGCCAGATTTGAACTCAGAAAGATGAGTGTTTCTGATTTCAAGCCCAGTGGTATACCCACCTTTACTACCTCGCTGCCCAGATGTTGTTGAACAACTCCAGTTTTTCAATACCCTTTCTAAAATATTGCTTCCAAACTGAACACAATAATCCAAATGCATTTTGAAATGGGCTACACTTTCAGCAGTAGACTTGTGTGAAAGTGTCCTTATCACATACCATTGTATAAGACCGCTTGAGAGAATTTTAGAAGACAAGTGTAGCCCAAACATAATCAGCCTCAGATTAAGGAAATGAGAAGAGGAATTGTGAAGGAAGGAGTCCCTTTTCAGCTGAATGGTTTTGCCCTGGGTACAATTGTAGTGAAGGGTCTTTTGTAGCAAAATTCCAAAAACCTTAAGCATGATCGTTATTTTTTCTTCCAGTGCTCATTTTAGGTACCCTGTTTTAGAATAGACTACCCTCTGGCCCATGGCCTAGTGCTGTGTTGTATGTGCTGGAGAATACCAGTTATACCAGAGGAATTAACTCAGTATCCACGAGAGGTTTCTCTCTCCTCCTCATTCCACCACAGGGGTAAAATTTTCCATGCTGCCAAACACTCAATGCCTGTGAGATTGAACTCCTAGTTTATCACCACTGGGCTGGATGGGTGTATCCCTTAGGCATATGGTATCTGCATAAAAAGGGAAAAATAAAGGAATGGAATCTCTGAGCCCCAGGGACTTGGCACCTGAAAACACCAGTGATTTTCCTTTTATCCACGTTAGAAGGCTAAACTGTCTGTGTTCTTTTTACCATTGGACCTCTGTTTCCTAGTGTGATTATTTGAAGTTCTTTAGGCTGCAAAAAATGTCATTTAATTTCTTAGAGGGAGGCTAAGTGAGAAAACACGATAAGCAAAAAAGCTAATGTTCTTTCCATGGAGAAATTCACCTCATTTGCTGCCCTTGAATTGGTTCCATGCCTTAGAGAATCATTTATATTTAACTCAAGATCTTGCAATACAAAGACAAAAACAGAAATAGCCTCTCACCTCAAGAAGCTTATATTCTTTTACTGTTCAGTGATTTTTTTCAGTCATGTCTGATTCTTCATGACCCCATTTAGGGTTTTCTTGGCAAAGATACTACCAGTTTCAGAGAAGGTGCCAATCTGCCTTCATGGTGAATGTTTCCTCATCCATTTCCTTCATCAATTTTACAGATCAGGAAACTGAGGCAAGCAAGGTTAAGTGATTTGCCCAAAGTTACACAACTAGTAAGTATCTGAGGCCAGGTTTGAAACTCAGGATGATGTATCTTTCTGACTTCAGACCTGGCACTCTATCCTCTGTGTTAATTAGTTGCCCTCTTTCTACTGAGGGAGAATTAAGGTGCATGCAGATAAAAATAAAATGTAGGCAAAGTAAATACAAAATAGTTTGAAGTTGAAGGGGGAAGCCTAACAATTGGAGGGGGCTTAGAACAGGCCCCTCTGAGGAGAGATTAAAAATTTGAGTCTTGAACTTGAGATTCTAAGTGGTTAAGAGATAGGGCATTCCAAACATGGGAGGCATTCTGTGCAAAGGCAAGGAGAGGGAGATAGAATGACAATGAGTAGGGCGATTTGGTTGGAAGACAGAATTGCAAGGGGAGAATAAAGAGATATAATTCTGGAAAGAGAGGTTGGAGTCAGAGTATAAAAGGCTTTAAATGCCAAGGCAGAAAAGTTGCAATTGTTCCTAGAGCAGAGTCCCTTAGGGAGTACATGGATAGATTTCAAGGGTTCTGTGAACTCTGAGTGGGGAAAAATCAAATATTTATTTTCCTTTACCTCTGTAATATAGCATCTCCCTCAGTTATTTGAAAAGCTGATCCTGAGATTCACTGGTCTGCCAAAAGAGCCCATGACATAACAAATGATTTAGAAATTCCTTAGAGGCTGTGGGGAACTACTGGGTTTCTTTGGAAGCAGAGGGGCATAGTCAAACCTGTGCATTAAGAACATCAATTTGGCAACTCTGTGGAAGATGTATTAGAATGAGAAAAGAGCAGAGATAGAGAGACCTATTGGGAGGCTATTAAAATTGCTCATGAAAAAGTTAAGAGCTTAAACTAGCATGGTGATTGTGTCAGTGGAAAAAAGGGGATGAAAACAAGATATGTTGTCAAGGTTGGTAACTTAGGGTGTTAGCGAGAGGAAAAACTCAAGGAAAATTCCATAATTGCAAATCTTAGTGACTGAAAACATAGAGATGCCTTGCAGAGTAATAGGGAAATTCTGCAGAGCAATGGTATTTTTGGAGAAGACAACTTCTGTTTTGGACATGTGGAGTATAAAGATGCCTTTGGATTATCCAGGTAGAGATATCAAGCAGGCAGTTTGTGATGTGGAAATGGATCTCAGGAGAAAGATAAACTCTAGATATGTGGTTTTTGGAGTCATCTGCATAGAACTAATAATTTGAACCCATGGGAGTAGATAAGTTCACCAAGAAAGAAAAGAAGTCCAGGCTTAAGGTCTGGCAAATAGCCACACATAAGGGGCAGGACATAGATGATGATCCATTAAAAGAGACCAAGAAGGATGGATCAGATTTGTAGGAGGAAGAAGGGAGAAGAGTAGTTTTTTCAACTGAAAAACAGCAATAATATTTGTAACACCTACCTCAAAGAATAGTTGTAAGATTGAAGCAAGGTGAAGTTTTACAAATTTAGATGTGATATACTAAGGTCACTCATCATTTTTATTTCCATAATTTTTGTCACAATGCTTGCTCTGAGCTGCCACAGTAAGGAAAAGACTGTCCTTTAGCCAAACAATTTGAGAGATTTCATTTGATGAAGTAGTTGATAATTTATCTTAATTTTTGGTGGGTGAGGTTTGATGCTAGAAGGAAGAGACCTTTTTTTTTTCGTTTTGGAGTGATTTGACGTCTTTCTCTATCCCATTGAACTATACTATCTATGACATATCCAGTTCATGGTCTCAACCATAAGGGAGTAACTTCCAATCTGACATTGAATCTTGAACATTGAACATAAATAAATACGCTTATGGTTCAGCTACTCAACCATTTCTAAATCTAACTATCCATACATCTTGTCATAAGAATTGTATGACAGATTTTGTTAACTACTGTGGTAAAAATCTGCATAAATTTCATTTATAGCATTTACCAAATCAGCTGGCACATAGTAAACACTTTCTCATCCCCTTGATCACTTTAGGAGCTCTGATACAAAAGGAGATAATCCATTTGTATGACCTATTTGGTAAAGCCTCCCAGGCTCCATCTGATCACCATTTTCCTTTTAAAATATTCACTAATCGTCACTTTAATAATACATTCTCGACTTTTGCAAAAAATTGCAGGTGACCTCACTTTCACATAGTTTCCAAAATTCATTGTCTTCCCTTCTTTGAAAATTAGGATTTTCACTTCCAATCTTGCATCATCCCTTCCATTCTGTAGATCAAAGTTCACGGATATACTTAGAGCTCTCTTCCCTTTCATAATTAAACTACTTGAAACAGTCATCTATACTTTTTGCTTCTACTTCCTACCTTTCCTTTCCTTGTTGACTTTTTACAGTCTGGCTTCCAGCCTCATCACTCACTTGAAACAACTCTCCCTAAAGTTACCAATCATCTCCAATGGCTAAATCTCATCGTCTTTTCTGAGCCCTCAGCCTTCTGAACTTCTTTGCTGCATCTGACATAGTTGCCTACCATTTCCTGGATACACTCTCCTCTCTGGACTTTTCCTGGTTCTTTTCCTACTTGTCTAGTTACTCCTCAGTTTCCTTTGCTGGCTCATTGTCTATATCATACCCTATAATTACGAGTGTTCCAAGTATTGTGTCCTAGACCCACATCACTCACTCTCTGGCAATCTCAGTGGCTCTCTTTTATCTTTATGTAGATGACTCAAATCCAGATAACCAGTCTCTCCTTTAGTTCCAGTCCCTTCTCACTGGTTGCCTATTAAACATTTCATACTGGATGTCCTGGAGTCATTTCAAACTGAACATGTTTAAGACGTAATCTCATATTTCCTTTCCAGCACTTTTCTCTTGTAAACTTCTCTATTTTCCATCAAAGGCACTGCCATTCTTCCAGTTTCCCAGGGGTATACTCTTGGCATTACCCTTGACTTATCGCTCCCTCACCTCACATATTCAAGCAACTGCCAAATCTTGCTATTTCTACCTTCATGACATCTCTTGCACCGGTCCCTTCTCTTCATTCACACAGCTACCACCTTAGCTAAAGTTCTCATCATCTCTCACCTAGATCATTGCTATGGATGACCTTGTAATTGGTCTCCCTGACACATCCATCATCACTCTGGTTTACTTTGCGCTCTGTGGCCAAAATAATTTTCCTTAAGTGAAGATCTGACCCTGTGATTCCCCTGCTTAGTCAACTTCAATGGCCTCTAGGATGAAATGTAAACTCTTCTATTTAGCTTTTAAAGCCCCACATAGCCTGGTCACAACTTATCTTTCCAGGCTCATTAGCCCTAACTCCCTCTTCTGAACTTTTCAATCCAGTCAAACTGGCCTTCCCTCTGTTCCTCACACATGACACATGACACTCCAGATGTCCATTTCTGACCCTTTGTACCGGTGACACTTCTCACCTGAAATGTATTCCCGCCTCAATACACTCCATAGCAGCTCAAGAACCATCTTTTATAGGAAGACTTCTTTGATTCTTCCCACATCGCTAGTGCTTTCCATCCTCATATACAAGTACTTTGTATGTATTTGTATTTATTAGCTATTTATACAATAGACCTTTGTGTGTACTTGTGGTCTCCCTCATTAAAATCTAAGCTTCTTGGAAGTAGAACTTGTTTCGTTCTTTGTGCCTGAGTCCTCAGGACTTAACCTGGTGCCTTGTGCATAAGAGTTGTTTCACAACAGTTTAATTAGTTGATTTTCACCAGGTTTTTTTAAATGAAAAATAAAACCAATCCTCTAATAGCCTAATAATAAAAATAGTATTAATAGTCTAATAATTTTGAACGTAAAACACAAGAGTAATTAAGAGTTGAGCAGCTCTGCTTTCTCCCTACTACCTAACCCTTCTACCCACCTCCCCCGAAACTGCAGCTTTATATCTTAGGAGATCCCTCTCTTTACCCCAATTTAACTTTTAAATCAATCTCTTATAGTGGCCTTACCTTTTCTTGCTAGTGTCCAGTAATTATGAGAAATAGTGAGCGTTTTGGTTTTTACCAGATCTATTGCTTATAATTTTCTCTGCATGTCTGTTACCTGCCCTTGCTTCCACTTTCTGTGCATCCCTTATAAAATCTAAATTGGTGGATGAGTTTTCCACCACTCCTCTTTCTCCTTATTGGAACTGACTCTCTTTGGGTCTTTAGAATTTCATTCTTGAGAGCTTCCTTTTCTTTGTGGGCTGACCTCTCTTATAGAATTTAGTCCATGGGATCCCTTAATGATCCCATTTCTGAATGTTTTGAACTCTGTTCTCCTAAAATCCAGGGTGAATGTTGTCCATGTCCAGCTTTCCTTTCTGTAAGAAATTTTAAGATGGGATGGTCCCTTCCTCCTAAGATTCTGCATTATTTCTTCCTTAACAGCTTATACTTCCTCATTGGTAAAATAGAGGACAGGGATAGGATTCCAGTTATTTCTACCTCTGTAACTTAGAGCTCCTTTTTTATTGAGAAAGGGGATAAGGGCTGGAACTGTGATTTCATTTGTTGTTCTTTCTTTGTCCTTAAAGAGGACCAATGACATCATGACGTCATTTGTATATTGAAGTCTCTGGACAAGGAAATGTTCACCATAAAGGCAGATTGGCACCTTCTCTGAAATGGATAGTCTTAAAGAGTTAATCAGAGCACTGAGAGGTTAAACAACTTGCCCATGCTTACACCATCAAAGCGTGTTAGAAGTAAGATTTTAATGTAGGTCTTCCTGGTTCTGGGACCACCTCTCACATTCAGTCAGATTCATTATTCCAAAACAAATGGGATGTGCCTATTGGTTCCTCTGCTTTTTGAAGGATAAAAGGATGATTAAAACAAATCAACAAGTTGATTTGGCAGCTCTGTGTTAGGCAGAAGAAGAGCTCCATGATATGACCAAAAAGTTAAAATTCCCCATCATACTATAGTAACCTTCCATGTCAGACTTATGATATATTTCCCAAATTCATCATTTATTTCCTCTTCCTGCCCAGGTCCCTATATTATATTTCTATTTCTACCTGTATTGATCTTTATCCAAATATTCTCCACCTTCCTTGCCTCCTCTGGTTTTTCATTTTCTTCATGTGAGTCTTCATTACACATAATGATACTTGCCTCTTTTTACCTATGTTATTCCTTTTCAATAAGGTATTAATTAGTCCGTGGGATCCAGAACCATAATCCAGTCATGGTTCTCATCCTACCAAGTCTTAGCAGTCAAATATAAAGTCACATTTGCTCTTGCATCAGAATCTCTAGTTCATGTCTGTTATTTTATGTTGGATTCTTCAGTGTCATTTCTTTTTTTGTCTGTGTAGTTGTTTTTCTTCTTCCATCACTTGATTATTCCTTGATATGATGCCAGGGACATTTTTTTTTAAATAAGTGCTTTGCAGGTAGTAAATACTTAACTAATTATTAATTATTTGATTGAATTGAATAATATCTTTTTAAAAAATGCTTTCAGCTTGGTCTGCCAGCTACCTCCCTGTCATAGACTTAATCATTTATCAGCAAATATAGGAAACTAAGGGGCCCTAACGTGGCTCTTCAGTCATCATCTTCTGCGAATTTCCTAGACCCTAAGGTTTGGGAAAAAAATTTGACACCTTATTAAGTGCCACTCCTTCATAATCATTTTCTGTGATTCAGGAGGTTCCTAACATGTTTATGCATCTCCTGACCAGGGATACAGGGGTTAGAAGCCAAATCTTTTGCCTTTGTCAGCTTCCAAGAGGTGAAAACCAACTGGAGACATCAACCCCATCATTGGGGTTGCTCAGACTACATAGCATATGAATTAACTTGAGAAGAGGCCAAAGCAGACTGGACCTGGAGGGGAATGAATAGGAGGATAAAAATGCAAAGTGTTCTAATTCTGCTGGTATTAGTGATAGGAAGTTCGCAACAAATTAGAACCAGATTTTTGAACATGGTCTTGAGTAGAGATGGAAAGAAGAGTGGTGTCCACATCTCTGAACCACTTCATTTCCCGTCAGGAGTATGACTTGCAATGCCATTTTTGTCTGTCTTTGCTGAGCCTTGGAGGCTGAGGGTGGGCTTACATATCAGCATATATACTTCCTGACATTTTCCTTGATTTATTTTTCATTTGGATGACTAAGAGCAGTCAGCAGCCCAGAATGTTGTGGAGGGTGGGGGAAGATTCCAGTGGTTGTTACTCATAGGTGTATGGGATTTAAAACTGGAAGAAGTCTGAGAAATCATCTAATCCAACTCATTCATTTGATATGGAGGAACAGAGAGGTTCAACAGCTTGCCTAAGGTTGCCTAAGTAGCTGAGCCAGGGTTTGAATGTAGGCTCTGTCTCCACTACACCAAAAGTATTAAAAACATGGTCCATGGGTGCCTATGAACCACAACACTCTGGAGCATGGGGCAAACCAGATTAAAATGTAATTGGAAATATTTAACAAAATAAATAGAAATACAGTTATACTCAAATAATACTGCATTTTAAATTGAAATCCATTTGCCACCCACAGGGATCATTACGTACAGATTTACTGTTGTTGAGTTGTTCAGTTGTATCTGACTCTTTGTGATCTCATGGATTATAGCACACCAGAACTTTTTATCCTTCACTGTCTCTCAAGTGTCTACACAAGTTCTTCTTTCTTGTTTCCATGACACTATCTATTCATCTCATCCTCTGCGGTTCCCTTTTTGTGTTGCCTTCAATCTTTCCCAACATCAGGGTCTGTTCCATTGAGTCCCATCTTCCCATCAAGTGGCCAAAGTATTTAAGCTTCAGTTTCAGTATTCAATCTTCTAGTGAATAGCCTGAATTAATTCCTTTTAAGTATTGACTGATTTGATATCCTTGTTGTCCCAGGGGCTCTCAGAGGTCTTCTCTAGCACCACAATTTGAGGTCATTGATTCTGTGGTGATCAGTTTTCCTTAGAGTCCAACTCTTACAGACACACATTGCTACTATAAAAACATGCATAGCTTTGGCTGTATGGGCTACTGTTAGCAAGGTGATGTTTTTTAGTATGCTGTCCATATTTGCCATAGCTTTCCTTCCAAGGAACAAGAATCTTTTAATTTCATGGCTACAGTTACCATCTTCTTTGAGTACAAGAATGTAAAATCTGACACTGCTTCCATTTCTAAGTTTGACACCATTTACTTGATGCAAGACTATGAAATAATGAACCTTCTTATAATGTACATATAATATACATTATATAATTATGTATAGTTATATGTATGTTACATATAATGTATAATGAGCAATAGATCTTAACAAGGGACTTGAATGACCTTGACCAGGCTGGCAAAACCAACATAAGGCTTTTAAACTGATCATTTTCCAGGGGTTAACCTAGCTTTTGATCTGGGAGCCAGGTTAGCTCAGAGTTTACCAGGTTGGATCCTCATTGCTCTCTTGGAACTTAATAGTGTTTTCATCCTATTGTACAGTAATCTACCTTTGTATTTTTCATTTGTCTTGGTTTATACTGAGTTACTTGATGGTAACCACAGTTATGAAATTAAAAGACACTTGCTCCTTGGAAGGACATCTATGGCAAATCTGAACAGTGTACATCACCTTGCCAACAAAGGTCCACATAGCCAAACTATGGATTTTCCAGTAGCAATATATAGCTGTGAGAATTGGATTATAAGGAAATCTGAGTGCTATACAATCAATGCTTTCCAGTTGTGGTGCTGGAGAAGACTGCTGAGAGTCCCTTGGACAGCAAGGAGATCAAATCAGTCAATACTTACAACAATTAATTAAGGCTATTAACTGAAGCTTAAATACTTTGGCCACAAGAAAAGACAGGATTCAATTGGAAAAAACCTTGATGTTGAGAAAAATTGAAGGCAAAAGAAAAGGAAATGATAGAAGATGAAATGAAAACAAAGAATGTGAACTTGGACAGATTTTGAGACATAGTGGAGAATAGAAGGGCGTGGAATGCTATGGTCCGTGGGGTCACAAAGAGTTGGACAAGACTGACAGATTGAAGAGCAACAACGCGTGTAAGGCTACAATCAATTCTGGAAATAAGGAATAATACATTTCAGTGATTACTTGGCATCCAGACCAATCAGCACCTGAGCAGGTGAAACAGATTGCATGAGGACATATTCCTTTGCATATGATTCATGTTTATATAAGATCATAAGATTTGTCTAAGGGTGGTGCAATGGATAAAGCATTGGTCTTGGTATCAGGAAGACTTATTTTGATGAGTTCAAATCCAGTCTCAGACGTTTACTAGCTGTGTGACCCTGGGCAAGTCACTAAATCTTGTTGGCCTAAGTTCCTCATCTACATAATAAGCTGAAGAAGGAAATGGAAAACCATTCCAGTATTTTTTTCAAGAAAATCCCAAAATGGTCTCATGAAAAGTCAGGTACAACTCCTCAGTCACTACAACAGCAACGAAAACTTCTTCGCAATAACTCTGTGAGGTGGCAAGTACTATTATTCCCATTTTTTAGATGAGGATACCAATTCTCAGAAAGAGGAAGTAATTTGCCTGCCAATGGTTACAAAGTTAGTGTCAGAACCAAGATTGGAACCCAGTTTTGTGAATTCCAGGTCCAGGACTCTGTTCTACACAAAGCTTCCCTCTTCGCACTTCTGAAACTGGAGCTGTCAGTGAGTTCATGCCAAGGAAAAGGATTCTAGTAACCCAATCTTCTCTTACGAATTTTTCACCATTGGGGTGGCATCTACTAAAATCACCACTGATCTCAGGTGTCTCTTGATATCAGAAAGAAGGTGCCAGTGCTGGGGAGGTATCCAGATTTGCAACAAACTGCCATGTACTAATTAAACACCTTCATTCATGTGATGCCTTTTCAAACTGGAGAATGTCATATACTTGGAGGGACCTTTAGAGATAATATGGCTCAACTGCCACATTTTCACCGTTTATTGAGAATCACATAAATGACTCACCCAAGGAAACACAGTTTAATGGCAATGTCAGGCGTGGAACTAACTCCCAGGTCAGCATCCTGTCTATAAGCTACTGCCTCTTCTAAAGATTAGCTTGATAACAAGAAGGGATACAGAAACAGTTGTACAGCTCAGATACCCACAGAGCAAATTATCTAAGCTATTTCTATGTAATGGAGTAAGTGCCTTTGCTAGACAATAATGTCTGAGAGATAAGATTGTTAGAACACAGGAAATACTGTACAGAGAGTAATAGAAACCCTTACTTTTTAAGTGAACAAATGGCTTTTTGCGTTCTATAAAAACTTGCAAGTATTATAAATATTAAATATCCATGTATACATATGAAATATTTTTAATTGTTTTGCTTTTTTAGTTTATTCATTTTTAGTTTTTAATATTCATTTCCACAAAATTTTGAGTTCCAAATTTCTCCCCCCCATCTTCACCCCAAAACACCATGCATTCTGATGATCCCTTCCCTCAATCTGTTCTCCATTCTATCACAGCCCTCCCTTCCCTTATCCCTATCTTCTTTCTTTTTATGTAGGACAAGATAGATTTCTATACCCCATTACCTATATTTCTTATTTCCCAGTTGTATATAGAAACAATTCTCAACATTTGTTCCCAAAATTTTGAGTTCCAACTTCTCTCCCTTCCTCCTTCCCCACCCATCCCCACTGAGAAGGCAAGAAATTCAATACAGGATATCTATGTGTAGTTTTGCAAAAGACTTCCATAATAGTAATGTTATGTAAGACTAACTATATTTCCCTCCATCCTATTCTATTCTCTCTTTTGACCTTGCCCCTCCCCAAAAGTGTTTACTTCTAATTGCTCCCTCCTCCCGTTTGCCCTCCCTATCATCCCCCACCCCACTTATCCCCTTCTCCCCTACTTTTCTATAGTGTAAGATAGATTTTCATACCAAATTGAGTGAGCATGTTATTCCCTCCTTAAGTCAAATGTGATGACAGTAAGCTTCACTTTTTCCCTCTCATCTCTTCCTTTTTCTCCTCCACTGAAAAAACTTTTTCTTCCCTCTTTTATGAGAAGTAATTTGCCACATTCCATTTCTCCCTTTCTCCTCTCAATATATTCCTCTCTCATCCCTTAATTTTATTTTTTTAGATATCATCCCTTCTTATTCAACTCACCCTGTGCTCTCTGTCTATAAATATATGTGTGTGTGTGCATGTATGTATGTATGTATAATCCCTCCAACTACCTAAATACTGAGAAAAGTTTCAAGTGTTCAAATATTATCTTGGTCAAGGTCACAAAACCATTATGTATCAGAGGCAGGACTTGAACTCATGTCTTTCTGGCTTTAGAGGCAGCCCATTTCTCTCTATGTCTTACTACTTCTCTGTGTTCTTGGGTTTTTGTTGTTCATTTTTGCCTGACTTTTTGCAGCCCCATTAGGGTTTTGTTGGCAGAGATACTAGAGTGATTTGCCTTCTGGAGTGATTTCCTCCTCCAGCTCATTTTACAGGTGAGGAAACTGAGGCAAATAGGGATAAGTGAATTGCCCAGGGTCACAGAGCTAGTAAGTGCCTGAGGCCAAATTTGTTTCTATTTATTCATTCATTCATTCATTCATTCATTCATTTATTTATTTATTTAGCTTTTTACATTCATTTTCACAAAATTTTGGGTTCCAAATTTTCTCCCCTTTTATTCCCTCCCCCCACCCCAATACCCCAAGCAATCTAATTTTCCCCTATCTCCAATCTGCCCTCTCTTCTGTCATCCCTCCCTTCTCTTGTCTCCATTTTCTCTTTTCTCCTGTAGGGCCAGATGACTTTCTATTCCTCATTAACTGTATGTCTTCTTTCCTAGTAGCAACAACAATACTAAACAGTTGTTCCTAAAACTTTGAGTTCCAAATTCTCCCCATCCCTCCCTCCCCACCCATTCCCTTTGGGGAGGCAGGCAATTCGATATAGGACATATCTGTGTAGTTTTGCAAATGACTTCCCTGATAGTTGTGTTGTATAAGACTAACTGAATTACCCTCCATCCTACCCTATCCCTCATTGTTTCTCTTCTGTCTTTTGATCCTGTCCCTCCCCGAGTGTTGACTTCAAATTGCTCCCTCCTCCCTTTGCCCTCCCTTCCATCATCCCCCCCCCTTGCTTATCTCCTTCTCCCCCACTTTCCTATACTGTAAGATAGGTTTTCATACCAAAATGAGTGTGCATTTTATTCCTTCCTTTAGTCAAATGTGATGAGAGTAAACTTCTTGTTTTTTTTTCTCAGCTCTCCTCTTTTTCCCTCCACTAAAAAGTCTCCTACTTGCCTTTTAAATGACATATAATTACCCCCTTCCATTTCACCCTCTTTCCTCCCACTACATTTCTCTCTCACCATTTACTTTAATTTCTTTTAAGATATGGTCCCATCCTATTCAATTCACTCTGTGCTCTCTGTCTTTGTATGTGTGTACATGTGTGTATGCGTATGTGCGTGCATGCGTGTACATGTGTGTGTGTGTGGTCCCACCAACTACCCAGATACTGAAAAGTTTTAAGAGTTACAAATATTATCTTTCCATGTAGGAATGTAAACAGTTCACTTCTGGTAAGTCCCTTAAGACTTCTCTTTGCTGTTTACTTTTTCATGCTTCTTCTCATTCTTGTGTTTGAAAGTCAAATTTTCTTTTCAGTTCTGGTCTTTTCATCAAGAATGCTTGAAAGTCCTCGGTTTCATTGAAAGACCATATTTTTTCCTGAAGTATTATACTCAGTTTAGCTGGGTAGGTGATTCTTGGTTTGAGTCCTAGTTCCTTTGACTTCTGGAATATCCTATTCCACGCCCATCGATCCCTTAATGTAGAAGCTGCTAGATCTTGAGTTATCCTGATTTTATTTCCACAATACTGGAATTGTTTCTTTCTAGATGCTTATAAGATTTTCTCCTTGACCTGGGAGTTCTGGAATTTGGCCACAATGTTTCTAGGAGTTTCTCTTTTTGGATCTCTTTCAGGTGGTGATCGATGGATTCTTTCAATGCTTACTTTGCCCTCTGGTTGTAGAATGTCAGGGCAGTTTTCCTTGATAATTTCATGGAAGATGATGTCTAGGCTCTTTTTTTGATCATGACTTTCAGGTAGTCCCATAATTTTTGAATTGTCTCTCCTGGATCTATTTTCCAGGTCAGTTGTTTTTCCCATGAGATGTTTCACATTCTCTTCCATTTTTTCATTCTTTTGGTTTTGTTTGGTGATTTCTTGGTTTCTCGTAAAGTCATTAGACTCCATCTGTTCCATTCTAATTTTGAGAGAACTATTCTCTTCAGTGAGCTTTTGAACCTCTTTTTCCATTTGGCTAATTCTGCTTTTGAAAACATTCTTCTCCTCATTGGCTTTTTGAACCTCTTTTGCCAATTGAATGAGCCTATTTTCAAGGTTTTATTTTCTTCAGCATTTTTTTGGGTCTCCTTAAGCAAGGTATTGACCCGTTTTTCATACTTTTCTTGCATCTCTCTCATTTCTCTTCCCAGTTTTTCCTCCACCTGTCTAACTTGCTTTTCAAAATCCTTTTTGAGCTCTTGCAAGGCCTGAGCCCACCCGACATCCCCCTGGGATGTCTGGGATACTGAGGCCCTGCCCTCCACGACTTTCCCTGATGGCAAGAATATGTCCTCCTCCTCGTCAGATCTGAAAGTTGGGATCATTTGCATCTGTTCAAAAAAACTCTCTATAGTCTTATTTTTCTTCCCTTTTCTAGGCATTTTCCCAGCCAGTTACTTGACTTCTGAGATTCCTGTCCACCCCCACCTAGATCCGCCCAGCTAGTGCTTGGGCTCTGAGATTCAAATGGGCTTTCTGCGCGCCTGCTAATCAATGTGAGCTTTAGTTCTGGTGCTGGTGTGGGGGCAGGGCCGCCTCCCAGGCTCAGCTCCCTCAGGGGCTTTATGAAGAGGCCTTCAGTAATGGAGTGGGGTGGGGCAGGGCCGTCTCACAGGCTCAGCTCCCTCAGGTTGTTTATGCAGAGACTTTCAGTAATGAAGATCCTGCCTGCTGCTGGGGGAGTCCCGGGCTGCCGCCCCTGCCTCTGCCACTGCCGCTTCCTCCTGAGGGGTCCCGAGTCATGGAACACTCTGCTCCCCTCCTCCAGCCCAGCCGTCTCTCTCACTGACCTGTAGCTTCTGTGGGCAGAGGGACTTTCCCGGCTGCCAGAGGTTCTGTCCCTGAAGTCTGCTCGGGTCAGCTTCTGTGGGGCCGTGGCCAGGGCAGCGCTGGGGTGGGGTCTGCTTTCCGGGGCGCGACGGACCCTGGGGATGGCTCTCCAGGGCTTTCTGGAACGGAAATCTCTTCCACTCTGTTTCTGCACACTTTTCAGTGATCCAGAATTTATGGGGATCTCTTTTTACATTAATTCTATGGGCTGTGGGGTTCGGAGCTCGTAAACGTGCCTCTTTCTACTCCGCCATCTTGACTCCGCCCCCCTGAGGCCAAATTTGAACTCAGATCCTCCTGACTCTAGGGCAAGTGCTCTGTGCACCATGGCACCACCTAGCTGCCCGGTTACTCAATGTAAAGAAGATACAGAATAACATAATGGAATGCTCAATAGGGTTTTGGTCCATAATGGTCCAGCTCCTACTTCTGCCCTCTGTGTGACTCTGGGTTAAGTTACTTAACCTCTCTTGCCCTTGTTTCCTTATCTGAAAAAAGGGGCCTCATTATACCTGTGCTACCCTTCTCCCAGTATGGTTTTGGAGGCAGCAAATTCCAGCAGGGGACCTGAACTCAAATCTCTCCTCTGATGTTTACTACCTGTGTGACCTTGAGTAAGTCATTCTAACCAGCCTGGTTCTCATTTCCTCATATGGAAAATGAAAGTGTTGGACTAAATGGCCTCTAAATTCCCTTTCAGCTCTAGATCTCTTGTCCTACTCTTTATCATTAACGTAGAAAAGGTTCTTCCAGCCCTGCTCTTTTAATCTCCATTTTCGTTCCTCCTCCTTTTCCCTTCTCCATGCTAGTGTGAATCCTGGACCCCATGAATCTTTTGTCGTAAGCTTATTATTCTTCTGATAAGCCAAAAAGGTATAGGAAAACAAAAAATGCTTGATTGGGCTATATGAGACTTCAATTTTCCCTTTTACTCCTTTGCTTCTCCTTTATCAGACCACTCAAAGAACTTTTTCACTTTTGATATTGATTTTCTAACCTCTTCAGGGACCCTGCTGCCACCCTATTTTTGGCGCCCTGACTCCCTGAATCCCAGTCAAGCCACTGGTGCTCTTTCTTCTAGATCAGGGTTCTTCTTAACATTTTTGTGTGAATCCCTTTTATCAGTTTAGTGAAGCTAATGGACCTATTCTCAGAAGGATCTCAGAAGGATGTAAATAAATACACAAAACAAAATGCATAGGACTGCAAGTAAACCAAGTGTTTTGAAATATAATTATCTAAATATTTATATTTTTAAAAATTCATAGACTCCAGGTTAAAAATGACTGCCCTTGACCCTCCCTGCAGTCTCCTAAGAATTCCATAGCTAGAAACTTGAAACATCCTAATCTTGTTCCTGTGAGGAAATGTTCAGATTCAAATTGACTTACTTCTTTTAGGCATTTTTGTGTATCACCTTCCTTAGAATTTTGTCACCTGAGAATGGAGAGAATAGAGTATGAAAACCAATAATCAAAAGACTTGGGTTCACATTCCTGAACCAGTTATCCAGAGGTTCCACCTCCTCACCTATAAAATGGAAGTTGCGAGGTCAACTTCTGGCTAATCTCTTCTTTTTTTAATCTTGGAGCCTTCTTTTTCTGCAGAGTGGGGAGGCAGCATTAGACTTGAGTGTTAGTTTTGTCTAGGGCATTGGAGACTGAACTTTATAGACTCCATTGATAAATACTGAATACTATGAATATTACTGTGGCTTAAATCTTACTATAAACACTTCCAGGCTCCTTCCTTAATCATAGGATTTGAGACTTAGAAGGAAATTCTGCAAACATCTAATTCAACTCATACATGAAAGAATTCTCACTATAGCATACCCAATGATTATCCATTTTTCTCTCTGAAAATCACCAAGGAGGTTGAAACCATCACTCTTGAGTCAATTATACCTTTAGATAGCTCTGAATTGATGTGTAAATTGTTTGGAAGAAGAAATAACTTTGATATGTTTTATTTTGTGTCAGCAATGGGCATGCATTTATACTTTCACTTATAGTAACTGACTCAGAAGACTGATCTTGACCAGCTGAAATTGGCTTGAGTTGATTTCCCCCCATTAGTTAGCTCTTTATCTGCTGAGTTTTGGATTTCATACCATAGGGACATTTCGTTGCTCTTTTCTCTTGCAGTTTTAGTTCTGTGGTTTTTACAGATAGATATTACTCCAATGAAATGTGTAAAAGTTGTCACTCTTAAGTACACTTCAGTGATTATTAGAAACATTACAGTTGTTATTGCAATAAATCAATGGCTTCAGATCATTCAAAGTCATAATGAAACATTAGTAGTGTAACAGAAATGTGAGGTTGAAAATAAACAAATATCAAGATCTGATGATAATAAACTGATGATAACCTAATTAATCTTCAGCAAACAAGCAGAGACCTTTAGAAGGACCTTGGAACTGGAAAAATTGTTGTTAGCTATTTAACAGTGGGGTGTAGACTTCCTGAAGTTGGGAGAACAGCAAGAAAACCAGGAGAAACATAGGTACTAAATGTTGCTATGAAGACAAAAGTTTTGCATGGGAAATTAAGTGCAAAGAATAGATTGGAAAATGTGATTTTTATGATGACTCACTTTTTTAGTCAAGGCTATACCCCGCAAAAAACTCCATGTGAATCTGTAAGAAGTAAAATGTCTTATAGTCTAATGAAGATTCCTATTACAAATCCCCAAAATTTCCTAGGAATTTTGTACTTCCAATGGTTTAAAAGTCCTATTTTCATTGAAGGAATGATAAAATTTTGATTACACATGCGTGTGCACACATACACACACATACACACAATAAAGTTAATAGTATTTTATGTTTTACAATTACAATTACATTCAAAAATAGTTTTCAACATTCACTTTTACAAGATTTTGAGTTCCAAATTTTTTTCTCCCTTCCTGTTCTCCCTCCTCCCCAAGATGGCATGCAATGTGATATACATTGTACATATACTCTGATTAAATATATTGAAACACTTAAAAGAACTAGTGTTACAGAAATTCTCAGAAAGACATAGAAACCTGCAACATAGCCTCACATTGTGGCACACATCACAGAAAGATAAGAAATTTAAGAGATGAAGACAAACATGATTTAATTGCTTGAGAACTTGTCTGATTTAAACCCACTGAAAACCTTTGGCTACAATCAAAGTTATCCATAGAGACAAACGAACTAATTATCCAAAGTACTCCTAGTATCCAATGTGATGTGTGTGTTCATGATGAAAAATTCAGAAATCTGTCAAAATTTTGTGACCTTGATGCCAACTTGTGTAAAATGAGTGATGGGAGCAAATGATATATTGCATGTTAAACCTTTTTAGGTAGAAAGTTGTAATACTTATGGTATGTCAATATATTTCATTGATTTATTTTTTAATGCTTATTGTATGCCAATATATTTCATTGATTTATTTTGTCCTAGTTAACTTACAGCACTGAAATCATTAGGAAGTTTTTACTTGATATAAAGTCTAACTTAACTTCTTTTCAAATTTCACCTATCACTCCTGATTTTCCCCTATGGAGTCAAACAGAGAGCAAGTCGAATCTTACCTCCATATGACAGTCTTCAAGTGAAGATAACTGTCATGTTTCCTCTGATTCTTCTCCAGGAAAAATATGCCCAGTTTCTTCAACCAATTCTCATATGATATAGATTCAAAGCTCTTTGTCATGTTAATTGCCCTCCCCTGAATGTTTTCCAGTTTATTAATGTCCTTCTGTAACTGTGGTGCCCATAACTAAACTCAGCTCTCAAGAGGAGGCTTGATGAGGGCAGAGTACTATGGGACTATCATCTTTCTATTCCTGGAAGCTTTTACTCAATACGTTTAATATCATACTAGATATTTTGGCTCCCATATCACACTGCTGATTCATATTGAGTCTTCAGTCCATTAAACCCCTCACATCTTTTTCACAACTGCTATTTAACCATGCCTAAAGGATCTTGTACTTTTGCAGTTGACTTTTTGTATTCAAATATGTCTTCATATTTATTTCTATTCAATTTCATCTTATTAGATTCAACCCAATGTTCTGTCCTGTCAGGATCTTATTGGATCCTGGATTTATCAACCAGTGAGTTAGTTTGCCCTCCTAGGTGTTATCTGTAAATTTGATGAGCAGTCTATGTTTTTGTCCCCCAAATTATTAATAAAAGTGCTAAAGGCACAATGCTAAGTCCTTCTTAAAGCAACTTAAGATGGCCTTCACTTTTTTTGGCTGCCACATCACACAGTTGCCTTGAATTGTGCTTGCAGTCCATTGCATTAAATAGTTATTTTTCAGAACCGCTGTTTGTCCACCCCTGCCTCCCCTGTCTTAAACTTAGGAAGCTAATTTTTTGTTCCTAAGCACAAAAGGATACATTTATCCTTAGTGAATTTCACCTTAGATTCAGTCCAGTGTTTTATCCCATCCTGTGAAAAGTCTTTCACTGAGCTCTCCCTCCTATCTTTGTGTCATCTAAAAATTTGATGAACATGTCTTCTCTGCTTTAATCCAAATCATTGATAAAAGTGCCAAACAACGTGGGGTCAGGCTACTCCACTGGAGACCTCCTGCCATGTTGATAGTAAACCAGCTACTCTTTGAATCCAGTCATCAGATCAGTTCTGGATCTAATTGTATTATTGTCTAATCCATTATCTCTCCATCTTTGCCATGAGATTCATGAGATACTTTGGTAAAAACTTTGCTAAAATCTAGGTAAATTATATGCCATAGCATTCCCCAGTGATCTGGACTAGCCACCTTCCTTGCTTGCTCTTCCCTGCTTAACCTACTGATGGGCAGTAGGAAGGCAGAACAGCAACACCTTCTGCCATTGAGGGGAATAACAGATTTGTCTTTTCCTCAACCAACCCTCATTGCCCCATTGGCCAATTCCTACCATGTGTAGGATGTGAACTATTTTCTGGTTACTAGCACCCAGATGTCTTGGCTGATGATATCCCAGAGCCCCACTCTCCTCTAACCCTCAAATCCACTTATATTCTTGGTAGATCATTGCCTTGATATTATGATCCAAGATCCTCTTGGTCTTGCTACGGAGGATCTTGCCCTGTTACTTTGTTTGCCTCAGTACTACATAGTCTTATCCATCATGAACTGAACATAAATTGTAAACCTTCCTTCCTATGTTATCTACCCTAATAAGAATGTGAGTGCCTTGAGAGCAAGGGATATCTTGATTTTCTATTTACATTTCTTGTGTTCAGCACAGTGGTTGACACATAGTAAATCCTTAATAAATGCTTTTTCATTCCATTCCATTTAGTAATCCTTTCCAAAAAGGAAAAAAAAGAAAAAGTTAGGAAATTCTGATTCAATTTGAAAATTCAATAAACATTTATTAAATATCTACTACGTACAAAACACTGGCATTCAAAGTTTAGATGAGAACAGTTCCCTATCCTAGTGAATAAACTGGAAAGAATCCAGAGAAGGGCAGTCAGATACTGAAGATCTTCAAGGTCATGTCATCAAAGAATTAATTGGAGGAAATGGGGGTGCTTAACCTGGTAGTATAGTATAGTAGAAATAGTACCAAATATGCAGATAGAGAAGTTAGTTATGAATTCTACCTGTGAAAACTAATATCAGTATGATATTGGGAGAAAGATTCATGTATGGTGTATGTATGCACAATTAGACACAGCACATGTATAGTGTATACAGACAATTAGACACACCATTACATGATAAATATATTAAAGAGATTAAAAAACAGTGTGCTTTTCAAAGTCTAAATAGATGAGACCAATTGTATCAGGGAATGTTTCATGGAGGAGGTAGCATTTGTTTTGGGCTTTAATAATAATAACTAGCATTAATCTAGCATGTTAAGGGTTACAAAGCACTTTATGTATTTTATCTCATTTGATTCTTACAACTCTAAGAGGTAGATGCTATTATGCCCATTTTTTTTTACAGATGAGGAAATTGAGGCAGACTTAGGTTAAAGGACTTACCCAAGGTCTATAGATAATGTTAGAGGTAGGACTTGAACCCAGGTTTTCTTGACTCCAAGTCTGGGTAAGAATTCAATTGGGGAAAAAGGAGAAAGGGAAGAGGAATCTATTATGGACATAGGAAACTGTGCAGGGCATGTTTATAGGGCCAAGAGTAATCTAATTTTGTTGGACTAATATGAGATAATATAAGATAAAGCAAAAAAAAAAATAAGATAAAGTAGGATAGCAGCAGACTATGGAAAGGCTTGATTATTGAACAAAAGGGTTTGAGCTTTATGCCTTGGGAAATGAAGCGCCAAAGCAATGACATAATTATAACTATCCATTTTAAGGGAAAATGAACTTTCCCTTGAAGACTTTAAAGTAAAGAGGCCCTATTCTCTTTTTATGTGATCATTGGTATGCTGATAAATGGTCAATGACTCTTTGGAAAATACACACACAATATAACACACTTTAAGTTTAACCCTTTCTTACATCCAGAAATCAACAAAACAATAAATGAAACGCTGATTTGTAGAATTTGCTGATTTCCAACTTGTGAATATTCAATGCTGAAAATTTAACAATTGGCTCCAAATTCAGTGAAATTTCTATCTAATACACTGCAGCATCTCCCTTCCTCATCAGACCACATTCTCCACACCAAAGATCTGAAGGAGTTAATTCAGATGGCTGGGAAGTCCCCACTTTCCACCAGGATAAGGTCAGGGATGTGCATTATTGCTGCAAATATTTTTCTATAGGTTCGGTCTCCAGCATGGAATGGAACAATGAAACTATGCGTGTTCCAGATAGATATTTTAAAACAAAAGAATGTACTTCCAGCTGAACTCTATGGCTATTTCATTTTATAGTCTGATTGATTAAACACCTCCTTCATGGTTTGGACATCTTCTGATAGGAGTGGTGGGTGGGGGGAAATCCTGTCTTTCCTAATTGCTATATCATTAATCCCCAGACTCTGGCCTCTTATCTGGTCAAAAGCTCTGGCTTACAGTAATGGTTTGATCTAAGGAATTGATTTGAACTGTAAGTCTTGCCAAAATGATCATGGCCCCTAGAGAAATGATGGGATTGTCCCTTCTGAAAGTCCACTCCTTTGGCTTTGGGGATGCTTGTTGATTTTATTGATCATTGGGTTTGATCTAATGCATTTCACAGAGACTTGGCTCTTGCCCCTGGTACATTCAGCTTGTGGGGCAGCCAGCCATGCTGATGACGTGTTTTTCCATTCCCCCCGCCAGAAGACAAGAGGTGGCAGGGTAGACACACTTACTCCTCCCTTCCTGCTGGAAAGTCTGTGCAAGTATGTATTTTCTTTTGGATACTGACGGTACTATTTTTTTTTTAGGCTTTTGACATCCTGCCCAGAGGCAGGGGGATAGATGAAATGACCACAGAACCCCTCCTTTCTTGTCTGAATTTAGGATATTTTTTTCAGTAAGTGGAATTAGTCTCCCTGAAACTTGATTTTGAAAGGCATTTCCTGAGGTCAATCTGTCTATCTTCTTGACTTGAAGCAGACTAGCTCATCCAAGAGAGGTCCACCTGGTAGGGCTGGGTGAGACCTCTCTTGCTCTTAGAGATTTTTTTTACAAAAGAAATCTCATAGCATTTCTTAGGGCCATTCAACTTTTTTGGGGGTCTGGAATCCTAATTCCATTTCTATTACTTACTGACTCATGATGTAGCCCAGGGTCAGGAAGTCTCTTCTGAGTATCACAGTCCTCTGTGTTTATGTCATTGAAATGGATGGAATTTTGTCTCTTTACCTGTCCAACAAAGAAACGGTATGGAATTTAGAGAATCACAGAAGCTCAGAGTGGACTTTCTAGAATATGTCCTCATACAAGAAACTCTTCCACATCAGACCCAACAAATCATCATTGAAGATATTTGATAAGGGGGAACATGCTCCGTTCCGAGGAAACCCAGTCCATTTTTGGATAGGTGTAGTAACTATTAGGGAATGTTCTTCACATCTAATTGCTATCTACCTCTCTATGACTTTTAGGAATTTCTATTAATTCTAGAGTAAAGCAGAGTAAATATAGTTCCTTTTCCTATATGATAGGTTTTGAAATACTTGAGGATACCTAACCTGTCTTCTCCTAAATCATAGTACTTTAAGATTATTGATTGAGATCTAGATGGCACCTTATAGCAGATCTGGTTCTATCTCCTCTATTTTCAGATGAGTCTGAGACTTTAAGTTCATACCAATAGTGAATGGAAGATCCAAGATATAAATTGGTCTCATGCTTCCAAATTTAGTGTTCTTTCCACTATACCATGCTTTCTAGACTAAACGGAATCAGTTTGCTCAACTAACCCTCATGGCATGACCAATATCCTGGTTTTTCCCTTCTGGATGCTCTCCAATTTATCAAAGTCATTTTTAATGCAGACTTTCATCTGCTGGACTGCTGCCTAGTGAGCATTCTTGTAGATCATAAGACCCCACAAATGACCAGACTCTGTCACATCATTCACCAGTGGGTAGTAGAGAATTGAGTAGAACAGAATCCTGTTTGAATTTTCCCAAAAACTGGAAAGAGTACCATAACTGTATAACCCTGACTAATGCATATTAATCCTCAGAATAAGCCTCACTTAGGACAAATTTGGCAAATTCCAGGGAGCTGGAGGTTGGATTCTGGGTGCCTCTTTTCAGCATTGCCTCTAGTGATGCTATTTTAGATTTAAGTATCAGTCACTCTCCCTATATCTTTCTCCTTATTTGTTTAGACTTCTGCTTGCTCACCCCAATTCTGTGAGATAATTTTTCCCAACCCTTTTTTCCCTCTCTCTAGTATATTCCTCAACCCTTGCCTTTTCATTCTTCTTTTAAAATCAACACACAATAGAATCACTTTCAGATTTTTGGTCTAATTAGACTCCCTGTGATGATGGGGGACATGTGTGTCACCTCCTTGTATTAGGATGTATGGAGGTTATTCTTGTTTAGTCCTTTATAATTATTCAGTTCTGTTTACCTTTTTGTTTCTTTTAACTCCTGTGTTTGAACTTTCAAAGTTTCTTCAGTTTCAGCAGGAATACTTGGAATCTGTTTCATAAATGTCCATTTTGAGGTCTTTTAAAAACTCATTTCCTTTCCATATATTTTTTCTCAGTGATCTTATTGATCATATTGGCTATCATGGGTTTAATTATCTCTACACAGACGACTCAAGCCTGTATATCCATCCAAAGTCTCTTCTGAGCTCTAATTCTACATCACCAACTGCCTATTCAACATTTAAAATTAGATGTGTCAGAGACATCTCAGCCTCAGCATATCCAGGATAGAACTCATGTTTCTCTTAAAACCCTCCCCTCTACCAAACTTCGCTATTTCTCCCTCCCTCCCTCTCTCTCTCTCTCTCTCTCTCTCTCTCTCTCTCTCTCTCTCTCTCGCTCTCGCTCTCGCTCTCGCTCTCGCTCTCTCTCTCCAGATAGAATGTAAGTTTCTTGGAGCAATGATTATTTTATTTCATTACTGTTTTTCCACTACATAGCACAATGTAGTACATGCTTAAATAAATGATTATTGACTGATTTATAGTTGCATGCTCCAATGATTAGATCTATTTTTCTCTTTTAATATGTGTTCAGAAACATACATTTTTTAAAAAATTTATTTATTTAACTTTTCAATATTCATTTCGACAAAATTTTGGGTTCCAAATTTTCTCCCCATTTCTCCCCTCCCCCCACCCCCAAATGCTGAGCATTCTGATTGCCCCTATCACCAATCTACCCTTTCTTCTAACATCCCTCCCTTCCCTTATCTCCATCTTCTCTTTTGTCCTGTAGGGCAAGATAGCTTTCTATACCCCATTATCTGTATTTCTATTTCCTAGTTGCAAGAACAATACTCAACAGTTGTTCCTAAAACTTTGAATTCCAACTTCTCCCCATCCCTCCCTCCCTACCCATTCCCTTTGGGAAAGCAGGCAATTCAATATAGACCATATCTGTGTAGTTTTGCAAATGACTTCGATAATAGTCGTGTTTTGTAAGACTAACTATAATTCCCTCCATCCTATCCTGCCTCCCATTGTTTCTATTCTCTCTTTGGATCCTGTCCCTCCCCGAGTGTTAACTTCAAATTGCTCCCTCCTCCCATTACCCTCCCTTCCATCATCCCCCCAACTCTGCTTATCCTCTTCTCCCCTACTTTCCTGAATTGTAAGATAGGTTTTCATATCAAAATGAGTGTGCATTTTATTCCTTCCTTTAGTCAAATGTGATGAGAGTAAGCTTCACGTTTTTTCTCTCACTTCCCCTCTATTTCCCTCCACGGAAAAGTCTTTTATTTGCCTCTTTTATGAGCGATAACTAGCCCCATTCCATTTCTCCCTTTCTCCTCCCAATATATTTCTCACCACTTAATTTAATTTTTTAAGATACGATCCCATCCTATTCAATTCACTCTGTGGTGTGTGTGTGTGTGTGTGTGTGTGTGTGTGTGTGTGTGTGTGTGTGTGTAATCCATACCAACTACCCAGATACTGAAAAACGTTTCAAGAGTTACAAATATTGTCTTTCCATGTAGAAATGTAAACAGTTCAACTTTAATAAGTCCCTTATGATTTCTCTTTACTGTTTACCCTTTCATGCTTCTCTTGATTCTTGTGATTGAAGGTCAAATTTTCTTTTCAGCTCTGGTCTTTTCATCAAGAATGCTTGAAAGTCCTCCATTTCATTAAAGACCATTTTTCCCCCTGAAGTATTATACTCAGTTTTGCTGGGTAGGTGATTTTTGGTTTTAGTCCTAGTTCCTTTCACTTCTGAAATATCATATTCCATGCCCTTTGATCCCTTAATGTAGAAGATGCTAGATCTTGTGTTATCCTGATTGTATTTCACAAACCTCAAATTGTTTCTTTCTAGCTGCTTGCAATATTTTCTCCTTGACCTGGGAGCTCTAGAATTTGGCCACAATGGTCCTAGGAGTTTCTCTTTCTAGATCTCTTTCAGGAGGTGATTGGTGGATTCTTTCAATATTTATTCTGCCCCCTGGTTCTAGAATCTCAGGGCAGTTTTCCTTGATAATTTCATGAAAGATGATGTCTAGGCTCTTTTTTTGATCATGGCTTTCAGGTAGTCCCATAATTTTTAAATTGTTTCTCCTGCATCTATTTTCCAGGTCAGTTGTTTTTCCAATGAGATATTTCACATTATCTTCCATTTTTTCATTCTTTTTGTTTTGTTTTTTTTGTTCTTGGCTTCTCAGAAAGTCATTAGCCTCCATATGTTCCATTCTAATTTTGAGAGAACTCTTTTTTTCAGTGGGCTTTTGAGCCTCCTTTTCCATTTGGCTAATTCTGCTTTTGAAAGCATTCTTCTCCTCATTGGCTTTTCGAACCTCTTTTGCCAATTGAGTTAGTCTATTTTTCAAGGTGTTATTTTGTTCAGTATTTTTTTGGGTCTCCTTTAGCAAGATGTTGACCTGCTTTTCATGCTTTTCTTGCATCTCTCTCATATCTCTTCCCAGTTTTTCCTCCATCTGTCTAACTTGATTTTCAAAATCCTTTTTGAGTTCTTCCATGGCTTGAGGCCATTGAATAGTTATTTTGAATGTTTGGGATAGAGAAGCCTTGACTTTTATGTCTTTCCCTGATGGTAAGCATTGTTCTTCTTCATCTGAATGGATGGGAGGAGATATCTGTTCACCAAGAAAGTAACCTTCTATGGTCTTATATTTTTTCCCTTTTTTGGGCATTTTCCCAACCAGTTACTTGACTTTTGGGTTCTTTGTCAAGAATAGGGTATTGTCTTGGGACCTGTAAGATATCAGTTACTCCAAGGTGGCCCAATCAAGCATCTACTGGTCTTGGCACAGGGAAGGATTAGCAGAGTTTCCTCTCCACAGGCATCTGACCTCCAGTTCCACCAAGCTAGAACTGGGGGGAGGGGGATTCAGTCAAGCTATGGGGGCAGAGCCACCATTCAGTGCAAGACAAAGACCAGCTCCCTCAGTGCCCCCTAGGGGTTTTTACGATCCAGCAATGGCCTCAGGCTGCTGTGGGGGCTGCTGTGAGAACTCCTGCTGCCTGCCTGATGTGGCCTGTGCGGGCTGCTGCCTGAGGCTGGAGCTATGGGAAGGCCCTTCTCCCTTCCTGGACAGCTGAAAAGATCCCATCACTGACCTTTGGAGCCTGTGGGTTGAAGCCCCAGTTGCAGCGGACCTGCTGCTGCAACTGGGGCTTCTAAGATTGGAGATTCCACCCCTGAGGGTTGTTCATGAGCCATGCCATGCAGCCAAGGTTGGGCTGGGCTCCACACTCCACTAAGCATCTGGTGCAACTGATGTTTTCCATGGGCCTTTCAGGTCACCCTGGGCTGGAAATCTCCTCCACTCTGTTGTTCTCCACTTCTGCTGCTCTAAAATTTGTTGAGATTCCCTCTCTAGAGGTATTTTATGGGCTGCGTGGGGAGACCCTACATATGTGTGTCTTTCTACTCTGCCATCTTGGCTCTGCCCCCCACCCCTGAAACATACATTTTCATGTAAGGACTGCTTTAGCATGATAATAGGTAAATCTTTAATTTGACTATTGCTTCCATGCCTTATTCTTTAAGATACCATGGTACAGTGAAAAAAAAAAGCTGGATTTGGAGTCAGAGAACCTGGGTTTGAATCCTAGATTTGTCATTAAATACTTATGCTATATTAAACAAGTCACTCCCCCTTTCTGAGGCTCAATTTCTTTATCAGTTCTAGATTACCAATATGGTTTCTTCTAACTCTGTATTCTTATGATTTGGCTTCTGTTTAAATTTGCTTTTTGTTTGTATTTCCCTTATTGATTATAATTTTATCATGTTATAGTATTTAAGAAGTTTAACATTTCTGCATTTATTGAAGAATTTATTATGTCATAGCCTATGATAAGTTTTTGTGAAGGTATAACATGTCAAAAAATAAACATACTACTTAAGATTTCCATTTAACAACTGTGAAAAGTCAATCATACCCATTTTGTAGAAGTTCTGTTCATATATCATTTCTTTTTTATTTGTCTTTGATATATTTTTTGACATTTGAAAGAGATTTGTTGAAATCACTTTCAATAATTATTTTATTATCTAAGTTTTTTTGTGTAATTCAGTTAGTTTTTCCTTTCAATACTTAGGGGTTACAAATATATGTTTATATATCTAATATTGATTCTGGTTCATGATGCTTTTAAGCTTAACATGTTTTTCCTGTCTGCCTTTCTTGACAAAATCTATTTTACAACTACGTTCTCTAAAATCATATTTGACACTACCACTTTTTTAAAAATTCAGCTAAAGCATAATAAATTTTACTTCAATCTCTCAATTTAACTCTGTGAATTTGTATTTTGAATATCCTTCTTGTGTTCATCAGTTTATGGAATTTGACTTTCTAATTCATTATGTGAAATTGAGTCCATCCCATTAATATTTGAGGTTCTAATATTAAGTTTGCTTTTTCCTTCCATCAAATTCAGTTCCATTACCCCTTTAAAGATATCATCACTATGTAACAGTAGCTTGTTTTGTTGAGAACAGTCTGATCCTAGGTTCCTTCCTTTCCTCCTCCCCTCTCAGCCCATGTCCAAGTTAATAGATATTCACATCCCATTTACATTTTTTTTCTCCTCCGGTATTTACCCCATCCACAGCTGTTACTTGTTTTGCTAGAAACCATCCCCCTCATTCACTCTACCCTCAGACTTAGGACTCTTTCTCTCTTTCCTCTTCCCAACTCCATCCTCTGCTCAGTTTATTCTATTTTTATTTCTATGTTTTCCTTGCCCAGTCCAGATAAATATAGTTCAAGAGACTTCCTATTACCTTACTCTGACTTCTTTGTTTGAGTGATCTTGACCTGGGGTACTACAATTTAAATTATAATAATAGTTCATATATACATATACATACATATATACATATACACACATATGTATCACTTTAAGATTTACAAATCACTTTATAGGTTTTCTTAAATGACCCAACAACCTTGTGAAATAAATACTATAATTATTCCCATCTTGCAGATGAGGAAACTGAGGCAGACAGGCTTCCCCAGGGTCATACAAAGTCTTCTAAATTCAAGCCCAATACTTTGTCCACTGTGCTGTGTAGTTGCCTTTAAATAATATAAACCCCTTTCCAAATTCTCCCTTCTCCTTTTTTGGGACTCTGGTATGCAAAGTGGTGGTCTCATACTCCTAGTTAGCTCTGTCATGAACCTAAAAGTTCTCTAACATGACCCCAAGGGAGGATCAGATGACAGTTCACACCCTACTCTCCCTACCCCTTTTGTTTCTGAAATGACCCTTGGTAACTAGGAGTTCTTGAGAAACAATGCAGTTTTTCTTAGGGTGTCTAAGTATTGTATGGCTATCTAGCCTTTTAATCTACTTTGTCTAGCTTCTCTTTCTTAGTTTCCTTTTGTCTGCTGTCTTTGAATTTCAAAATTCAGGCCACTGAATTCTGTTTTCCTTAAAAGGAATGCTTAGAAGTCCTTACTTAGGTTAAAAATATCTCCACCCTTACCCATCCACCCAACTGTATTAAGTTCAGTTTTAGCAGGATTACTTATCTTTGGCAGCAAATCATTTTCTGTTGCTTTTTGATATGTCCTGTTCCAACCTTTGCTTTTTCTTCCTCATTCTTGTTGATTCATACCAGGTAATTCAGACGGGCATTCCTTGGTGTATACTTTGTTTCTACCTGGCCACTTGTAAGATTTTCTCTTTGTCTTGGAGCTTGAAAAATACATTTCTGACTGAGTTCCATTTAAGATTATGCTTTGTTGGGATCCTGTGGAGTGTATAAATGTCTACTTTCTCCCTAGTTGCAATACATTTCAGACATTTTCTCCTGTGATTTTCTGAGATAGAGCCCTTAGGTCTTTTGTTCCTTTCTATTTTTCTGGGTGGTGATTGTCTCTTTCTTCAAGATGTTCAAGACCTTGACTTACAGAGATAACTCATGTTCTTCCAATTTTGCTTTCTTTTGGCTTTGTGATTATGCATTTTTTTTATCACTGATATTTCTAATTTTCTTATTCCTAGTCTCTGTAATTTCACTGGTTTATGAAAAATCTCCAATGTCTATTCTCCTTTCAATATTTTCTTTAAAAGCTATAACTTCACTCTGAATTTCTTCCATCATTATTTTGGTTAAATTTTTTTCTACCACTGAGCTTTGTTTTTTGTTGTTGTTTTTTTTTTTTCACTATTTGAGTTCTACTTTCTTTAGTTGTTTCTGCTCATGCAGAGTTTTCTTTTGAGGATTTTGCCTAACATTCTCTTATCTTATACTGTTTCATCTTTGTTTAAGGGTATACTTTTCCTACTCATTTTTTCAATGTCTGCTGGCTTATCCTTTTCCATCTTGTTTTCAGTCACTTTTTAAAAACTTTGGAGGTGACAAAAATGAGCCGGGCTTAAAGGCTCTTATATTTAAAAATTTCTTCCTGGAAGGGACTTTAGGGATTATTTATTCTAGCCCCCTTATTTTATAGATGAAGAAATGGAGTCTCAGGTCAATTGATTTGCCCTGGGTCACATAGCAAGTAACAGAGGTAGGATTTGAACTGAGGCTCCTTGGCTCCAAATTCACTGCTCTAGAAAAGAGCTATCACTTAGTCATCTTGACAGAAATCCTTTTTCTTTGCAATAAGCTAAAATATGCCTCTTTTTAAAACCTATTTTTTCCTTTTAATAGAATTTTTATTTTTTCCCCAGTTACATGTAAAGATAGCTTTTAGCATTTATTTTTTAATAAGATTTTGAGTTCCAAATTTTTTGCTCTCCCTCCCATCCCCCCCCTCCCCAAGATGGCAAGCAATCCGATACAGGTTACACATGCACTATCATTAGAATCTGTTCTTTTAAAATTAACTTAACAAACATTGAATAAACTCTTTTGTATGCAAGGCACTGTGTTTGGTGCTTGAATAATCTATATTATACTGGGGAAGGATGTAACATATATGCAGAAAAATAACAAGGAAATTTGAGGAGGGAGAGGAAATAAGTGGAGGGATCAGATAATATTTTATGTTAGAGGTAGCCCTTCAGCTTAGCTTCAAAGGAAGATCAGGATTCTGAGAGGTAAAGCAGGGAAATCAAACTATATAGCAAGGATAGCTTGTTCAAATGAACAGGAGTGGGTGATTGAATGCTAAATTTGGGGAATAGCTAGTAATGCAGTTTGTTTGGATTTGTGAATCATATGTACAGATGATAATTTAACCAAGAGCAGCTTATACAGTAGCCAAGGGAGATAGTCTGAAGAGTGGGAGACCCAGGACAGAGCCTGGGGGATACCTATGTTTGGGGAAAGTGGAATGTGTTAAGGGGAATCATGCTAAATAAATCTGGAATGGTAACTTGCAGCCAAATAGTGGCAGGTCCTAAATGTCAGGTTGAAAAGTTTGTATTCTATTCTAGCAGCATTAGGGAGTCACTGAGCATTTTTGATCATGGGAATGATTTAGTCTTATGCCTTAGGACGATTGCTTTTCTAGTTGTGTGGAAGAGTAGAGAAGAGAGGCTTGAGGCTGGAGATCAATTATGGGGCTGTGACATGAATCTAAGCAAGAGTTGGTGAGGGCTTGAAGTAGGGTTTACGGTCATGTGAGTGAAGAGAAGTGTACGCATGTAAGAGATATTGTGCAGGTAAAAGTCAGTAAGACATGGCACTAAGTGCATATGGAGGGAGAAGGAAGAGTCAGTGATGACTCTGACGTTATGAACCTGAGTGACCGGAAGAATGATGATGTCTGCAACAAAAATAAGGGAGTTTGGAGAAAGTCTGAGAAAGATGATACTTGCCTTTGGGACAATAACAATAGCTAATAACTATCATTTATATATAATTTTAAGTTGTGTAAACTGTTTTATAACTATGTTAAGTTACTTGATACAACAAACCTGTATTATTATGTCCATTTTACAAGTGAGGAAACAGATGCAGAGGTGTGAAGTGACTTGGCTAAAGGTCACACAGTTATTAAATGTCTGAGGCAGGATTTGAACTCAGGTCTTCCTTCCCTCTGTCCACTGTGCCACCTAAGTGGCTATGTTGAGTTGAGATGCTAGTGGGCAATGTAAGTAAAGATATCCAGCAGGGAGTTGTTTATATTGTATGATATATATATATATATTTGGAAATCAATTGTATAGATGATAATTGATCCCATGGCAGCAATGAGAGAAGAGGGTCCACTGCAGAGATGGATGATGAACCAGCAAGGGAGATCCTGGAGTCGTGGAAGCCAAGTGTGGAGAGAGAACTTGCCAAAGAAAGAGTGTTGAATATATGCAGAGGTAAAGGAGAGTGAAATCTGAGAAAAAGTTAATCTAGCAGTTAAGACTTGATCGTTGATAATCTTGGAGAGAGCAACTTCAGTCAAGTGGTGGATTCAGAAATGAAACTGTAAGGGGCTGGGAAGAACAGGAGGCAGTGAGAACTGAGGACTCTTCCTAGAAACTCTCAGGGGGTCCTTGCCTCTCAGGGCAGATCCTAAAGAGAAACAGTTTTAGAAAGGGAGGAAAAAACTAAGGATTGAGCAACTTTCTCAGGAGAAAATGATATTTTCTTTCCAGGAGAAAATGATATTACCTTTTTATCAGAGTCTGTGCTCCATTTGTTAGAACTCAGGGACCTAATTATACTATAATTGAAAAGAATTTTGGAAATCAGGGGATGTTAGAATTAGGCCTCTAGCATTAATGTGTAATTGTTATTGTTCAGGTGTTTTCAGTCCTATCTGACTTTGGGATTTGTTTACCAAAAATCCTGCAGTGGTTTGCCATTTCCTTCTCTAGCTTCATGAATGAGGAAATTGAGGCAAATAAAGTTAAGTGACTTGCCCAGGATCATACAGTTAGTAAATGTCTAAGGTCAGATTTGAACTTGGGAAGATAAGTCCAGGTGCTCAACACACTCTGCCACCCAGCAGCCCTCATCTGTAATTGTATGGGGCAAATTACTGTCTTAGTTTTCTCATCTGTAAAATACAGTTCTTGGACCAGATGATTTCACCATTTGTATCCTCTTAAAAGAAGTATGAGACATTATTTCACTGTTCTAACAGCCCCACACAGCTATTAGAGGAATGACAGGAGTTGAGGGTCTTGGGTCAGGTTGTCAAGCCTGCAGTAAAATAAAGCCAGAGGACTGAGACCACCCCAGAGTTCATTGGGACCTTTGTCTTGTGACCTATGAAGGAAACTTGAAGTTTGTGTGCTTTTCCAGGTGTTTGTGTGGGAATAGCAATGAATTGTTACCCTCTGGAAATTCTGCCTGGTGACTTGGCACCTTTGAGATTGGCTTAATTTGCTTTCTGGTGGTCATTCCACCTTGGAACTTGGGCACCCTGGGGCTCAGTCCATGGGGTGAAGTCAGTATGGTCTCTTGAAGGTCCTCCTGATCTCATAGCTGTTGTGGGTTGAGATTAAAGGGGCTGGCAGCAGCTTCCCCAGATGGCAGCTTTCCGGAGGCTGACCCCACTCCCTGGAGGGGAGCTGTTTCAGGAGATGGGGCCATCTGGTCCAAGCCTTTGATGGGGAGGTGCACCGTTTGATGTAGCACGTTTGAGGTCCCTCCAAGAACAGAAGCCGAGGCCAGCTGAGTGCTTTTGCATTCTCTGCATTCTCTGGCAGGTACATTGGAAACTTGTGTGGCTAAGGTTAGGCCCTGAGCCACCTTCTCATGCAGGTTTGTCTGTCTGTCAGTCTGCTCTCCCCTTTTCTGCTTCTTGGAATGATTTCCAGGGAGACTGAGACAATAGTTCAAATTAATCTTGTGCTTTAACAGTTTTACAAAGAGCTTTATTTTTTATAATTGCCAAATAGGAAGATTATCTGTCTTCCCACCCCTGTCAAATGCTGACATTATCATCAATCCCCCATTTTTATAGATAAGAGGACTTAGCCATCTGAGAGATGATTGTAAATGATAATAGCTTCAGAAAGACACATGGTAGATCAGTGATATAGATCTCTACTGAGTATCCCCATAGAGCCTAGACTAGGAACTTGGGGAGCACCTAGAAAATATTCATGGTCTCTCATGGAGGGAGAAAGTAACTCATGGTTGCCACAAAAATGGGTGACTAAGTCACAGCAGACAGCTGATGAGGAAGTCTGAAAGAAAGTCACAGGGTTTCTAACCAGAGGGAAAAAGGATAGCCGAGGGTGCATGCAGCTAGGTTCCCCACCTCCAAGCTGGATGAGTGCCATGGGGGAACTCGATGAATCCAACAGCAGGTCCAAAGTTGGAAAGATGAGGTGGTCATCATTCAGGGTAGTCCCTGGACCAGGAAGAAGTAACTGTGAAGACAGAAAAGAATGGATGGATTTGAGCCTGTGCTATTTGTTTTAAAGAGACTAGAAGCAGGCATGGGAAACCTTGGCCCCAAGGTCACATGGGCCAGGATTTGTTCTGTGAAGTTTGGATTCTGTCAAAGGGCCACACTTGAGGACCTAGAAGGTCACATATTCCCCATATCTGGTAGATATTGGATCCTAAAATTTTTAGAAAGGAAGGGACTTGAGAGATCACCAAGTCCAAAACCTTCATTCTCCAGATGAGGAAATGAAATTGACCAAACCAGAAAATGACAAAGCAAGGATAAAAACTCAAATCCTATGACTCCAACCTCAGAGCTCCGTTTAATACTCCCTGATGATTTCTTTATGTGTCTAATTGGTATGGGTAGACGTGTGGAGAAGGGTTGTGGATGTGGTTAAAAGAAAGCATGGTTTCCTCAGAGTTAACCCTAAGGAGTTGGACTTCTGGGATAAGACATTTGGGGTCAGATATGGGCTTCCCTTTAGGGGATTTGAATTGCCAGATCTCAAGCCCCTGGGATTTGTCAGTGAGAGATATCATCCCCAAAGTATGCACGGAGATGGAAGGGACCTTAGTAGTCATGGAATTCTGGCTCAGGTTCAACTGCATTTCCTAGCTTACTAATTGGCCACCTAGAGAGCCATCCCTCTGAAGAGTTCCTCCACCCACTCACCGTATGAGAAGTCTCTTTAAATATTGAATATCTCCTAAACAGCCCTGTTGCCCCAGTGAGGTTCTGTTCAGAATGACATACATCTTCTGTGAATGATAGAAACACCTCATTTCTCTCACTGTGTTGACAGAAAGCCCAGAAGAACAGGCAGTGAAGGCTTGGTAGTTCAGCACAACCTAGTCTAGCTTGAACATATAGGATATTTCTCCCAAACCTCTAATGTTCCTTCCCTTCCTTCCTCCAATAGAACCCCCTAGCCCCTACTAGTATTCATAACCAGCTAGCAACTCTGAGGGGATAAGATTTTCCAGAGGGATAGAACATGGGTTTGGAACAAGGGAGGGAGGGAGGTAGAATGCTAGGCAGCACAAAGTCATTTTGACAGGCATTTGTCCACAGAGTCTCAAATCTGTTTGTCATCTGCACTGAGCATTGTCTGGTTTCATCCCTTCTGCTGCTGGAATGATATGTCCAGAGAAAAATGCAGGGCCAAGACTCAAATCCTAAGGGATACCAGCTGGAGGAGAAGCAAATTGTCTAAGAAGTTCATTGTAGGCACTCTCAGGAAAAATAGAACTCTAGTCTGCCTCTGGCAGAGGCTCTACAAGGCTTTCATTCCCACCACTTTTCCTTCATCCCCTCTATCAGGTCTTTAAAAGAATTTACAATGTCCTTGAAAATAGGAATGAAACACTGGTGGCCATTAAATTTGATTTTTAAAAAAAGTCTCTCAGCCACCAGACACCTTTCTGTAAAGTAAAACAAGGCAAGTGAGAATCCTGTGCTACTTGCCTGGTATATGTGGTCTCTGTCCCTTGGAGAAGAGCAGAGTTGTAACATATTCTAGAGTACTAGGGCCTATGCCTATAGAAAGAATGTTGGTGGTTCTGAAAAATCCCACTCATCCTATATATCCGTCCCATCTACATGCCAGATTCTATCATTATTCAACGTTAACCTTAAGTTAAAACACCAAATGAGTTGGTTAAAATTCAGGAATGTTATCTGGGACTGAACTGAAGTTGACCATTGGTATCTGAGCAGATTGGTTTCTCGGAGACCAACAAACCTATAATTTTATAAGACCTTGTGAGAATAAGATTCAGAATAAACACATTTGGATGAGGGTAAGATAAGGCCTCCCCAACCCAGTCAGACTTGAGTTCTTGTCAGGAAGATCAAATGTTGGTTGGTATGTATGCCACAGTGGAGAGTGAGACTGACCCTGGAGGGTGTCCTTATGAGCATTTGGCATGGCCTGAAAGGCAGAAGCAGGACATAGGAACAGGTTTGCATGTGTATGAAAGAAAACACCCTCTGGAATCAGAGGATTTATAGATGGAAGTGTTGTTACAGATCATCTAGTCCAAATCCCTTATTTTAGAAAGGACAAAACTAACGTCTAAAGAGATGAAATGATTTGCTCATTCACCCAGCTAAGTAATAGGTTCAGGATCTGAATACAGAATGTGGTAATCCTAATCCTGAGTCCTTTCCCCTATGTGATGCAGCTGGATGGTTACTCAATCAGAGTTGAGGTTGCCCGAAGATGAGTGGAAGAGCTGCTACAGCTCGTAATTTTTTTCTTTTTTTCCCCTCCAGAAAAGCCATTGAGGCTGAGGACTGTATTACTTTAGTCTCATGTTAGCTTTCCCCCTGAGTTTGAATCCAGCCTCAGAACTCTTTAGTTGTGTGACCTTGAGCAATAAATTTGACCTTCGTCTGCTTCAATTTCCTCAACTTCCCATCTCTTCTCTCCTCCTTTTCTCTTCCCCTCCCCTACTTTCCCCCTCTTCCCCTTTCTAGCTTTTCAGTCATGGCAGAGTAGTTCACCCTGACTGTGTGGTGTGACTGTGGGGACTCCAGGAAGTATCTCTGACATTCCTCTGTAGGACTGTTCTTTTTTTGTGGGGGGAAGGTGGTTGTTCGGTCATTTCAATTGTGTCTGACTGTTCATGATCCTATTTGAGGTTTTCTTGGCAGAGATACTGGAGTAGTTTGCCATTTCCTTCTCCAGCTCATTTTACAGATTAGAAAACTGAGGTAAGCAGGTTGAAGTGAGCTAATAAGTGTCTGAGGTTAGATTTTAACTCAGGAAGAGGTGTCTTTTTGACTCCAGGACTAGTATTCTATCAACTTTGCACCTAACTTCCCTTGAAGATATTTTTTAGCTTAAGACTTTTATCTTGGTTAAATTGGAAAGATCGATAAAACAAGTTATATTTTAAAGTCTCATGGATCAACTCACCTCCCCATGAGGGAGATCAGAAAGGGAAGAGAAGATTTGAACAGGCTGGGGCTAAACTTTGCATACTTCCAAATTCCCTTTCCACACACACATCACCTTTCTGCATCCCTAACCTATTTCTCTGGGGCTGGACTCTTCAGACTGGAGCACCTGACTTGGCCTTCATACCTGTGTTCATTATCTTCATTTTTCTGTTCTTGAATTTTTCCATCTAAAACAAATGATAATACTTGCCCTCCCTGCCTTCCAAGCATGCTTTGAGGAAAATGATTTGTTATGTGAGTTGTTATTGTTGTCACCTCAAAAGTCATAATAAGCACAAATTTTATTGCATCCCCTTTCTAGTTCATTTGGTCCACATTCCTATTCCAAGCAGGCCTCTGGCAGAATAGCTCCATCTCCTGAGTTGCAGTTGCAGACTATCTTTATCTAACCACCCATCAGGGAGAATGTATGTAGAACATTGTTGAAGTCTTTCTCTCAGCACTTAATTGTTTCTGTCATATGGTTATTAACAGTTTGTCAATTCAAGACCTTCCTTCTGCCCCACTGGTATTTGAAAATCGTTGATTTCTGGGGGAGGGAGGTGCATTTTCTACTTGCTAATGTTCCTATTTAAAGACAGTTTGCTTTCTCCATGATCCAAAATTCCTTAAGGTAATTTTGATGTATAGTTCTCTAGATGGTTTAAACTGGTTTTCATTTAGTGTATTACTAAGCCTTACATGTGTTATGTATATCTCATATCTTGTCTTTGATCTTTACAAAGTAAGCTCTTAGGTGCCCCTTCTCTATCCCAATGAACTTATTACTTCTGAAAGACTCATTTTGGAGAGGCTGGGAATACTACTGTTCTTCTTCATGTCTCCATATTCTTTCAACCTAAAGGCATCCTTCACTTTTTATTTATTTCTATTTATTTATTTTCAGTTTTCAACATTTACTTCCACAAAATTTTGAATTTCAGATTTTCTTACCATCTCCTCCCACCCCAGGGCAGTGTGTATTCTGATTACCCTTTCTTCCAATTGACCCTCCCTTCTATCACCGTCCCCCTCTCTTATTCCCTTACCTTCTATTTTCCTGTATGGCAAGATAGAGTTCTATACCCTATTGTGTACACATCTTATTTCCTAGTTGTATGTAAAAACAGTTTTTGACATTCGTTTTTAAAACTTTGAGTTCTACATTTTCTCCCTTCCCTTCTCCCCATCCACCCTCACTGAGAAGGAAAACAATTCAATATAGGTTATACATGTGTCATCATGCAAAACACTTCTATAACAGTCATGTTGTGAAAGACTAACTATATTTCCCTCTATCCTGTCTCACTTCCATTTATTCTATTCTATACTTTGACCTGTCCCTCTATCAAAGTGTTTGCTTCTGATTACCACTTCCTCCAAACTGCCATTCTTTCTTCTCCCCTTCCCCCTACTTTCCTGTATAGTATGATAAACCTCCATACCCAATTGAGTGTGTATGTTCCCTCCTGAAGTCAAAACCAATAAAAGGAAGGCTCATTTATTCCCTGTAATTTTCCCCTTCTTCCCCTCTATTATAAAAGCTCTTTTTTGACTCTTTTATGTGAGATGATTTACTACATTCTACCTCTTCCTTTCTCTTTCTCCTAGTACATTCCTCTCAACACTTAATTTTCTTTTTTAAACATCATCCCTTCATATTCATCTTGCTCTGTGCCCTCTGTCTCTCTGTCTTTCTTGTTATATACACACATCCATCCATATACATACCCATATACATATATACACATATATACATACACATGTACACACATATACATACATACATATATATGTATGTATATATATATATATATTCCCTCCAACTATCCTAGTACTGAGAAAGGTCTCATGAGTTACAAATATCTTCTTTCCATGTAGGAATGAAAATAGTTCAACTTTAATAAGCTCCTTATAGTTTTTTTTTTTCCCTGTTTACCTTTCCATGGTTATCTTGATTCTTTTCGACAAAAATGCTTGGCAGTCCTCTGTTTCATTCAAGTTCCATTTTTTTCCCCAGAAGTATTATACTTAGTTTTGCTGGGTAGGTGATTCTTAGTTTTAATCCTATCTCTTTTGACCTCTGGAATATCATATGCCAAGCCTTTCTATCCTTTAATGTAGAAGCTACTAAATCTTGTGTTATCCTGATTGTGTTTCCACAATACTTGAATTGTTTCTTTCTGACTTCTTGGAATATTTTCAACTTTACCTGGGAACTCTGGAATGTGGATACAATATTCCTAGGAGTTTTCCTTTTGGGATCTCTATCAGGAGGCAATCGGTGAATTGTTTCCATATCTATTTTACCCTCTGGTTCTAGAATATCAGGGCAGTTTTCCTTGATGATTTCTTGAAAGATGATATCTAGGCTCTTTTCTTGATCATGACTTTCAAGTAGTCCAATAATTTTTAAATTATTTTTCCTGGATCCATTTTCTAGGTCAGTTATTTTTCTAATGAGATATTTCACATTGTTTTGTATTTTTCATTCTTTTGGTTTTGTTTTTATAATTTCTTGATTTCTCATGAAGTCATTCATTTCCATTTACTTTATTCTAATTTTGAAGGAATTATTTTTTTTCAGTGAGCTTTTGGATCTCCTTTTTCCATTTTGCTCTTTCTGCTTTTTAAGACATTCTTCTCCTCATTGGCTTTTTGGATCTCTTTTGCCATTTGGGTTAGTCTAATTTTAAAGGAATTATTTTCTCCTACGTTCTTTTGGGTTTCCGTTAGCAAGCTGTTGACTCGTTTTTCATGGTTTTCTTGCATCACTCTCACTTCCCTTCCCAATTTTTGCTCTGTTTCTCTTACCTGGTTGTCAAAATCCTTTTTGAGCTTTTTCATGGCCTGAGACCAATTCATGTTTTTCTTAGAGACTTTGGATGCAGGAGCTTTAGCTTTGTCGTCTTCTTCTGGTTGTATGTTTTGATCTTCCTTGTCACCAGTGACATAAGAAAACACTCCTTCACCAAGAAAGTAAGTATTTGTAATCTTTTTCTATTTCCCCTGTTTGCTCATTTCCCCAGGCAATTACTTGACTTTTGAACTATTTGTTAAGTGGTATGCTCTAGAAGCAGTATCTGCTTCAGCAGTGACTGCTGATGCCCTGGGTCTGGAGCAAGGGTTGGGCCTAGGGCTAGACCATGTTCCCTGCCCAGCCAGGTGAGAGAACCTTCCCATTGACCTTTGAAGCTGTCTTTGGTATTTGTGGGTTGAGAAGTCTGGAAACCACAGCAGCCACCAGAAATTCAGCCCCTTGAGACCTGTTCCAGCTCCATAAGTGGCCCACACAGAACTGTGCTCTGCTTCCAGTCTGGTGTGATAGACTCTTCTTGTTGATCTTCCAGATTGTCTTGGACTGGAAATTTGCTCCAGTCTGTCATTTTGTAGCTTCTGCTGCCCTCGAATTTATTTACAGTCATTTTTTACAGGTTTTTTGAGGAGTTTAGGGAAGAGCTCTAGCAGGTCTACACCTCTACTCTGCCATCTTTGCTCCACCCCCCTCATCATTCACTTTTTAGATGAGTTTTGCAAATAGCTACTATATCAATTTATTGGGCTATTTTGGTTATGAGTTAATGCTTTCAATTTGAGTGTCCACTCTGCTAAGTCAGAACCCTACACTAGGTAGAGTAGATATATAAAGAAGAAGCTATGGTTGCTGCCCTTTAAAATTTCTGTTCAAATGAGGAAGGCAGAAAATGAAACATCTATAACATATGCCAAGAAATATGGTATCTTAAAGCATAAGATAGTGGTCTGAGTGAATGGATTCATGAGAACAAGGTAGGGTTAGTCAGGAAAAGCTTAGAACAACAGAGCTTAGATTTATGATGCATCTCAAGAGGTCATCTAGTCTAGGTCCCTGTTTTTAGGCCATTGTTACCTCATTTTACAGATGAGGCAACTGAGAAGCAAAAAAAAAAAAAAACCTAACTGATCAAATAAAAAAATATACATAAACAAACTTTAATATATATATATGTATTTTTTTAAAATCACATATCATTTTAATCTTTTTGTCCCAGGATAAACTGCTATCCTGCTATCATTCTTTTATATTTAAGTTTTTGTGGACTGTTGAGCAGGGGGTTAAAATGACTACTTTTTGTAATTGAATTAGAGTATTGGAATATAAAATTACCATATTTCATCACATGATCATCACAGATTTTGTGCCAAATTTTTTTAACCAAAAAATGGGGTGCAACCATTATGTGAGACTTATTAAAAATATTTTTCCAGTATTACTTAAAAATCATTTATTACTAACCATCTTTGGTGCAAGATTAGGATGCATGAAATACTCATGAATACACATTAAAATTGGAAAGACACAAATCTTACCATATCATGTGACATACTCATGGCAGCTTCATCTGCCTGCCTACCACCCTCCCCCCTCCCCCGTCCCTATGGCTCTTCATTGGTTTGAGTAACAATATAGTTAGTACTGCAGAGCTCTAAACAAATCTTACAAGTCAGCTTTTGGAAATATACTGACAATACACTGGGCTGAGAACCCTAGGCTCATGGCTCACAATGCGTGAGGGATAAATGTGTATTCATAAGCCACTGGTGAATACTTTGCTACTCTGTCTACCTTTGAAACTGCATGAGAAACAGCCTTATACCAAGCTATGAATATGGGAGGAAAGGTTATAAACCAATTTTTGGACTGAAGAAACAGCACACAACAATTATGAGGTAAAATATGGTATAACCCATAGTTTCGATAAAAATATCTTCAGAACAATTCTAGTATCAGACAGGATTGTATGTACTTCCTCCTGTTTCCATAGAGTTATAATTGTTTTCCTAGTTAGTCTCTATATTTTGCAAGCTTTTCATGCCATGCAGTTTGGTGATTCTGAATATTTGATAGGGAAACATGTATTAAGAAGGTTATTCTTAAATTTTTGTTGATCAGTGTTAATTCCAGGCAGTTGTAAGCAACAGTTCTGTCTGTAATGATTCTCTGATTCCTGGATAGTTTTTTTGTCAAGGATATTTTGGGGTTTGTGTTTGAAGTATGAGGCTTTGTCTTGTTTTTAAGGATAGTGAGCTTCTGGTGTATGATTCTGGCCACTTAATTGTGTCTTCCTCAGTATCCAGTAAATGTTAAAATTTGCTGCACATTTCCATTATTTCAAAAATATAATCTGCACTGATCTTTAAGTCCAGACTCCTTAAGACTAACTTTTCTATAACTTCTGGCAACAGTGATGTGAATCTGGGCTGTCATAAACTCTTTAGTTTCTATAAAGAAATCTATATGCTTAGCCATTTTTTCAATTCTCCTTTGTCAAGATATTGTTAATTGAGTTGATATCGATGTCATCATGCTTTTTAATTTGACTCTCAGATTTTAGACATTTTAAAAGCGCATTTATAGAAGTACACTAATTTTGGTTATATTTGATAAATCCACTGGTGTATTTCTTTGCTATTGTTTTGTGAAGTGAGGTTTGCTGAATCAAAAAATATTAATATAAAATTCAAAGTTCTTTATCATATACTCTGAGGATAATTATCAATCTTTGTTGGTAAAGAAGTATTAATCTTGCTTTAGGTTGATGAGTACTAGGAAAGATTCTGTGAGATGAAGGAGTTACTTAACTTGTTTTTTGTTTTAGTCATAAAGCTCAGTATTTTCTGTGTACATTAAATGATTAATAAGATGTTCTGGTTTGACTCCCCCTTTAATTTGGAAGCCATATTTAGTTCTGTTAGGAGAGATAATGGCTTTACTGTTCAGAAGAACCATAGTGGACTTAAATTGTTTCATTACCATGTTTGATATCAATTGTTCTTGACATTGTAATGGTGGAGTATTTTAAATAGAGCACAGTTTTCTACCTGGGCATCAAATGCTCAAGTATCCTCACTAGACTTAAGTCATTTTTGTATATTTCTAGTACATGAACAAGCCATGAGTGCAAAACAGAAACTTTGTGCTAATAAAAATAATGTCACTGTACTCTTGGGCAGCTTATTTAATGATGATGAAGATGATGATGATGATGATGATGATGATGATGAATAAGCTGCTTTTTATACCCCCGAAAGCTTTTGAAGTACCTTTTTTATTTTTCAGTCAATATATTTTTTCCTACAAGTGTCTATATATTTGTTCTTAGTGATCCAAGTTATGAATGTCCTGTATAAAGGACATAAACCTGCAATTAGTATATGTTTAGAGTCACCATTGGTTTTCTTATCCTTTGATAATCAAGATCTCATTCCTTCTATTAAGAAATGTACAATCAAGCTTTGAGATGGAGCCTGAAAATCTTTTTGCTAAAAATGTATGTGCCATTGAACTAGTAATTACTTATGCTTTGTAGCTGATTCTTTTCAATTTTTTTCATAGAAGCTGAAATTGTGTCACTTTTCTTGATGTAACTGTTATGGTGGTGATAAGAAAGCTTTCTGGTTTCTCCTATCATCTGATGAGCTTATTATATCGGATTTCTTGAGACTATACAATCATCAATTTCCCATACCTTTCTTCTGTGATCCTTCTTTGGATTCTTTACTCGTGTCTCTGATAAAGTTTTTGATCGACATTAAGCAATTTTGTTCTTTATGATACTTTAGCCTCTAGTATTGTCTTAACCTTTTGATTTTTGCTTTCAACTGCTGATTAAGGGAATATATAAGTTCTGACATGTTTTGGTTTTCCATATTCTTTTCCAAACACTGTGTTCAATTTTTCTGTTGTGTGTACTGGCTTGAGATTGATAAATACCAATGACTTTTTTCAAATCTTCAGTAGCTTTCCAATGTTACTTCTATCATGATGGTGTTTGACCCAAGTCATTAGGGGTATTCCTAGATAGTATCACCTTTCCTCCTATGGATTTTGCCATGCCAGTATCTACTGCATACACTGCTATATGCAAGTCATAAAATGTTGTTGTTAACATTTTTACCAACTAGCTTGCTCAAAGGAAGGGGAGTTAGAAATAAGCATTTATTAAGGACCTACTATGTGCTAGGCACTGTACTTACCATTTAATATATTTTATCATTTGATCCTTATAAAAACCCTTTCCCGTAAATGCTAATCTGACACCTGTTTTACAGCTAAGAAAACTGAGGCAGGGAGAAGTTAAGTGACTTGCCTCAGGTTACATAGGTCATAGACTTCTAAGTCATAGTTGAAGTAGGGGACTTGTATCCAGATTTCTTGCTTCCTGTTCCTTTTCTGGCTTACTTCAAGACTCAACTCAAATCCTATCTTCTGGAAGAGGCTTTTCCTGGTTTTCCTCTAGTGGAGTGCCTTCTTTCCAAGGTTGCTAATCGTTTACACTACAGATATCTTTGCTTTCTGTCCTCCCTATTATAAGGTGAGATCCTTGAGGACAGAGAGCATATTTTTGCCTTTCTTTATATAGTCAGCACTTAGTACAGTGTCTGGAAAATAGTACGTCTGTGTTTGTCCTTCATTTTTGAAGAAGATCAGGGAAATAATGACATGACTTGCACTTGACTTTCTTTTGAGCTAGGGAGGATGTGCAAAATTATCAACCTCACTTTCTCCTCCTGAGCCATCTGGGTCCAGGGATCATATGTTCATCAGGATGACTGGAGATGTCCCAGGATGCAATGGGAGCTCTTGCACATAGTAAGCATTAAATAGATGCTTGTTGATTGAAAATCCTTCAAGTAAAGGAGGTGAATTTTGAATGAAATATTGATGAAGAACAGACACATAGATTGAGGTACAATAAAGGCAAAGGATGATATTTCAGATGGTACAGGAGAATGATGAGTGTAGAGGTATGGGATGTGAGACAGGCAAGGATGGTGCTTAGAGACTGAAAGAGGGACAGCATAGCATAATGGATAAAGTAATTGAAACAAGAAGACCTGTATTTGAGACTCTGTCAACCACTAACCTTGGTCAAGCCTGGTTAGCATGCTGAACAACATTTCATCCACCTACAAAATGGTTATATTTGCTTGATTTATCTCACGGGGTTATTGTAGGGTTCAAATGAAATAATATATGCAAAGTAATAATATAGTTACTTCTTATATATTGATACGTATTGAGCAGAATTCTTCCATTTAGAATGCTGAGAGATAATGCTTATAAATATCCCAAGACTGTTGTGGTTACTCATTAGTAAGGGGGCTAATGAAAAGCATAGTTTTCTTATCTAGAAAGAGGAATTGAAGCATCATGGAAAGCAGGAGCCTTGAGGGAAAGGGAAAGAGAGAGGGACCAGACAGGAATTCACTGTGTTGAGCTATCAAGGAAGGCCATTTCTATCCCAAACTGAATATAACAGTGAGCAGTTGGAATTGTCCTTGACTCATTGATCCTCTTTAGAAGACTCTGTCTAAACAGAATTCACCGTTTGCCTGGATGTACCTTTTTGCCATGTTGTGGGATATAGTGAAGTTGTCCCTCTTCGTTCTTTCTCTCTTGCCTCATTGCTTATTGGCTAAATGGCAGTGATATCCTTTGAAGCTTTCCATTCTATGTATTTAAACCTTCTTTATCTGTATTTTTATGAGGATTTTGTTTCCAGATAAAGAAAAACTTTGTTTTCCAAGCAAATGTTTGCTACGAATTGATTAAATGTCTACTATGTGCCAGTCACTGTGTGCTAGGGATGTAAAAAGAGGCAAAAGATAGCCCTCAAGAAACCTACAATATATCAAGTCCTGATTTGTTGCGTGTTCTGATTTCTAAACTGTAAATATTCCCAGTGAAAATTTAATAATCATCTCTCTTCAGGGGGTATGAGCTGACTCTAGCTGCCCTCTGTTCTCCATTCTAACCTCTGTCCCCATCAGTGTAGAGGCCAAAATGGTCACAGAGAACTGAAAGTCATTTTGTACTTTGTTGCTGTTCCATAAGTTTCTGTGGCCTGAGAATTCATTAGGTCATGACCAACTGTAATTAGGTAATGTGCTTTTTGGACAGCAGACCCATATATTAGTGGGACCAAGTATTCTAAACCTTCTCAGTTTGATCAAACCTGTCATAGCTTTAGCACTGTTGGTTTAGTTTTTGAGGACAGAAAGTTACCTCTACTTATGGAATCATGGAATTTTAGAGTGGGAAGGAAACTTAATGACCATCTAGTTCTGGCTTCATTAGATTAAAAATAAAATTCTTTTTATAACACACCTGGCAACTGGTCATCTCATCTTTGCTTGAGGATCTCTGAGGGGGAAACTACTACCTCTCTAGGCAGCTCATTCCACCTTTGGATCGCTCTAATTGCTGGGAAGGTTTTCCTTCTATCAAGGCCAAATTTGTCTCTCTGCAAAGTCATGATGATGCATTAAAGTAGGTATTTTATGGAGGAATGAGAATCTAAGAGGGATTATTTTCTTGGCTTTCCAGTCTATGAAATTTGCTCTGCCAGAAGTCCAAGAAGGCTAATGTGCTTTCACTAACTGGTGGATTATATTTTCAATTACACCAGGCTTCATAGCCTGAGAAATAAGGACATGGGGAACTATACTCAATTCCCAACCAGAGAACCCAGAGTTCATTAATCTAAGAGTTGGGGAAATCAGTTCTCTCTAGCATCCAGAATGAAGGAGATGACATACATGTTGTACATTGACCTTCCCTGGAGTATTATATCTTGTACAGGATGGTATATTTTAAAGGTACATTGCATATGGTAGTATGTCTAGAGAATGATGAGAACAGGATGGTAAAGGGAGTTGAAAAAAATAACATGTAATATTTGCTTAAAGGAGCAAGAAAGAGAAGATGTGGGGAAACATTGAATTTGACAAACATGTGCATGTCACTGTCTTGTGTTCTAGGGCTACAAAAACAAAAGAAACAATTACTTCCCTCAGGGAGCTTAATTTACATAAAGGCAGGATATGATATGTACATGAATTTAACTGCAAGATAATTTGAGGAGAGAGAGAGAGAGAAAGAGAGAGAGAGAGAGAGAGAGAGAGAGGAGTGGGGGGGGGGGGGAGGGAGAGGGAGAGAGATCATGTTAACATCCAGGAGGATCAGGAAAAGTTGCAGAGAAGGTGACTGATTCTAGGGAAAAGTTAGAAAGCTTGTTTTCTTTTGCTTGTATATGGAGTGCATGAAAGAGTCTGCCATGTCTGGAAAGGTTGTTGCCAGATTGTAGAGAGTTTTAAATTCCAGGTTAAGAAATTTTATTTTATCCTAAGAGGCGAAAGGGGCCAGTGAAAATTTTTCACCAGAGAAGCATAGTGAGATTCATACCATAGTAGGTTGTGCTTTTTTTGCCAGCTCTCTGGAGACTTGAGTTAGAAAAGTGAGAACCTGGAAGTAGGGAGGCCAATTAGAAAGCTATCGTAGTTTTCTATATGAGAGATGATGAGGGTTTGAACTAGAATGATAACAATTGGTATGGAGAGAAGAGGATGGGTGGAGCGAAGAGGTGAAAGGCAGAAGTAAGACTGGAGGTGTGGAGAATGGGAAAGAGTCAAAAATGATTCTGTGGTAACAGAACTAGATGACTAGAAGGGCAGTGATTCCTGCAAATGAAATAGCATGCTTAGGAGGGGAAGATGTTTTAGACCTGTTGAGATTGAAATGGTGAGGGGATACCCAGGTAGAAATGTCCAGTTGATGATGCAGGATTGGAAGTCAGGGGACCAGTTTTGGCAGAGTACGTAGATTTGGATCCAAAAGTAAAGGACAATGTGTTGTTGGTAAATTTAGTTACAGAATCAATACTGAGGAGGGAGGAAAAGTGAAGCCAGAAAATGGGAGATAGATTGGGGGAAGCCAGAAGTGGCATGGGAATGAGAGGATAAGGTGAAAATGAAGAATAGGAGTCAGAAGAATGACACAGAGGAATAAATGAAAGGGCAGGATGACGATCAGAAAGGGGAAATTTCAAGATCATGAAGACTGTCCAGTTACGTGTTATGGTGAGTCTGAAGCTATGATCACCCTGTGACTGCGTCTAGTGGAATGGAGGTTTAGCTCATGGGAACTGAGGAGGCTGATAAATTGAACCTGAAGCCAGGCTGTTTGAGGAAACAATCTATATCGAATCCCTTGAACAGGATAGTAGGAGTTAAGGTGAAGAGGATGAATTGATCAGGTACTGAGCTGCTCAGAATTGAAGGAGGAGTGACCTAGAGGCAGGCAGATGACTCCAACAAGACTGACACTTTGATGATTGTGAATCTCAATAGGAAAATGTTGCTTAGTGATGCTGGTGTGGGCAAGTCTGGAAATGATTGTGAGGAGCAAGGAATATGGCATGGAATCATTGATTTAGAATTGAAAGAACCTTAAAGGTCATTTAGTCCAACCCCATCATTTTATACATGAAGAAACTGAGACCCTGGGAAGCTGTGACTTGCTTGAGATCATAGTTACTGAGTAGAATAGTTGGAATTTTGGTGAAAGGAGCTTCCATTACCAGGAGTTTCCTGTGCTGATAAGTCACAGATCTGGTCCAATAAAATAAAACAAAACAAAACAAAACTGAAGAGATATCTAGGCACACTACCTAGGTTTGGGGGCAGTAATGTGGTGTGGTGGACAAAGAGTGGGTCTTGGAGTGAGAAATACTTGGGTATAAGTCCTGCTTCTGTTAAATTCTGGGTAAGTCGCCTAACTTGTTGGTGGTGGCATCTTGCAAAGACTGTAAGGGGCAGTGTAGTTGCCAGTCTGCATTAGCAGAGGGAGTGTCTTCATTTTAAGTTCTTCACAACAACGAAATCACTTGTCTTTTCCTCTTTGTGGAAAGCATCACTCCTCTGGTTTTAGGAAATGTCTACCTCTCTCCCTCCCTTCTGATTCCTCACCAAGGAATGAATGGATGACCTATTGGCCAGGCAGGAAGTTCTATTGCAGCTACGATGTTCAGAGTCTATGGTGAGATGCTTGAAAATCTATAGTTAACATTTACCAGATGAGGAACACTCTCAGAAGCCTGTTGTTAAATCTCTTTGGATTTAAGTGGGCTGACTTAGAGAAACCAAGGAAAAGGACTTTGAAAGGGAAGGGCCTGAATGCATGTCTACTCCAATTCATCTTTGCATCATAACTAGAAACACTTTCTGTGTAAAAGTTCAAAGACTTGGGATTAATTTCATGTGAAAATCCACAAATATCTTACTTTTTGTTTTGAGACCATAAGGAAGACCATTCTTATAATTATTAACCAGTATAGAATTTGAAGGGCAACTAGGTAGTGCAGTGAATAGAGTACCAGGTCTGGAGTCAAGAGGTGTCCTGAGTTCAAATTTGACTTCAGATACTTCTAACTGTGTGATCTTGGGCAAGTCACTTAACCCCATTTGCTTATCTGTAAAATGTAGTGAAGAAAGAAATGGCAAACCACTCCAGTTCTCCAAGAAAATCTCCAAAAGGGGTCAAGAAGAGTTGGACATGATGGAAAGCTATTAAATGACAAGATTTTGAAGCCATTATTTCACATGTGAAATAATTTCTTTAATACATTGGCTCTAATTATTAAAAAAAACATCCTACACTTTCTGGTCCAGTGTATTGGAGGAACATGAAAGAAGGAATTCTAGGTAGTGGAGATTGTGGACATGGGTAGGGGAAATATCAGTTCACTAGAGTTCCATGTTACCATGAGAATGGAAGGCAGATGCCCCTGCACATCTGAGTGCTTGAATCCTAAGGCATTCTGTTCTTCAATAGTTCATGAAACAAGACAGAAATAGGTAAAACTTCTACTTCTGGTCCCAAGTTTTTTTTTTCTTTTCTTTCTTTTCTTTTTGTGTGGGTTTTTTTTTTGTTGTTCTTTCATTTATTTGTTTGTTTTTTTTGAGTTTGCCTTCCTTTATTTGCATAGAGCCAGGCTCTGGTTTCCAGTCAGAAGGAAAATGGAAATCTATTTCATGCCTCCATCTAGATCCTTTTTGGAGGCTTAGATATTCATTTCCAGTTTGAAAAATATCCACAGGCTTTAAGGGAGAAACACAATCACTAGGGGCATCTCCACCTTTTTGGTCTCTCCCAAAGATACAGCTGACTCTTTCTCAAGGAAGAAGGGATCCATCTAGGGAAGACTTCCCTGATTGGTGGGAAGGGCCCTGCTTCTGGAGGTACAATAGAGGTAAAATAAAGGGACATGGGCTACAATTAATGCTAACCTTCATATTCTTCCTCTGTTTAGGTTAGTCAGTGTGTCATTAGGAATAGTCAAATAATGGTATGCAAAACTAGTCTTCTGACATATACATTCTTTTTCATTAAAAAGAGTGCAGGATATGGCACATATCCACAAGTTGCCAAACAGCTCAAATAATTTATACTTGAATGCCCTCTACTTGATTCTTGGCATCTTCTTTTTAAAAACAGACTCTTTTCCCATATCTATTATGGGTTCCCCAAGCCTTCTTTCCCTTCTTCCTCCATTCTTCTATCATTTTGTGAATATCAGGGCCCCATGTCATGGAGAAGATAAGGTTGTGATACACATAAGATAGTTTGTTCAGACACTAGGTTCCAATCATTGAACATGACCTGGTCAATATCCTTTGCTTGGCCCTCTCGCTTCTGGGGAGGATCCCTCTGGTCTTTCCATGATCCAAATTTGGCTTGACTTCCATAGCGCTGGGGAGCTGCCAGGAGCAGGACTTATTGTACTGCCAAAATGTGGGTTTGCACGTGTAGAGGCAGCCCAGGCGGCTCAAGCTGAGGAGCAGCTGTGACTGTACAGAGACAACTCTTGGGTCACTAGACAGTCTGCCCAGGGTCTGATTTGCAGGTGAGGCTGCTTGCCATGTTATAACCCAAGGAGAAGATTTCTGCATCCTAAAGCAGTACACGAGCACTTAGTTGCTCAGCTTATTGACCATCTGAGGTCCATACAGTTTCTGCCTCCTCATCACCCCTAGGTTTTAGCCAGCAAGACACAGACTCTTTTAAAAATTCATTTTTTTTTTTAGCAAGCAAGCATTCAATTTTCCCAGACCCTTCTCCTGAAAAACAAAACAAAACCCTTGTAACAAAAAGCATCATCAAGTAAAAACAAATTACTAAATGCCCCAAAATGCATCTTTCAGGAGGTGATAACATTCTTTTGGTCCTTCGGAATTATGGCTGTTCAGAGCTCTTCAGTCTTTCAAAGCTGTTATTGTATAAATTGTTCTCCTGGTTCCTTTCACTTCTCTGTGCAGCAGTTCATACAAATCTTCCCAGGATTCTCTGAAACCATACCCTTCTTTCTTTCTCTCAGTGCTTTTAACACACTAGAATTCTATCCCATTCGTAGAATGTGTTAATTTGTTCAACCATCTGTTCCACTATACATTCCCCAATGGATGGGCACTGCATCCCACTCCCCTTAATTTCCAAGTTTTTGCCACAGCAAAACCAGCAGGTGCTATAAATATTTTTGTATGTATAGACCCTTTTCTTCATTCTTTATTCTTTTGGGGAGTTGTGAATTCTTCCAGGCATTCTGGAAAGCAGTTTGGAATGATGTCCCCCAAATTACCAAATCATGAATACCCTTTATCTCAGCGATACCTCTACAAGGCAGTTGGTTTTCAAGGGAATAGTTTTGAGGATAAGGAAGACTTGATATCTAGTTTCTAGGGGAGCCCATCCTCAATGAATGAGTGACACAACTCCTCTCCCACTTCTTGGCTACCTGTCCAGGCATACTATTGTCACCACACACCTTCTACTGTCTTCTGGCTTTGAATATTTGAAGATTTTCCATGAGGAAGAGTGATTTCATGTGTTATGCTTGATTTTAGAAGGCAGAGCAAGAGACAGAGATGGAAATTACCCATTTTAGCCCAATATCAGAAAGAATTTCCTAACAACTGATGCTGTCCCAAATGGATTGTATTCCCACCACAGGTAGTCAGTTACAAAGTACAAAGCTGTCTTCAAGTAGAGGGTGGATGACTGATATTTTAGATGAAATTCATGCTTTGAGTAAGGGCTTGGACTTAGATAATCTGTGATTTCTTTCATTTTTAAGATTGTTTCAAAGAGTATAAGCTTAGTGAGAGCAGGGACGTGTCCTTTATTCTACTCCCCAAATTCCTAGCATATTTCTGTGGCAGGGTTTTTTATCCTTGGGTGTGTGAACTTTTTGAAAAAAATATTTTTGGAAACTATTTCTTTTGTAATCCTATGCATGTTTAAGCATTTAGAAATGCTTAAAATATTTAAATATGTTAAAGATATTATCCTGAAAAGGGAGGGTCTATAGGCTTTACCAGAGTATCAAAGGGGTCCATGATACCAAAAAGGCTAAAAATCTCTGCTCTCTAGAATTATATAGCATTTTAAAAATGGGAAAAAAATCATAGATAACATAAAAACCAACTCCATTTTACAGATGGGGAAATACAGCAAGTTGATGGTAGAGGCTGAGTTCTCTGTGATTTCATTAACTGACTGTTTACTTGTGTTTTGCAGGGTGACTCTATTACCATTCATTAATTCACTTCCAAATTAATGAATGAAGAAAGCATTTATTATATGCATACTATGTGTAAAGCACTGTGCTAAATGTGATGGATACAAATAGAAAAGTAAGACAGCTTTGCTCTCAAGAAGCTCACATTCTGATGGAGACACAATTTAGAGGTAGGATTAGGGTTATAGGAGGTATCAAGTACAAGTCAAATGGAAAGGTCCTGTGGTCTTTAGGCTATGGTAGCAAAGTAGATGGTAACACCTCTTCTTTAACGTCATTTCCTCTAATAAAATCTTATCAACTTCTGACTGAACCATATGACTCTAGACTAGAAGCATTTTCTTCCAAAAGCTCTTGGGTTCAGGAGCCTGGGTTGTATCCAACAGGATCTTAGTCAAGGTCATGGTGGTGGTGGTTTTATTTGCCTGGTACATGCTACCTCCTTGCTCTCCCTCATGGTGTCTTGCTGCTTCTGCTAGAACATCTTGCCTGCCTTGTATGGCAGTTGATTGGTGGGTATTCATGGGAGTCGCTGGCCCCTTCTCCATTTGTCAATATGTATTGAGCATCTACAATAACGTGCAAAGCTCTGTACTATGCATGTATCGGGGATCATTCTCTGCCTGAGGCAACCTACCCAAAATGGTTATATCCCTTTTGTTATATTTCTAGGTTACTTAAAATTTCACATGACCTAAAGCACACCTCCTCCATTTCCACAGAACATATATTTATAGTGCAATTACTTCTCTTTCTAAAATGTATTGTGACAAGGAGTCTGGAAGCATGTTCTTTCTGGATTATGGAGGTACAGGAAGAATGCTATGTAATGAAGAGTAGAGGACAGTGAGATCAGATGGAAAGAACTGAAGATGCTTCTGCTGTCATCATAGCCTTCTCCCTAGATGGCTATGTCTTCTTATGGGAAAATTCTTTAATTCAATTCAATAAAAGTTTAACCAGGGCAACTATGCAAGATATTGAGATCCAAAGATAAAAATGTAGCTCTGGCTTTTAAGTAATTTCTAATCTAATAGGAAGGATACAAGGTATACACAAATAAATGTTATACAAAGGAGAATGTGATAAGGGCAAAGAGAAACTGAAATAGCAAAAAAAAAAAGAAGAACATTTAATTAGGGGGAGACTTAAGCATGGCTTCTTAAACTTTTTCCACTTGTTACACCTTTAGTGCTTCACTGAAAATATATAGATCAGGACATTTTGAGCTGGGAAAGAGCACCAACTAGGGGGAATGGAGAAAGTTTTCATGGAGGAGGTGCTGCTTGAGATGGGCTTTGAAAGAGTTCAATGGATAGAGATGGAGGAATCCTCTCCAAGCAAAGTTTTTAACCATTCTCCTATCAGTGCTCCTATCATTTTGTTTCTAGTTCTTTCCTGCCGCAAGAAGTACTACTATGAATATTAGTATATATTGGACCAACTTTTTTTAAGCTCTCTAGTCTAAAAGTAGGGCAAGTAGTCAAAGGGTATGGACAATTTCCAAATTCCAAATTGTTTCTGAGTGGATGGGTCAATTTCCAACTCTATCAGAAGTATAACTCTCTTTCTATTGCCTTAATAACATTTTCTCTTTCCAATTTTAATCCATTTTTGTCAGTTTGCAGGTTATAAACTGAAACTTCTCAGCCTTTTAAATATTATAATTCTCTTATTAGTGATCTGAAGTATGTTTTCATAGGGTTATTGATAGCCTGCAGTTGGTTTAAAAACTGTTCAGAAGTCATGTGTCATTGGATAGAGAGCTGGCCTCTTACTCAAGATCTGTGTTTAAGTCCCATGTCTGAGATGCACTGGTTAAGTCACCTAGTTTTTTAATGCCTCCAAGACAACTACATACGACTTATTGGTAGAGAGAATTTCCTCACCAGGAAAGAAGTCCCTATGCCAGTAAAATTGCAAGTCACTTCTACACTTTTCTTTTTCCTTCTTTACTCAACAACTTTTCCTCCTTTGAAGTCCATTCAGTCAAAAATCTCCCCCTGCCCCTGTACAAGTTATGATAGCTATAGTATCCCTACCATCTAAGCATTCTCCTTCCTCTTTCAGGGAGTTTGGCCGTTGACTTACCATCTTCCTTTCCTTCCCAACTCCTGCTCCATAAGGAGATTTTAATCTATATAGTTGTCCTCTCAAAACTCTCTAACCTAATTCTAAAGCCTCCTTAAATCCTATGACCTACTTTTTCCCTTCACCTTAGCCACAGATAGGAATGGTCATACATTAATCTTTCTACAAACATCTCACTTCCTTATTTAGAAACTCTGACATCCTACTATCTGACAATAACCTGCTGTCATTCCACCCCTCCCTCTACAATACCTCAATATATACCAAATCTATTCATTGCCTGCATCAAGATCTTCAATTCATCCACCTGAATGTCTCTTCTCAGACCATTACCTCTGATTGGACTTCACACTTTTCTCCCTCTCGGTCTAACTGTTCATACAGTTCTTTAAATTATTTTAAATTTAACTTTTTTATTCTGAACTTAATACTGGAAAAAGATGAATATTTCTACATACACAGAACACAAAAGAGGATTGTATATGAAACCACAAGTTTCTATTTCTTATTGGTTGCTTTTTAAAGAAGTATACAATAAATTTCATACATTACTTTCAAAACGATGTTGCTTATCTTTATTTTTGAAGTTCTTAACCTTCTCATCTGTGTATTAAAAATGTTTCATTGACCCATCTTTTTTTGGCATCACTATTAATTCTTCCGTCCTTTTTTTTTTTTTTACCACATACCCGGTTGAAAATAGAAATTTAAGAAAAGTTAAAAATAATTATGATCAAGTGAAACAAATTTCCAAGATGGCCATATTCAAAAAAGTATGTACTTTTCTGAACCTTGAGAGATGATAACCTCTCTCTCAGGAAGTGGGTAGCATGTTTCATCATGGGTCTTCTGGAGATATTACTGGATACTGCTTTCATCAGAGTTTTAAAGTATTGTAGGGTGATGATTGTTGTATTTTTTTATAGTGTGGCTTTCATCGTATAGATTGTTCTCTTGGTTCTGCTTACTCCACTCTTCTTTAGTTCGTAATCTTCCAAATTCTCTGAAATTATCTTTTTCACCATTTCTTATGGCCCAATCATATTTTATTCTATTCATATACCAAAATTGTTTGCAGTCATTCCTCAGTTGGGGTGCACCCCTAGAGATTCCAGTTTTGTGGTGCTTTTATGATTTTATTTTATTTTTTTCAATTGCATATAAGAAAAAAATATTTTCAACATTTACTTGGAAAAATTTCGAGTTTCACGTCCTCTTCTTCCCTCTTCCCCCTCCTTCTTGAGAAGGCAAACAGTTTGATCGAGATTATACATGTGAAGTCATGCAAAACGTATTTCCATATTAGATTGTTGGAAAAAAAAACACAGACCAGAGAAAAAGAAAGAAAAAGAAAAATACAATAAAAAAGTTTCAATCTGCATTCAGACTCCATTAGTTCTTTTTTCTGGAAGTGGTTAGCATTTTTATCATGAGTCCTTCAAAATTGTCTTAGACCATTGTATTGCTGAGAATAGTAATACAATTCATTTACAATTGATCAGTATTTTTGCGAAAGTGTATGATGTTCTGGTTCTGCTCACTTCTCTTCGCATCAATTAATATAAAATTCTTTCTTAATAAAAGAAAGAATTAACAAAACAAAATTAGCAAAAAGTATTTGCTAAGATGGTATAGTAATAGGTGGTGTTTTTTTCTTCTCCTCTTATCTCTCTCCTTCAGACTGTTTTGCTTGCAGTTATTGTCTACCTGGAACTCTCTTTTCTCTCAACTTACCCTCCCTACCTTTACTTGTTTCCCTGTTGAATCAATATATTTCAATACCAAACAGTGTGTGTATGCGCATGTGCACTCATGTGTGTTCATTCCACCTACAAGTGTCCTATTTTTTCTTATTTAACTCCCTTAATACTCTTTGAGAACATCAAACTTCTGAAGGTTTTCCCCCTTAAAAATGTTAGCTCTTCATCATAATGCAGCTCCTTCCAATTGCTCAACTAAATTTACTTTTCTAATTTTCTCATGACCATTGTGTTTGCAATGGTCTTTTCAAAATAAATGCTTGAAAGTCCTCTACTCCACTAATATTTCCCTGCATCACCCCCACTCCTTATCCACATAGGATTATATTCAGTTTTGCAGGTTAAGTTATTCTTGGTTGTAAACCCCTAATTTTTGTATTTTGAAATACTATATTCCATGTTCTCTCCATAGTTATAGTAGACTATGTCTACTATTAACTTATAGTCTTAGGTGATCCTAACTGTGGTTCTTAGAACTTGAAATCCTTTCTAGACACTTGAAGTAATATTTTTCTATGATGTGGGAGTTCTGAATTTTGACTATGACATCCCTGGGGATTTTCATTTTGAGGTTCTTTCAGGCTTTGATTGGTGAATTCCTTTCAACTTCACTTTGGTCTCTCTTTTTGATAGATCTATGCCATCTTCATTTATGAGTTGTTAAATATAATGTCCAGTTTTTTTCAAATATGAATTTTAAGAAGTGTAATATGTTTTAAATGATCTCTCCTTGACTTTTTTCCAGGTCAATAGCTTTCGATACTAGGTAATATTACATTTTCTTCTATTTTAAAAATCTTTTGATTTTATTCCAATATTTCTTCCTGTCTCATGCAATCATTGATTTCTGTTTGGCTTATTGCTTTGGTAAGGTTGTTATTTTCACTTCAAAGCTATCTAGTTTTTATCTTATCTTTATCTTTTTTCATTTCTTGGTATTTATTGAGTCCTTGTGGGAAATGTGTTTTTATCTTTTGAGTCTCTGCTTGAGGTTGTTTATGGAGATACTCTCTTTAGGTTGTGTCTTTTAATATCTCTGAAACTGCAATCATTCTTTATTAATTTTTTAAAAAATTATTATTTATTTTTAACATTTTTTCTTTTAAAACATTGAGTCTTAGATTCTGTCCTCCCTCATCTTCCGTCATCCACTGAGAAAGCAATAAAATCAGCTCTACGTGTGAAATCATGCAAACCCTATTTGCATATTAGCCATAGCATGAAAAAAAAACAAAAAAAAATAAAGTTAGAAAATTGTGCTTCAATTTGCACTCAGAGTTTAGTTATCTCTCTGGAGGTGAATAGAATTTTTTCATCATGACTCCTTTGATCATTGTAGCCAAGTCTTTCACATTTGATCATCATTCCAACATTGCCGTTACTGTGCACAATGATCTTATGGTTCTTCTTAATAACTTTGCGTCAGTTCACATAGGTCTTGCAGTGTTTTTCTGAAATCACTCCCCTTGCCATTTCTTATAGTACAATAGTTCTCAATCATAGTCATATGCTTCAACCTGTTCAGCCATTCCCCAACTGATGGGCATCCACTCAATTTCTAATTCTTTGCCAACTTAAAAAGCTTCTATAAATATTTTTGTACATAAAGATCCTTCTCCTTTTTCTTTCATCTCTTAGTAGTGACAGTGGTGTTGCTGGGTCACAGGGTACACAAAGTTTTATAGAACTATAAGCATAGCTCCAGATTGTTCTCTAGATGGTTGGATCAGTTCATTATTCCATCAAGTTCATTAATATACCTATTTTCTCTTATTCCTTCTAGCATTTGTCATTTCTGATAGGTGTTAGGTGGTATCGCAGAGTTATTTTAATTTGCCTTTCCCTGATCAATAGTGATTTAGAACATTATTTCATGTGACTATAGATAGTTTTGATTTCTTCTGAAAACTTTCTGTTTATATTCTTTGACCATTTATCAATTGGGGAATGGGTCTAATTTTTATTAATTTCACTCAGTTCCCTATATGTTTGAGAAATAAGATAGTTATCAGAGAAATTTGATGTAAACTTACTTCATTTTCTATGGTACTTTTAGCAAAATATAGTGTCCTCGATTATCTATTTTAATTAGATCTATTTTTGCTTTTATTTTGTCTGAGATAATGATTGCTACACCTGCCTTTTTTTGTTTACTGCAGCTGAACCATATTAGATTCTGCTCCAGTCCTTTATTTTAAATCTGCATGTGTGTTTCTGTTTCAAATGTGTTTCTTTTAAAAAATATATTTTTGGATTCTGGTTTCTAATACCTTCTACTCTCTGTTTGGATTCTATGGGTTAATTTACCGCATGTCTATTCAAAGTTAATAATTGCTAACTGTGCATTTCCTCATCCCATTTTTCTCTTTATCTCTCTTTTTATTTGATTGCTCCTCAGAAGTCTTTCTTGCTTCTAATCATGCCTACCCCAATCTACCTCATGTTTGTCATTCCCTCTATCCCACTCATATCTCTTATCCCCTTCCCTTCCTATCTCCCAATGGAGTAAGATAAATTTCTATACCCAACTGAGTTTGTATATATATTCTTCCTTCTCTGAACAAATTCTGATGAGAGTGAGGTGTCACTCAGGCATTGCTCATTTTCGTCTCTAGTATGAAAACCTCTCTACCTTGTGCATCTCCATTATTTAAGAAAATTTTATACCACCCCCCCAATTTTTAGCATGATTTTTAAGTACTCCAATAATTGTCCCTTGCCTCTTCTCTAAGTGCATCTTCTTTCTCACCTAAACATATATTCTCTCTCTCTCCCTCTCCCTCTCCCTCTTTTTTCTCCCTCCCTCCATACATATATATATATATATAAATATATATATATATATATATATAAACTTTTCCAATATAGGAATGCAAACAGTTTATCTTTATTGAATCTGTTATGATTATTCTCTCATGATTATCTTTTTATGCTTGTCTTGAGTCCTATAGGAATGCTTAGAAGTCCTCTGTTTCATCAGATGTCCTTTTTCTCCCTAAAGGATTATACTATGTCTTGACAGATAGGTTATTCTGGGTTGTAATCCTAGCTTCTTTGTCTTCTGTAATATCATATTCCTAGTTCTCTGTTCCTTTAACATGGAATCTGCTAAATCTTGTGTGATCCTGACTCTGGCTCCATGACATTTAAATTGTTTCTTTCTGACTGCTTGTAATATTTTCTCCTTGATCTGGGAACTTTGGAATTTGGCTATGATATTCCTGGGAATTTTCATTTTGGAATCTCAGGAAGTCATTGGTGAATTCTTTCATTTTCCATTTTATTGTCTGAATCTAAGATATAGGGGCAGTTTTCCCTGACAGTTCCTTGAAATACGATGTTTAGATTATTTTTTTAAATCATGGCTTTCAGGTAGTCTAATTCTTAAGTTATTTCTTTTGCATCTATTTTCCAGGTCAATTGTTTTTCATTGAGTTACTTCACATTTTCTATTTTTAATTCACTTGACTTTGATTTATTGTTTTCTTGAACTATCATGGAGTCATTATTTTCCACTTGCCCAATTCTAATTTTTAAGAAATTAATTTCTTTAGTGAGCTTTTAAAAAATTATTTTGTTTTCCGTTTTCTACAATCACTTCCATGTATCTTAGATTCTTTTCCCTTCCTTCCCCTTCTTCCCCCCTCCCTCCCTGAGATAGCATGCAGTCTTTTATAGGTTCTACACATACATTCCTATGAAATACATTTTCACCTTAGTCATGTTGCATAGAAGAATTAAAATGAATAGGAGAAGCCATAAAACAAAACAAAACATAACATAACATAAAGGAAAATGGTCTGTTTCATTCTGTGATCCGATTCCATAGTTCTTTCTCTGGATGTGGAACACATTTTTTCTCAAGAGTCCATTGGGAATTTTTTCAGTCCTTGCATTGCTGTGAAGGACTAAGTCTATCAGAAAAATTCCTCGCACACTGTGGTTGCTGCTGTGTACAAAGTTTTCCTGGTTCTGCTCCTTTCACTCAGTATGACTTCATGTAAGTCCTTCCAGGCCTCTCTGAAGTCTTCCTGTTCATCATTTCTTAGAGCACAATAGTATTCCATTACATTCATATACCAAGACTTGTTCAGCCATTCCCTAATTGATGGACTTCCCCTTGATTTCCAGTTCTTGACCACCACAAAGAGAGTTGCTATAAGTATTTCTGTATATGTGGGACCCTTTCTCATTTTTATGATCTCTTTGTGATACAGTCCTAGAAACGATATTGCTGGGTCAAAGGGTATGCTTTAGTGAGCTTTTGTGCCTCTTTTTCCATTTGTCCAATTCTGGTTTTCAAGGTGTTCTTTCTTCTGTGAATTTTTGTACCTCCTTTTTCATTTGACCTATTCTGCCTTTAAAGGACTTCTTTGCTTTAGTAGATTTTTGTGCATCTTTGTTTGACCATTAGCCCAATTCTGATTTTTTTAAGGTGTTATTTTTTCAGTATTTTTTTTTTTTGGTGCTTCTTTTACTAAGCTGTTAATGCTCTTTTCATGATTTTCTTGCATCACTATTATTTCTTAATTTGCTTTCTTACCATCCTTATCTCTTTCTTTAGCTCCTTCAGAAATTCTTGTTGGCCTTGGGTCCAATTAGATTTTTGTCTTTGAAGCTTTGGTTGTAGCTGCTTTCACATTGTTTCTTCTAAGTTGATGTCTTTGTCTTCCTTCACTGTCATAGTAGTTTTTTATGGTCAAGTTCTCTTTTTTTTTTGTTTGCTCATTTCCTCAGCCTGTTTCTTGACTTTGGGCTTTATGTTAAAGTTATGCTCTGCCCCGCTTGAGTTGTGGAGATGCTGACCTAAACTTCAGGTTTTTTCATGCAGTTATTTTCAGAGCTAGTTCTGGGAGTCTGAAAATTTTCAGGGTTTACAAGATGGAGTTATTCTTGGAGAGTTGTGGTCATTGCCCTCCTGGTCTGTACTCTGGTCTTTCTCCAAGAAGTACCCCCGTTCCCTTGTAACCACAAGCACTAGCACTCCTTTTGGCCCTGGAACTGTGAATAGGTCCCTTGCTCTCCTGCAACTCTAAGTGCTAGCATTCCTCTTGGTTCTGGAACTGTGACAAAGTCTTCTTTTCTCTTTTAACCAATTGCAAGCATTTTTCTCTACCTTGGAACTGTGACCCAGAACTGCTTTTGGGTAACAGAATTGCCAATCAGTACCAGTTTCCCCCAGTACCAGCAAAGGATCCCTTGTGGTCTCTTTCTGACTAGTTATCCAACACCCTTATCATCTCTGGGCTGAGAGCTCCCAAAGCTGCTACTGATGTTGTCACAACCATCTCCAAAGCCCATCACTTATGTTCCTGCTGCTTTCCAGGTTTGCTTCTACCCCAGTGTTGTAGAACTCTTCTAGACTGGAAAAATGTCTCCTTCTAACCTTTTGTTCATTGATGTATTGTTTTAAAGCTGTTTGGAGGGGAATTATACTCTGCTACCTTGGCTCTGCTTTCCTATAATCATTCTTTATAATGCTTATTATTTTCTTTAGTTTCCTCATCTCTCAGGCTTCCTGGATTGGGAATCTGTGTCATGACTAGGCTTAGCTCTTGGTCTTGACCTGGGTCACCTGAGTTCATTTGCTGACCTGTATTTCCTGAGGTTAAGCTCCACAGGATCCTTGAGGTCCAAACCACTGAATCTTTAAGAGCTTTTATGGTATCTCAGGATGGAGTCGTAGGGATTTTAGAACCCTGGGACATCTCAATTTGATTGTTACCAGGACTGCACTGGTCATTGCCTCTTCAGGATGTCTTTTAAAACCTACATGATATATGTGTCTCTGATTGGTCTCTTGTTTCTAGGAGGTACATACCTTGTCTGCCTGTGTCTGTATACTCTTGTTTTTGACACTTTTCCTACTGCCCATGGGTTTCTGGCTGAGTTTTTGTGTATTTCTAAGATGGGTAGAGTCATTACTATGGAGGCTCATTGAGATATTTTATTTTGGCTTGAAACAAGTTTTAAAATTTTTGCTGTTACTGGTATGGGAAGGTGAATTGCCTGCCTCTGTGTAGGCAACCACACTGGCCAGAAAACAGCTGACCATTTTATCTCTACACTGTCCTCTCATCTCTTTGGGAAGAGAGGTCCTAAGAAGGGAAGGTAGCCATGTTTTATATAATGTATTGACTGTCAGTTAGCATAGAAAACAGGAATTCTCAATCAGAAAGAGCTGATTTAGTTTCTTCTAGCTCTAATAGTATCACAATGGGCTGGTTTTCCCATAATATGCTTTTATGGAAATTTTTTTCTCATGAGGAGAGAGCTAGGCAAGGGGTGATATTTGTTATTCATATATAATGTTGTCATGAGGACCATAAATAGGGATTTCCATCAATATTGAGTTCCAGTAGTTTCTTCATATGTAGTCATATCAATACATGCAAGACAAGTGCTCACACAGAAGTCAGAAGAAGAGATACAAGAGCACTTTCAATTGTGAGACGGGAGACCCTGGCACAGGACTGTCCAACATAGCATATTCATGTCAAAGAAGGCACTGTGCTCCATGAGCAAAGCATAGTTTCTTCTGGGTCTAGTGTCATCAGGTGCCAACTTTGCCATAATCTTAATGAAGGAGGAGATAGGTATTTCCTATAAATCTCAGCCTGATCTGGCCACTGACAATTCCCTCTATTGGGTTACTTGAATCAAAGTTGTCTTCTAGGAAAGACTTTCTTGCAGATGGACCACAAAATCTTGTACTTCCTATATTGACAGGGTCATAAATTGTCATGAAAATTGTCCAGTTCTCCAGTATTATTGAGGTATACTTTCTCTAAGGAGGGAAAGGCTGAGAAGGGAACTTTCAGGATAAGAAGGTCAAAATACTTTTCAAGCCTGCAGTTTCCACTGACTCAGCTACAGTTGCCTGCAGAAGAGGATCTTCTCCAACCCTCTGATGACTTGGCATGTTGTTGTGCTACACCCAGTCAAATACATTGGCCACAGATGACTATCCTTAGGCTATCCTTCTGGGCTGTGGGATGTACTGAAGGGCCTGGGCACTCTAGATTGGACTGAACTGACTGAAGTTGGGCTGTCAGTGAAGCCTTGGAGGCCTGAGGATGGGAAACAGAGGCATGGACAGATGGCTGGTAGGTGGTCCCCTGGCATTCCAAGAGGACACAAGGGCCCTGCCAGCCCCCATGACTCTGAGAAGAAATCGCCCAACCCCATCATTAACCTTCTTGTTTCTTCTCAGCTGCCCACAAACATGTCCAGATCTCCTTTATCTTTAAACACACACACAAAGCTCCTCACTTTACTAGACTCTAACATCTTCTCAAGCTCCTGTGCTACATATTTTCTGTCTTTCTCAGTCAGAGAAAATAGCTACATACATTTTGCTGTCTCTACTTCCGGTCCTCTCATACTTGTCAGCTATTTGCACTGTGGTTTATTACCTCCTCACTCAATTGAAACTGTACTCTCCAAAGTTATTCTTAATTGCTAAACCTGATAGTTTTTTCTCAGTCCTAGTATTTTTAAAAACCTATCTGCTACATTTAACCCAGTTGAGCATCCTGTCCTCTTGGAAACTCTCTCCTCTCTGGGTTTTCATGATACTACTCTTTTCTGCTTCTTTCTGTAACTGTCCCTCGGGTAGAAGTCTCAGTTTCCTTTGCTAGCTCATGATTCATATCACACTTCTTAAGGGTGGCTATTCTCAGAATCTGTGCTGGGCTCTCTTCTTCCTTTGTCTGTCTCACTTGGTGACCTCATGATCTCCTGGTGGATTAATTATCATTTTTGTGCAGATGACTTGATGATCTTTATGTCCATTTTCAGTCTACCCCATTTCCATGCCATTACAGTTGCACATGACCATCTATTGGACAGTGTACTCATTAAAGAGGTGATTGTTGAATATCTAAGAAAGGGAAATAGTGATTATAAAAAGTCAGCATGGCTCTATCAAGAACAAATCATGCCTCAGACTAACCTCATTTTCTATCTGCATTTTATAAAGCTCTTGATAAAGTATCTTGTCATGTTTTGTGAAAAGAACATGGAGGGCTATGGGGTAAAAGATTGTATAGTTGAATGGATTTTAAATGTCTTGGGTGGCTGGACTTGGGGGTCTGTGTTTGTCCTTGTGATATTTGACACTTTTTTATTTAGCCCATAAAACCTGTCCTTTTTAATCCTCCTTTGTCCCCCACACCCCACATTTTTGGCAACATAGTGGTAGGATCTTACAGCAATCAAACACTAAACACTAAGCACCTACTATGTGCCAGACTTTGTGCGAATACCAGTACCCCCATACCAGAACTAGCCCTACTGGTACAGTGCCTTAATCGGTTAACCAATAAATATTCTGCACCATGCTAGGTGCTGTGAAAGTATTTTTTAAAAAAAAGAATTCAAAGTTCATGAACTGAAGAAACTCCTAATCTAGTTGGAGAGATTAGACATATGCACATAAAAAGATGCCAACAATACAAGGCAATACTGTTTATATTAGATGCTAAATAAATAGTCCAGACAATAAATGTTATATAGGAATTCCCAGAAGGGGGAGGCAGGTTTGACTGATCATGACAGGCTTCATGAAAGGGGTAGGATTTGAACTGGACCTTAATGATTGATAACCATAAGAATTCAAGAAAATATTTTAGTCATTCTGTCTTTCCTTCTCTGTGTCTTATTCATTACTGCCCTCCCCATTGCTCCCATCTATTTTCTCTCCATCATTGCCCTTAGTTCTACCCTGCTCTTTTCCAGTTTCCCCTTCCCCTTCAGTGTCTATGTTTCTGATTATTTTCCCCCAGATAGAGTTGCTTGCATTTTTCCACATTGAATCTCATTTTGTTATTTCCTGTCCCATATTTTTGAAAGTCCCTAAGGCTCCTTCCCATTTATTTCCCCATCCTCTCTGGTGCTGTTTGCAACACCGCCCAGTTTGTTATCATCTGCAGATTTAATTAGTATTCTTGTTGACCACCCCCTCTTCCAGACGGCTGAATGCAGCCTGAGGGGAGGGACCACGGTCCCAAGGCCAGAGAGGGGAGAGGTGTGTTTAAGGGTGAATTCAACAGGCAGATCTTGGAGCAACAGGATGAAATTGAAGAATGGAATGTTTTGGCTGAATAGGGGGAGATTGTTTCAAACTGGGCTTCATCTTCATCTGCTGGAAGAAATGCCCCCTGAGTGAGGAAGAAGAAGGCTTTTTCTGCAAGTGATGGTATTAATAACCATCCTGAAATCATACTTCTCAGGCCAGAAGGGATTAACAGCAACCACCTAATCCATTCCCCTGCCTCTGAGCAAATCCTTACTTAAACTATATTGGGCTGATTATTTTTCCCATCCCAAGTTTCTGCAGATAGATTGAGTCTATGTCACTTTTATTTAGTTTACAAACCATAGTCCCCAGGTATCACAGTGATAGGATCTATGTCAGCTAGGATCAAATCACAGAGTATTTTTTAAAATTTCTTTTTATGTTCACAGTCTAGTTTCCTTTAGTCTGAGTTTATTTCTTCAGAGTTCCCTTGAAGACTTTTGGCTGTGTCAGTTAAAGGAAGCATCACAGTATTTAGAACGAGAAGTGACCATGGAGAGGCAGTCTGAGATAGTAAATAGACTGCTGGATTGGGAGTCAGAAAGACCTTGATTGAAATCTCACCTCCTAAATGATCTGTGTAAGCAGGGGAACAGGTCATATGACCACTCTGAGCATTATCCAATGGGGATAATAATAAATTCAGTATTATTACACAGGGCCATTGTAAAGCTCAAATGAGCTAACATGAAAAGCTCTTTGCAAACCTTAAAACACTTAATAAACGCTAGTTCGCAAATATTGAGGCTTATCTAGTGTAACCCCTTCGTTTCATAGATGAGGAAATTGAGGTTTAAGCAGATTAATTGATATAGTCAAGGTCACATACTGAGTACCAGATCTAGGTCATCCAGTTCCCAGTCAAATCCTCCTTCCACTCTCTTTTTTGTGTCCCACAAGTCTGAGTGAAGTTTTAAGCTTTAAGCTTCCAAGATAGAAAGAGTCTACAATTCTATTACGCTAGAGTTTTCATGTCTCCACATGTTAGTGGTGGTATGGGTACTGAAGGCCTCTGGATTGTAGAATTTTTGTTTTCTCATTTTGTGAGTCTGCACCAGGAAAAATCAAGACTAACTTTAATGATCCTCTCCTTCTACTACAGAAGATACAAAGTGCATGGATTCATAATCCTAGAAAATTATACTTTCATTTCATCTGTCCATAGTTCAGACTGATGCCAACTTGAGGGATCCTACTTCCTTTCCTTCTCCATTTTCTAATCTTAAGATGAGAGGTCAGAGACGAGTACTGCAAGCTTAGGCATCTACCCACTGATGAAAGAAGGTTACAAGATATGTCTTTGTCCTGTCCTGTTTAATACTTTTATCAGTGACTTGGATAAAGACCCTAGATGGTCCAGTCCTCAGATTTGCCGTTGATACAAAGTTGGAAGGCATAGCTAAGCTGGAAGATGGAGGGAGGATCCAAAGAATAGTGACAGGCTAGAGCACTGGATTGACAAGAAGTTTAACAAGGATAAATGTAAAGTCTGGCACTTAGATGTAAAAAATTAATTCTGTAAGTATAAAATGGATGAGGAATCAGTAGGGAGCATTTATTCTGAAAAGATCTAAGGATTTTAGTGGATTATAAACTCAGTATTGGTCAGGGGAAAGGGATGATGTGGCAGCCAAGAAAGCTAACATAGTCTTAAACTGTATTAGGTAGGGCATGGATTCTAGGAAAAGGGAGGTGTTAATCCCACTGCACCCTGCCCTTGTCAGACTTTTTCTGGGCATCATGATTTATGATTGAGAGTTAATTGAGATAAAGAGGAGGAAAATCAGATTAGTGAAGGGCATTGAATTCATTACATGTGAGGATGAGTTGAAAGAACTGGCAGAAGAGAAGTTCAGGGGGGACATCATAGCCATATTCAAGTAAATCAAAATTGATGTCATGTACAGAAGGTATTAGACTTTCTGATTTGAGCCGTGTAAAATCTTGCACTTACTTGAAGATAGTGGGAAATGGCAGTAGGAAGAAGACAATAATTTTTATAATTTTTGTTCAGTTTAATCTTTGTGGGTGACATTTGTTTTATATATGCAGGAGAAATTCACAGTGTTGTGGAGTTAGAAGTGGAAAGGACTTTTGATTTAATCCATATATCTCATTTTACTAATGAAAAAATGAGGCTCATAGATGTTAAATAATGGAAGAGCTAGGATTTGAATCCAGACCCTTCCATTCGAAATCCAGATTTTTTTCCTGCTATACCACTATATATTCCTGCTATACCTCCTGGTTTCCAGGAGGATTTTAAGAAAGGCAAGAGGGAATTAAGGAATTAAGAAATCAGGATTTTAGAATTGGATAAGATTCTTAGAGATGCTGACAAAAAGAAAATGTGGGAACAGTGTTCAAGGAGATAAAATCGATTCAAAAGTAAACACCTGAGGGTTCTTATCCTTCCTTAAGAATTTGTGGAACACTTTGGATATTGCCTTTGTCCATTTTACATTCTTTCATGTATCATGCTCATTTATGTACTTGTTTTATCTGCCTAGTAGAATATAAACTCCATGAGGGCAGGCAATGGGTCATTTTTTATTTTTGTATCCACAGTACCTTAACAAAGTGTCTTGTAGTGCTAGGTACTTAATGTCTGTTGAATGGAACTGGATTTTGTGTGTGTGTGTGTGTGTGTGTGTGTGTGTGTGTGTGTGTGTGTGTGTGGCCTTTCTCAAAGTCAGTAAGGAAAGGAATTAAAAAATGATGCCATACTATCCTAGCTGGAGGCTCTATGGTATTGAATTTGAGTTTATTCATGACTGATCATATTTTATTATAGTTATTTACCCCCCAAACAGAATGTCTAACCGCCACTCTTAATTTCCCTTTTCATTAGGCTTGATATTAAAATGATGTCAGGATTCTGGTGGGGGGGGTGATGACACCATGAACATCTTTGAAAGTTAGGATTAGCATCTGACTCCATTTGCTATATGTACAATGGCCAACATATTTCTGTTGTGACAAATATTAAAAAAACTACTTAATTTTAGAATTGGAAGGGACCTCAGAAGCCACTATCCCAAATGATACATGAACAAAAATATCCTACACAATATTTCCATATGCTCATTCAGCCTTTGTTTAAAGGCATTCATTCTTCATCTTGTATTCATCCATCTACTTGGAAATCAGAGCTTACACAGGCGTCTTGCCATCTGCCCTGCTGCTGTTTCCCCTTTTTCTCCTTACCTGGACTACCAGACCTTACCTCCCCAGTCCTCTATTCCTCACTAGTTAATCCACTCACAGATAGTCCACTCTAAACCTGAACTGTCCTAATTGGTGGAGAAGTGCAAGAAAATGCACCTAAAGAACTGCATCTAGCTGGCCCCACACCTGCTTCAACACCATCCAGCCATCTATCAGGAATGCCAAGCTCACCTGGTAATTTTATCATCTGTCCTGCTGCCACCCTCTAAAGTCCCCTTCCTGCTTCTTTCCCTTCCTCTGAGAACAGTAATCAGATCATTATTAACATTGCTACTGGAAAAGGGTCTGGCAACTGAGTGTCCTATGGTTACGTTCACTACTCCAATAGGTATTTAGACCAAAAACTCCCTTCCCTGTATTCCATTAATTTAAAGCAAAACAAAACAAAACAAAAGGTTTTTTTGAGGACAGGAACTATTTTGCTTTTGCATTTGTATCTCTGGGACTTGTGGTCTAGTTTGTGCTTAACAAATGCTTATTCATTCATTTAATCTTTACAATGAGGGAGAACCAACTGGCTCTGAGATAGTCCGCTCCACTTTGGGATGGTTTTGAGGAAATTTTTCTTAACATCAAGTTTAGATTTGCCTTTTTTGGAACTTCTCTCTATTGTTCCTAATTCTACCCTATGGGACTAAATTTCTGCTTGATAGTTCTCAAAATACTTGAAGACACTGGGTTAGGTTCCCCCCAAGTCTTCTTTTCCTCAGGTTAGACATGCCCAGTTCCTTCAGTTTCCCCTTATACAGTATAATCTTGGATCTTCACCATTCTGATTGATATCTCTGGTCTCTCTTTAGTTTATCAATGCCCTCATTAATATGAAGTGCCCAGAACATTTCACTCATGGCAGCATGTAGTGGGATTTTCACTTCCCTGACTCTGGGTATTATGCATCTTTTTTAAAGCAGCTTACAGTCACCATATTTTTTTACTTCTGTATCTCACTGTTGAATAATATTGAGCTTTCATTTCAGTAAAACTTATAAAGCTTTTACAGACAAATTTCTGGCCACACCTCACATTTTTTACCAATGAGATTGATTTGTTGAACTCAAGTGGGCAATTTTGCCTTCATTCTATACTCTTTGTCATCATCCTACATACTCTAAAGTAAGTCCTCTCCCTTTTTGGATCTGCTCTTTTTAGTATAATTAAAAACAACAGCAACATGTACTAGTATTTTATTGTTAACTCATTCTGACCTTTACTGAACTTGTCTCTGCTCTTAACATGTTTATGTCCACTTTTTTGTGACGTGGTCTTTTGTATTCTTGGATTATTGCAAGCTTTTGCTTCTTACCCTAGAACATCTTCTTCTTATATCTTCTCAGTGGCTTTTTATTTTCCAATTTTTGAGGTTTGGCTTTATATTAAACAAAATATTTGTGCAATCTTTGCCCATTTTTAGCTGAGCAAGAACCACCTTTCTATGGTAAATGCCCACATGGACTATTACGTCCTTACTTTTCCATGCCACACACAATTGACATAGAAGACATTTCTTTCTGTGAACCTGGATTCTCTTCCCAATTTTTGAGCATTGTGGTGGCGCCAACCACTGGAACCTCATTATCCTTGCAGATATATATGGGGCAGCCATTTATGTTTCAACTCTTTGGAAAGTGGGGAAGACACAATGTGGGATGGTAAAAATTCCTCTAGTATTTCTTGCTGTGGCCAGAAGTTACAAAGGGATTGAACTGCATTTTGTTGACTGGATGTAGAGCAGGGAACGGATGAATTCTGAAATGAAACTGCCCTCTATCATTACTGTTTATGCTTCACCTAAGGAGCTATTCTCAGTTGCAAAATGCTGGATGACCCTAATGCAACATTTAAAGCAATATCTCTCAAGCACAATGGTACCAATAAAATAGAGGTATGGGCAAAATTACAAAGAACCCCTCATCATTTCCTTGGATATCCAAAATTCCCACAGTCATAGCTCTTGTGGGATTCTTTTCTAAGTATAAATCTAAAGTTAATTATGTCGACGTGTAGGCAGTATGAGTCTCCCATGCAACCCTTAGGACGTGGAAGAGTAATGTTGGATATTGAATACCGTAAGTCACCTGCCACTTCAGGTCCCAGTTTTTGTTCTACTTCTGCTGGAAATTCTTAAATTAGATCTTTTTGCTCCCTTTAGGCTACCACATAACTTCACTAACTTAGTGAGATCATAGATCTCCACCTTGAACAGGATATGGAAAGGCCATCAACATGAGTTATCTACTAGCGAAAGATGCCTTCTAAAGGGAAGTTGCATTATTCCAGATGTTAATCTCATGTTATTTTGGCTAATTACATGTGCAAATCTGGTAATTGTTCACATGAAATTATCAGTTGGAGCTTCCATTTGGTGGCCTGGAAATGATTCTGCTGTTCAAAAGACTGTAAGGAATGTAATTCGTGCTTAATTACTATGTATGACCTGCCAAAAGCAATTATTTTTATCTCTAGGAGGTGACAAGGAAGGCATGGGCCAGACTACTTATTGGTTTTACAGTATCGTTTCAAGGGAACAATTTCTTAATTATTGTAGTCTCCCTTTGAAACTGGCTTGAACTATTCCTAAATCCATTAAAAAAATATTTTTGTAATTTTGTAATTGTATTTTTTTTGGTAATTTTGTAATTGCAATTCTTTTGTTATTGCTTACAAAATCATGGGTGTCTACTACATGCAGCTTTTTTTTAGTTTGATTTCACAAGAATTACAGCTACGTGTCAGTTATTTGCAGCACAAAGATTGCTAGACACGGTGGTTTTGGAAGATAGATCTTCATTTACCTCAGATGAACTAGAAGTTATGTGTTGGAACTTGGTGTGAGTTTTCACTATTGTGCTTTGTCAACTTCAACCTCAAGTTTAGGCTGAAAGGATGCTGCATTTTATCTGAGGCATGTTGTTGGAGGGAATGAGTCAATAAGATCCATTCAAATGCTGTTCTACGAAGGGAGTTAGGGCTTCTGAAGTGTTATTGCTAAGAAGCTGTTATCTCTCATCTTTGTTAGAAACTGGACCTGGGTGGGTTCTTTAGATTAATTTAGATGAATGGACATGTGTCACACACGGTGATCAATTTCAAATATATTCCTCTTTTATGACTAGACAACAGCTGAACCACTAGAACTTTCCTCTGCTAGAGTCTTCTGGTATTGATTATAGGGCTACAGCTCTGAAATATTCACTAACCACACCACTAAAATGAAGGAAGCAATTTTTTTTTCTCATACTGCCTTAACACTCCCAAATGTAATTCGCATGTTACTTATAAGTTGTTTTTCTCTTTTCATCCTGCTCTCCCTTCCTTGCCTCCTTCCCCATAAAAAAGAAAGATTATAAGCTCCTTGAGGGTAGGGGCTGTTTCTCATTTTTTGTCTTTTTATCTCTAGCTCTCACTCTGCCTTATACATAGTAGGCACTTAATAAACGCTTGTTGGATTGAATTGGATTACATACCATCTGGCCTAACACTAAAAGAGCCTCATTAAAAATACATGATTACTTGTTAAAGGATTTGTATTAGGTAAAGATAGGGTGAGAGTAAAGGGAAAGGAGGACAGGGCTCACTGTATTACGGTGAATTTTTTTTTTTTTTGAGTTCTGTAAGCATGTTTTTTTCTTTTTTCTTTTTAACCTTTTGAGCTCTTGTAGTTGTATGCTGCAGTGATTTATGGGGAAGGTTTTGAATGAATAAAGCTTGGCCATTGTTGAAAACCTGTTCATAACAGATTAACTTCAGACTTATTTATTACTTCAAAAAGTTTTACTTTGTAATCTCATCATGATATAGAAGTTCTCAGAGGCTCTGTGCTTTGGATCTATACTCTGGCAAGTACAACTCTGAGTAGGAACCAGGGTATGGAACCTATGTCTATTATCTGATAATGCCTAAATAAGTTATCACTGAAGGATGTGACACCGGGTGATGCTTTTGTTGGTCATGGTTACTTACATCCACTAAGGTGTAGAGTGGTTATAATATACTTTGGTGCAAAAATGGTTCCCTTGATGAAATCACAGATACAAGTTTATATGCACTTTTTTGTTTCAATCAAATTAAATCCATTTTGACAGAGAGGGAATAAAAATGTCCTTTGTTATATAACCCTATGACCCACAAGAGAAATCCTGGGTTTCCATGGACTTGAGTCAATTTTGGAGGAAGGCAGGGGGATTTCTAGATGAATCTTTTTATTTGGCTCATTTTCACCCTTAGTTTCTCATGAGATGGAGTGGGTTACCTTGGGAGATAGTGGATGACATCTCAATCTATGGAAATTTTCATGTGGAGGAGTAAAGGGGATTTCTCTTCAGGTACAGGTTACACAGGATGACCTTTGATATCCCTTTTTTTCACAGTGGTTCAAATCCTGTCTTTTGTTTTTTACATGCACTTACTTGCCTGTGTGATCCTAAAGTACTTTTTTTAATGTCTTTCAGTTTCTCTTTCTTAATCTGCAAAATGATTGTGTTGAATCATATCTGGGATCTCTTCTGACTGGAATGTTAGTGCTTGTTAGAAACCTTAGAAAAATAATCTGATCCAGTGCCTTCTTTTTACTGTTGAGGAAAGTGAGATTCACAAATGTGAATTGACTGGCCTATGGTTTCCCAGCTAGTTATTTTCAGGACTAGAAGAGAGTCTCCTGGTTCCCAGACCATTGGATTTTTTCCCTTACTGAACTGTATCCAAGTTTTAGTTCTAGGCTTCTGAAATGGAAGGCTGGGATTTTAAGCTTAAGCATCTGTTCATGTTCACATTGTTGTTTCCCCTCCTGTGCATTACAGAACAAGAACCAGGGGTCCAGCTTTGTCCGGATACACGCCCCATGGCAGGTGCTGACCCGAGAGGCTGAATTCCTGAAGATCAAAGTCCCCACCAAAAAAGTAAGTGTGGCAGGCTTCTAGGCTGAGAAGGCTAGGGGGCTGGAGAAGGGAGAGGGTTGGGGTGTGTCAAATGAGGCAGGTGGGATGTGGGCTTTGTGAAATTAAACTCATACTCATGGCTCTGGGGACATGGAGTTTGTGGCCCTGATTGGGGAGTATGGGCAGAGTCGTCTTCCTAGATACCTGTTGGTTGGTACACTAGAAACTAGTGGCAAGGAACAACTTTGAGTCCTTTGTCACTACACTGGGCTCTCACCTGCGGGCAAGAAGAAGCACTGTTTGGACTATGCTTGTGATGAAGCCAAAAGCATTGAACTGTCCCTCCCCCTTCCTATTTGGGCCTTCCTCACTGCTAGCTGCTTCTCTGGGAATCTGGCCACTGGAAGGAGGACAGCACATGCTGCTGTTCTCTTTGGCTTCCTAACATAGATCCCCATTATCCGTACCATTTTCAATCACAAGGTCCACCAAATACTGAGAATAGGTCTTACACATAAGAGATTTGTCCAGAGGGTAACCAATATGTTAATTAATATTATTGAGTATGAGGATCTGTCAGTAGCTTTCAAGAGTTCTACCATATGAAGAGGACATCCTGTTTGGGCAGAGTTCCCTTTACTAATGAAACCACAGGTCCTACTCTTCCTTCCATCATCATCATCTTCAGCATCACAACCAGGATCACCACCGTAATCATAATCATGGTCAACATCACTATCGCCACACTGAATCTCAGCCTTGCCACCGCCATCACTGTGATCACCCACATCTCCAACATCATGGTTCCCACCATTATCCTCACCATCACCACTGAGATTGTCCTTATTTGCACCATCATCATCATCAAGAAGTATTCTTTCCTTGTGCATGATACAATGGTAGTAGGTGCCTTGCAAAGAAAATTAAAAAGACACAGATTCCTGCCCTTAGGTAGTAAACTATTCAAAACAGACAATGCTATACTCTGCCAAAATATAGAGAAGACAGAGACATGAATAATCACTATCGAATGAATACATAAATAGATGATATTAACGAAATCTATCCTTGAAGTGTCATTTTTTGGGAGGAAGGGGAAAGATTAAGTGAGGGTATATCTGTCAAAAATTAACCTTTTAATTACAATCTTAGTGTTTTTGGTTGCATTTCTCTCTCTATTGCCTCTTAATTGACTACTAGTCACTCTAATATTGGAATATTTATTCTCAATCTGGCTTCCCACTCTACTTCCCCTTGACCAAGATTTCTTTGGTCATTTTGCTCCCATAGAGGGCCTTCTACAATTTATATTTGATATTCATTCTGTTTTGCTCATATCTTTCCCTTTATGCTCCTTGGTTTATGTCAATGTCTGATTTTCTTTTGGTTGCTCACTTTTTTTTCTTTTGTGTTCTTTTTATCTCTCTGCTGGCCTCTCCTCCAAAAGAAGGTGAGCAAATCCCTGCCTTCAGCAATGACCCTGGTCTCTCAGGATGATCCTTTGAGTAGATGTATGTGTGTGTGTGTGTGTGTGTGTGTATGTACACTCAGCCAAGTGTTTCCTACCTTTACTAGTTCTCCCCTGTCACCAACAGTGTCTTCTTCTTTTCCTTCTCTTTTTACCTTTCTTTGCCTACTCTTTCCTCACTTCCCTTTTCCTTCCCTCCCTGCTTCTTTTCTTTATTCCCTCATTACCTCTGCTACTTCCACATTCCTCCCTTTCTCCATCCCTTTGTACCCCCAAAGGGTTTTTCTGCCAGAATAATTTATATGCTTAGATCTGCTTTGATTAGATATGAGTCTGTAATGAAATGTTCATTGTACCAGGCATGCAAGAGTTTATAATTTATAGGTTAGGTCTTGTTTAAACTATTCCATTTCCATAGTCTGTAATCAAGATACTTAGGATGATTAGCATATTTATTAGATTGTCATGTCTTGCTGTTTTTCTTACTTGTCTTCGTTTTTCTTTTCTATTTTCCCAACCAAATCCTACTCCATCTTCCATGCCCCATATATGTACTCTTTGCCATTATAACTTGGTTATTACAAATTATGTATTTGAATGCTGTGTATTGGGTGTCAAGAAACAGAGATAGGTAAACTAAGTCAAAGATGGTTTCCTCAATGAATGAATGAACAAATTGAATGAATAAAAAAAAAATTGCTTACTGTGTACTAAGCTCTGAAACCAGCCATGATAGTTCATGTTCACAAGAAGCTTACTCCTGGGTTACGCAAGACTGTGTGTGTATGTGTGTGTGTGTTTGTGTGTATGAGTTTAATTGCAGGACACATAGAATGATCCAGAAGTGCTTAGGGTTGGGCCCAAAGATCCTTAGGAATGGATGAATTTATGACTTGACTCTTGAGATTGTATGCATAGATGTGGTTAAATCATTTATAAAACCTGTTTTGGTTTTTTTTTTCTGACCCCTGCTTAGTAATAGACCCAGGTATAGCTTGAATATGGTCTATGATACATGGTCACTATGGTGTATGCCTCCATCCAAAGATCCCTGACAATGTGACAATGTTGGTATCTGGCTTATGTCTCCCACAAAATCTTTCTGGCCTACATCTCCATCCAGGGAAATCCTAAATATTCAGCATCTGGCTCATTTTGTTTCCTTCCCATAGTATTCTGAATTCCTCAGAAAATATTCAGGCTAAGAAGACATTAAGTATGGGACAAGTTTTTATTTAATCCAACAACAAAAAGATATAGAACGAGACTCTGGATCATTAGAACTTTCTTCTCTCCTCTTGGAGGTCCCACCTTTCTTTGGGATTTATACAGTCCGTATCATTCACAATATCAGCAAAAAAGAAGGATATGCAAGTTTCTGCTCTATGCATGTCGTTCCTGGTAGTAGAAAACATTCTTCCCCTTTGGGTCTTTGTGGTGAGTGCTAGGGATATAAAGAGAAAAAAGAAAATTCTCTGCCTCACCCAGATTAAAAGAGGTGCCCTAAGGCTACAAACCCTAATCCTTCCTCCCACAGGAGCTCCAATTTTCTATCCTGTCTTCAAGTGATCTATAGAACCTCTGCCCTCTTATCAAAGCTCCATCTCTCCTGTCTCAGGCCTTTCAAGGTTCAACCTCTCTTTTTCTAGATCCATCTGGTCCTGGTTTCTTAGTCCATGTGGTTCCCTCGAGAGCAATCTATACTTACCTGTCTCTAGCTCTATTTGTGGCATAATGTTATCAAGTCTTATTTTCATAGACTTATGTATCCTCGATCAATGCTAGGAGTCTCTTGTGAACAAGGGGTGAAAGGGGTTTGTGTGTTCATCCTTTGTTGCTGAAGAAGACCGTGCCAACAGAGAGATGATGACATGCCTTGCACTTGACTTTGTTTTGAGTGAATAAGGGCTATGCAAGGTCACCAGCCTCATTTCTCTCCAGAGTCATCTGAATCCAGTGACCAGATATTCATCAGGATGACTGGAGATGAACCAGGATGCACTGGTTTCCCTTTAGGCCAAGGTCTACGCAGATACTCACTTAGAATGAGGTAACACCCATTGATTGAATAGGCCTGTTTAAGAAGTAGCGAGGGCATGGCCCCTTTAATGAAACAAAGAAAAGAAAGACATCTGGCTGGGAGGAAACAGCAAAAATTACTGTTGATAATTACTCTAAAGTCAGAAGGGTCCAGAAGAGAGGGGGTTTAGACAAAAAAGCAAGGAGCAATCTTCCTATATGATGCTGTGTTAGTCATACATAAGTAAGGAAGTGCTCTTTGTAGCTGGTAGGCTCATCCACTTCAAAGGACATGCTTATAGAAATTCTCTCTCTAGTCCCTTCTCTGTCTCTGTGCCTCTCTCTTTCTCTTTCTCTGTATCTCATTAGTTTTAGAATTTCATAATTTGGGGTTTTCCTAGCAGGGGCAGTATAAACAAGGGGAAACTTGTAGTTCTACATAGTAGCTTTTTTTTCTTTGACTCAAATTTATCTACCCTCTGCACTAGAGTCCCAAGTAGGCAGGGAAACGGACCTGTCAGAGAGAGAGAGGAGGAGAATCTGGATGTCTCTTTCAGAGACTGTTCTTGGCGCCAGCAGCATTCACATTATATTTAATAATCACAGTTAAGAAATGAACAAGTTCATCATGTCCAGAGATGAAATGAATGCCAGAACATAGGTGGTAAGATCAGAGTGGGGGATGGAGGAGGAATTAGGACATTATACAGGGTGATAGAGGTTGGGGCCTTAATGGATTCCTAGAGAAACTGAGAAATGGAAAGGAAATCACAAAATGGTGATCACAGACCTTGACAAATCTGAAATAACGTGTCCAGAGTGAAACACAGAAATTAACCAAGAGGGAGAAAGTTGGAAGGAAGTGATTATTTTCTAAAAATAACAACAGAGGAGCTAGCATTTTGTGAGGGACATTCAGGAACTGTGTGCAGGAAGAAGGCAGGAAGACCCTGCCATTAGCTTTGTGAGTCCATTGCCTCCCAAGCTATTGTGAAACTTGTTGGGAGAGGTTGCCTTTGCTGCCTTTGCTCCAAGGAGTCCCACCTTTTGGATTTTAGCATCATCTCTGTTTCATTCTCCTCTCTGGGGAAGTGCTCTTCACTAGGGCTGTTTTTTCTGCCCTGCTTTCTCCCCTCTCTACCTGCTTCTCTATTGACAGCCTCATTATTTCTGCAGTCAACCCGTGCCTGACGCCAAGTCACTGGCCCTGGCCCTCATCTCTCTCCTGAACTCAAGACTTGGGTTTCTAGTAATTTCCTGGACATATCCACATGGGTGCCCTATCAGCGTCTCAAGGTCAACATGTCTAAAACTAAACTTACCATTCCCCCCCTAAAAATCGCTCCTCCCCATTTCCGATCTTCCAGTCACCCTGGTTTGTGACCATCTTGGATCTTTCCTCATCCAATCAGTCACCAACACTGTCAGTTCTCCTTCCCATAATATTGCTTTTATCTGCCTTCTCTTTTTCAGCTCCTTGAAGAACGGAATATCATTAATTGCCATTAACTTTGTGCCTTCTTTAACACCTAGCACATAGTAAACATTCTGTAAAGGTCTGTTGAATGAGTAAATGACCAAAGAAATACCACCTTTCTCTTTCTAGCACATGCTGTTTCCAACTCTCCCATGACCACACTTCTTGATGATGTATCCCTGCTTCCATTGTCTCCTCACTCACCCTCTTCCCTACCCTCTCCATTTGTGATCCTTGTTTTTCCATTTTCCTTACACTCTTTTATTGAAGTAGATCAGTGGTCACATCCAGAAGTCTCTTTTTGGATCTTGTTATCTTTGCTCTTTCTACATTTTATGATTCTAATAATTTCCTGAACATGTCCACATGGGATGCCCTCAAGGTGAATGTGTCTAAAACTAATCTCATCTTCTCCCTTTTCTTTTCCATTTTTCCCCTCTCATGTGAGACTCTCTCTTCCCTTGGTGTCTATTTTTATGGGCTTTGTCTGGGCACATTCTTCTCTGTGCCCTGGGGCGGAGGAGTGTGGTTTAGTGAAAAGAGGACTTAACTTGGTATCAAAAGATTCCACGACTCTTTTTGAGCTTTAGTTACTTCATCTGGAAATTCTGGATAATGATACCTCCCAGACTCTTCCACAGTGAGAGAATGCTATGAAAATGAGAGGTATTATGACAGAGAAGATGGGAATGTAGAGGCAATAAAAAGAAATGAAGAGGGGACAGTTTTGCCGTCTGCTGGGAATTCTTTTCTCAGTGAATTTATTTACAAACTGAAGTAAAACCTACAGTAAAGTCCAGATTTGACTAAACTGAAAATTTGTCATCATTTGTCTAGGGCTCTGAAAAAATTTCCCTTTGTGCTACCTGGTACCCTATATTGTTGCAGAATTATCTAGGAAATAGGTTCTTCAGTTAGCTATGTTTGCTTCAGTCTCTTCATCTTTGGAGCCTGGAGAAGGAAATAGTAAACCACTCCACTGCCTTACTGAGGGAACTCCAAAAAGTGTCACAAAGAGTTGGGCGCTACTGAAACAACAACGGACAATTTAGCCGAGTACGAACAATGCAGACGCTACTTGTGATTATAAATTTATTCATGCTAGTAAATGTTAATTGACAGGGAATATTTGCTTAAGAATTTCCAGGGAATGTGTGTAATAAAATTGCATTTTTTTAAACTAAACGTACTATTCTTTGGACCTTTTATACAGACCTTTTCTTTCTACATGGTCAGGAATTAGGTTTGTTTTTTTTTAAACTATGTGCAAACTATCTAATGTTGCCTTTTTTATACTGGGGGTGGTCTGTAGAAGAAAGGACAGTTTTTGGCTATTCTTTCTTTCTAAGTTATTCTTTTCCAAAGTGTACATTTGAATCAATGATAGAAAAGTAGACCTGGCCCTTTAAATCTACACAGAACCAGGTCCATGTTCTAGAAATTGGCAGAGAGGCTAAGAACAGATGGCCGTAGAAATGTTTGTTCAGGGATCTCCTTTACAGAGACCATGGGGTCTATAAACATAACTGCAAGGCTTCATGGGAGAGATCTGCTTCAGAGTAATCATGGTGCCTGGTGGGAAAAGTGACTCAAGCCATAGAAATTTGGAAGGCAGGATTGGAGGACTAGATATTATCTAAGGTGCATAGCAGTGTTAACATTTTTTGATTCTGTGACTTGTGGGCATCTGGTGCAATGGAGGAGAATCAAGGATGAGGGAACCCAAAGTCCATAGCAAGGGCAAGTGTGTTCTAATTCTGGCTTTATCCTTGATGACTGATGACTTATTCTGTATAAGCCAGGTGACACAGTGGATAGAGCACAAAGCACGGCATGAGGAAGACCTGAATTCAGAATCAGCTACAAACACTTGTTATGGGACCCTGAGCAAGTCACTTACCCTCTGTTTATCTTAATCCACTAGAGAAGAAAATGGTAAACCACGCCATTGTCTTTGCCAAAAAAATCCCATGGACACGATGGTCCACAGGGTCACAAGAATTGGACCTGACTGAATGACTGAACAACAGTTACATTTTAACTGCTCAGGCTTGTTGACTAGCATTAGACCTCACAATGTAAAAACTGAAATCTCGGTGCACCTTGTAAAGTATGCGGTATTCTCAGTGAGCTCCTTCCAAATTGTTTTTTTGGATATGCTCAGAGAAAGGGACTGGGAAATGCTTGTTGAATGCATGGAGGGGATAGAATCTCCTAACACACACGCACACACACACACACACACACACACACACACACATGTACTAGAGAGAAAAAGTAGTAATCATAAGTAGAGAAGAGCTGCTTAGTAAATTCATGTTTTATTTGCTTACATTTCTATTCCTGAGGATAATCACTAGTTTGAGTAACAGCTCTTGCCTTGGTTAAATCCATCAGTTAATGGACATAAAATAGCATTTTCATAAGGAGATCTGAATTTTATATGTAATGCATCCCAGGTCTGTCAAGAAGAATTTTGTGGAGCAGAGCTGGGACCATCAGATAAAGAATTCTCATGAACAGCTCCAAGTAAAGCAAAAAGTATAAACAGGACCTCAATTCACAAGAATGCTGATTTTTCTTCTGATTCTGACTTTGGAAACAACAGTCTGCCAGACTAATATTTCTGGTCTTTTTTTTATCTTCAGCTAAATTTCCCATCAAAAAGCCACCTCTAGACTGATGTAAATGCTTGTAATGTATTTCACATGTTCTACACATTATCTACCAGCCTTTCCTAACTGTAGTAATATCCTATTTGTGGATCAAACTAGAAAATGCTGCTTATATCTATGGGTAACCTTCTAGATTTTTGTGATCTGGTAGATGCTTTGTTTTAAAACAAGACAGCATTGTAGGACTTTTTCCGTATTCCTGAACCTTGGAAAGAAATGAGTTCTTGAGATTCATGCTACATTTAGGTGCTTAATCTTAAGTATGTAGATATGAACATTAGAACTGAGTTCATAGGATGAGGAAATTTACAAGGAGGACTTAGAAATCATCTTCCCCAGAGGTGTAAATTTATTTATTCCCTAAGTCTTCTCTTCCGGGAAAGAAAACACTTTCAGAAGCTTTCACTTCCCTTGATCCATGTCAGATAGAAAACAGTGTTCCTTTCTACTTAACCATATAATACTTTTAAAAAATAGTAATTTTTTTCTTTAAGAAGTATTGATTTTCTCTTTGTGCCCACTCCCCTCAAATAAAACAAAATCCTTGTAACAATTATTCATAGACAAGCAAAAAAAAAAATTCCCACATATACGTGTCCAGAAATCAATGTCTCATTCTGCCTACCCATCCTGAAAGGCCTGGTTCAAGACCATACTTTTTCATTTGGACTTCCTTACTACTTTCATCTGCTCACTTCTGCGAGTTCCTATTGTACTGTTGTTCAGTTGTTTCTACTTCTCCATGACCCCATTTGGAGTGTTCTTGGCAAAGATGCTGGGGTGATTTTCTATTTCCTTCTCCAACTCATTTGACAGATGGGGAAACTGAGGCAAACCTAATAGTGACTTGTCTAGAGTCATACAGCTAGCAAGTGTCTGAGGCCAGATCTGAACTCAGGAAAATGAGTCTTCCTGATGCCAGACCCAGTACTCCATCCACTGTGACACCTAGCTGGCCTAGTTGTACTTATATTCAGCATCACACCATCAGGTCTTTTGTTGTCCTCTGTAACTTTGGGGGTGCTGGTACTTCCCCCTCTACAGCAGTGTTAGTTCTGCTGCAACTCTCATAGCTCTTAGTACAGGTGGCTGTACAACAAAAACTGAACACACAATTGATATCAGGATCAATTCTTAAGTTTATTTTAAAAGTATTGTACCTTCATCCAATATTAGTGCCACCCCAATCCCAACATAGGTTGTGGTAATGGGAGTACCACTTCCATGTCTCTCAATATGACCCTGTGCATGTGAAGTTAGATATTTAAGCATAAAAATATATATTACATGAAAGTCTGAAAGGAGTCACCCTTTTGCCTTATTTTCGCCTCCTCCCCAGCTCTTCTTTCACAAACATTTATTGACCATACGTTAATAGATCAAGTTACTGGTTGAGTGGAAAAGCTCTAACTTGGAACTGGAAAGATCTGAGTACTTGCTCCTAGCTGTGTTTCTTTGTGCAGGTCACCTCTCTTCATTTCTTCATCAGTAAGATGATGGGGTTAGTGTAGATGCACTCCAGAGTTTCTTCAGTCTTTAAAATGCTAACTGAAACCACTCTGATCACCAAAAAGTAACACATGTAGGGAGAAGTTCCTCAATTTTATGAGGGATGGAGAACATGTGGATTCTTGCTTAAGGTGCTGCTGTCTTCTAGTTAATAGTCAATAAACATTCATTAAGCATCTACTACACGTCAGGCATTGTGCTAAGCTCTGGGGATACAAAGAAAGGCAAAAGATAATTCTTGCTCTCATGGAGTTTGTTGTGTGGTCTTCTTTCTTGAAGTCTTGACTTGCAAATGAATTGGATTTAAGTAAGATGGTGCTACGCAAAGTCATAATCCTCACTCTCTTCTCCAGAGTTATCAGAGTTCATTGGTCAAGATGACTGGTAATGACCCCTTCAAGGAGCTTATGATCCAGTGGGAGAAGACAATACGTTAAAAAAAAAAACAAACAACCAAGAGTCCTTCAGTCTGGGTGGGAAATGATCTGAGGAGGTGTGAATTCAGAGTTGATTTCATCTTACAAAATGATGAGTTTCTGGAGATCATGAGATCCAGAAGGTTACCTGGGTATGAAATGATATATATGTATATGCTCCTTATGTGGCAGCTACTCAGTCCTCACAATACCTCTTTCTAAGTGGACTAGTTTTCATTTTTATTTTTTTTTTCAGTAAAACAAATTTTTTTTTCCTACAAGGCTGACTGTTGCTGGGGGCCTTTTCCTTGTTGTCCCAGTACAGCCAATCCCAAACATTTGCTTTTAATGGACAAACAGGGGAAAGGACCCAGACTATGTTTTATATCTTTAAAGGTTTTATGGGTGCATGCATTCTGCCTGCCATTTAAATAGGGTGGAAAGAATGCAGAATGTTTCAAGTTCGTTTTTGGTTTTCTTTAATGCTTCTTCCCTAAAAGTCAAGTAAAATTTGTCAGGCATAAAAGGGAGGAGAAGTAGTCAGTGGAACAAAATTGACAAAGACTCAGGCATGTGTTTTAAAACACCTTCACATATAAGAATTTCAAATTAATTTTATTTTAATTATATTGTGTAATTTATTAATGAATTATGTTTTCATTATTCTTTATGTTCTCCATTTTCCCACATTCTTCATATTCATCATACAGTGTAGCAGTTTTCCATTATATTCATTTATCACTTTGTTTAACCATTCCTTTTTTAGTGGACAAAAACCAAAGCGGACTTTGTTTCTAGTTCTTTGCAAGTGTGTGTGTATATGTATATATTTAAGCAAAGCTGATATAAATATTTTTGTGTACATGGGATTTTCTTTCTGTTGTTACCTAATAATAGTATCTGCAAGTGAAAGGATATAGATATTTTAGTTACTTTCTTAGCATAATTCCTAACTGCTTTCTAGAATCTTTAAGTCAATTCACAATTCCACTAACAATGTATTAGAGCATCTGGGCTTGCCATAACCCCTACAACATGAATTATCTCTATTTTATGTCATTTAACAATTTCATACTGTAAGATGAAACCTTAGAGTTGCTTTGATTTGCATCCTTGAAAGATTTAAAAATAGTTATTTGTTCATGCTTTTTGTTTTTATACCACAAAGCATTTCACAGTATTATGGGGGAGACATTTTTGCCAAGCTATGTGTATGTTTGTCCTTCATTGCCAAAGCTAAAAGAAAGGAGCATGTGTAACTGGACTTATTGAAATATATATATATATATATATATATATATATATATATAAACACACACACACACACATATGTATGCATATATACACACATATATGCAAACACACATATTTACACATGCACACAATTATATGTATAGATACACTCACACACATATATATATACACATGTATGTATGTAGGCAGCTAGATGGTACAGTGCATAGAGATTTAAAAATAGTTATTATTCGTGCTTTTATTTTATACCTCAAACCATTTCATAGTGTTATGAAGGAATCATTTTTACCAAGCAAAAAGAAAGGAGAATGTGTAACTGGATATACACACACATACACACATGCATATATATACATGCATAAATACATGTATACACACATACATATGTGTGTATATATGCACATATATAATATATGTATTAATATAGGCAGCTAGATGGCACAGTACATAGAGTGCCAGATCTGGAGTCAGGAAGACTTATCTTTCTGAGTTCCAATCTGACCAGGTGTGTGACAGTGGGCAAGGCACTTAACCCTGTTTGCCTCCGTTTCCTCATCTGTAAAATGAGCTGGAGAAGGAAATGGCAAACCACTACAGTATCTTTGCCAAGAAAACCCCAAATGGGGTCAGAAAGAGTCAAACACATCTGAAACAACCAAACTACATACATCTATATGCATTTAAACACACATATGTATATCTTTTTCAAATCCCTTACTTCATATTGGTTTTAGCCTCAAGGATGAAACACATAATATACTTCTGTGGTGACATTTACCAAGTTTTCTGGTATCTGTCAGCTATTTGTTAGTTCACGTAATCTGACAAGCAAACAAGGCATGATTCTAGGTATTGGTGACAGAAATACAAAAATGAAAAATAGGTCCTTCCCTCAAAGAGCTTACATCCTACTAAAGTATACAATATAGAAAGAGAAGATAGTTTGAAAAAAGAATGTAGTAACATCTAGACTTCTCTGAAAAGGCTTTTTGTGAGAGGAGCCATAATTTCAAATGCAAAAATGAAACAAAAAGATATATTATTAAAACAGAGGAGAATGGGAGGGAAGTACCTTTCAGACCTTTGTGAGGAGAATTCATAACCAAAGAGAAATAGTGGAGATCATAGATTAAAAAAGGAAATAATAGCTAGCATTTGTATAACATTTTAAGATTTGCAAAGCATTGTACATGTTATCTCATTTGATCCTTACAACAACCCTGTGGGGTGAGTGTTTTATTATCCCTTTTTTTACAGATGAGGAAACTGAGAGAGAGGTAGAATGACTTGCTCTAACTTGTTTACACAACTATTAAATGTCTGAGACAGGACTTGAATTCAGGTCTTCCTGACTCTTAAGTCCAGTGCTATTAACCACTATACCCAGGCTTTTGTATTAATAAAATCAATGCAACTAGATGAAGAATGGAAACCAAATGGCAAACAATTTCTTTGCTCCAAATATCTTAGACAAAAACAAATTATTATTCAAGTTATATAGGAAAATGTTTCAAGTATATGACTGGGAATTATTTCTCCATAGCCATGTGGTTAAAGGTTATATAAAAACTGATTTTCAAAAGAACAGCTAATCATAAACACATGAAACAATGCTCCAAATCCCTAATAAGAGAATTGCAAATGAAAATAAATTTGAGATTTCAACTTATGTTTATCAAATTGGCCAAATCTTGAGTGAGGGAGGGCTATGCAGGTCACCAAACTCACTTCTCCTCCAGAGCCATCTGAATCCAGTGACCAGAATTGTCAAGAGCAATATAGCTGAGCAAGAAATAACTTTGTGTGCTTCTATGTATGTGTATGTGACTTTGTTTTGACTCTTTAAGAAGTAAATGTTACATAAATCTAAGGCAAAGAAGACTTTGATTTTCAAAAGTTGGAGCCCATTCACCCAGGAGGACCTGGCCAATTTTTTTCCTTCATCCCCATGGACATGATACCCCAATATGATCCAATTGTTATGTCACCATGGTACGATGGAATGAACACAGGGCTCCAGAGTCACATGTTGTTGTCTGGGCATTTTTCAGTCATGACTGACCCTGCATGACCCCATTTGGGGTTTTCTTAGTGAAGATCCTGCAATAGTTTGCCATTTCCTTCTCCAGCTCATTATATAGAACTGAGGACCTGCATTTAAATCCTACCTCAGATACTAATTGTATGATCGTGGGCAAATTGCTTGACTTCTCTTGTCTGTGGTTTTATCATCTGTAAAATAAAGATGTTAGACCAGATTGTCTCTGAACTACATTCCAGCCTATGATCTATCAGTCTGACCTCTGACTTGTCATAGATTCTGGACTGCCTAATAGGGCTCACAGCATGTATCTAAGTACACTGATACAGTAGCAAGAACACTGGCCTTGTAATCAGAAGACCTAATTACAAGTCATGGCCTGTGTCACTTCACATCTCTCTGGCCTCAATTCTTGTTTTGAAATAGGGATAAGCTGCTCTGTCTCACCAAGGAAATAAGTGGGACCATGAGGCATATCACGCAGGTCTGGAATCAGAAAGATGAATTTAAATCCTGCCCCCCCGCACCAGCTATAATCTCTCTCTGTCTCTTTCCTACTCTGAAAAATGTAGCAGAACCCACCTCCCAGGGTTTTAGGATCAAAGGAGATAATATTTATAAAGTGCTTAGCATAGTGCCAGGCACATAGTAGGCACTATATAAATATTAGCTCTTATTGTTATTAGAATAGATTTGAAAATTGTCTGCAAACAGTAAAGTATGGCACAAACGTAAAGGAGTAAGTGTAATTCTGAACATAGACACCTAAGACAAGCAGGGCTACTGCTGTGCCACCAGGAAACTGAGAAGAATTTTGTCCCCCCAGAAAGCCTAAGGGAGTGTGGATTGTAGAGATGGGGGACAGAACGGATAAAATCAATGCCTCAAATATTTGAGCATCTACTGTGTTGTGTGCTTAGTACTATGTTAACAGCTATGTTGGATATGCACAAAGATAAAATACAGTCTCTGACTTCAAGGAGTTTGTGATCTTTGTCAAGAAGACAAAATCCACATAAAATAATCAGAGCACAATAAAGGACTTATGGATGTAAACTTTTTAAGTGTGATGAGAATCCAGAGCAGAAAAAGATCATGTGGTCAGGGAAGGCTTCCTGGTAGAGGTGAGACTTGAGGTGAGCCATGAAGGATGGAGAAGATGTGGATGGGCGAAGGGAGAAAGACAGGTATTTTAACATAAGTAAGAATGCAGGGAATGAATATGACATTTAGAGGGACAATGTCAAGCCAATGGGTGATCTCTCTTCCAGTATCATATATATCTTTACATATCAATATCTGTATGTAGATAGAAATATATATATACACATCATATATTTATGCATATATATTCTATATATTCCCTCTTGTCTAGGAGTATTGAAACTCTTGCATTGCTATTAAGTGTCCCCGCAAATATGGAGACTCTTGTATGAGAGTTGTAGGAGACTTAAAAGGAGAACAGTGTGGTACATTGGGAAAAAGGTTTGTAATAAGAAGATACGAATTTTAATTGTGGCTTTGCTACATATTACATGGGTGCAAAATGGAATGTAACTTCTCAACTACTATTTGTTGTTGAGTCATTTCAGTGCTGTCTGATTCCTTGTGACCCATTTTTAGGTTTTCTTGGCAGAGAAACTGGAGTGGTTTGCCATTTCCTTCTCCGGATCATTTTATAGATAAGGAAACTGAGACAAACAGGATTAAATGACTTGCCCAGGGTCACACAGCTAGTAAGTGATTGAGGCCATATTTGAATGAAGTTCTTCCTGACTCCAACCTCTGTTTCCCATAGTCCCCTAAAATAAAAAAAAAAAACCATGGCATTGTTTTGTAAAATAGCATCAGAATTATGAAAACTCTAAGTGATCTTAGACTGGTTAGAAATATAAGAACAGTAAAAAGATGTTTCTGGTTTTGTTTTTTAGATTTATCAAGGAGTGATACTAGTAGATCTTTGGGGTTAGGCAATATAATAAAATAGACACTAGACTGAATGAAGGCAGAAACAAACTCAACTTTTTTTTTTTTTGGTCTTGGATTTTTCTTGGCAAGGAAATTGGATTGAAAAGGACAGAACAGAAATAACTAATAGGAAGGTGTTACACAAGATAAATAAAGAGATAAGAGACAACTTTCTTAGCCATCCTTCATGGGTTAAAATTTTTAGTGACAGACAAACTGCATCCCAGGCTATTGAAAGAACTGGTGAATGTGATTGTTGAGCCACAGTCAATGATCTTTGATTCTCATGAAGAGTGTGGAAGGAACAGGCCTGGAGAAGGTTCAATGTCATCCTGATTTTCAAGAAAGGAAAGAGAATAGAGAATGTAAAAGATGAGTCCATGAGCTAGAGTATATAATTAAGGATGTGGTCAATAAACCTCTAGAAAATCAAATGGTGATCAGAGACAACACAGCTTTATTAAGAATAGGGCATATCAGACATGTCTCATGTTTTAGCACATTGGGGGACTGCTGCAGATAGATTTTTTGCTTTGATTTCAAAGGTTATTTAAATGATATTTTAATGGACAGGATGGAGAGATGTGGGCTAGCTGGTAGTATAGTTAAATTCAGAACTAGCTGGATACTTGGAAACAGTGATTAGGCATTATTATATTAGTGTCAATTTGATGGGAGATTTCTCATAGATTGATACAGGAAGTTGTATTTGACCTTGTGCTATTAAAAACATTTTTATCAGTTGTTCACACAAAGACATAGAAAGAATGCTTATCAAATTTGCAAATGACCCAGAGATGGGTAGGTTAGCTAATACTGGATAAAAGAGTTGGTTTTACAAAATATATGGAAGTTTGGTGGGCTAAATTCAGTTAGAAATTTCGTTAAGTGCTTCTTATATGTGTGCTAGAGTCTGAGAATTTAAGCAGTCCTTGACCTCAAGGACATCGATAAATGCAAAATGGCACACTTACATTACAAACATATATATGCATATATATATACATACATATGATATGTTTATATATATGTATGTATACATATTATATATGTACAGCTAAAAGCAATTTCCCAAGAAATAAACAAAAGATAGGAACACACATTTGTCAATAGAACTGCACATTATTAACAGTCAAATAAAAGAATGCTCCAAATCTTTAATAATAAGAGAAATGCAAATCAAAACATCCCTGAGATTTCAGCTCATACTCTACGCATTGGCAAAGATGGAAATAGTCAATGTTGGAGGAATTGTGGGGAGATAGGCACAGTAGAGCATGGTTGGTGGAGTGGTGAATCTGTAGAGCCATTTGGAATTATGCAAATAATGTGACTAAATGTCTATGCCCTTTGACCCAGTGATTCTACTACCCCAAGGAGTCCAATGATAAGAAGAAAGTCTCTATATACACCAAAATATTTATGATAGTACGTTTTGTGATGGCAAGGAATAGGAAACAAAGTAAATGCCCATTGATTGGGGAATAGCTAAGCAAATTGTGGAAAGTAACAATATCACTGTCCTGTAAGAAATGCTGAATATGTGTAATAAAAAGAAGCATGTAAAGATCTACGTGAACCAACATAGAGTGAGATAAAAGGAGCCAAAAGGACAACATACAATTTAACTACGACAATGTAAATGGAAGAATGACCCAAAAACAAACCCCAAACCAAAAATGAATGTTGTGAAATCATAGAAATAATTCATGACTCCAAAGAAGAAAGGCAAAAAGATAACTTTTCCCTTTTCCATGAGTGTGGTAAATCACACATATATTCAGACTATTGTGATTTATTGAGCAGTTTTGCAGATTTTCCCTTCCTTTTTTTTCTTGTCTTTAAAAATATTATTAGTTATACAAAATGACTCTAAGCTCCTTCAGGGCAGGGGTTGTTGTTTGCTATTTTTTGTCATCTTAGCACCTAATATATTGCCTGGCACATAGTAGGTCTGTAACACATGTTTATTAATTGAGAAGGGATAAGGGAGAGATCCTGGGAAAACATTTGTTGATGTTTAAAAAAAAAATCCCAAGATATTGATAAAATTTATTTTTTAAAAAAGAGAATATAACCAGAAGTGCACAGTTTACCCTAAAAAGGACATTCTCAAAGTTTTCCTTCCTGATTTTGACCCTTTCCTGGCTCTACTCTCCTGGTAGTCAGCTCAGCTCCAGCTGTTAAGGGAAAAGCAGCTCTCAGCAACTGCCGATAATCTACCCACAGATAACTGAGAGCTGAATGTATTAATCTATACAGCGTCTCTCCATCTCTGTCTTGTTTCTCAGTACTCTCTGAAGGCAAATGTTTTTAATGCAGAGAAGAAAAGGGAAGAGCTTTTAGACCACACTGATACTTGTAGTTAGGGGTTCCGGAATTCATCCCTTCAGAGTAGAGAGACCTAGGGACACAAGGAGCGAAAAAGAAATACAAAAGGACCTCAGTAAGATCCTTAGACTGTGACAATGAGGTCAAAGCAGGATTTTATTAGAACCATATTTGAATCCTGAAATTAAAAAAAGAGCAACATACTTTAAAAATTATTTATGATTTTAAGCACATGAAAGGCGTATCATGTACCCAGGGAAGGCCTAATGGGGAACAGCTGGCAAACATGTGTCTTACTGTTCTTGGGATGTTCATTATTCTCTGATGGCCAAGAATAATAGTTATAATGATGCTGCTGTTGCTGATGATTGTATTAATAATAATAAAATAGAAAGAGGAGGCTTTCCTAGAGCCTGCTGTGAAGGAGTGCTCTGGCCCCTGGATGATGGCTGAAGTTTGGGAAAGGCGAATCTCAGCCAGAGTCCTTGGTTCTGAGGGACTGTCTTAGGGGGTCAGCAGGCAACGAAAGAGAAGGTCGTTGTCTCTCCCCAAGCTAGCCCCATGAGCAGCTGTAGAGAGAATAACCAGGATTGGTGACCACCACTGGAATTCCTCTCCTTATGCTTTCCAAGTTTGCTCTGTTTTTGTCCAAACCCTCTGGATCAGATCTGGGATAGGTAGGGGATTTCCAGTGAGGATGTGTGGATGAGCTTTAGACCAACCAGAAGATAGATTCATCTGTGGACTCCCTCCAGGAGAGAGCAATGCTCAAGTCACTGTCAAATGTTGGGGGTGTGAAAGTGAGGGAACTAGGGCTAGGAGTTCCCACCTGCAGCTTATGCTTTTTAAATAACCAGCTCAAGTCATACCTCCTCTAAGAAGACTTCCTGACCACAACAATACATAATTTCTTCATTCTAAATTCTTACAGTACTGAAGATCTTTATCTATGATGTTCTGGATTTTGAGGGACAGCCTTGATTAAAAAAAAAAAGGTTCAGTTGTGTCCAACTCTTTGTGACCCTGTGGACCATAGCACACCAATACTGTGCATGGGGTTTCTTTGGCAAAGTTAGTGAAGTGGTTTGTCATTTCCTTCTCCAGTGGATTAAGGCAGAGGTTAAAATGATTTGCCCAGGGTCACACAGCTAGTTATCGTCTGAGGCTGATATTTGAGCTCAGATTTGAGCTCAGATCTTCCTGACTCCAAACCCAGTGCTCTATCCACTGAGCAACCTAGCTGCCTGTATACTTTTTAAATAAGGCTTTTACAAATCATTTTCCCTTTGCTAAATTACGTGTCTCGATTTTTGATTTGAAAAATAGAGTCATTGTCTCAATACCACTTAATTGTCACTTATCACATAACTGCCTGCTATATTAGTTATTCAATTCAGTTGAATGAGCGTTTATTAAGTGTTAGGCTACATGCAAGGCACTGTGCTAGGTCCTAGGGGTAAAAAGACAAACAGTTCCTGTCCCAAAGAAGTTGACATTTGTCAACTTCTCTTCATGCATTAATATATTATCTTCCCCACTAGATGTTAAGTTCCCCAAAGGCTGGAACCATGCATTACGCTTCTCTGGTATCTCTTAGAAGGGGTAATGAAATGTCACATTTATGTAGCACCTTAAGTTTTATGTAATCACAGAATCTAAGACATAGAAAAGAGCTCAGAGAATATGTAGTTCAGGGGTTTTTATTTTTTGTGTGTTCTACAGCCCTTTGACAGTCTGGTGAAGCCTAGAGACCTCTTCTCAGAATAATGTCTTGAAATAATTGAAAGAAATGCTCAGTTTCAGTTAGAGACAAGTGAAAATAAAGATGTAATTTTTTTCCATCCAACTTCACCCCCCCCCACCATATGGATCCCAGGTTAAGAAAGCCATACTTAATCAAAAATTCCTTCCACAGCTGATCCAATTTCTTGATCTCCAGAAAGAGAGAACCCTCTCCATCCTTTTGTAGTCTAGTTTGCTTTTGAATAACTCTTAATATTGAGATGTTTTTCCTGAGTCTCTACCTCATCATCTTCTGTTCATGGCTCATGATTCTGCTCTTTGTGGCCAAATAGAACAAATCTTATCTCTTTTCTATGTAATAAGCTTCAAATCCTGGGGGACAGCTCTCATAGTCTTCCTCTTCCCCTGAAGTCTTTTCTAAAAAGTCCCAATTATTTCCTTTAGTTCTAACTTGGAGTATTGTGTAAAGTTCTACACGTAGGTTTCGAAAATCTAGGCAACCATTCCTGTGAAATAAGCCTAGGGGTTTCATAGATTACAAACTCAGCATGTTTCAAATATGACACGGCTAGTGTAGAACTTTACACTTGTTCCTATTTAATTCCATCTTTATTTAATTTGGCTCATTTTTCTAGCTTGGGTGGTCTTTTTAGATTTGGACCGTCTCATGCAGTATTAGCTGTAACTCCCAGCTTTATGACATTTGCATATTTGACAAGCATCCTATTTAAGCCTTCATCTAACTTTTGGATAAAGATATTAAATAACCCAGGATCAAGGACAGCTTCCTGAGACACTCTGCTAAGAACTACATCTTCATTTGTTTCAACATAGTCCCTCTTTGGACTCAGTTACTTGCTCAAACTGTCCCTATCATCTAGCTGTATCTTGGCATTTTACACAGAAGGATAACATGAGAAGCTTTAATGAAATATTTTGCTTAAACCTAGGCATATAATTTCTTGGTTATCTTCCTGACATAAAAGTGTAGTTTTCTTATGTAAAAAGATGAAGTGAGTTAGTTAGAATTTGTTCTTTTAGAAATGAATTTTAATGTCTTTTTACATTACAACCACTTCTGTAAAATCTTCCCCCATTGCTTCCTACAAATGGAACCTTCCCTTGTAACAAATAAAAATAAGCTAAAATAACCAACATGATGATCTTATCTGACAGTATATGCACTGTTATCCCTTACCTCTCCCCTGAGAAGAGGGAGGAATGTTTCATTATTTGTTTTCTAGGATGATAATTTTTTTTCTATTACTCAGAAGTTTAATTGCCTTTGAGTAATCCTACGTTGTTGAGTTCATTGTGTATATTCTGGGGTTTCTTATTTTATTCTGTATCAGTTCATATAGATCTTCCTATACATGATCTATTTTTTCTTTTTAAATTATTTACTTATTTTTAACATTGTCTTCTTTTTAAATTGAATTCCAATTTCTGTCCTTCCCTGCCGTCTTTCCTCACTCACTGGGAAGACAAGCAAATGATATCATTAATCATACATGTGAAAGCATTCAAAACATTTCCATATTAGCCATACTGCAAAAAACAAAAAAGTGAAAATAAAAGGAAGAAAATTATACTTGCCTTGCACTCAGAATTCATCAGTTCTTTCTCTGGAAATAGATAATATTTTTTTCATCATGAGTTACTTGGAATTATCTTGAATTATTGTATTAATCAGAGTAACTGAGCCTCTGTTGTCCATCATTATATCATTGTTGCTCCTGTGCATAAATGATCTCCTGCTTCTTTGCACTTTGCTCTGCATCGATTCATATAAATTTTGCTATACTTTTCTCCCTAAACCTACCCCCATCATTATAATAGTAATATTTACAATAGGACTCCATCACAATCATATACCAAAACTTGTTCAACCATCCTTTCAATGTCCAGTTTTTGCCTCCACTGAAAGAGTTCTGTAAATATTTTTGTACATGTAGGGCCTTTTCCTTTTTCTTTGATCTTTTTGGGGTACATACTTAGCAGTGGTGTTACTGGGTCAAAGGGTATGCCTAGTTTTATAGCTCTTTAGGTGTGACTTTAAATTGTTCTCCAGAATAGTTGGATCAGTTCACAACTCTACCGACAGCTTATTAATTTACTTATTTTTCCTCATCTCCAGCTTTTGTCGTTTCTGACAGGTGTGAAGTGGTATTTCAGAGTTGTTTTAATTTGCATTTTTCTAATTAGTGATTTAGAGCATGTTTTTTTTCCCCAGATGGCTATAAATAACTTTGATTTTTTCTTCTGAAAACTGACTATTCATATCCTTTGACTGTTTATTGGTTGGGGAATGACTCTTATTTTTTTATAAATTTGATGTATATATTGATATATATTTGATATGTAAATTTTTATAAATTTGATTTCCCTACATATTTGAGAAATGAGGCCTTTGTCAGATAAACTTGCTGTACAATTTTTTTTTACATGACTTCATTTTCTATGGTACCTTTTTAGCAAAATGTAGTTTCTCTGATTATCCCCTTTAATTAGGTTCATTTTTGCTTTTGCTTTCTCTGAGTTAATTGCTACCCCTGACTTTATTATTATTTTTTCTTACTTTAGCTGAAGCATAATAGATTCTTTTCTAGCCCTTTATTTTAACTCTTTCTTTCCATTTCAAGTGTGTCTCTCATATACAATGTATTTTAGGATTCTGATTTCTAATCCATTCTGCTTCTGTTTTGTAGGCTCATCCCGTTCATATTCACAATTATGATCACTGTGTATTTCTTTCCATCTTATTTTCTTCTCTCTCTCTCTCACTCTCTCGCTCTCTCGCTCTCTCCTGTCCCTTTTCAAAACTCTGTTATACTTCTGACCACTGCTTACCTTAATTGACCCTCTCATTTAACACCCCCAGTCATATACCTTATCACCTTCTTCTCCTCTCTACCTATTGGGTAAGATAGATTTCTATACCCAATTGAGTATATATATATATATATATGTGTGTGTGTGTGTGTGTGTGTGTGTGTGTGTGTGTGTGTGTGTATACATACATATATATAGTTTCCTTTTTGAATCAATTTTGACAGGAGTGAGGTGTAAGCATTACCTTTCACTCCTTATTTTGCCATCCTCTATAAAAGCTCTTCCATGCATGCGTCTTTTACATGAAAAAATTTTCCCTATTCTATATCTCCCTTCCCCCTTTACCCAGTGCATCTCTTTTTCTCACCCCTACAATTTTTTTGAGATCTTTCCAACATAATTGACTCACACCCATACCCTCCATCTATGTAGACTCCTTCTAACTACCCTTATAATAATAAAGTTCTTAAGAGTTACATGTATCATCTTCCCATATAGAAATGTAAACAATTTAGCTTTAGTGAGTCCCTTATAATTACTCTTTCATGTTTACCTTTTTATGCTTTTCTTGAGTCTTCTGTTTGAATATCTAATTTTCTATTCAACTCTGGTCTTTTCATCAGGAATTATTGGAAGTCCTCTATTTCATTAGATGCCTATTGATGCCCTCCATATTTATAGGATTATGCACAGTTTTGCTGGGCATGTGATCTGTGATTATAATCCTGTGATTATATATATTATATATGATATTATATATAGTGTATATAGTATGTATATATAGCTTCTTTGCTCTTCAGAATATCATATTCTAAGCCTTTCCCTCCTTTTAATAGAAGTTGCTTAATCTTATGTGATCTTACCTGTGGCTCCATGATATTTGAATTGTTTGTTTCTGGCTGCATGCAATATTTTCTCCATTACCTACGAACTCTAGAATTTGTCTATATTATTCCTGGAAGTTTTCATTTTGGTATCTCTTTCAGAAAGTTATTTATTGATTCTTTTAATTTCTATTTTCTCTGGATATAAGATATAGGGGCAATTTTCCTTGATAATTTCTTGAAATATGATATGTTGGCTATTTTTTAAATCATGGCTTTCAGGTAGACCAATAATTCTTAAGTTAGCTTTCCTGGATCTAGTTTTTAGGTCAGTTGTTTTTTCCAATGATGTGTTTCAAATTTTCTTCTACTTTAAAAAAAAATTCTTTTGACCTTGTTTTATTTTTTCTTGAAGTTTCATAAGCTCCTACTTACCCAATTCTTATTTTTAAGGAATTATTTTCTTTGGTGAGCTTTTGTGCCTCTTTTTCCATTTGTATAAGTCTGCTTTTTAAGTATTTTTGTGTGTGTGTGTGCCTCTTTTACCAAGCTGTTAATTCTCTTTCCATAATTTTCTTGCGTCACTCTCATTTCTTTTCCCCATTTTTCTTCTACCACTCCTCTCTTTCTTTAACTCTTCCAGGAATTCTTGTTGGGCTTCTCTCCAATTAGCATTATTCTTTGAGCTTTGGTTATAACCGTTTTCACATTCTTGTGAACACTTGGGGTGGATACTCCAAATCTGCGCATCCTACCTTTACTTTGTGCTGTCTCAATTCTGCTTCACTCATAGAGCACAGCACCCCTTCTGATGTGGGCTTGCCATGCTGAGTGGTCCTGTGCCAATGTCTCCTACGTCACACATGTCACACAGTCAAATCCAAAGTTCTTGAGAGAGAACTTGAGAGTGACCTTCTATCGCTTCTTCTGACCACCATATGAGTTCTCCAAAAAATAGTCTTTTTAGCAAGCATACATTTTGCATTCGAACAACATGGCCAGCCCATTGGAATGGAGCTCTCTGAAACAAGCAGTTTAACTCGAGCAAGGACCTCAGTATCTGGTACCTTATCCTGCCAGGTGGTCTTCAGAATCTTCCTAAGACAGTTCAGATGGAAATGATTCAGTTTCCTGGTTTATAGTGCTAGTAAACTGTCCATGTTTCACAGGCATACAACAATAAGGCCAGCACAACGGTTCTGTAGACCTTCAGTTTGGTGGTCAGTCTAATACCTCTTCTCTCCCATACTTTTCTTTGGAGCTTCCCAAACACTGAGCTAGCTCTGGCAATGTGTGTGACCTGCACAGCCCTCCCTCACTCAAAACAAAGTCAAGTGCAAGTCATGTCATCATTTCTCTGATGGCATGGTCTTCTTCAGCAATGAAGGATGAACACAATCTTGTATGTAGACACAGCTGGCTGAATGGGGACCCATAACTCAACTCCTCCTCTCCTATCTGCCTCCCCCTTCCCTTCTTTCTCCTCTCTAAAAGATGTCCAGTTGACTTGGGTTTTGCCAGCCCTTCCCTCCCCTCCTCTCCCTTCACTTCCCCTCCCTTCCCTTCCCCCTGTCCTATCCTGTCCTGTCCTAAAACCTTAAATCTAATGTACTCTGAAGCTGGAACACCAATGGGCCCCTGCCTAAGGGCTCCTCTGGACCCTCCTAGCTTTACACTGATTATCAGTAGTAACTATTGCTGTTTCCCTCCCAGTCACATGTCTTTCTTTTCTTTGTCTCATTAAAGGGGCCATGCCCTGGCTACTTCTTAAACAGGCCTATTCAATGAATGAGTGTTGCCTCACTCTAAGTGAGTACCTGCAAAGACTTTGCCCTAAAGGGCCCAAGATCTCCCAGTGCATCCTGGGCCATCTCCAGGCATCCTGATGAATATCAGGTCACTAGATTCAGATGACTGTGGAGGAGAAATGAGGCTGCTGACCTGCACAGCACTCCCTCACTCAAAACAAAGTCAAGTGCAAGTCAGGTCATCATTTCTCTGATGGTATGGTCTTCAGCAATGAAGGACAAATACAACAAACAAGTTATCTGACCCCCTTAATAACTGTGAGCTAAGAAATCCTGAAGCTGCTACTGCTCATTGTTGCAGCCACCTCCAAGGCCCACTGCTAGTGACACTGCAGTGTTTGCTCTGGGCCAACTCTCACCCTAGTGTCACTGACCTTCCTGCCATGCTCTTAAGTTGTCTTAGGCTGGAAAAATGTCTCACTCTGACCTTTGGTTGACTCTGCCACTCCAAAATTTGACTTGAGAAGTTATTTTAAAGATTTTCAGTGGGGAATGTTGGGAGTGTTCAGCTGGATTGCTCCCTGTACCCCACCATTTTTAATAGGACCTATTCTTGAGTAATCTATGCTGCATCTGTTTTTGAGCACATAAAAGTCATCCCTTCATACTATATTCTTGAAAATTACCAAGAGCAGAAGATGAAGTTCACTGGTCAGCAAATTTTAGACTCCATTTTCTTGCCATATTTGAAAATCAGTACAGCATTTGCTTTTCTCCAATACACTAGCATCTTCCTCATTCTCTATGACATTTCAGAGATTGTAGACAGCAGCTCAGTAATTATATTTGCCAGTTCTTTCACTACCTTGAACTATAGTTTTTCTGCTTCAGTGGCTTAAGTCCTTTGAGGACATCTAGCTTCTATCTGATTATCTTCTCACTTATCTTGAATTTCTGCTATGAAACCACCATTTTTATTCAATCCTTCCTAGTCCAGTGATTCTTTTCTTTGGAAGAGAAAAGAAAAGTCAGAAAAAATTGAGTAGTTCAGTGTTTTGAATTCCATCTGGTATCATCATCTTCTCCATCAGCAGCAATGGTTCTTTTCCTTGCTTTGATCTTACTCTTGCCTCTAAGGTAGCTTAAAAAAAAAAAAAAAAACCACACCCCTTTTTGCTGTCTCCAGGTCCTACCAATTGCTCCTTATTCAGGGCTTTAATGTTCCTGGCACAATTATCTCACTACACTGTGTTGTTTGCTTGTACTTATCCTCATTTACTTGTCCTTTATTGTCCTTTTATGCTTGTCTTAAAAAAAAAACAACCAACTGAATCTGTTAATGAATTCTTTGCATTTCTAGAATGGCCTTTTTAGACAGTTTTCCTCTCCTCTTCTTGTTAGAATTATTATTTGTGTCTTCAGGTTTGCATCTTTGAAAACTTCTAATCCCTCTTATACTGCCCTGCCCTTCAAAATATTAGGTATTTGGTTTCTACTTAACTTTTCTCAGAATTTTTTTTAATGTTTATTTATTTTTACTTTTCAACATTCATTTCCACAAAATTTTGAGTTCCAAATTCTCTCTACATCTCTCCCCTCTCCCCACCCCAAAACACCATGCATTCTGATTACCCCTTCCATAAATCTGTCCTGACTTCTAACACCCCTCCGGAGCTTCCCTTATCCCCATCTTCTCTCCTGTCTTATAGGGCAAGATAACTTTCTACACCCCATTACCTGTATTTATTTCCCTGTTGTATGCAAAAACAATTCTCAACATTCATTCCTAAAACTTTGAGTTCCACCTTCTCTTCCTTCCTCCCTCTCCACCCATCCCCACTGAGAAGGTGAGCAATTCAATGCAGGCTGTATATGTGTAGTTTTGCAAACGACTTCCATAATAGTCATGCTGTGTAAGACTAACTATATTTCCCTCCATCCTATCCTGCCCCCCATTTATTCTATTCTCTCGTTTGACCTTGTCCCTCCCCAAAAATGTTTACTTCTAATTACTCCCTCCTCCCTTTTAGCCTCCCTTCTATCACCTCCCCCACCACTTATCCCCTTCTCCTCTACTTTCCTGTAGTGTAAGATAGATTTTCATACCAAATTGAGTGAGCATGTTATTCCATCCTTAAGCCAAATATGAAGAGAGCAAGCTTCACTTTTTCCATTTCACCTCCTCCCTTTTCCACTCCATTGAAAAAGCATTTTCTTGCCTTTTGTGTGAGAGATAATTTTCCCCATTCCATTTCTCCTTTTCTCTTCCCAATATATCTCTCTCTCACCCCCTTAATTTTATTTTTTTAAATATCATCCCTTTCTATTCAACTCACCCTGTGCTCTCTGTCTATATTTGTGTGTGTGCGTGCGTGTACAGTTCAGCTTTAATAAGTCCCCTATGATTTCTCTTTCCTGTTTACCTTTTCATGCTTCTCTTAATTCTTATGTTTAAAAGTCAAATTTTCTTTTCAGTTCTGCTATTTTCATCAAGAATGCTTGAATGTCCTCTATTTCATTGAATGACCATTTCCCCCCCCTGAAGTATTATACTCAGTTTTGCTGGGTAGATGATTCTTGGTTTTAATTCTAATTTCTTTGACTTCTGGAATATCATATTCCAAACCCTTCGATCTCTTAATGTAGAGGCTGCTAGATCTTGTGTTATCCTGATTGTATTTCACAATACTCAAATTGTTTCTTTCTAGCTGCTTGCAATATTTTCTCCTTGACCTGGGAACTCTGGAATTTGGCTACAACATTCCTAGGAGTTTCATTTTTTGGATCTCTTTCAGGAGGTGATCAATGGAATCTTTCAATATTTATTTTGCTCTTTGGTTCTAGAATATCAGGGCAGTTTTCCTTGATAATTTCATGAAAGATGATGTCTAGACTCTTTTTTTGATCATGACTTTCAGATAGTCCCATAATTTTTAAATTGTCTCTCCTGGATCTATTTTCCATGTCAGTTGTTTTTCCATTGAGGTATTTCATATTATCTTCCATTTTTTCATTCTTTTGGTTTTGTTTTGTAATTTTTGGTTTCTTATAAAGTCATTAACTTCTATCTGTTCCATTCTAATTTTTAAAGAACCATTTTCTTCCATGAACTTTTGAACCTTCTTTTCCATTTGGTTAATTCTGCTTTTTAAAGCATTCTTCTCCTCATTGACTTTTTGGACCTCTTTTGCCAATTGAGTTAGTCTATTTTTAAAGGTGTTATTTTCTTCAGCATCTTTTGGGTCTCCTTTAGCAAACTGCTGCCTCCCTTTTCACGATTCTCTTGCATTTCTCTTCCCAATTTTTCCTCCACCTCTCTTACTTGATTTTCAAAATCCTTTTTGAGTTCTTCCATGACCTGAGATCATTGCATATTTATTTTGGATATTTTGGATGCAGAAGCCTTGACTTTTATGTCTTCCCCTGATGGTAAACATTGTTGTCTCTCATCTCAAAGGAAGGAAGGAAATACCTGTTCACCAAGAAAGTTGTCTTCTGTAGTCTTATTTTTTTTTCCATTTTGGGCATTTTCCCAGCCAGTGACTTGACTTTTGAGTCCTTTGTCAAGAGGGGGGTATCTTCTGGGAACCTGTAAGTTCCCAGTTCCTCCAAGGTGGCACAATCAAGGGAGAGGAGTTTACTTCTCTCCTGGCCTGTGCTCTGCTCTGGGAGCTACCAAAGCTTTTCTGCCCAGGATTTGCAAATAGAATTACTTTTCCAGAGCCTTCACCAGTTCTACCATGCCAGCCAGCACTCTTCCTCACCCCCGGGCTGCCACTCAGGGCTGATATCCAGATGAGTATCTCAATTCCCCTAGGGGTTTTATTCAGAGGGCTCCAAAAATGGATGCTTCTGCAACTGCTACTACCACCCGCTGCCATGGCCACTGCCACCTGAAGCTAGGGCTCGGGGAGGACCTTGCTCCCTTCTCACCCAGGTGAAAAAAGTTTTTCACTGACCTTTGAAGCTGTCCTTGGTGTTTGTGAGTTGAGGGATCTGGGAACCAAAGCTGCTGCTGGGACTTCTTCCCTGGAGACTTGTTCTGGTCCTGTTCCTGCTGGTGCTGCAAGACCAAAGCTGGACTGGGCTCAATGGGCTGCACTATGCTCTGTGCCCTGTGTGATAGACCTTTTCTGTCAGCCTTCCAGGCTACCTTGGACTGGAAATCTCTTTCACTCTGTCATTTTGTGGCTTCTGCTGCTCTAGACTTTGTCTAGAGTCATTTTTTACAAGTATTTTATGGGCTGTGGAGGAGCAGGTAGAATATGCGCATCTTTCTACTCTGTCATCTTGACTCTGCCCCCTTTCTCTGATCTTTTTAAAATTGGCTCTCCCCAAGTTATACCATGTCTAATTTTCTTCTCTAGAATGAACTCTGTGTTAAAGGGATCATTTTATGATAATGTTCTTGATATTTTTACAACACACCTGTGAGAATGTGTATATAAGCATTTTTATATCCATTTTACAGAAAACTAAAATGAGACTTAGAAAGTCTAAGTAATTTACCTAAGGTCACATAGCTAGAAGGATAAGGAAGAGTCAAGCATTGAACCCATATCTCTTTGTTCCAAATCTAGTCTTTTTCACTGTATTATAGGAAATTCTTATTGATTTTTAGAAACTATCGTTCAAGGTCCTTGGGTACTTTTGTTGTTGTTGCTGTAAACTAGTTCCATCATAGCCACTATCAATGAGAAAAAATGCCCCCACTTCCCCCAGGCCAGAGATTGGAGAAAAATGAATCAGACTTGGGGTATATATTTGTAGGTTTTGACTGGGTGCTTTGCAATACTGGAGCCTGAATTTTATTTTTGTCTGCCACCAGTACTGTCTACCATTCTCTCTTGGCTTAGACGTTGACTTTGATGGTGGCAAGAGGTGTATGCACTTCATTGTGGAGAAAGGCGAATTTAAGTTTTAAGCTGAATTTATGATTCTTCATCCTGAAACTGCCTGGCTTAACTTCTAGATAGGGATTCTGGACTGCTGTGTTTTCTTTTACTTCCCCATCATATTCTTTGGCCTCAGGATATCTCCTCCTCTCTGAGGCATTCCACTTCCACTTTAAAGGTCATTCCTTGGCCTTGCTTCATGGAATCACTATGATTCAGAACCAATATTTAGATCTAAAAAGAAAATAGAAACCACCTTTGGGAAACTGATACTCTGATGGGTGGGAGGGAAGAAAACTCATTTGTTTATAGAGCTTCAGTTGGAACGAACTTAGAAGAACTTTGGCCCAATCTCCTCATTTTATAGAGGAGGCCCAGGGAAGTGACTTGATCAAAATCACACAGCTAGTAAGTGTTTAAGTCATATTTAAATCCATATGCTCAGACTCCATGGTCTATATTCTTTCCAGTTTTGTAACAGTTGTGGTGCTTAGTACTTACAATGAACTTCTGGGCATAGTCTTAGGCACAGGGTCTTGAAGGAGAGATATTTGAGTTCTCTCTATGTCCAGTAGTGGTAGAAGCATTGAGTTTTGAGTCAAAAGAGTCCTGGATTTGAATCCTGGTTTTTGTGCTTAAATAGTTGTATGACATGGAGTTAGTCCTTTAACTTTCTTAAGCTTCAGTTTTTTTTATCTTTTAAATGTAAATGATAACTAGAATAAAATATGAAATATTGTTATATACATGTATGTAGTAATAGAATATTAATATATGGTCTATATTATAATATGTAATATCAATAATGGTGTAATAATGTAATATATAATATTAATATGGTATATATTAATATGTAATATTAATATATTTATATAATAACACATATATGTATCATATGTAATTTATTATTATATGCAATCATATATGGAGGAAATAAGGCTGTGCTCACTCTCTCAGTATGAATTATTGCTACATCTGACTTTGTTACCTCTCACTCCCTTACTTCAGTCAAGTGCCTCTCTGTTCTGGGGCACTACACTTCCTGCATCTACACATTGTGTAGGATTGTCTCCACCTACTGCTGTCTACTTTTTTTTTTTATCAGGGAGAAGGATTTTGGGGTTAGCAGCAGATCAGTTGTCTCCAAGGTTCATTGTTAAATACTTAAGTAACCCTTAAGGGTTTAGAGGATAGACACAGAAAGTATGATCTGAGGATCTGTGAGCATTTTCTGAACTCTACCCTGGAGATGAGGTTGAGGAAGGATGAAGGATATGGAATTTTTCATCAGAATCTAGGATTGTGATTGTGATAATTTTGGTCTTTGTTGCTAGCGATGAAATGGAGGAAGTGAGGATTCCTTACATAAAAGGAAATGTTTGCTCTGTGAAGGTCCATAACACTGAATGCAATCATGCATCAGAAGGCAAGGAGATAGACATTCCACCAGGATATTGTCAGGAGACAGCACCCTCTTTCTGTAATCAACAGAAGAATGTGCAGAGAAGGCTCCATACAGAGCCCTACTGAGGGACCCAGGTTATGGAGACAGCCTGCAAAATGGGTCCTAGGTTGCAGAGACAATACATGTGAATATGTGTTGGGTGGATGGGAGAATACAGTTTTATAGCAACACAGAGAGATTATCCTTAGAACAAGCACATTGTATCAGAGGTACGTGTGGGTATTTTTCACTGAAGTCCATCTCCGATGTCTCAAAGGAAGAGAGTGGCTTTGACAGAAATCAGGAGGAATCAATTCCAAAGAGACAGGAGAGAACCCAACAAGGAGACAAAGAACGCTTCAGTCTGTCTGGAATTTGAGTGTGGAGGGAAGTTGCAGGAGACGAGCCTCAGGAGATAGGTTGGAGCCAAACTGTGAAGAGCCTTGAATGCCAGACCAGATTTGTGAGGAGATGACCTTGGTTTGACAAAGAGCATGCTGGCAGAAATGTGAGCTTTGGCAAGTCCTAGTGGGCCGGAAAGGTTTTGAATGTGGGCCCAGTAACAGGCTATAGCTAAGCTAAATTTGGGGTTGACCACTGGAGGGAAAAAGCAGTTTTGAGACTGAGTATCTCATAAAGAATCTTACAGAGTACAGACGGGGGTTGGGTTTGGCATCTGTGGAAGGATTGTCCTTACTAGGAGAGTTATGGATAATTGGATTATTGAAGGTGGTGAGTGTTGATGTATGAAAATAATTATTTTCTAATTACTAGTATTGCTAGGGAGCTATCACAGAGAGGTGGTGGAATAGATGGGGTTTGTGAGGTTACCTCCAGTCCTTTCTGTCCTCCTGGTCACACTAATAGCAGCAATAAGCATTAATTTAGTGCCTTTGACACTCAAGAAGTTACAGTCCAATGTGGAGAGGAAGGATGAATGGTAAAAAATGCAAGGGAGTTTATATGCTTTGGCTAATAGTAATATGTATTCAAGGAATGGAAAGAAAAACCTAATCAAGAAATTTAATATGTGGCTCCCAAAAGGATCACATAAGCTCAGAGACAAATGGAAATGATTTGATATAGTGGGTTTTGTCATAGAAGACCTGCATTCAAGTCCTTCCTCAGCCATTCATTAATCATCAGGTTTTGGGCAAGGTGTTTCATATCTGTAAAATGGGAAGCAGTAAGACATGCATTTCTTACTTTTCAGAGTTGTTAGGAAAATGCTTTGTAAACCTTAAGGTAGTATATAAATGGAAGCTAGTCAGATGGGGTAGTTGAAAAAACACTGGATTAGGAGTTGGAGGACCTGGAATATAACCTTGATTCTGTCACTAACCATTTGCCTGACCTTCAGTAAGTCACTTTATATTTCCGTTACCTCATCTGTATAGTGAAAAAATTGGTTTAGGTGATTGTTAAAGTCCTTTTTATTAGGAAATTCTATGATTTTAAGATTATTGAATTTTTAAAAGTTTTTTGGGGGTATCTAGATCACTGTTTTACTATTCTCTCCTGTATTAGCATAGATAAGAGTAGATTATTGCCAAGACATCTTTCTTATTTAATTTTTTTCTCCAATTACATGTAAATACAATTTTAAACACTTTTTTTTAAATTTTGAGTTCCAAATTCTCTCTCTCTCTCTCTCTCTTTCTCTCTCTCTCTCTCTCTCTTCTTCCCTCCTTCTCCTTTCCTCCCTTGATCCTTCCCCCCTCTCCCTGCCTGAGAAGGCAAACAATTTGATATATGTTATACATGTGCACTCATGCAAAACGTATTTCCATATTAGCAATGTTATGAAAGAAACAGAGACCAAAGAAACAAAGAAAACTAAAAATTATTAGAAAGAAGATAAAAATTAGTATGCTGGACTTCAGCTGTTCTTTATCTGGAGGTAGATAGCATTTTTCATCATAAATCCTTTGGAATTGTTTTGGATCATTGTATTGCTGAGAAGTCATTCAGAGTTGATCACTGTATAATATTGTTGTCACTGTGTACAATGTCCTCCTGGTTCTGCTCACTTTACTTTGTATCAGTTCATGTTAGTCTTTTGGATTTTTGGATCTTAGCTTTGTAGGTTTCTCTGAAAACATCCTACTCATCACAAAAGCACAATAGTGTTACTTCACAATCATATACCAACTTGTTCAGCCATTCCCCAATTTCCAATTCTTTGATACCACTAAAAGAACTATTATAAATATTTTTGTACATATAGGTCCTTTTCATTTTTAAGAAATCTCTTTGAGATACGGATATAGTAGTGGTATTGCTGGGTCAAAGGGTATGGACAATTTTATAGCCATTTAGACATAGTTCCAAGTTGCTCTCTGGAATAGTTGAATCAGTTCACAACTTCACCAACAGGACATTCATGACCCAATCCAAGGTCTCTTTAAAGGTACTTGATAGAAAGAAGAGTCAACAGGTCTCCTTTTAGAAAATGTCTTCCTCCAAAATGTATCAGCTGTATCAGCCAAAGTGTCCTGACTCTGTGAGGTTGGGGAAAGAAAAAAGGATTCATTTCTTCTCATCTTTTGTTTGCTTCTTTTTTACCCTTATGGCTTTGTTTTCTCTAGATGTACGAAATCAAATCAAAAAACACCATTACAAAGAAGTTCAATGATATTCTGCAAAAGTTGACTTTGCCTTTACTGCCCCATATACCGGAACAGAACAACAACAAGATGAAAAATCTCTCCTACCCCTTCTCCAGGGAGAAACTGTATCTGTGAGTATTTGGTTTGGTGTCACATGGGACACAGAATTTTAAAAAAATGGATGTCTGTCCCAAGGGGAGGGTTAGGATGATGTTAATTATACTTGACATTTATATAGCATTTTACATTTCCTAAGAAACTATGGATGCATTATAAAGGCTAAAACATTAGCAATGGAAAGAAATTAGACATCATCTACTCATAGATACTCGGTAAAATGCAAGTTCCTTGTGAATTGCATTTTAAAAAAAATTTAAAAAATTAAAAAAAAAACCTAACACATAGTAGGCACTTCAAAAATGCTTATGGATGGTTGATCATAGATTTAGAGCTGAAATATTCTTCAGAGGCTATCTAGTCCAATTTTCTTGTTTTATAGTTGAGGAAAATGAGGTCAGAAAAACAGTGTTGCAGGGGTGTTAAGTGGCAGAGTAGGAATTTGAACTCAGGTCTCTAATTTGAAACTCAGGGCTCTTTCTACCATAGTACTGTGTGTCATTATTTCATTTGGTCCTCAGAGTTGGGTACTAGAGATATTATTAGCCTAATTTATAATTTATATTCTATATTATTTATGTATGTTATTTATATTTATAAATATATTATTTATATAGTAAAGATTTGCTCTTAGTGAGTTTGTGGTCTAGGGAGGTAGCTTTTAATTATTTTGAGGAGACTAAGGAGAAAGAATGGAAAATCCATTTAATTATCTGCCTAAAGCAGAAAGCCCTATTGAGATTTTGGATTTTGAAGATTATAGCCAAACTGGAAAGAAATGCGTTTATGTGCATGTGTGTATGTGTGGGGTATGTTTGTTAGGGGGAGGAGAGTTGAGTCTCCTCAGTTCTGCTCTACTTCCCCATTCTTCTATTCCCAGCCCCTTATTCCTGAGTCCTTTGACCTGTGGGGAGCCTCCAGAAAGATAGTCTTGAAACAGGAGTGAGTATTCTGGAGAGATTATAAAAGGGGAATACTTGTTGATGTTTGGAAATAGAATGGGAGTAATATTCCAGTGGAGTCTATGGACCAACAGCCCAGGAAGAAAGGGCAGAGAACTCAGGATGGAAAGATGTTTGGAACCCAACAAAGGAGGAAAAACAAGGGCACAAAGAGTTGTTTGTAGGGAACCCTGAACACAAAAGAGTTCTAGACAAGGTGATTTGCACTTTACAGATCTAAAATTCTAGTTGGGAGGTTTAGAAGGATGTAATAATTCTGCCTTTTTCCAGTTAGTGTTAAACTCTGACTCACATATACTGGATCTGGTCTTGGGAGTAGACTACCAAACATCACATTTGGCTGATGATTACCCCTCTTGAATTGCATCTCAATTATCTCCAAATATAGGTCATATATACTTCCTGCCTAAGTTTCCACAAATGTAAATAACATATCCCTAGCTCTCATACATGCAGTCAAGGTAACAAACACATATTGGGTAGAAGATAACTTTTATTTCACCCCTTATATTATGGAGTCTATATACAAATATAGGAAACATAAAGTCCTTCTTGTAGTTCTTATATAATAAATTCTTCTCCCTCTTTGGTAAGTCCTATTTTTCCACCAGGATCCAGAGTCCCTTTAATTCAGTGCTGTGGACTCCCTCAGAAGGGTAATTGAAATTTGGATTTGTCAGCCGGGTGCCACCCTGCAATTCTGATGAATCTCTAGCTCTCCCATGCAGTCCTAACACAACCTCTCCAAACCTGTAGTCCTCCCTGTGGTTTGGACTCCCCTCAGTCTCCACTGGCAATCATATTGTACACTGTCCAAATAACTCAGTGTAACAGTAATAGGTGACTGGATCAGTCATCTAGTCAGTAAGCATTTATTAATATTTACTGTGTACTGAGCACTGAGCTGGCACTAGAGATACAAAAAAACAAAACCCCAAAACCCAGACAAAAATCACTGTTCCTGTTCTTCCAAAAGCTCATATTCTAATGGGGGAGATGATATGCCAATAACTAGCTTCATGCAGGATATAGATACAAGAGTCTGCATTTGTTAGTCTACCTCCCCATTCTTCTATTTCCAGCCTCAGAGGGGAGAGCGTTAGCAGCAAAAGGAACTGGGAAAGGTTTCTTGCAGAAGTGGGGCTTTGAGCTGAGTCTTTGAAAGGAGTCAGGGAACCTAAGAAATGGAGGCAGAGGAGGAGAGCATTCCAGGCGTGAGGGGGCAACCAGGGAAAAGGCTGGAGTTGGGAAATGGAGTGCTGTGTTTGAGGAACAGTAAATAGGCCGGTGAAGCGGCCTGTGAGAAGAGTGTAATGGAGAAGAAAATCACTTTGGCAGCTGAGTAGAAGATGAATTGGGGTGGGGGAGAAACTGGAATCCATTACAATCTTCCAGGTGAGATGTGATGTGGCCACTTGAGAAGAGAAGAAGGAACATAAACAAGGGATGTCATAAAGGCAGAAATGATAAGATTCAGCAACAGATCATAAGAGTAGGATGAGTGTGAGGGAAAAGCTTTTTTAATTATTATTTGATTTGTTTTCAGGATTCTACAATCTCTTCCATGTATCTTAGATTTTTTTCCCCTCTCCCCACCTTCCCCCTACCTCCCCACTCCCTTCCTGAGATGGCATACAGTTTTACATAGGTTCTACAATACATTCCTATTAAATACATTTTCACCTTAATTATGTTGCATAGGCGAATTAAAATGAATGGGAGAAATCATAAAACAAAACAAAACATACTACAAAAGAAAATAGTCTACTTCATTCTGCGATCCAATTCCAGTGTGAGGGAAAAGTCAAAGATGACACTGGGGTTTTGAGCCTGGACAACTTGGAGGAAGGGTAAGAGGGAAGTTGAGAAGATGGGAGGGGAGATAGACAATGAGTTCTGTTTTGGACATGCTGAGTTTGAAAAGCCGATCCACTTTGAGGTGCCCAAAGGCAGTTGATTATGGGGGAATCAAGCTCAGGAGAGACTCAGACTGTGCATAGAGATCTAAGAAGCATCTCCACAGACATGGTAACTGAACCCAAGAGAACTAGGAAATTCACCAAATGAAATAGTGTAGAAGAAGAAGAGGGCCCAAAGCATTGTTTTGGGGTTACCCATGGTTAGAGGAATTGAGATGGATGAAGATTAGCAAAGAAGGCTGAGAAATAATCAGACAGATGGGAAAGAACCAGGAGAAAACAGTGTCATGAAAGCCTGGAGAGGAGAGAGATATCAGGAGGAGGGGGTGATCAGCAATTTCAAGAAGGGTGAAGATTGAGAAAAAATCATTTATTCTAGTAATGAAGAAATCACTGGTAACTTTGGACAAGGCATGAAGTCAGAAGCCAGATTGGAGAGCATCTGTCTCTGCTTTCCCATTGCATCTTTACATGATTGCATCATTCCATCTTTTCTACTACTGCTCCAGATTTGGGGTTCCATTCAGTGAAAGCTCTACCCTTAAGTTTTTTGAATGTCAGATTCCTGAATTCTTACGTTGTACAGCAATACTAAACACTGACTCTGCTCCATGAATCTCCCTTCAGTGGCTAGAAGGCTAAAATTATGGGAACATAGTGCCTATAACATCAAGATCCCCAGGAAATCAAGACTTCTTTTCATTTATACAGGAGATTGGGGTTCGAGAATATTATTCATGGACTTTCCTTTTAGGTAATTTTGGCCATGTGCTTCTGCAGGAACTCTTGCTAATGCACTGCTGCTGTCTTTGGCTGGGAAAACAGTTTCTTTGGTCTGACCTTGTCTCAACCTATACTCATAAAACCATGGGCAAGCATTTCCATGTGCTTTTACCCTAAATTGATCATTAGATCTTAGGTAACAAGGAATTGGGGTTGAGATAGAGATATCTCACGTGTACAGATGTTAGAAGAAAGACACCAAAAGGAAAGGCAAAAAAACCTATTTGTCATCTGTCTTTCAATGACTCCCTCAAGAGAGTGAATCAAGCCTCTGATAACATTCTATCTTTCTAAGAAGTCCAAGCCAACTAAATCACCTTCCAGGTCATCACTGTCCCTGAAACTTAAACAGGAGTTGATTTTTGTCCCCTTATTAATGACTCTCAGACTAGGGAGAGGCATGGACAACCAAATATTCCCCACAAGTCTAACTTCTCCATAAATTTTAGTCTTGATACGAGCCTTTGCATTTAATGAAAACCAGAGCTTGAAGATAATAGGATGATGCTTTTGTTGAAAGATTTCACTTATCAGTCAAATGGTAGGGGAGGAATTAGTTTGAAGAAAGCTTATTTTGAGATGGTGGAAAGAGGAGGCCTAAACTGTGCCATTCTAGCCAATGTAAGGCAGATAACTGTTGATGAGCTTTCACTTAACCGCAGACAAGATTTCCTCCTACTGAGCTGTTATTCAGATGGTTTGCCTGAGGCTACTCTTTAACTCAGGTAGAATACGCATCCAGTGGGGGTAGCCCTTGCTCATTAGTCTTTGAAGGGAAATGAAATTTCCCAAAGCCTGCCAAAATAGGGGTATCCCCATCTGGTCTTCTCTGAAAATTGAAATACTTGGAACTTGTAGGCCTCCTGTGTTTCTGTTCATAGTGTAGGCATCTACTGAAGCTAGCAGTTGAGGTCATTAGTAACGTCAGTGACTGCAGGCTTAATTAAGGATTATTGCCGGATCTCAAAAAAGATTGAGAAAAGAGTAAGAAATATGAAAAAGAAACAGCCAAGGTCAGCGATCTCAGAAAGCTGTGGCTGAGGGAGGCAGAATCATTCAACGTCATGTAGATAAGTAAGTGGCAGAGCTGGAACTATAACCCATTTCTCTTAGTCCAAGGCTTTTTGACTGTGTCATGGGGCCATGATTAGGTTAGAATCCAGTTCTCTTACCTTCTAGTTCATTGCTCTTCACTGGTCAAAGTTGACTGTTCCAAAAATATTTGTTGAGTGATTGATTTGTGATGAGGTATCTCATACCTGCCATCCAAATTGCATCCCTTCTATGGCCCAAGTAATAGTGAGGAGCTCAGTTCAGAAGCTGATTATTCTGAGAAGAGTAAGGGCTTCATCTCCTCCATGAGTGGGCTTTGTGGCTATAGGAAAAATTGCTGTGTTTTATGAACTATGTTCACATTCATGGGGAATTGTGAAGGATACTGAATTAGATGATCATAAAACTTAGATCTGTAAGGAATGCTAGATTTAAAGCTTGACTGATTAGGGGTCATTTTGTTAGACTTCCTCATTTTACAGATGAGGAAGTTGAGACCCTGAGATGTTAAGAAGCATCTTGTCCAAGATCACACAAGTGGTAAGGAGATGAATTTTAATTGAATCCTACATCTATTGTCTAAAAGTTCAGTATTATTTCTACTATATATTTTTTGTTTTGTGTTTTGTTTCTACAATATTATCTTGTCTTCTATGACTAGTAGGAACTTTATATATTCATTCATTTATTTAGTAAATATTAACTCTGTGTAAAATACTTTGTTAGCTATTATGAAGGATGTAGTCAGACAATGATGAAAAATGTACAATCCTTCACTTCATTGCTTTGTTAGGACAATTGTTTTGATCTAGGCTTGACCTGAGACATTTACCTGGTACTTTAAGTTTGATATTGCAACAAAATGAGACATTCATAAATCATTCAACAGTGAACAAAAGAAGATTTACTTAGCCATAGCAGGAGGAGAACATTTGACATGGGTAAACACTGAGAAGTTCTTGAGTTGATTCGGCTGAGGGAAGCTCCCATGTTGATCCATCAGCAATCATCCTTTAGCTTTTCCAGCTCCTTGTGACTGCAGTGAGGAAGTGGCATCATCAGACTGAGCCCTGAGTGCACTGAGCCAACCAGATCTTGAGGAATTTCTCGATCTTTTAAGGAAAGAGAAAACAACAGCAAACTAGCCTGTGAGAGGAGTTAAGATACTGCTTCTACTACATCAGGCTAAGAGTAGTCTTGGAATTCTGCAGACAAGTTTAAAGCTGAGGCTTTCCTGAAGGCTGGGGAAATGATCAGGATGAAGGCATATGTTTCTGAGAGAATAAGAGTGAATTATGAAAAGTAGCATGTCATTGTGCGTATACAGTTGACATTGAAGCTGGAAAGCGCTTCAAGTCATGCCTCTGACTTGTATTGCCTATGTGACCTTGGGCAAGTCACTTAACCCCTAGGTGCTTTATACATTTCTAAGATGCAGAGAAGTTAACTGAACTGTGATGGTAGGAGATTGCTCAACTAGGAATTTCTTATACTAATGAAATCATAGTTCAGTCTACTTTCTTTCCGATTTTTTTTAAAGTACAGAGACTTTTAAAAATTCTTTTTTCTAGTTCCAAATTCTGCCTCCCTCAGCCTCCTATTCAGAAGTCAAGAAAAACAAAACTTATTACAAACATCATAGTCATGCAAATAAAATTTCCACATTAGCCACATTAAAAAAAAGACAATTTAAAAAAGAGAAAAATGTTTCAATCTGTACTCAGAGTTCAGTTTTTCATATCGTTCTTGATATCTTTAATTTCTTCCTCTGAAAATTCCTTGTTCTTTTCCTAAGTATGAATTGTAGGATTCTCAAAGTCATGTGCTACTATTGTACTGAGCTATGGAATAGAGTGGAGTCTTATGTTGGAGAAATGACTCCCCATTTATTATTTATCATCACCGTCATCTTCACATATCAAATTGAAGGAAACCTGACACAGTGGGAGTATCAAAATGAATGTTTGTGACTGTAGAAGAGAGATACCATGTACTTTTTATGGTCTCATGCCTTTGTTGCTTAGGATATTTCCCTGCTTATGACACCAGAGGTGGAAAACCTACATGAGTAATCCATCATTCTTCTCTATGAAATGACTAGCCTCTATCTGCATTACTAAGCAGCCCTGTTTTATAGAATAGATTCCCTAATACTAAACTTGAAGGAATAATGAATGAAGGCTTCATGTAACCTAGGATAGACAAGGTCTACAAGGGTTGCCTTTTACAGCAAATTGACTTCCTTTCTCCTCCTGCTTTGTCCTTAGCATTATCACAATCAAGACTTTATGACTTACTACTATGTGACTCTGTACAGGTGACCTCTTTACTGACCTCTCTAGTTCTATCTCTAAAATAAAGAGTTTAGACAAGATGACCAGTCCTAACTCCTATGATTTCATAAAGAACAGGAAGTTTTCCTTTCAATTTTTGTCCCAAACTTAACTTCCAGGATACAGATTTTGGATTGCACTTAAATGTACTCTTTTCTACAAAGACTCTGGCCAAATATCTGCCCTGGATTACTCCCACCATCTAACTCCCCCATTCCTACTGAGGAGCTGCTGAATCAAATTGGAGAAAGTCTCACATTCATGCCGACTGTGTACATTACAGATTCACGTTCCCTAACTTCAACTGGTCTCTCATTGCAGCAAGGCAGTCCTTTTAAAATCAGATAGTATTTATAAAGTGATCAGCTCAGTGTCTGGCACATAGTAGACTTAATAAATGCTTGTTCCCTCCCTCTGCCCCTCTACTTTATTCCTCCCTAATTAATTCCTTATGTCACTTCCCACAGAAGGTCTTCTCTTCTTTCCCCAATTTCTTAGACAGTCGTTCTCCTCTCTCTCAACTGAGGACCTTGCCTCTTACTGAAAAAAACTGAGGTCATTTGATGTGAGCTCTCTCTTACCTCATTCTCTTTATCTTAAAAACCCTTGAAATCATTTTCCATTCTCTCCTTGTTTCCTTCAGTCTCTGGACTTTCTACTTGCCAAGGTCAACCTCTCTACATGTTCCCTTGATCCCTCCCTTCCAATCTTCTCCATTAAATTTCATCTTCAGTCACTTCCCCTTACTCTACAATCTTCATTATATCCATCAGTTAGTTCCTTGCTGTCTACAAAAATACTCATCTCCCCCATCCTAAAAAAATCCTTTGCTGGATCCCATTCTTCCTTCCAGTTGTTACCTCCATCTCTCCTCCCTTTCTCAGGCAAATTTCATAAAAAAAGGAATAATATACACTTGCTGCTTCCAATTCCTCACTCTCACTTCTCAAGCCTTTGGAATCTGACTTCTGACCTCATCACTCAACTGAAATGGCTCTTTCCAAACTTACTGAAGATCTCTTAACTGCTAAATCTGATGGTCTTTTCTCAGTCCTAATACATTTAGACTCTTTTGTTGCATTTGACCTAGTTGACTACCTTCTCCCTTGGATGTTCTTTCTCTAGGTTTCTCTAGGTTCCCCTCATTCACGTTCCACTTCTCATGTGACCACCTCTTAGTCATCATAGCCATCATCCCTACCTGTTGGTGTTACTGAAGGCATTGCCTTGGGCCTTCTCCCTTCTACCTCTATGATCATTCTTGGAAACCTCATCAGCTCTAATTTAACTATCTGTACATATTTCTCCTAGACCTATCTTTCTCTGTGCCTCCCTCTTTCCTCTTTCCCCCTTTCTGTGTCTTCCCTGAGCCTCAGTTTCGCATCAGCAAATACCTGTTGGTTATTTCAATTATATATCCTGGTGGAGATATCTTGAACTCAACATAGTTAAAGCTGAATTCATTATTTCCCCCTCCCCAAACTCTTCTTTCTTTCCAACTTCTCTGTTTTGGTCACAGGCACCTCTATTGTTCCAGTGTCCTAGGTTATTCTAAACTCCTCACTCTCTTTAATATCATATATCCAATCACTTGCCAAAATTTACCATTTCTCTCTTGCATCTGACCCCTTTTCTCCTCCTAGTTGGTCTCCCTACCTCCAGTCTCTCCCCATTCAAGTTCTTTTTCCACACTAATGCCACTGTAATTTTCCTTAAGCACAAGACTGATCTTGTGACTTCCTTTCTCAGTCAACTGCAGTGACTTCCTGTGGCCTTCACAGTGAAATGCCAATTCCTCTGTTAGCTTTCAAAGTCTTACCCAGCCAGATTCTATTCTATTTTTTCTGGGCTCATTGTACATGACTCCCCTCCCCGTATTCTGCAATACAATCAAACTAACCCTCTTTTTATTGCTTACACCTGATATTTCTATCTCCCATCTTTATACCCTTTTGCTCGACATAAGGCTATCCACCCAGAACAAGCTCCTTCCTTGTCTCTGCCTCACAGAGAGTCCCGCCTTTCAAGATGCTGCTCAGATACCACTCTCTTCATGAAACTTTTCCTGATCCCCCCCAAATGCTTGTATCCAAACTACCTTGTATTTAATGACTTTGTATATATTCATATTCATTTACATTTTTACATGCACTTCTCTTTCACTCTTTAGAATGTAAGCTCTTTACAAGAAGGGATTATTTTTCCTTTGTTCTTGTGCTTTGTACTTGCATCCCCAGGTCCTAGGACAGTGCCTGATATATTGTAGGTGTTCATTACATAGTTGTTGATTATTGGGGAAGAGATTACTGATGGGTTGTAGGTAGGCCTAGTTAGCCTCTGAAGATCCTTCCAACTCTGAGTTCATGTGATTCTGCCTGGCTATTGCCCAGCTATAAAGCACGTGGTGGGACAGTATGTGGTCTATGGAAGACGTTAATAATTTTCTTGGTCTCTACAGGTATAACATCAAGGACAAGGACACCTTCTTTAATAATGCCACCAGAAGCCGCATTGTAAGTAAGCAGGAGGGAGGGGCAAGTGGATGGGGTTGGGGAAGAGTACTTGGTTCTACCTGCTAACTCTGACACTATTTGCTTAGAGGCTGCCAAGCAACAGTGAGGCAAATCCCTTTGGCAAAAGAGATGGCAAACAAACCTCTCTATGCTTGATAGTTTGGGAGGCAATACCTTTACACAGTCTCCAGAATTCAGTATCTTCTGATAATCCCAGGATGCTAGAATATTAGATGCTCCACCTTGAGATAAGTCCAGGTCCACCCTCTGTTTTGCACATCTGGAACCTGTGGCCTAGAGGCTTGAAGTAATGTGGCCACATTATAGTTTAGCAGTAACTGCTAGGACAAGAACTCAGGTTTCCTATCTCTCAATATAGTTCTATTAATAAAAAAGTTTATTAATAGAATTTGCTTTTAATCACCTACATTTCCTAATGTATCCCTTCTTAATATCTTCCAGAGGTTATCATTTATAAGAAAGCAGTAAAAAAAAAAGTTCATCAAAACTAATTAACATATTGGTAAAAATCTGGCATAAGTAGTTGGTTCTAAACCTCTGCCAGGAAGCTGGGAAGATGCCTCCCATCTTTCTTCCTTGGGGACAAGCTCGAGTATTATAATCTTCTTCATTTATTATTATATATTATGCATAATGATACATATAATATATATTTTATATTGTACATATATTATTGTATGTTATATGTAACATACAGCAATATATATTATAATCTTTTAAATTTCAGTGGCTTTGTTATTCTTTCCATCTACATTGTTGTAGACATTGTGTATATTTTTTCCTAGTTTGGCTTAAATCACTTAGTATCAGTTCACCTGCCTTCCCACACTTTCTGTATTCATCATATTTATAATTTCTTATAGCATAGAACTATTTCATTACATTTCTGTACCAGGATTTATTTAGCTGTTCTCCAGTAAATGACCACTTCCCCTTATCCTCTGCTTCCCTTTTTTCTCCTCTCCAAGGAGTTCTTGGTCATTTGTATTATGGAAATAATTTATGGAAATAAATATTTACCAAACATCAAGAACCAGCCTACTCTAAAGAAAACCTAATTGTGTGGATTTTGCTTTGGATGAAGCCCTTCTAGTAGGACAAGAGGCCACTTCCTTTTCAGATTCCACAGCTCCTTAGCAAGTTTGAGTCTGTTAACGGACTCTCCATTTACTCTGGGCTGTTGGTTACTAAACATTTGTTAATACGGTTTGCTTCAAGGAACACAACTTTAGTTGATTTAATAGGGACAGAGTTTTTTATTTACTGACTCCTTTGTTTTCATTTGTTCCAAGAATTAATTTTTCCAAGGGGGCCAAAAAGGAGAAAGAAATCCGAGGAGTAGTATGAAATTTTCCAATGCCGTTGAGTGGAACTTGAAAGGGAGTTAGTTTTTTGATGACTGAAATTTAGGCACCTGAAAGATGGTTCTGGGGTTAAGATAGAGAGACAGGAAAACTTGACTGAGGTTGACTGAGAACAGCGATAGCATCATCGCTTTTTGGAGATCCTAAGGTTTACATAGATAGGGAAAGCTTTTGTCTAGGTTACTTTGTGCCAGATGCTATACTAAGTACTGGGGATAAAATTACAAGCAAGATACTCCCTGCCTTCAAGGAGTTTACAATCTGATAAAGTTAGCACATAAATGGGAGCTGGAAATCTGAGTGGAGGAGAGCTACTCTCCTTCAGCATGGCGTGAAGAAGGTAAGGAAATACTGTTGATCCCAAATTAGTTCTTGGAACAACTGAAAACAAAGGACCCAATAACTCATTAACAGACAGCAAGATAAAGCCAAAGCTAGCTCATCAAGCTAGGTGGTTCCAGGGGGCAGAATCTAGCTTTCCATTGTGGGGGGGAAGAAGAGGGGAAAAGGAGAAGATGCTTCAAGTGGAGACAGCAAGGTAAGAAAGCAAGCTATAAGAACCTTAAAAGTCATCTGTTCAGTGTCATTTTACAGATGAGGAAACTGAGGCTAGAGAGGTAATATGACTTATTCAAGGTCATAAAGGTCATTAAAGTCATAAGAAAAAACTAGATTTTTACCTGTCTTGAGCAGGACAAATTTCAGGTATCCATGGAGGCAAGACAATGAAAAGGATTGATTCCCTTAGTGCTTTAGTCTTACAGTGGCTTGAGATATGTTATCCTGAGAATATTCTTAGAACTCACCTAGGATATACAGGTAGGTAATACAGCGAAAGAGCACTGAGCCTGGAGTCAGGAAGACTCATCTTTCTGAGTTCAAATATGGCCTCAGACACTTACTAGCTGTGTGACCCTGAGTAAGTGACTTATCCCGTTTGCTTCAGTTTCCCTGTCAAAGGAGCTGGAAAAGGAAACCACTCCAACGTCTTTGCCAAAAAAATCTCCAAATGGGGTCACAAAGAGTCATATATAACTGAAAACGTCTGACCAACAGCAAGGGTACACTGATTTTGTCAGAAAAAAACTAACCTGTTTTATGGGTGTTTCTTTTTTGTTGTTGTGACAAGAAGCATATACCTTTCCACTCCCTTGGTCTGGTGTTATTTCAAGCAACTTAAATCTCTCCACAATTTGAGTTCCATGCGTGTCTCTTGGGATGAGTGGGGTGGTAGTAGTTATAGAGTGTTAGGGGGATTAACAGATAATTGCAAAATGCTTGGAAAATAATAAAATGCCACATAAATACTGTTCCTAATTATTATCACTGTTTAATTACTGCCTCGTATTACAAGCAGAATTAGAGGCTGCTGGATCCAGTTCTACTGGAAGTTATTTGTGCACCACTCCCACTGACTCTGGGGCTAGGCTATAAGATGTAGCAATGTTGGAGTGACAAGGTTCTGCTCCTTCATCAGCATTGCTCCTGCAGCCCCAACTTGCCCTACGATAGGGCATACACTCTTCAACCCAGTGCTGGGATCTGCCCCTGCCCCAGCTGTCTGCCTTTTGGCTCAAATGACAAGATGGATACGCTTGGCTTCCTTGTACCCTTTGCTTTGTAGGGGTCAGGGTGAAACAGATGTTCATCCTACAGCAATTTTTCGGTGCAATTTAGCATAGCCTGGCAGAGAGGCATAAACATTCATCTTCAGGCTTCACGCATCCATCAGCCATGTTTGTATTGTTTCCTCCAAAATACAGTCTTTGGGAGGGGGTCATCGGGGAAGGAAACAAGTTTTTATATAGCACCTACTACAGATGTCAGTCACTACTAATTCACTTGATCATCCAGCAATCCTGGCAGGTAGACAATATTATTATTTCTATTTTACAGATGTGGAAACTGAGGCAGGTAGGAGTTAAGTGACTTGCTCAGGGTCTGAGGTTGGATTTGAAGTCAGGTCTTCATGACTCCAGGACGAGCATTCTTTGCACGATGGCATCATCTACCTCCCTCCCTCAAAGTCATCCCCCCTTTAATTCTCTTCGTCAGTCTGAAATAACAGCTTTATACTGAATAACCAGGGTTCCCTTCTTGTTATTGTCCATTTGTTTCAGTCACGTCTGACTCCCTATGAGCCCCATTTGGGGTTTTCTTGGCAAAGATACTAGACTGGTTTGCTGTTTTCTTCTTTAGCTCATTTTATAGATGAGGAAACTGAGGCACACAGGACAAAGTGACTTGCCCAGGGTCACACAGCTGATAAGATTAGATTTAAACTCAGAAAGATGAATCTTCCTAACTGTAGGCCCAGCACTCTATCCACTGCAACTACCTAGCTGCATACCCTAGATGACTTCTAAGTAGAGCACACTAAAATCCCCCCTTCCTCCTACCTATGACACAGATTTTCATGAAAGTCTTAAAAAGGTAGAATTTTAGACCTGCCTAATTTCTCTCAGGAGGCAGTATGGTTCAGACGAAAGTATTTTAGATTTGGAGTCTGACAACCCCACGTCAAATCCCAGCTTGGTCACTGTGTGACCTATGGTCATTTTCCTTAATTCTTTTTAACTATCAGTTTCCACATCTGTAAAACAAGATGGTTGGACCAGATGACCTTCTGGGTATTCCCTTTTAGCTCTAGAACTGTGATCCTATTACCTCATAGTCCCTACTAAATTATAAGTTCCCTGAAGTTAGAGCCCATATCCAAAACTAAATTTCTACTTCCTTCAGGTCTTAGAATATGTAGCTACTATTTTGATTTTTTTTATTCCTGACATGGATTTTAAGGCATCGTACTTGTTAGGTTTCTACTATGTTCTCGACCCTTTCTCAGGTGCTGTGAGGGATACACAAGGAGTTTTCTGTCTAACTGGAAAGCACTGAAAACCATCAGTGATCAATAACAAGCCACAATACATATGAATGCTGAGTTGTGCCAGTATCCACAGTCATGGGTAATGGAAAGGGCAACTCTCTGCTAAAATTCTCTTTTCTCTCATTAAGTTTCAACATCCTACTCAAAGACCTCCATCTTCCAAGATGACAGGCAATCACTTTAGTTTCTTTTGGGTCTTTACAGGGGTTCACTGTGTTTTCCCACTTTTGGGAATTGGAAAAAGTTTCAAGAGGTTACCATCATAATCCCAGAGAGTAGGATAATAGTATATGGATGACAGCATATTGTATTTTACATATTTGTTTCCAGGTGGGATGAAGGGGAGGGAATGTGTAGGGGAGTTAAATTCTTTGTGCTCTTGAAGGACTCTAGTTTGATTGTGTTTGGCATTCAGTACATGAGTTCAACATATGCTTGGTTTTTCCCTTAGCTCACCCAAAATGCATACATACTCTTTTCCCTTCTCCTCCCCTGTCTCTTCACCAGCCCCCTTTCCCTCAAACCCAAGTGTGTGATGTTTAGATATATATGTTGCCCAGGGACACAATAACTGGTCTCATGGCTTTCCTGTCTTCTTTAGGTGCATGAAATCTTGAAACGTACATCCTGTTCTCGCGCCAACAACATGATGGGTGAGTACAACTTGCTAAGTGTCACATGGACGAAAGTGCTGATGGAGCCGCTAAGGTGGCCAAGTATTCTTCTTTCAACAACTTAGTTGGTGGGAAAAAAAAGCACCAATAAAAATAAACAACTCCTCCTGTGCCCCCCTCAATCCACACACAAACACAGATGGGTGCTTCAGCACAGGCTGAGGAAGCACAGACTTTTCCTAAAAAGACCAGCTGTCATACCATCCCCGTAGGGGTTCCTGCTCCCTTGGCCCTTGGCCCTTGCTCAAATCCTCATCCTAGTACAATTGCTTTTCCTTCTCTCTGTATTTACCTCCACCCTTCACCTACATCCACCTTGTAGTCACCCTTGCTGCCAGTATCTTTGAAGTCTATTAAATAGCCATCTGTTTTCCAACAGTGTTATGTAGGTGATAAGAAATATTTTAGACACAGTTCTGGGCCTCTGGTTGCTTGTAGTCTGGTGTTATATCAGTCCTCATGCTGACAGATAAAACAGGCATGATAGAATAAGAATGTGCATGTGTGAATTAAATAATCTTAAGAGCTTGGAGAATGAAATGGTGAACCCACTCCAGTATCCTTGCCAAGATAGCCCCAGATGGGGTCATGAAGAGTTAGACACAACTGAAACGAGTGAAGAATGAAAACATCAAGAAATAGTAGAGACCTTAGGGGTCTTCTATTTCATATGGGTGGAAAGAGCCTTGGATTTTGAGCCAGAGGCCCTGATTTTGAATCCCAGGTCTTCCACTTTCTATGTATGAATCTGAGTCAGTCACTTAATCCCTCTGGCTGTCAGTTTTCTCATCTGTAAAATGAGTAGGTTGGACTAGATTCTATGCAATCCAAGGAGTATTCGTTAAGTGCCTACAACGTGGAAGATGCTGTACTCTGTGCTGAGGAATACATCTATTAGGAGTATCAGAGAAGGCTTTCCGTAGTTGGTGGTATGAATGTGAGCCTTGAAGAAAGACGATTTTCAATGTTCCTTCAACCTTAATGAGCCTATTAAGTTCTCATTCCATTTAAGAATTTTATTCTATTCAGCAAACATCTTTGAAATGCTTAAGCATTGGGAAAAAAGATCACTTTTCTTTCCACTATGCTTTTCTACCTCTTTCTTGCTGATGGGTTAAAAAAAAAGATAAATTAAGAATGTCTGTTCAAATTTAATTGCCTCATTCCCTAGATTTGTATTTAAATAAAGTGTTTTCCCATAATTTTTTCTGATACACATATAGAAGCAGGAAGCTCACTAGTAAATAGCACTAGTATTTAGCTCTAGCTCACTGTAAATCCCATTCTATTTTTAGAAATGTGGAACGTTTTTACTTATATTAAGTCAAACTTTGTCTCTCTCCAGTGTCCACACATTGGTCCTGCTCTACTCCTCTAGAAAAATATAGAATAACTTCTATTTTACATGACTATCCTTCAAATTTTGCAGACAACTATGACATTATCCAATGCTGTTTTCTTTTCCATGTTTATAAGATGTTGCTATGATGTAAACAAGACTGGCCATAATGGAATGAATCTTTCCATTTGAATTGAAGTATCTGGTGGAGAGGAATTTGGTGATGTTAGAGTGACTTTTGTATGGCACTCAGACTGAGAGTGAGTTTATGAGAGCATTTTAAAACTATGGAATTTTGATCCATTAATTAATTTCCTAGGAGAGTTTGAGGAATAGAATAAAAACGGCAGATAAGGAAACCCTATAACCTGCTGCTGAAGCTCCTATGGTTTCCTGAAGGTAAGGGACTATTTGCTCAGAGATGGTTTTCCTCAAACTTGTTTCATTCATTCATTTATGAAATAAATATTCTTTTGATTGCCTAATTTTTAAAAGTCACTGTGCCAAGTGATAGGAATACAATGATAGATAAAACTTAGGTCCTACTGTCATGCAGTTTAAAATCCAATAATGGGATACACAAGTAGCTACAATGCAATAAGAATGGGATAAGTCAAATCAAGGTAAAGTGATTTAGAAATTTGAGGAGAGAAGTCACTTCCACCTTAGAGGCAAGGTGAGTAGGAGTCAGGGAAGGTTACATGGAGGGGGTGAAATCAGATTTAGAGCAAGAAACAAGGAAGGAACTTCAACCAGTAATGAAGTAAAGATTCTGGACTTTCTAACCTGGGGGAAAGTAGGCAAAGTATTTGATCTCTATGTACCTGTTTCTTCATCTATAAAAATAGCAACAATAATGATCACCTTTTCTACCTCAGTAGCATTATGAAGAAAATGATTTGTGAAGCTCAAAGTGATACATAAACTATAAATTATTATTGTGATTAGATGGAGACAGGGCAGAGGGAATCCATTCTGAATATGTGGGATGGTAGAAACAAATGTATGGAAATGGGAGGGAGAATCATGAAAATAAATAAGGCTCAGTGAGTAGGTTAACTCCAGATTATAGAGAACCTGGAATTCTGGTGTCCATGAAGTCCCAGAGGAGTACTTTGGTAACAGCAAATGCTGGGATTCTTTGCTGTTAAAGTTTCTTTTGAAGAGTTTCATACTACTCAATTAGTGCCAATAGAATGAAATTCCCTTGATTTGAATTAGAATTTTTGAAATGCTTTATCATTAATTTGTGGGAGACTTTGGAAAGGATTAAAAAATAATTAGTTTCATGAAATTACTGAATCATAGGCCTTAGAAATAATTAAGCCCAGCCCCTAATTTTACAGATGATGAAACTGAGGTCCTTTTTTAGGGTTACACAGCTAGCACCTCCATTGGTAGAACTCAGATTCAGCTCTCCTCCCTCCCAAGTCCAGTACTCTTTCCATGACATATGGTTTCCAAGCTTTGAGAAAGATTTGGCTTTTAGGGATTATGACCTCCCTGAGTTAGTATGAGTCAGCAGTGTGACATGGCTGTCAGGAAAAAAAAAAACAAAGCAACAAACCCTAATATCATCTTAGTCTGTGCTAACTTAAGTATAATATCCAGAACAAGGGTGTGCAGTCCTGTGATTGTGCTGATCTTCTAGGATATTTCTGATTGCTATGGCACCCCTCTAATACAGAAGCCCAACCAGTCATTGCAGCCAAGTGGTGTTGCTTACCCAATGATCTGATTTTTGGTTCTTAAAATATAGTCATGTGTTTATAAACCAACAATTAAGTACGAAGAAACTCCCACTTAAGAGGATGAGTCAATCCTTTTATATAAGGTAAGACTTTTTTTTTATAATGAGCGTAATCATTAACCCCAATTTGTCTATTATACATTGGGTTTCCCCTGTACCTCTTTGGCTAGTCTGAACCTTCTTCCCAAACTACCTTTATTCAGGTTTGTGTGGATATGTACTATGGGGGTGTGGAAAAGGGTAAAGAGAACAATAGACAAACAGACCTTTTAATTGCGCTGGTCTTATCCTGCTTCCCTCAGGATGAAAAGACAAAACTCCTTTTCAAGGACTCCAGAAGAAAAAGATTCCAAAGAGCAAATGGTCTTCAAGATTTATTCTACAAAATTTGGATTCAGTCAAAAGGTCACATTTAAGGACCTGGAAGGTCACATGTGGCCTCAAGACCCCAGGTTCCCTGCCCCTGGTAGTTGAAGGATCACTGGACTAGGAATTAGACTACATCTAAGTTCTAGGCTTGGCTTTGCTGTGGACCAACCAAGTGACCTTGGGCTAATCATTTCCCTAATCTGGAGCTGCTTAAGTAACTTGAAGGATTCATATTAGATGACATCCAAAGGTCTTTTCAGCTCAACTGTCTGTCGTTCTAAGGAATTTATCTCACTTGGTCTTTGTTGCCATTTTTTTATTTTTAGGATAGTGGAGGAAAAAGGATTATGGGAATAGTAGATTTCCCTAGACACTCTGTTCAGAGGCATGCCAGTTTAGAGACTTGACTAGTCTTCTTTGTAGTTTCCTTTCCTTGGAGGAGGGATGCCTTCATTAGGTGTACATAGCAAATAACGCAGGCAATGAAACCTTAGTTGGTTTAAATTCTGAAGTGTGACTTGGAAGGGATGTATAAATTTATATGGCATATTTGTTATACATCTTGTTCTGGAATTTCATGAAATATCAGAACCCAAAGGAGTCATTTCAGGAGTCATTGTTTTCCATCCCAAACTATATGGCAGACTGGTAAAAGTGCTCCATTTTGTTTTCCCTTCAACTTCTCTCATGTCCATAATATCAGCATGGTGCTTCTCAGTGGCTCAGAATAGGGGTCCATCATCTAGGGAGAACAAAAGAGCTAGGCATTGTATAGGAGAAGGAGAAGTCCAATTTTAATTTACAGGTTTTTACAAAGTAAGAATTTTTGGTAGTAAAAGTTTTGTGGGCTGAAGGAAATTTCATCATAGTGGCTGAAAGCTAGTCTACAGACTAGCAGCTGGGAAGCATTGATTTGTTCCAGAGCTTACCGAAGGCATGTATCCCTTTTTTTTAGGTCTTGATATGGATTTAGAAAATGAATTACTTTATTACCTCTACTTGGGTATATTCAGTTGGGTATATTCCTTTTATATTGTCATCATTTCAAAGTGTTTAATGCTTTCCTCCTTGTCTCTAAATGTAAGAAATTATATAAAGGTATAAATATATTTAATTTGTTTATGACTTTTGAATATGACTTATGACTTTATGACCAGCTAGGTGGGTGGATAGAGTGCTGAACCTGGGATCAGGAAGACTCATCTTTATGAGTTCAAATCTGACCTCAGATACTTACTAGTTGTGTGATCTTGGGCAAGTCATTTAACCTTGTTTCCTCAGTTTCCTCATCTATAAAATGAGCTGGAGAAGAAAATGGCAAACTACTTCAGTATCTTTGCCAAGAATATCCAAAAATGGGGTCAGAAAGAGTCAGACATGTCTGAAAATGACTAAACAACAACGGCTTTTAATATTACAGAAATCTGGATCTTTAAAGCTTTAGAATGTGAGCACCTTAGGAATATAACTGTCTCACAATGCTATTTGGAGCTCTAGTGCTTTGCACATCTTAAGTGTTTAAAAATGCTTTTTTCATTCATTCATTCTGTGTCTTATTACCCCACCTTTAAACCTGCTTACTGTGTTCTCCTTTCTTCTTGCCTATGCTTCCCTATTTTTTTAAGTGCCCATCCTTGGAGAACTTTGTCCACCAGTTAAAGTCCTTGACTTTTTATATTATCATGTCTGGGCTTATCCATATCACATCTTGAGAAATATGACCCAGAAAGTGTTTCCTCATAATGAAAGTTTTCTCAACCTCAAGAATTGTGGGAAATGTTTTGATAGGGTCAGTTATGAATCCATGCCAAGAGAATGGAGGAAAGACTTCAAGGTAAAAACAAAGGGGAAGAAAGAATTGGAAGAGGTATAATTCTGGTCTCATCTTTGTCATGTAGCTAAGAAAGAGAAGGTGCAGTGGGTGAACACTTGGAATAGCTTGGGAAACTTTTGGGGAGCTCTTGAGATTTGGAAACAGCTTCTGACACACCAAGAAATGATGGTATGGGTCTACAGAATGCCTCAAAAGAGAGAGGTCATCTAGTAAGGATGCATGGAAGAAGAGCTGAATATGCTTGATGATTTTTGCTAGTTGTAGACGACATGACCCTAATTACAGAATCCTCCTATATTGCTGAGGCATACATCTGTGATGTGAGAGAGAGTCTTCCAAGACTTTTAAGTTATGAATAATGTTGCCAACTGTTGGTGATTTCTGTGTCAGGAAATGATACCAAAGAAGGAATCAAGAATCAAGAAAAAGTGCTGGAGAGAATGGAGTCCAGGACAAGAAGGTGGAGACTTTGGATTTTTTTTTTAACTATTTATAATGAAATTAAGTTGTTCAGAAGAGATATACAGATTTATTAAGAAAGTATCTGAGAATAGGATAGGGATTTTCAGACTGTAACTTAAAGTGTAGGAATATTGGCTAGGGGCAGAGTGCATCTATAAAGGACTAGAAAAATATGTTTACCTAAAGTCTTGAAAATCTGATCAAAAGGGTCTGAAACTGAGAAGGAGAAAACTACCTTATGTGTATTGACCAAGGTAGAGTAGGGCAGCTGCAATGTAGGGAGAATAGCAGTATTTATGCTCAGTAGTTTAAAGGAAACACAATCTTATTAAGAAGCTAATAGTAAAACCCACGACTTTTATATAAAAGCCTAGAAAATTTGAGTAATCAGCCTCACAACATTTCTAGTGGAAGTGTGCAGATTTTAACTTATAGATATCATGTAAACTTTGTGGAATAGGACTCACAATGAGAATAAGGCACAAAATTGATAGGAGGAAGGGTGAGAGTAGCACTGTGCATTATGAATATATGCTGTGAAATTCAAATCCACTTCCTGGGAACATAAGGGTTGAGAGAGGAAGTATAGAGTATTTCAGTGAGTATTGGAGGAAAGATAAACAGAAGCTGTATTGCCATTGGAGTATATTGAAAGTACACTACACATCACCTGGTCAGAAGGGGGAAATAGACAAAGAGTTTGGGAAGTAGACAAACATACTTGTATAGACACAAGAGGTTCATTGAGACCACGTAGTGGAGTTCTCCTCACTGCTAAAATGACAGCATTTGGAAAGATTTTGGATTGCTTTGGTGATAACTCCATCCTTTAAAAAGCAGAGGAAGCAAAGAAGGGAGCTTCTATTCTGGACTCGGTTCCTACCAGTTAAGAGGTTTGGTTGGTGAAGAGGGCATGATGGGTTTCTTAGGGGTAAAGTGATCACTTTGTGTTAGATTTCAGGATAAACAATGAAAGGAAAGTTGAACAAAATCTGATATGCACATTAGAGTTTAAAAGAGAAGATTTAAAAAAGTTTAAGAAAAAGTAGGAACCTGTGACCTAAACTTCTACATGAAAAGAAAATCTGAGAAGAGGATAGGAGACTTCTATGAATAAAATCTGAAGGTGAAAAATGAAATATTTCCAGTGGAGAAGGAAGGTTGGTGTTGTATAAAGAAGCCAATGCAGACATTCAAGATCTAAAAAAACTTACATTTTTAAAGTATGTATTTGATTGCTGAGAAAATAATGGGAAAAGCTCAAACCCTATTACTATCCCCCCAAAAAAGTGATTGAGAAGCCATCAGTAATTATGAATCAATTTGCCTACTTTCTCAACATGATCTGTACAAACATTGAAATTATCCTTGCTGAACATTATCAGAAAGGAATAGATAGGTTTTCTGCAAATAATTTTGAGAGATCACATCTTTATAACCACATGGTGAAAGATGAATAGAATAAAAGATACTGATGTATTTATTGAGTGTTACATTAATTTTAAAAATATATTTAACTTAGAGCAAAATGCTGACTTAAAGAATATTTCTCAACAACAAAAATCATGTATATGTTAAGATTATGCTAGTTTAACCTTTGTGTTCATTGAACCCCTGACACAACAGACCTACATATGTTCTTGGACTACTTACTAATTTGTTTTGCCTCTTGTTTCTTCCAAGTTTTCCACAAGTAATATCAAGAATTTCTGTGTTTCTTTCTCAAAAGAAGACTCTTACCTCTACTATATATACTTAAGTTTACAAGACATTGGCTATATGATAGATTTTATCTGACCTCATAGAAAATGAAGAATGATATCACAGATCCCTCAGTAGTCATGAAAACTCTCCTCTCCCCTTTTCTGGTGATTTTAAGTAGCTTTACCCCCTAGTGGACTGTGTTGTCACTCAGAAACTATACAGTCCACGTGACTCACAGTACCAGAAAAGGCAGAAGTTTATGTTTCTGTTTGGTACATAGGAAGAATGATCATCTTTCTCCTTTGTGACTGAAAAACGGTGTAGTCAAAGACTTCTTTCCAGATCTGAATGAGATTGGGTGACTCTATCTCTTTCCCCACCTTTTCTTGTTGCGTTTCTGAATCCCTTTCCTTCTTCTGGCTCTCATGAAAACTACATCTTTGGATCATTAGGTGTTTATGAGTCTTCATGTGGACCCTAGGCATCTATCTAGGTCTTGTGGATGTACAGAACCCTCTTCAAATCTGATGTAGATTGAATTTTCTTATCATATCTGACTGCTTTTCTATGTTCTGCTTTCTGCTTCCTTTTGAAAAGTAAGTCTGAGAGCCTTCTATGGTGTAATGTGATATGTTGAAGTGTGTAACACCCAAGTATTGTGTGATCTTTACTGCAGACAATGAGAACTCCAATCATGGAGAATTCTACGTTGATAGAGGGTTATATCTTATTCAAGAGAGATCAGTGGGTAAGGAGCTTAAATGAATTCCTGTGGTACAATCCCAGGCACAATATATAGGTAACCTTTTTCCCATTTGGATCCTTTATGAACATCCTTCATAAAAATGACAAATGTCTTTGCCAAATAAGGTTTCCCTGTTTTATGCAGCATTTGGCATTCATAATCAGTCACTGAATAAAATTATCTTTGTGATTGTATTAATAATGGAATTTTATGTAGCACAGGACACCGTGAGTCATGGACCAAATAGTTTCTGAGGGAATGTGAGATCTAGGAGAGGAGGAGTTGCTCAAAATCCTCTAGAGAGGCAGGAGAATTGTGACTGTTGAGGAACTTTTATATAAGCCTCTTCTGTGTTGTCTATGGAGCTAAATAAACTTTAGCAACCAGCCAAAGTCCTTTTAGAGCCATCCAAATTTACCATGACTTTGAGCAGTAGCTTGTATATGACCATAATGATGCCTCAAGTGATAGGAAGAGCTTGTAGTCTTGAAGAGTTTAGAATTAGTGTGAAAATGATTACTATGAAAACATTTTGATTCAAAAGGGCTTAATGAGAGCCTGATTTCTCTTAAGTATGAATCATTTTTTTCAGGCTTATTAACATCTCAAAATCAATACATTAAATTGGACTGCACAGGGCTGTGGGGAAATTTTACAAGCTCTCAAGTCTAGAGACTTTTGTTTAGGGAGGGAGATTCTTTAGGGATTCTTTTTTTTTTCATTGCCATTGAGGTCCTGTGGCCAGAGAGAGCATGGAGGCCCCACTTTGACCATATCTAAGGGGGTAAAAAGTCTTCTCATTCCTACATATGGAACCCATTGTTACCTTGAGTGGACAGAAAATTGCTGATTGATGGATCTCTCTTTTCATGGATCTTTTGGTGTCAGAGCACTTAAACAAATAGAAGCTTTGGATGCCCCCTCCCTCTCTACTCAGGAGATGATGTCTTAATTATTTTGACCGAAGCCAGACCAAGCTTTATGTTGTAAACATCTGGTTTATCATTTAGCCAGCTGAGCTGGTTTATATTTTGTTAGAAGAAAAGACCCAGGATTAAAGGCATTTAAGTAATTAAGCACATGTCAAGACAATTTGGTGATGGGTAAATATAGTTTCTGCTAAATGCACAGTGTAGCAGATCTGGTTTAGATTTTTGTTGGGCTGGAGAATGGGGATGAAAGAAGAATGTTTGGTGAGCTGGGACCTATTCTGGGGAGAATCAAAACCAAATGGATTTTCAGGAGCTAAGACATCATCATCCTCTAAATACCTGTGTGGTAGATAAAAGTTTCCTTTGAGTTTGTCCCAGAGGGAAGATGGTTGTTAGACCTTGTCACCAAACAGGCACTTAACAATTTTGTGAGATTCTCTTTGAGAGTCAAGCTATAAACTTCAGCTACTTGGTTTTTTCTTCATCTTTAGCAAGATAAAGGTGCCCATGAGACTACCTATGAAAATTTGTTTTTTTTCAAATTTTTGTTCAAGGTTGTAGTATCATGAAACTGTCAAAGTCATTCATAACCCATGACCTTTTCACTCAGAATACCTCTGTTTCTAGACTCTTTGCTCAAAAGAGATTTGTTGCAGCTTAGACAAGCTTTCTAAGCCAAAATCCGGTTAACAGCTTTTCATCACTTTTCTTCCTGCTCTGTGGATATGGGGCACCAGGACCAAGATCTGTAGGTAGTCTCTAGCAAATTGGATCTCAACGAACAGTGGAGGGTAACACCTAGCTTTATCCTTGCACTCATGTTCTTTCACATCTCTTCCATGCCTACTGACTGTGTCTTCTGCTTTCTAAGATCCCTGGATTTCCCACTTTCCCACTTGGTCCCATATGTATCCAGTGGGTCCTTCTCATGCCAAACTCATTCCAAAGAGCCACCTCCCAGAAATAGCCCAAATGCGAGCCCTTGATACACAGTCCTTCCTTTCCACACTTAAGATGGTTTCTACCCTACCCCAAAGCAACACTAGCTCTCAGACTATTTCCTGACACTGGGGGAAGCAGTCACTTCTTAGTTGTCATCCCCTTTCCGGAATTGCCCCCACAAGATCCTCCACCTCTGACATTCAGTCCACAGATCCCTGAAAGCCCAGGTTCTATCTCTTGGTCGTGACACAAATGGTATCAGGCAATAAAACAAGCAGCAAGTCTGTCAGAAACTAGTTTTCATTATATTTCATAGCCTTTGTCCTCTAGAAACTCTCAGAGAGGCATGGTAAAAAAAGAGGTAGATCTCATTTTACATCCTAGATTCACAGCTATATGACCATGGACAAATTACTTTGCTAACTTTCAATTTACTCATCTGTGAAATGGGGATGATAATATAATTATAGATGAGTAAATTTACTACAATATGTATATGTGTACATACACAAATATAAATTATCTGAGAGATGTCTTGGGCAATGGGACATTAAGTAATTTGCTCACATTCACATGGTCAAGTATGTGCCAGAGCAAGGACTCTAAGGCCAGAGCAACTATGTGGAGCAATGGATTGAGTATTAGGTCTGGAATCAGGAAGGTCAGAATTCAAATCTGACCTCAGGCACTTACTAGCTGTGTGAGCCTGGGTAAGTCACTTTGCTTCTGCTTGCCTCAGTTTCCTTATCTGTAAAATGTGAATAGTAATAGCACCCATCTCACAGGGTTATTGTGAGGACCAAATGAGATACTGGTAAAGAGCTTAGCACAATGCCTGGTACATTGTAAGTGCTATATAACGATTATCTAAAAAGGGCTAGTCTTCTGTTCACTGAAAATTAAGGGCTATCTTTCTTTTTCTTATTTATATCCCCATCACTTAGCATGGTGCCTGGCACATAGTAGGTACTTAATAAATGTTTATTGAATTTGATTATTGATCATAAGTGTGATTATATATGTGTATATATAAGCATATACATAGATGTGCATATATTATATATCTAAACCATGACAATACATATGAAAAGTTAGATTTGAGGGATTTCCTCCCAAAGTTCTTCTGTGCGTATATATATATATATATACACACACATATGTATATATACATATATATACACACACATATACAACACACATATGTATGTGTGTATGTAAGCATATATATACATTTTTATTTATGTAAGCATATATATATATAATAATTAGCCTTTATATCACACTTTAAGGTTTGCAATGTACTTTACAAATATTGTGTCATTTTATCTTTTCAAAATCCCTGGGGTGGGTAGATGATATTTTTATTCCCACTTAGCAGAGGAGGAAACTGAGCCTGAGGATGATGTGCTCTGAGTCACATAGCTAGTAAGTGTCTGAAATGAGATTTGAACTCAGATCTTCCTGACTCTAAGTCCAATGGTCTATCCATTGTGCAAACCAGCTACCTCCCAGATTCCCAGGCAGCTGTTTTTAATATAACAAGATGCCCATTAACATTGATAGGAATTCCCCATTCCATTATGTTGCATAAGCTGAGGCTATGGGGCCCAGGTCAGCCAATCCAGTATGCTTAAACTACCCTCCTCCCACTCCTCACCCCAGGGGAGCCCTGTGGTGAGGGTCTGGGTGTACCCTGGATTGGTTGTAGGAAGGAAAAATCTTAGATCTGATCCTGAAGAAGAAAGCTTAGTATGGCCAGATGGGTTATATATGATGGAATCAATTAGCCCATTTTTTTAAAGGGAGGGAAAAAATGATTTTCAAAGGAAGATCTCCTTTCAAAACATTTGATTTTTTCCCCCTTTAAACTTATTTTCTACTCTATTAAGAGTAGCATCTTGAATTCTGAGTTTGGGGTACAAACCAAGGGACTAAGGAAAGTTGTTGTTTGCCACTCACATTGCTCAGAAGCCCCTGATAAAATGACCCTTGAAATGTCATTGGGGTAGGTCTTGGAGATTTGGGTCTTTGATATAACTTGAACTAGTTGCCAGGATCATATTGCAAGGCAACGAGTTGGGTGCTTGGCATCCTTTCCATGGGGAAAAAGGATAGGTAAGGACACTCAATAAATATTAATCTAGCACCTTCTATGTGCTTTAACAGAGACTAGGTGCTTATAAAACATGCAGAAAAACCAGAAGAAGGCATTCAGGAAGTTCATGAGTACTCAAGACTGTAGTAACACCTATGAAAATTCATTAAAAGTACAAAGCAGCAAACAATTGGGAGTCAAATTGTGTGGCACAAATGCTAAATGTGACATGTAGGTCTTTATGGTACCCTAGCTAGAAACAGTTGACTGCAGGACAAGGAGTAAGAATGGGGGTCACAGGGAAAGTTCAGGGAACGTAGATCATTTTGAGACAGATCCTTTTCAGATTTCAAAAGCAGTTGAGAGCAGTTTGTCAGTTGGCTAGAAAGTCAACCTTGGAATCAAGAAGAACTGAATTTAGGGCCTGCTTCTGACTTTGAGTAAGTCACATAACTTCTGAGTGGCATTGACAACCTTCTAAGATTATAAAACTGTAGAACAGGTCCTGATTTGATTGGGAGAGGAGAAGAAAGGAGAGATTGGTAAGAGAAATTGAACTGGAAGACACAAGTCTTAATTGCCACTCTGGACCCAGATTGCTGGACCCATAGTGCTCAGGACACAGTGGGAACCAGAAGAAGGCCAAGTGGCCTAACCACCTGCTCTGTCTCTTTCCTGCTGTTCTGAGATGCCCCCCAAATGGCTTTTCTGCTATTGCCTGGCCCCAGTTGCCATGGCAACCCTTTGTGGTGGGGAGGGATGATGAGGGTAGAGGTAGGGGAGCTGATAGCCTGTGATGTTTCAGCTTTTATCCATGTCGACAACCCTTCTGAAACTTTGAACTTCCTTTCCTCCCCTCCCTTTCTGGCACTTGGGACTTTTCCCCTTGATTATTGTAGGGTGACTTCACATTACTGTGGTTACCATTCTTGAACTGATTAATGATGCTCAGAGTGAAATTACAGTCCTGAGAGTAACACAAATCTGCAGTTCATTGAGTAACCCAAGCATTCTTCTATCCTTTCTTCCTCCAAATAAAGCTCCTCCAATTTTTTCACTGTTTTATGTTGATGATATACAGGAAACAAAATCAGAAAAGAAGTCCCAACCCCTGGTGATATCTCTGCTCTAAATCCACCCAAGTTTTCAACTCACTGGGATAATTGTCCCTTCCTAGCCTCCTGTCCCCTATAGCCTTATATGAATTGTTATCCTTCTTCCTGGCCGTTGTTGGCAATAATCTCACAATGGGGTCATCTCCTGTAGCAGCATGGTCTGCTTGGGTTCAAACCTTGCACCCCAGAACCAGCTGAATAAGAGAGCATGGTTACTAAATTCTAAGAAGAGGATTGAGAGATAATTGAATGTGACTTCAATGGTTCTGAATTTATGTATAGAAACTGAAAGACAGGGAAGGTGGATAGGGGATGAATTTTAACAATGTTGATATAGTCTACTTTGGTTATCCACCTTTGTACCTTAGGGAGAGCTATGAGTGATCAGATTTCTTAGCCTGGTGTCATAAGGCATTTTTTTCCTCTTCTTTCCTACTCACCTATCCTACTCACCTATTTTTCACCCTTAGATTCTACTAATGTTCTCTGCATTGGTTTGATGACAGAGGATATAAATATATATATATATATATATATATATATATATAATATATATATAATATATATAGAGAGAGAGAGAGAGAAAGAGAGAGAGAGAGAGAGAGAGAGAGAGAGAGAGAGAGAGCGTGCGATATGGATAGTGGGAAAGCAAAAACAAAACTTTTTTGTAGTAAAATATATTTTTAAAAATCAGGAAAATGCTGCTTTCTCATTCCTCACCTAGGTGACTCTCTTTCCCTGTACCTTTGAAAATTAAGGAAAAATGAAACCCTTGCTACAAACACATAAAGTCAAGTGAAACACATTTCAGCATTGACCTTGTCCAAAAACTAGACATGCCTTATTCTGTGCTCTGTCTTCCAATTTTCTAATAGGAGAGGGCATCATGTTTCACCATTAGTTTTCTGGAATTGAAGTTGACCATTCCACTCTCAGAGTTCCTAATACTTTCCAAATTGTTAGACTTTACTTATTCACATATTGCTATCTTTGTATGAGTTGTTTTCCTGGTCCTATTCACTTTTCTCTGTATCAGTTTGTATGTCTTTCCACATTTCTTTGAATGTATCTCTTTAATCATTTATTAAAGCACAATAGAATCCTATTACATGTATATGCCATAACTTGTTCAGCCATTCCTCAGTTATGGGCATTCCTTTAAATTACCATACTTTGCTACTTCAAAAGGGACTATATTTTTGAGCATCCTTAAGGTTTATTTTGCCTGGGATGAATCCCTCTCTTTAATCCCCATTTCTCCCTTTTCATTCCTATTTCATTCCTATATGTTGAGTGGAATGTAGTTCTGTATCCTACTCTGTGGGTATGGGTGCTTCTTTATGTGTGTGCATGCATGCTTATGTGTGTGTATATTCTTCCCTCCTTTGACCAGTTTAGATGTTACTGAGGTTCAAGTGTCAGGTGTTCCCCATATCTTCTCCTAATTTGTATAGATGTCTATTTGCATACTCTATGTGAAATAATTTTCCCCAACCTTATTTTTGCTTTCCTTTTCTACTATATTTCTCTTCCCTTTCCTTTCTATCCATCTTTTTAAATTATTAAAATATAACAGAACCACTTAGGCTCCCTCTTTGAACCCCAATGATGATAGAGTTCAAAGGGGACACATGTATCACCTCTGCAGACTAGAATATAAGCACCCTTCTTTAGTCCTTTATCATTGTTTATGTTTACCTTTATATGTTCCATTTAACTCCTGTGCTTGAACTTCAAAGTTCATAGCTTTGCTCTTTTCATCAGAAATGCTTGGATGTCCTCCATTTCATTAAAAAAATCCATTTTCCCATACATAGGATTATACTCAGTTTTTATAGATAGATGATTCTTAATTATAAGTTCACATCCTTTGCTTTCTGGAATATAATATTCCAAGCTCTCTGTTCCTTTATAATGATGGCTGCTAAATCATGGGTGATTCCGACTATGGCTCCTCCCTCATTGAGTTCTTTCTTTCTGGCTCCTTGTAGTATTTTTTATTTGACCTGTTGTCTCTGAATTATAGCTATAATGTTCCCAGAAGTGTTTTTCTCCCCAGAAAGTGATTGGTGGAGTCCTACTATTTCCATTTTGTCCTCTGGTACTGAGAGATCTGGGCAGTTTTCTTTTAAGATCTTTTTTTTTTTTTCAAATATGATGTCTATGCTCTTGTTTTGATCAAGGTGTTCAAGTAGCCTTACAATTTTTTCTCTTTGATAAATTTTGACATCGATTTAATATTTCTTGTCTCATGAAGTTATTGGCTTCTTTCTGGTCCATTCTAATTTTCAGGGAACTTGTTGCTTGTGCCAAGCTGTAAATTCCCCCTCCAACTCTTCCTTCCATAGCTCTCATTTCTTTTCCAAGTTTTTCCTCTAGCGGTCTCATTTCCTTTAGAGGAAACACTTTAACCTCCTGTTTCATTTTTTTCCCCTAGGAATTCTAGTTGAATTTGACTGAAGATGTTTTTTTCCTTTGAAGCTTTTCTTATAATTTTCTGCTGTGTTTATGTCTTGAGCATCTTTGTTAGCATAATGGCTTTTTGTAATGAGATTCTTTTTAAAAAATTCTTCTCATTCTTCTGTACCGCTTCCCAACTTTGGACTTGATAATATCGCCTGATTCTATAAAGTTCTGTAAGGAAGGTCTAGGCTGGTCCTTTTGTTGCTTTACTGGGGAAATGAGTATAGTTCTAGGATCTCAGGGACAGCTCAGACTCAGGACCTATGTTCTTTCAGCATTCTTAGAGTGGTTTGATGCATGATAAAGTGTGATTGCTGCTATCCTGGTCTGAGCTAACTAATTACCTGACCTAGGCTTGGGTTTGAACAAAAGTAGATTGCTGCTAGATTGAGCCACTATTTAGCCACTGGAAATCTCTGTTAGTTCAGAGTAACAGAGCTCCCTTTTGGTATGAGATTGCTGTTCTGATTATTTCTCTGAAGGCTTCAGAGTAGGCTGGAAGCTAGAACTGACACCATGCTCTGCTCCTGGGATCTGTGTCACACCACTGTGGAGAGGAGTATGAGTGCAGTTCCTCTCTTCTGTAAGCCCTGAATCTGTGATCAGGAGCTGGGTTACTACTGGCAACAAGGCTGACAGTTTGCACCTGTTCTAGTCATGATATTGTGGTATATGTCCATGGGTGTTGATATGGTTCTGGGACCATGCCCCTGTCCAGGTTCACAGCCTTTCCTTGGTGCTAGTGTCCTTCACACCCTACACTAGGTCCCATCCCCAGTATCCTTTCTGTCTATATCCCTATGTAGACTTAGGCTGGAAAAATGATTCACCATGTTTTTTTTTAAAATTTTCCTGTCAGAATTTGATCTGATATGTTTTCTAGAACTGTCTGGATGACTTTTTTTGGTGGGGATGAGGGAAATGGAGCTCATCATTGCACTGATTCCTGTTATTTCACCACCTTGGCTCCACCCAAAAACCCTCCAATTTTTTACCTTTATTTCCTTCTCCCCCTTTTCAAATTTCCCTACTTTCTTCCTTCTCTATTTCTCCTTTTTTTTCTACTGCCCCCCTTTTTCATCCCCTTCCCTATTATCCTCCTCTTCTTTCTTTTCCTCCTTTCCTTTTGTAAATGCCTGTCTCTGTGGTGCTATTCTGCATACCAGACAAAAGAAGAGGCACAATTTTGTCTTTGATCCCTGGAAACTTAGGATCTAAAACAAACAACACAGATGCTATTGGAAAGGAATAATAGTCACATAGTTCAATAGACATTGAACAAGTCCATGAACCAGGATAATAACCAGCACTTCAAGTAAATCCTTTATAGGGGATTTAGAAAAAGTCAAGGATGATTAAATATCTTGTGAATGATCAGAGGCAGGAATCTAACACATACCTTCTTGAATCCAAGGTTAGCACTCTAATTTCAGTGTTACACTCTATCACCCATCCTTATTAACAATATAAATATACACGGATTATCTTCCAGAACGGACAAACACCACAAAAATGTCATGCTATTCAGATTCTACCTTTGAAGATACTGATCATCTTTGTCTTTCCTTCTTTTGCAGGTATTAATTCATTAATAGCACACAATATCTATGAGGCTGCCTATCCACTTCATGATGTAGGTATCCTGTTATCATTATCATTTGAAAAATTCAATTTAAAGCGATTGAAAAAACAACAGGTACCACTTTGCATGTATATATGAAAGTCATGACTCTGATATTAGCAGGAATATGTGTATATGAATGTGAATATGTGTAACCCTGTAACAATATCTGAGAAGTTAATTCAGTAAGTTTATAACCTGTTTGTATGTTATCTTAATTGTTGCTACTGTAAATGTGAAATCCTTGTCCAAATCCTAGTCTAGTGGAGAAACTGAATTCTGTCATATTTGGCATTTTCAGTTAAAATAAAGCCAGAATAAAAAAAAAAGTCATAGCTAAATGAAAACATGACTCATTGGAATGGTAAGTCAAGAAATTATTGGAGCTGATATTACTGGGCACCCAGAGGCAACAAGCAACATTATTTCATGAAACATTTGGTCATATTGTCATGATGACTTAAAAAACAAATATGAAAATGGTAATGGTACATACACAAACCTCTTTTTCAAAAGATGAGGCAGAGAAGTTCCTGATATAAGAATTTCAGTTCAAATTAATGCATACTTTAATGGTTAGGGACTTCAATGCAAAGGTAGTCATAGAACCTGATGATGAAGGTTAGGACAGAAAATATGATTTAGGATTTAGAAATAGATGAAGCTAAAATTTTCACAAGCAGCCTCACAACTATATAGTTTGCATACTTTCTTCAAGACGGTTGTCAGGAGGGTCTGGATAAGGTGAATATCGAATACCATTATAGAAAAAGAGATAGTTTATATTCTAAAAGATCAGTTGTCAATGTAGGAGTTGTTTCTGAATCTGTTGTTTATATAGAATTAGACTTGTGAGTACAAACATAAAAATCAGTACCAAACTGGAAAGATAAAAGTGAGATAATGGCATACAATTCAGGTAAATTCTAACCCATTTAAATAGCATAGTAAGACCAAAAAAAGGGGTGATGAGAGGAAGAGTTAAAAGAACAGACATTTGCATTCACTGTTGGCATTTCCCAAGGAATTTTAATCAATGTAAATAAGTCAGTAGAATGAAAAATTTGAAAAAGAATTTAAAAAACTGCTTCAATCAGCAGTACTCTCTCTCTCTTTATGCCAAGCAGAGAGATATGGAGGCCCCAGGCAACGCGAGTTAAGAATAGGAACTCAGTTTTTAAAGTCTTATGGAGAAAGATAGTGGAAGATTATGAGCCATGCACTTCACCTAGCAGTGAGAACCAGTTGGAGGGGAAACTATGTTTATAAAGAGGCTGGTGAGAGACACAAATGAGCCAGATCATCCTAAAGACAAAAATGAATGAAGAAGAAGGAATGAGACCAAAACAATGGAAAAGATCTGTGAAAATTTTTACAATTAATCCTGTTCTCCATGAATTTCATTGGAGTGACCACATTTGGAGTCTTAATACCATAATCCTCAACATGCTACACGAGGATGTAGGAATGGCACTAAAGAAACAAAAATGCTGAGAGCAGCTGGACCAACTAAACATGCACAGCGGGGATCTGTGTTGGAAGCAACATATTTGTGAGTTTGTTAAGAGACTGATTTTCTAGATCTCTGAAAGAGGATAGGATATCAAATGCTTAGGGAAAAACATAGACCTTTTTATTTACCGAAGAAAGGTCACCAAGGAAAAAAATAACTACTGATCCGTATGCTTATTTTTTCATTTCTAGAAAATTTTTGTTAAAATTATCCAGCAAGTGTTTGAGGTCATATTTGATGGAGGTTGGAATGAAAACAGGCAGGCTTTCATGAATTATAGTCTATACCAGAGTCACATAATTGACTGGGAAGTGTGAAAAATACAAGATCTCATTATGCTTATTGATGACTAATTAAAAAAAAAATCTAAACCCCAAATTAAATTGATTTAGTGGAGCAAAGTGCCACCTAAAAGCTCTCCTCCAACAAGCTGTTTCATATGCATGTGCCAAAATCATGCAATATTCCTTGAGAGATGTAACAACATAAGTAATTGTGTTTGAGCTTCAGAGTATTAACGTCAAGGAAGGCACAAAAGCAAGAAGACATAATGCTTGTCAAAGATATTTTCACTGACATGGAAGCTATCTAGTACAGAATCCAAATAGAAAGGTAATTTCCCATAGATGGTGAGGTCCTTCAGATATTATTGTCTGCAGATGACATTGTGTTAATGCCATCAAGCCCCCAAACGCTGCAGAGATTCCTCAATGAGAGGCATACTCAGAGAGTTCTAGATGGCTATCCCCCAAGGTGAGGGGTGCGGGGGCGGGGGGAACAAACAAGTGGATAAAGAGTATGTATTGTTTGACTATGATATGTAGTTGAATTAACTGCCTGTAAAAATTTGGTCCATAAGTACATACATCTTGGACAAGCAGTGCAAATGAACAGTGAACTTGGCTTAGAATTAAAGAGGATTGGATTAGATTGCTTCTGGGAAACTATATCATGCTTTTAATGACCCAAACTTTCTTTCTGAAACAAAGATTAGTCTTTTAAACAAAGATTTTCTTCTGGTGGCAGCAAATCATGGAAAATATGCTCCTCGGGAATTAAAATTGAGGGCCACCCAGAGATCAGGGGACAGATAGTGTGAATAGACTGCAATGTATCACTAAGCAAGCAGGGTAAGTGGTACAAGAGATATCATCAGGGATATATGTAACTGAAAAAGGAGGCAGGCTGATTGTGTAATGAGAGCAAAGGGGTAACTTTGCTCCTTTGGTATCCATGTAATGTCAAGACATCTAGAAGAAAGTAGTCAGTTAATTGGATGACCCTTCTAATTCCTTACGGAGAATTTTTGGGTGGACACGGACAAGACCACACAGGATTAAAAGTAAGGTGTGGGTGGTTTGAGATCTGCATCATTGGAGGTAGTACCTACATCAATCTTATTGCAGACTTTTGGCATTAGAAGTAATGAGAGAGGTTCCTTCTACTTTGTCAGGTCTGTGAGTAGAAAGATAGGACTAGCATTACCAGTGAGAGCAGGGGTAGTAGGGATCAGGGAAGGTATCATGGAAGAAATTGTATTTGAGCTGGACATTCAAGGAAGGGCCAACTTTGGGAAAAGATGGAACATAATACATTAGAGCCATATGGAAAAGAGTAAACAAAGGCAGAGACATGAATAATCAAGTTATGTTTAGGAGATAAATGATGGAAACAGAATTAGGATTTTACTCAGTAGACAATAAAGAGCTACTAAAGACTTTTGAAGTGTAGGAAAATTTATCTGATAGGGGTGGGATGAATGTTTCAGAAAATAGAAAAATGAGAAATGGAAGATCCATTAGTAGATTTCTGCATTAGAAAAAGAAAGACATCAGGCAACTGATAATCACTCTTAAGCCAGGAGGGTCCAGAAGAGAGAAGAAAAAGGAAAGGAAAGGGAAAAGGAAAAGGGAAAGGAAAACAATCTAGCCAGTAAAACACAAGTTACCTGGGCATTTTCTGGTCATCCAAATTTACCTTCCTTTGGAAAGAAGAAGGAAGGGGAGGGGGAGAAAGAAAGGAGAAGAGGAGCTGAGTTCCTGTTTAAGGCCTATTCAATGAATATCCTAAGTGTGTACCTGAATAGACCTTAGCCTAAAAAGTCCAAGGTCTCCCAGTGCATCTTGGGCCATCTCCAGTCATCCTGATGAATATCTGGTCACTGGGTCCAGATGGCACCGGAAGAAAAGTGAGGCTGGTGACCTGCACCCTCATGCAAAAGAAAGTCAAGTGCAAGTCATGTCATCATGTCTCTGATGGCATGGTCTTCTTCAGCAACACAGGACGAATATGATGACTTCAAGTGAGTGGTAATGAGGATTTGTGCTAGGAGAGCCATGGGTAAAGAGTAGATAGGACATATGTGGGAGACATTGCAGAATTAGAATCAATAATACTTTTGAACCTATTTGACATAAGTCTTGAAAGCTGAGAAGAGCAGAGATAAGAGTAAAGCTTATGGGAGACTGTATGAATGGTGGCTCCACTGACACAAAGGGGCAGAAAATAGAACAGATTCTGGTGGGGAAGAATACTAATATTTTGGAACATGTTCAGTTTAAAATATTAATATGGACAGTATTCTGTGACTCAAAGGATAGGTCATGTCTGGAGACATAGATTTGGGAGTCATCTGTGAGAGGAGATCTTTGAGCCCATGGGAAAGAATGAGATTTCCAAGGGATAGGAGGTAGGGAAAGAGAAAAAAGGAAGCCAAATACAGAACCTTGGGAAAGCCCAACAGTGAAGAAGATAGAAAAGTCATCATTATTGAGGTAGGAGGAGAATTAGTAGAATGTGGTAAATGAGGTAAGAGAAAAGAATATCTAGAATGAGGGGAGGATTACTATTGTCAAATCTTTCAGCAAAGATTAGGGAGTTGAGGAATGAAAAACTCCCCACCATTGGCTGGAGCAAAAAACTGCCTCATATTAAGGAGAAAATGGGTGCTGGGGAAGTGAAAGCACCAGGTAAAGATAACTTCCTTAAAACTTTTGTCAGCAAAGGTAATGTCAGGGATGGAATGGTAGCTAATAGGGCAGAGGAGTCAAAGGAACAGTTATATGGCAGGGGACCATTGTTGGAGAGAATTGAGTATGTTTTACAGATAGATGGGAAAGAGGCATTTGGGGAGATAAAGAGATTGAAGATGTATGAAAGAGAAAGGATAACTACTGGAGTAAGTTTCTGGAAGAGGCATCAGGGGTTCAGACTACAGGAAAGTACAGGGAGAGGAATTAGCCCTAATAAGGAATAGAGATGCCTATTTTTTGAGATGAGGAAGGGGGAGGAGGAGAGATGGGGTGAAAATGCTTAGAAATTTTTACTTGTGGAGGCAATTTGAGGGAACTTCCATCCAATGTTCTCAATCTTCTCAGTGAAATAGGAGGGTAAATGTTAGTGGTGGGGGAACATTATTTGTAGCCTCAAGAAAAGAAAAGGTTTAGCCTGATCACAGAAATGAGGCAGAGTCGAAGATGAAAGCAGTGAGTTGATCACTCATTGTGAGTGGATGAAACCAGCTTGATTTCATTATATTTTTTCATTTTATTTCATTACATTTTTCTAGTGACACTCAACAGTCTGGGATAATGAGTGGAAAAATTGGATGATGGGTCAAAAAAGCATGGATAATTGAAATCCATGGATAATTCTCTAACACTTCGTTTGTTATTCCCAACATGTGATTTCATCAGTGTAGGGATTTTTTAATGGGGGAGCCTCCTTTATTCAGATCACTGACTGTTCTGCAAGTTAGTCTTAGAAACTTGCTATTAAGAGGTTAAATATCCTGCTCAGGGTTATACAGTCAGTATGTGTCACAGGTAGGACTTGAATCCAGATCTTTTGGACTAGAAGTTAGCTTTTTCAATCACTTATGCCACTTTACCCCCTTTCCCCATGTCTGGACTTTTGTAATCAGTTTCTAACGCATTTAAAGATATAGCCATCCATTGAATTTAATGAGCCTCAAGCATTTCACAACAAGGGTCAAAATAGATTGGCCTTAGTTTGAGTTTTCTCCTTTCCTTGTCTTTGACCTGATGGAGGGATGAAAGAAAGACCTCACTTACCCTGGATTGATTAAGAAGTGACTGTACATGATATCTGGATTGATGGCATAGAAATTTCTCATCTATGAATTTCTTTTCCCTCACAACTTTGGAAATTCTTTCCATAACTATAGATATGGTACATGGACATAGTAGGACAATTCATATGTCAATTAAAGAAATTTATAGCAAACACTATTATCAAACATGAGCTTTTTTCTGACACAGACATGGTGGATACATTCTATATGGGGAAGATGTCAATTAATAACTACTACAAATGTCTACTGTATTACTTAAAAACATAGATCAAGAATATGGAGAAGTGTGGGAAGATTTACATAAAGCAAAACAAACAGAACCAGGAAACCATCATAGATAATGTCTATGACAATGTAAATGGAAAGAACAACAAAAAATTGATACTAAATGCTGTGTAATTAAGATGACCAAGACTGACGCCAAAGAAGAGATAGGAGAATGTATGTCTTAGTTGTTGTGGCTGGGGACTGATGTGTGAAACATTATATGTAATTGATTGATGTTGTCTAGGTTAGTTTTGTTGAACTTTGTTTCTTTTTTCTTTGTTATAAATGAAGACATTTGATTGGAGGAGGGTGAATATGATGGGAAATTAAGATGGTATAAAAACATCAACAATTTAAAAAAATAATATTTCTGATGGTTCAGAATTTTAAAAAGCTTTGGGACACCAGTTCTTCTCTATTCTTCTCTTTGACTCATCCCTTATCCTTCCCTTTGCTTCAGGGTGAATATGAAGATCCTGAGACTGACATGAATGACAGAAAGGTAAGCCTGATATATAGACAAGGCTATGTGGACTTAAGATAGTGTACTGTGTGCCCGTAAGAACAATGAGAGGATGGAGAATTGGGAAGAGCTAAAGAGGCGAGACATTCACCTTTAGTGTTGGGAACTTCCATGGGGAAACTCCCTCTACCAAATAGATCAGGAGCTCTGTAACTTAATAGCTTTAAAGAGTTTCCTGGAGGGACACTGAGCTGTTATCTTGACTGATCACTCACTCATCTGTTTGTTTGTTTATGTGTGCTTATCACTCATTTATTTGTGTATATTTGTCTGTCTGTCTGTCTATCTATCTATCTATCTATCTATCTATCTATCTATCTATCTATCTATCTATCTATCTATCTATCTATCTATCTATCTATCTATCTATCTATCTATCTATCTATCTATCTAGTTTCCTGACTGCCTGATTGAGAACAACTCTGTGGGGTGTGTTCAGGGAGGACCAGTACCTTTGGTGTGATGGCTGCTGAACCCTTTTCAGGGCTCTTTCCACCTTTGGTGTCCACCTGTTTCACCCAACCTGTGGCTCCAAGAAGCTGCAGCATACACAGGACCACACCCCAGTAAACCATTTTGACAGATGGGCCAAACCAAGTTGAGGGTAACCAAGGGGTCTCAAACCCATTGATGAGTTAGGGGGATGTCTACCCCAAGCATGTGAAGACTTGCTCTGGTGGAATGGGTGGATGAGAGCAATTTGTTCCCAAGGCCACGAAGGCAGCTGAAGCAGGCAATGTAGAGAGCATAGAGGTTAGTTAGACACCAAAGACACCAAGATCATCCACTGCATCCTGAGCCATTGCCAGCCATCTTGACTCTGTCCTGCCACTGGACTATGATGACTCTGAAGGAGAGAGTGAGGCCGACGACTTCGGGCAACTCTGCCTCGCTTACATCCAATTTACACAAGAATCAAAAGACATCAAAATCAAAAAGATTGAGAACAAAACAACTTCATACACCAGTATTCACTATTTTGCTTAGGCTTCAACCCCTTGCTTGGGGATTTGTCTTTTTAGAAAACAAAATAATGTCCTAAGATAAATACTGGAAATTAGAACCCCAGTCTTCCCTTTATTCCACATTCTTTATCTGTGACTAGTAACTTTACCTAGGTTGTAAGCTCCTTGAAGGCAGAGATTCTATATTCTATAAAATGCCTTGTCCAGAACATTGAATATAATAAGTGATCAATAAGTATCCTTTGCATGAGTGTCAGAAAATCAGAACTTTCAAGTTAGAAGGGACCTTTCAGGCCACTGAATCTGACTCCCTCATTTTACATGTGAGGAAACTGAGACACAAAGTTATGTAACATTCAAGATCACACAGCTAGTATCACTATGATCAGAATTTGAATATTGGTCTTCTTAAGTCTTTAATTGCCTTGATATAGGAATTATTAAAAATATTCTCTAGGCTTCAGTTTCTCTCTCTGTGCACTGGAACCCTCCCTCTGTACCACAAACCTTTCAGGGGAGAACAGCTGTACATTTCCCTGGGTATTGATTTCTCATATGTGCTAGAACTTTGGGATGAAAGGAGTGACTTTTAAATGCCATTTAAAATTTGCTGTTTTAGGATAGAGGGTAAGAATGCTTACTTCAGGATTATCTGTGGCTCTGATAATTTACAGCACCCTTCAAACTCCTTACGTTTTTTAAAAATTTGTCTTCTCGTCTGAATGTGCAGGGATATATGGTGTAGCCAATACCTATAAATGAGTAACATGGTAGAGAGAGAGAAAAACTTGTTAAAGGTCATCTGGGGACTTCTATAGTGGGGACGTCTTGTTGAAAAGTTGAACTAGATGATAGTGGAGCTCTCTTTTGAATCTTGAATTCAATGATTCTGGGAGTCAAGAATTAGGAGGAAAGGGGGCCCCTTTAAAAAGATACCTTTAAATCATAATGAAATATGCAACCTCCCCACCTGGCAAGTGATGGATTCACTCTGAGTGTTGACATACAAACAAAGACACACACATATGTGTATGTGTTCCTCTCTATACATTCATGCACACGTATATGTGTATATACACATACATGTATATGTAGTATATGTTTGTGTGTGCTCCCTAACAGCAGCCAATGGGAGAATTTCTTTTACTTGGCTATTGACAAATATATTGTTTATTATTTTTTCCTTTTTTTCAATGGAGGAGGAAATGGTAGATTTTTGATAATTGAAACATATAAAATTTAATAATGTAGGAAGATACCGTCACTTTCAGGCACAAAACTCCCCAAAAGGAACCTGAAGCCTTGGTGCACAGGGCAGTTCTCTTGGTGGTCTATAGAGAGTCCCTCCCTTACACTTGCCAGGGTTAAGGAAGAAGCTGGTATAACTTGCCACCTTTGGACTGGCCTCTCTTGCAACAGCTCCACAGTAGCTTCTTGAAGATATCTTCCTACATAATTTTGTGGGGACCTCCCAACATAACCCATTGGGAGGGGGAGGGGGAAGTGGCTAATGGGTGGGCCAGAGGGGGAAGGAGGAGGAGGTGGGACCAAGACTTCCCCACCCCCTACCCAACGCTGTTGTCTGGAAAAGCATTCATCCCCCAAGTTGCCTTTTGAATAGGTTTCTTTTTATCCTGCCTATTAGGCCTTGTTATGAAGTGTTAAGTATTAAAAACATAAAAGGTCTTTTCCAGAAATACTGCTGAGATTGCTTGCACATGTGCCCTCACTGCCTGCCCAGGGAATCTGCTGTAGTATTTCCTTGTCTTAACCTCATCTGTTTTCTATCTGATGCTAATAGCCTCGGTGTTTAATTTCCTGAAAAGTCCCGGATCAGATTTAAAGGGAAAGAGGGAAACGTTGCCATACTCCTCTTTCCCTATCCCATCTCACCTCTTTCATACCAACTATTTTCTGTCTTCTCACTCTTTACATTTATTTGCTTCCCCTTTAAATGATGGCTAAAATTCTCTTTATTTAGGGATTCCCTGCTGAATATTAGTGAGCCTATCTGAGATTCTGTTTCTCACATTTGTTGGGGAATAATTATTTAGCTGCTCAGAAGTCAAATTCAGTCAAGCTTCACTTATCAGGCCTAGGAAAGGAGAGGCAGGGGATGAATAAGCCAAAACAACAGATAATACCTAAATTGCTTATGTTTAACTTTGGAAATGATGATTTTGAAAACTGGTAAGTCTGCTTTCCTAAAGAGGGCTTACTTAAAACAATATTTAAGGTGCCATAAATCATCCGGTGACGATGGGAGGAGCTTTGGGCCAGAGATAGGTGGTGGGGAAAGCCAAAAGGGCTTGAGAATTCTAAATACATTATCTAGAAAGGTTATAAAGCGTTTACCGAGGAGAGAAAGGGGTCTGTTCCTGTTGGTGCTGAAACGAACTTGGTGTATACATACCCACCCAAGCACACACACACACATACACACACACACACACACATGCACGCACACGCACGCACGCACACACACCCACGAGTCCCCATGATATTTGAAACAAAGCTCCTTTATCCTGGTCTAGGTGGATGCTTTTTTGGAATCTGCTTTTCCAAGGGGAGAAAGAGGAAAGTTTAAAATCAGCCTCAGACCATCATCATTCTAGGAACGACGTTCAGTTCCCAATAGTATTTCTTGGGAACTGTGTGTTTAGGTAGGTAGAAGATGACTTTGTTAATATAGGATTAGGAAATTTGGTGGAGGTAGGGGTTAGGGTCCCAATCCTGAGATTACTGAAACCTTCCCCTTTTCTCATTTATTTTAAAGCACCAATTCCTTTTTAACATCTGTGTCTTCCTTCCATTCCATGGCCAGATATCACACTTTGAATGCATTTCCTCTTGCTTTCTGGATGTTTTAGTCGTTCTTATCCATTAGCCAATCAACTGGCTTTTATTAAGAGGTTACAATGTGTTGGGCACTGTATTAGGACCTGGAGATACCAAGATAAAAATTGAAATTGCCCCTCTCATCAAAGCGCTTTACAGTTTACTGGGGAAAGTATTTTGCATACATATAAGTACACCCTCTACAGCCTCCACATTCTCCACACAGCTGCCAAAGGGATTTCCTAAAGTTCAAGGCTGACCACATAACTGTTTTATTCAATAAACTCTATTGGATTAAGAAGGAAGTCTTCTGTTTGACTCTTTATACTCTTTACAATCTGACTGTTTCCTACCTTTCCAGCCTTATTGTCCATTATTTACCTTCCTTAAACACTCCTTCTTGATGTTTCACACAGGAAAAATTCCATTTTCTATCTCTATGCCTTTATATAGGCTGTCCCCGAAGCCAAAAATGCTGTTTCTTCTCCTCTCTGTCTCTTGAGATGTTCATGACCCATCTTCTACATGCAGCCATTTTCCCCAGATGCTAGTGCCTTCCTCCCACAAAGTTATCTTGCATCTGCTTTATATATGTTCTGTATATGAATATATTAGATATACGTACATACATATATGTGCACATAGATGCATTTTATCTATATTGTTAAAATATAAACCTCTTAAGGACAAAATGTTTTAGTTTTTTTTGATGACAGGGTCTGGTGTATAGTTGGGAATGTCATAAATCCTTGTTGATTAGTTGACATATAAAATATTTATATGCAAGGTAATTTTAAAGGTAAGCAGAATCAGGTTTAGAATCAGATTAGCAATGGCGTCCTCTAGGTGTTGGTGCTTGAGTAGAGCTTTGAAGGAAGAAAGAAGCAATGTTGATATCAGAGCACACTACAGATCCCTGAGACAGAAGACAGAAATAACTGAGTTCAAGAAATGGATCATGAGCCAAGTATGAAGTCATTTTCTGGAATTCTCTCTCTCTCTGTCTCTGTAAATCTCTCTGTCTCTGTCTCTGTCTCTCTCTCAGAACAATCAATAATTTACAGAAACTCACTAACTTAGATTTTAAAGAAGACTGGTATCTGAAAGATCATTCTATATTTCTTCTTCCCTTCTCAGCTAAATTCCTTGAGAAAGCTGTGGACACTTTCATCTTCTACTTCCTCTCCTTTCATTCACTTCTAAACTTTTGAAATCTGGCTTCTGACCTCATCATTCAATCAAAACTACTCTCTCCAAGTTTACTAAAAATCTCTTCAATGCCTTTTCTCAATCCTCATCCTTCTTGACCTTTCTGCAACCTTTGACACTGTTGATACCACCTTTTCCTTGGATATTCTTTCTTCTCTGTTTTTTTGTGTTTCTGCTGTCTCCTGGGCCTTCTCTATGTCTGATAGATCTTTCTGTATCCCCTTTGCTGGATCAGATTTCACCTACTAACTCCTTACTAACTCTCCATGCTGTCCCGTTTGGTAATCCCATCAACTTCCATGGGTTTCAATAATCTCTTTGCAGATGATTTCCAGCTTTCTCTTCTGAGCCATAGTCTTGCATTATCAACTGCCTTTTAGACTTCTTGAACTGGATGTTGTACAGGCATCTCAGAACTCAACATGTCCAAAACAAAACTTATTATTTTTCCCCAAAGTCTTCCCCATTCCTCATTTTCATATTATCATCAAGGGCACTGCCATCTTCCCATAACCTCATTGTCATCCCTGACTTCTCAGTCATTCGCCTTACATATTAAATCTATTGCCAAGTCTTATGTAACGTCTCTCAAATATTTCCCCTCTTTCTGCCACCACCCTGGTGCAGGCCCCATCCTTCTCACACTGGACATTGCAATGTCTTATTCGTTTTCCACCTCCAGTCTCTCCCCACTTCAATCCATCCTTCACTCAAGTGGTGATGGTTTTTCTAAATCACAGGTTTGACCATTCCACTCTGCTACTCAATAAAGCTTCAGTAGTATTCTATTACTTCCAGAACCAAATGGAAAATGTTTTGTGTGACCTGTAATGCCCTTCACAACTTGTTCTTTTCCTACCTTTCTAGCCTTCACTAGAAGGATAAAGTATGATTCCCCTCCAAGTACTCTATCTTACAGTTATACAGGTCTGTTTGCTGCTCCCAGAACAGGGCACTACATCTCCCAACTTTACCTTTTCATTGGCTGTTCTCCCTCCTATCTTCCCTGTCCTCTTTCAAGACAGCTCAATTTCCATCCTTTGTGGGAGTCTGCTTCTTGTACCTTCTCCTTGAAATTACCTTCCATCCACAATGTGTATCTGTTGTACAGAGATAATTATCTGTATATCATCTCCCTCAATGGAACAAGAGCTCCTTGTTCTAAATGAATGATACCTTTTTATCTCCAGCACCTAGCATAGTGCTTGGCATATATTAAATATTTTAAAAAGCGCACATGTTGAATGACTGACAGATTTAGGAGATGGAAGCAATGACAGGTATTGAGAATAAATGTGGTAGTATGACATAATGCTTTAAGGATAGTGTCAGAATTTGTTGAAGCTGACTAGAACTTCTAAGGATGCTATTATTTTTATTATGTGAAAAAAGATAAAAAACAAAGGTTGATTGCTGCTTCTAGAGAATGGCATGATGGTAACTAAAGACAGAAAAAGGTAGAACTATTTATCTTATCCTTTGCTTCTATTATCTCTGCCAAGATAATCTTTGGACTGGCAAGAATCAAAGAAAAATTGTTGATTGGAAATTGACACCAAATATAACTAGTGAGTTTGAAAAATAAATAAGTAAAGTACCTTGCTACTCTTAATGAGTTCAAGTCATCAGGTCCAGAAGCTCAATATCCTAGCCTACTGAAAGACTGATGAAATATGATTCTTGAGTCACTACCAAAGATCTTTGAAAGACTATGAAGTTTAGGAGTGGTGTCTTGAAACTGGAAAAGACAAATGTCTCAGTTTTCAAAAAAGGAAAGAGAATGGAATCCACACTGTAGGTTACTAACATAGACTTCATTTCCTGGCAAAAATTCCAGACTGTACTATTAGAGAGATGAACATCTTACAAAGAAAGTGGTCAGATGATAATGGGGCAGCGTGACTTCATCCAGAGCAGTTCTTGTCAGACTAACCTCATTTCTTTCTTTGACAAAGTTATTGGATTGGTTAGTCAAAGAGATGCTGTAGATGCAGTTTATCTGAGTTCAGGAAAGCATTTGAAAATCTTATGTTACCCTTGTGAAAAACATAGAGGAATGACAGCTCAATAGTGACAGTTAAATGAATTCAGTTCACTGTAAGCTAGGAAGGGGATCTCCAGTAGAGTAGACCAGGGATTTGTTCTTGGGCCTGTGCTGTTTAATATTTATCAGTTATAAATTTCATGTCTGATTTTTGTATTTGAATACATCACTTTGTGAATTAAAGGTGCATAATGTGTGGCATGATAGCAATTCGTCTTGAAAAATATCCAGGAGTTGTAGAGTATTAAAAGTTCGATATGACTCAAAACCATGATGTCCTTCCCAAACTGCTTTGAACTTAGCTTGCTTTGAAAGGTACCGACCAGGAGTGTAATTGTCCTACTCTACTATTCCTTGGTCAGACTCCAAATGTGGTACAGTAGTCTGTTCAGGGCCCTGCATTTTAGGAAAGCTTGACCATTTGAGCAATGTCAGAGAAGGATGACAAGAATGGTTAAGGGCTATGAGACCAAGACAGATAAGAATTGGTTGAAGAGTTGCATATGTTTAGCCTGGAGGGAAAAACACTTGGGGGAGATAATGGCTACATGGATTGCTGTCATGTGGAAGGGGAATTAGGCCTGTTCTACTTGGAACCCAAAGAGGGTGGAAGTTATAAAGAGACATAGCTTGACTTGATATAAGGTAAAATTTTCTAATAACTGGAGCAATTCCAAAGTTTAATGGGCCACTACTGGAGGCAGTGGGTTCCTCCTTTCTGTAAGTATTGGAACAAAGGCTGGTTGAAGGCTTCACTATGTTATTTAGGTCCTCATTGGAATAGGTTTTTGAGGTCCCTTTTAGCTATGAGATTCTGTAATCGAGTGGTTAATTCTCACTGAGTCCATTTTACTGACTCTATCCATTCCCTTCAGTTATATTAAATACCAGATGTTCTTATATCAAGGGATTATTGGAAGGGGTGTTTTAAATTCCCAACGAAGAAGAAAAAGTGAATCCCACAAAGGGTGAGGCAGATGATTTTGTTTTCATTAGACTTCTTTCATTAGAAGAGCATATTGGAGCCAGAAAACTGGGTTTGTCTCCTTGGCTTTGCCACACACGTACCAGCTCTATGACCTTGGACAAGTCTGGATCCTAGTTTCCCTATGTGTAAAATAAGGACTGGACTGAGATGATCTCTAAGGTCTTTTTCAGTGCTAACAATCTGTGTTATATAGCCTATAGCTATGTAGTGTTCTATGTCATCACCACAGGAAAGAGGAATTTGGGTTGGACACAAGGAAAAAAACTCCTGATTGCAATACCCTAAGAGTTATTAAGATATGCAAAAAGGTTGCAGAGTTGGGAGAGGAAAAATTATTACCTCACAAAGGAATCCTCTGGCCTTTTTGTGGATGTGTACCAATTCAATTCATTAAGTATTTGTTGTCATCTACTGGTCTCTGCCAGCTGCCTTCCATTCCTGTGGACTCCCCTGGGCCCCAAGATCAAATTCTAAGCCTGATTCTAGGCAGGCCTGGCAAGTCCCTACGAGTGGCATTTCCTGTCTGCTTTGGTATAGTCTGAGTGACTCAGTTCCATTTGGGAACAGGCAACCTCGTTACCCTCTTGCAGACCAATTAAGAAGAGGATCTCTCTCCTCTGAGAGCAAGGGTGGAAGAAGATAGGGCTATCCCTGTCTCAAAGCCCAGGCAATGGGGGAGGGGCAGGTGACTTGGGTATTGGAAGAGCACTTCTGCTTCCTTCAGTGGGGAATAACTATTGAGCTATCCTTACATTAAGTGCTTAAAGGTTAACAGTTTATTCTGTCAGATGGATGTATAGAACCCAGACCTTGACCTATTTTTTAATAGGGAGAAACTGAGGTGTAGCGTTTGATGGTATGGAAAAAGTTTTTGTTTGGGTAGAATTTAAGTCCTTGCCCCAGATTTTCCACCTTCTAGATACACTTAGTTGCTGAAATTTACTGTTACAAAGTGATATGAGCCAAAAGAATATTGAAAACAATCTTGTAATTTTCGCAGACCCTTTTCTGGCATGACCATAATGGATTATGATATTTTCTTTTCAGCTTCCCTCAGAGATATGAAGAAGCAAGAATTAGTTTCACAATCCCATGCCATCTCCATCTCAGTTTTATAGATGGGTAAACTGAATTTGAGACAGATAAAGTTGATCTGCCCCCAAACACCAATAGGGCCAGTGTCAGGAGGAAAACTCAGATCTCCTAATTCCAAATCTCATCCTCTGTCTACTGAATTGCTTTAGTATTTGCTTTCTTCTCAGCCTGGGTATGGCTGTCCTAGGATGATTTACCCTGGAAGCATTTCAGGGCTATTTGAACTCCCAGAGTGGTTCAGGAGGCATAAACTTCATCATACTGTATGTGATTTCTTGTCATTGATGGTCTGTTCAGTCATTCTCAGTACTGCCTATTTAGCAGGTGAGGAAATCAAGACCTTGCTAACCTTTGGTCAGAAGGTGACAGGAGGGACTTCAATTTTCAGCATAGACAATCTTAGCCTTTGAATATAGTCCCCAGCTTAAGGCTGCTAGATTGCGCAGTGGATAGAGTGACAGGTCTGAAGTCAGGAAGACTCATCTTCTTGAGTTCAAATCTGACCTCAGGTTCAAACCTTTCATTTTGTAGATGAGAAAACTAAGGCCCACAGAATTGCAATGACTTAGTCAAGGTCATATAGGAAATAAATATGTTAAAGCCCAGGTCTTCTGAATCCCAATTCAATGGTTCTTTTCACTAAAATGAACTTTCTTTCAAAACCATTGATCTCCCATGGAGCTGTTTCACCATCTTTTCTACCACATCTATACTACTCATTAGACCATTGTGCAGCTGTTCAGTCATATCCAACTCTTCATGACCAGGTGGGCCATACTATCCATGGGGTTTCCTTGACAAAGATATTGGAGTAGTTTGTCATTTCCTTCTTCATTGGATTAAGGCAAATAGATGTTAAGTGATTTTCCAGGGTCACCAGTTAGTAAATGTCTGAGGCCAGATTTGAATTCAGGTCTTCCTGACTTCAGGTCCAATACTTTATCCACTGCCAGACCTAGCAACTTCTTGGGTACTACTGAACAAACAGTCCAGGCTATTTTGGGCCATACACCCTTGGGCATAATTACAGGCATTAGTGTTTTGCCCAAACCTCTTTGTGAAGAAAGTTTCGTGAGCTTCTGGGAACCACTTGTTGTTTTTCAGTCCCTTTTCAGTCATATTGGACTCTTCATGACCCATTTGGGATTGTGTTGGCAAAGATACTGGAGTGCTTTCCCATTTCTTCTTCCAGTTCATTTCACAGATGAGGAAACTGAGGTAAACAGGGCTAAGTGATTTGCCCAGGATCACTTAGTCTTTACAGTCTTTTCCATCTCTAAATTCTAAGTCTCTAGAATCAGAATCTCCGAGTGCTTGGGTCGGAAAGGATTGTGAAAGCTTATCTTGCGTATCTCTTTCCCTTTGGATAACCCTTCATTGGACTTGGAGTCATTACTTCCATTGTGTAGAGAATGTCTCTATAATCATTCACATCAATCAGCCTTGTTATAAGTCTTAGAATTTCCTCAGAGGACCTTTCTTTTCTCAGTGTTTAAATATCATATAGGGCAAGGACCACTAGCGCTTTCCAGTCTTTACCTTCCTGCCCTCTGAAGGTAGAACGAGTGGGCAGGTCAGTTGGCCAAAGCAAGAGAAAAATGGGCAAGTGGTATATCATCATTCTAGCACCTTCTATCTGCTTGTATATTGCACAATCTATTATATATGTGTGGATATGTACATGTATGTGTATATATGATATAAAGTATTATATATGTGTGTATCATATATGCACATATATATGCATACACATGTGTATATATCTATGCTCGCATGTATATGTACATATGTATATACATGTGTATTATATATGTGTATACACATACATTTTGAGTATATACATACATTTACACACATACACATATAGACATATATGTATGTATATGTTAGTTCTGGGTAGCTCTACACCTGTAAGCATTTTTAGTTTTCCCTATTATCAGTAGTTTTCTTTGAATCCCCTCTCTTGTTCTGAACCCTCCTACAGCTGTGGGCATTTAGGTAACACAGTGGACAGAGCACCAGGCTTGGAGTCAGGAAGCCTTTCTTTCTGAGTTCAAATCTAGCCTCAGGTATTTTGCTACCTCTCTGACCCTGAGCAAGTCACTTAACCCTGTTTGCCTCCATTTCCTATGAGTTAGAGAAAGAAATGACAAATCACTCCATGATCTTTGCCAAGAAAACTCCAAATGGGGTCATGGAGAGTTGGACACAGCAGAAAAACAACTGAACAAAATAGATGTTGTCTCCTTCTATTATAATGTGAAATCCTTGAGAGCAGAGACTCTCTTCTTTTCTATTCCAGTGCTTAACATCTAGCAAGGACTTAATAAATTATTTTTTTATTCTTTCATTGATTGACAAACCACTTTCTTTAAGTAGGCCAGTGGTTTGCTTGAGCTTTTGTCAAGATCTGAGGAATGGGATAAGACAATTTGGTTCATTTTGCGGGTAAGAAAACAGAGAAGGAGAAGACCTATCTGAGATCATAGGATCATATATTAAGAACTGGAAGTAACTTTATACATCATCTGTGCTGACCTCTTTATTTTATATATGAGAGAATTAAGATTCAGAGTTTTGGAGATCTTGTCCTTTGTCCAAGGTCACACCCAAGAGAGCCTGGACGTCAGAACCTTGTACTTGGTTGGAATCTAGTTTCGCTGACTCACGAGTCTGGGACCAAAACTAGGGTTAGAACTTATGATTTGAGCTCTGACTCTTGGGCACTGTCTATTGCAGTGATTGCCTTCTTAGGGAATTTTCCATTTTGATCTTCAGGGTGGACAGGAGTTCTCTTCTATCCCAGCTTGTATGAAGAAGGTTGGGTTTGGGTTGAAATTGCCAGGCACTAATGTCACTTGGGCCCTTAAGGGAAGCAATGTCTTTCTCTTGTGACGCAGATTTGCCTCCCTCTAGGCCCCATTTGACATCATTGCCATGACTGAGTACTAGTGAGACTGTGATTTGCACTTGGGAGGCAATGAAGAAAACATTCTTATAGGAGTGACTTGAGAAGAGAAGGAGGAACAGCTGGCCTGCGGGCCCTCTTTCTGAGTTCTGTTGTATTACAGAGGGGAACATCTGAACTCTGATTTTGCTGCTTGTGGCTTGAGGGGCTCCTCTCTGTGCCTCTGTTCCCTCCTCTATGAAGAGGGGCAGGTAATAATTTCAGTTGGTTTCAGCAGGGTACAGGAGGATTTCTTTTTGTCAGTTGTCACAAGACATTCTGGTAATATACATTCTACATCCAGGCCAGAAACTTCTTTGGTTTCATGGAAATGATACAATGTAACCAAAGACCCTTAATAAAAGGAATGGAGCCATTTGGAATTGATACTTATTTAATAAGGCAGCAATGGAGAGCTGATTCTCCATTACACAATACTGGATTTCCGTATAAAGAGAAAAGCAATGCAAAAACAAAATAAACAACACACACACAGACCCAAACAAAGTGATTTCTCCAATGCTTTTTTTTATTAAAAAGACATGGAAATAAACTACCTGCTATAATAAATGATAAAATCATGTTAAAGTTTATGCTATGATCAAGCAACAATGACCATGTTAAGCATGAATTTCTAGGTAATGAATGATTTGTATTGCATTATTAAATTACTCTATTTATTGGCATAGGAGCTATGGTTCTTGTCAGTATTTTTGAAGCTAGAAAACCACATAGTATAATTGGCTGCTGGAGTTGTTATTATACGATCTTTCATTTTCTTAAGCCAGACTCGAAATCATTGCTGCGAATGCCACATTAAGTCTGTGTTTTTGCAGAATCAGAGAAAGTTGTAGTTGGAAGGAACCTCAGAGGCCATATATATCTAATGCTTTCATTTAAATGATGAACAAAATGAACCTCAGAGCGATGAAATAATTTGTCCAAGGTCACATAGTTACTAAGAATAAGGGCTAAGACGGGGACCCAGGTCTTTTGATTCCGAACCCAGGGCTCTCCATTGCTCTTTAGTTTACTATTATTTATTCTTCCTCAGTCCACACTTTAGTCTTGCCTCAATCAAGGTAGGGTAGGGAATCATTTTATTGGACTAGATATTTTGTTAAACCAAAGAATGGTGTAGAAAAGGGAACGTAAAGCTTGGGTGGAACCTTTCCAGAGGGCAATAAAGCAGTAAGCCCCATGGCTTCTGGAATTGCATATATTCTTGGGGATGAGGAGGTAGCTTGAGTTACTTATTACTCATGAATACCTTCTGCTATCATATGGTATAATAGTTTTTCTGGTCCTTATATTTCTTAGGCAACACTTCACTTGAACCCAACAGTCTTGGGAATAGGTTTGAACAGAGACCTTGATGCAATTCTGGGGTTCCTAGATGAGTACATTGACTTGTTTCTTTTTTCTATTTCCTTTCTCTTTTTTTTTTAGCTCCTCTACCAAGAATGGGCACGCTATGGAGTGTTTTATAAGTTTCAACCTATTGATCTCATCAGGTAAGACTTGGACAATAGAAACTATAGGTGTGCTTAGGCTGTGGATGCTGTAGAAGGTGGGGATGCCCAAACAAACTGACTTTTAGGCGGAGGGATTTATCGCTCTGCTCTCCATTTTTTTGTCCCCTGTTCTCCTTCCTCACAGTGGTTTGAGCAAAGGTGATGGAAGGATGGATAGACTGGCGAGGAGAGGAAGCAGTGTAACTATAACTCTTGTGTCTGAATTGCCCTCCCAACATGAAGCATACTGGTTTACTCTGGACAACTTCCCTCTTCTCTTAATTGGGACCCACAGTGATGATCTGGGAACTGCAGGATCTGACAAGTTCCCAAGGGTAGTCACCAGTTGACCCCACAAAATTCAAAGTATGAATGATTTTATTTGAAAGTTAATGAGAATAGAAAGACTTGCATCTGAGCCTATAGAAATTAACACTATCCCCTGATGAGCCAATCTTCTCCCGGAGACCTATATCATCTTTCTCTAATATGATTTTGTCCTAAGATTCCAACTGTTCCTGCCATTTTATTATTAATTCTATTTTATGTCCTGCAAAAATCTGCCATTCTTTTTTATCTCTATCAGGTTGTGCTCATTTTGCTTTCTCAAAGACAAATTCTCCAGCTATCCCATATGGGACAAAAACATCCAGGTGTGTTTAGAGCTCAACAAAACCCCATACATTTCTTGTTTTTTTAAGTCTTCCTTTGAGTTCAGTTCTCATTGTCCTCGTTTTGATACAGAAGTTTCTTGGGGCTGTGGAAATATGTTCTTTATAGGTGGCATTTTGTCTCCACAGTTTGATATAGTAGAAAGAATTCAGGATTTGGAATTAGAAGACCTGGGTTCAAATCCCTTGGAAAAGTCTCCTAGTCCCCACTGTTGATCTGGGCCTGATCTGGCAACACCCATTCTTACCTTTCTCCCTTCTTCTTTTGTCTGCTCTGGAATTTCTGGAAAGGAATGAGAAAATAAAAGCACCCCAGGATGTGCTGTACTGTGCTTGTGTAAAAGGGACTAGTCTTTGTATTATGCTGGGCACAAAGTAAGTGCTTCAAAAGCTTGATGATGATGATAATGATGAAGAAATCTGGTTACTATCTGGTAGTCAAGAGTGAGACCCCTTCAGAGGGAGAATGATTTCATTTTCTTTCTTCTTATTTTTTTTTTTGTTTGTACCATGGGAGAAGAATGTCTTATTTTTTCTCTCTTTGGCCCTAAAGGGAAGATAGGGGAGAGGGAATAAGCAGTTATTAAGTGTGTTTCAGGCACTGTGCTAAGCACTTTACAAATGATATCTCATGTGATCCTTACAACAACCTGTGAGGTAAACCCTGTCCAGTGAACAGGTCTGGAAATTTGCCTATTATATATTTTTGGTCACCAGTGGAATGGCTTTTGTTCTGGCAGTTACTATAGGTGAGACTCCTTCAGGCAGACGGCTAATAGCGTAACCTCAAGCCATGCCATTTTGCAGTATGGATATGTCAGAACTTCATCACTGGAAGTCTTCAAGCAGAGGCTGGCTGACAACTTGTGAAAGATGTTGTGGAGAAAATGCCTGCTTTAGCAGGTGTTGGAATAGATGGCAGCTAAGGTCCCTTTGAAACCCGAGAGTCTGTCATTCATCAGCAGACCCCATGTTGGGAAACCCCACCGTAGGCATGTTGCCTGGGATGCCTATCAGATGGTTTACAGTAATGATTCAAGCTACAGTTGGAGTCCTGGCTATAAAGAGTCCTAGTCCATGGAACTCATTTCCCCCTATATCCTTGTTTGGCCTAATGTTCTGTTTTTGTGAAATAACAGTCTTGTTTTTCAGTCATTTCAGTCCCATCTGACTCTTTGTGACCTCATGTATCATGTGTCAGTCCCTGAGCTAAGCACTCTACAATTACAACTCAGGGAGATAGATGAAATTATGATTCCCATTTGACAGATGGAATGAAGGAATAAGTATAGCCCCTATTCTTTGACAGGTATGTGTTGAACATTTTACAAATATTATCTCATTTGAGCCTCACAACAACCCTGGGAGGTAGGGGCTATTATTCTCCCCACTTTACAGATGAGGAAACAGAGGTAAAGTGACTTGCCCAGGGTCACACAGCTAAGTGTGGTCACATTTGAACTCAGGTCTTTGTCCAGACTCAACACTATATCCATTAATGCAGTTAATGACCTTGGCTGGAGTATTCTTATACTCCCTCTTTAGAAAGTACATGTTGGAGTGGAACAGACAGTAGAGACAGAGACCTAAGTAACCTAGAATTGGATGAAAAATCTGGTTGGCTTCTATACAGTACATTTTGGGTTGAATCTCTTGGATTCAGGGAGTTATATTCAGTTAACAGGTATGTGATGTATGAACTTTTATTGATTTAATGGACTTTGACAATAATTCAACAAATATTTCTTAAGCCTCTACTATAGATAAATCACTATGCTAGCTTCTGAGGATTGGTACATGAGAGGAGTTAGGGGTAGACTTCTTATTCAACATGCAGTTGACTCTATTAGGATGAACAAATAAATTTGGCTTTCTGTACACTTGCCTTTGTGCCAGGCTTAAAGATGCTATTTCCATTTCCAGTGGTATCTTCACCTTCATACATCCTGTAGTGAGCAACCTTCACCCAAATATCGACACTATGGTGTTCCTTACTTCTACCTAAGCCTTCTTCTTTCCCTAAAGCTGGAAGGATGTATCCAAAGGATGAGACATCAGGAAAGGATCCTTCTTTTGCTTCTGAGTCTCTGTCCCCAACTTCAAGCAAATCAGGCTAGCTGAATCAGTAAGCTACCCTAAGGGGAGAGTCAAGAGGTAGCATATGCCAGGCAAGTTGAACAATCACCACCACATTGACCTTGGACCCTGATGGAGACAGCTCAGGGCTCTGGGCCCAAGAACCTTGGGAATAACAATGCCTTACCAAGCCACTAGACCTGCTTCCTGCCTAGTCTCTACAGCCATAATTGAGGGGGAAAAATAATTATTGGAAAGATACCCATCTTCCTCATCATTGCCATCAGTGGCAGATGATGAATCCTGGGAGTGGAAGTCATCCTGGTCCTACTGTCAGTCCTGCTCTCAACGTCATTCTCCAGGGTTCCAATCGATTTGTTTTGGAACCTTCCGGATGTATTTTCTCCCCCATTAAAAATGTGATCTGAGTGCAGGGATTGCCTTCCCTATTTGTTTCCCCAGCACTTAGCACAGTGCCTTGCATATAGTAAGTGCTTAATAAATGCTTTCTTTCTTCCCTTGAGGAGCAACCTTAAGTGGCACCCTGAGGATGAAGGTCTGAGTAGGCTTCCCCAAGTTTTGTAGCTTTAGCTACATTTAATAATAACTACGGTCCTTCCTCCCAATGAGGTGGCTGGATGTTCACCTGCTAATTGATGACTAGTATTAGTCGTAGGAGCCACATCTAGTGCCCAGATCTCATGTGGATTGTGGTTCACAAAAAGTTTTATCATCTTCCTTATCCTCATTCTGTATTTCATCTTGCTATATTTCTTGAATTTTAATCAGTGAAAGGAGAGGACAATATGGAGCAGAGGGGCTAATGGAGATCTATATGTTATACTCTTCATCCACTGGTTATTGGCATTCATCTTTTTGGATTGCTTGCTGAGTGTGGGACTCTGTGGGAGCACTGTGGTCCATCTGTCCCTGCAATTGACTTTCTGTCCTTTAGAAGTAATTGAGGGAATAGAAGGTTATATTCTCCAGTGCTAAAATGTATTCTCCCTAGGAGAAGGGAAAATGGATGGAAATACATGGGCAAGGCTCTTGATATAAGCTGGTGCTGCCAACCTCCTAGATTGTTTTCTAAATCACATCAGCCCCTTCTTGGGCTTTGATTTCTAAATGAGGATCCCAGGCGGCCACCCTGTTTTTTGTTCCCTCTGCCTGCTCCATTTTTAAAAGCATAATTTTAAAAACTATTGACCAATACAACCCCTCCCTTTCCCTAAGGGAGATGCAGGTGACTGGATCCAATTTGTACTTTTTTTTTTGGCCACTGAAGGCAGGCACCTGCAGGTGAAGAATTTACTTTGGACTGCTCTGGGTCCTTTTGTTTCTCTAGGACAGAAAGCTTGGAAGACTCTGCGTCTAGACATGGGTCCACCCAGCCAAGCTGCAGTCTTTAGCCATCTGTAGCCCCCACTCCTTGCCTCACATTAGCTCCCACAGTCTTTGTGGATCTTTGTGGACCTAAGGGCCAGAGACCAAGTAGGGAAGGACAGATGCTGCAGGCTTTTGACATTATGACTTCAGGAGGAGAGATGTTTGGTTGGGTGGAAATGGGAGACACTATGGTGTGTGCATAGAGGACATCTCTATGAGGTTCATGAGACTATCTCTGAACTTTAGGTACTTCTGGAAATGAAAGAAGTATCTGCAGTAGGGAAAAAAGAAGGCAGCGGATAGGTAGATAGGGAATAGTAGAAGGGGAACGTCAGAGGAGAAACAAGCAGGATGACAGAAATGAGAAAGTCAGTATTGGAGGAAGTATAGAGCCTAGATAGCTCCTGAGGACAGAAGATGGGGTGATCTCATAAAAGTAGGAGAGGGAAGGGAGATGCTGTAAGAGTGGGATGGTTGAAAAACTCAGTTAAAGTACCCAAAGATATATTCAGAAGAAGTTTGGGAGGTCCTGATTTCTATGAATCACTGGGTCTGTGCCACTGACTAGTCTTTAAAAAAGATCTTTTGTACTGTAAACAGAAGCTGAAAGAAATCTGAATAGAATTAAAAAATATTTCTAGTGTTCCCTAGAAAGGTTACCTCCTGCCTATTCCATACGTGAAGTAATAATGTGACTCAATTTGAAATGAGATTCTTGGTGGTGAGACTCACTCCTGTCACTTATTAGTGACACAACTTTCCAGCTGTCAAATTCTGTGACTTTCATTCCATGTCTGCTAAGCTGACTCTGGAGTGAATGATTTATCTCCTAACTGTTTCTCCTGATCTTTCTTTTCCCTATTATTTCCTGCCAAATACCCAGCTATGGAGGTAATAAATGTAGAAACAAGTCAGGGCAGGGATCAAAGTGGCCCATGATTTATCTCCAGGTCTCTAATTGATCAATAAGCTTTTATTCATTTTCTACAATGTTTTAGTCACTGGTCATACAAATATAAAGAATGAGAGTCAGGACAATGTTGTGAAAATGAGAGACAAACAGAAGAGCTTGCATTTGATCCTAGAGGAAATAGGCAGGGTCATAGAATCACTGAAGAAAAGAGTGATTTGTCGGACCTGCACTAAAGGGAGTGGCAGCTGTGGACGATAGACTGAAGTAGGATAAACTTGAGGCAAGAAGACCAATTAGGAGGTCATGGCAATAGTCCAAGTGAGAGTCAGTGAAGGCTTGAAATAAGGTGGCTACTGGATGGGTAGATAGAAGAAGGTGAATATGAGAGATGTTCTGAAGGAAGAATTGACCAGACTTGGCAACTGATTGATGTGGGATGAGTAAAAGTATGGCGGTAAGGATTACCTGAGGTTGTGAACTTGGCTCACTTCTAAGATGGTAATACTTATGAAAGAAACAGACAAGTTCAGAAAAAAAAATGTTTGGGGTGAAAGATAATGAGTTCTCTTTTTAGCTTGTTGAGTTTTATGTTCACATAAGCATTATGGAACATCTAGTTTGAGGTGTCTAGTTTGTGATATTGACCTATATAATATAGACACAGGAGTCATCTGCACAGAGTTGATCATTTATTCCAAAGGAACTGATGAGGTAGGTTCCTAACTAAGACTACTGAGGATAAAGAGAAGAGAATTTAGGACAAAGCCTTGAAGGACACCTACAGTTTTAGAGGGCATGATAAGAATGAAGAAACAAGAGGAGACCAAAGAAAGCTTCTCTTACCATATTTGTTCTTGCCTCCATCTCATTCATCCACAGCCCTTGGACACTAGAGGATCACAAGATGTGAGTTTTGCCTCTTCCCAAGATATTAGCACCATTTTCAATGTGGGTGTTAAAATATCACCATAAGTCGAGGACTCTTCTGTGACTCAATATTGTAATTAAAACTAGGTCCTTTCCTAAGGACCCCTCAGTTCCCAGGAGTGTGTTGGCTATCCTAAATCTGCCTGAATAGTTTCTCTTTTATCTCCAGGACCCACCTCTGAATCCATCCTCCTTAGTCAACCACCACCAAGAACATTTTCAAATGTTTTAAATTAAATAATTAAGAACTGGGGGTGGGGGGAAGGGGAGGAATCTTGCATCCATTTCAAAAGGCCCACATCCAGCCACCTTGCCTCTTCTTCTGGCTAAGACCTAGCTCAAGCTATGCTGTGGTGATAATAGGTGCTTCATAAATGATGGTTGATTGATGGTTTGGTGGATGCTTGGTCATAGACATTAGAGTTAAAAGGGACTTTATAAATTATCTAATGCAAGCCTTTGATTTTACAGATGAGGAAACCTTCAGCATGACTTTCATTACAATAAGTTTACCTGATTTTAAAATTCTTATCTGGAGGACAAAGGCAACAAAGGAGTTAACACTGCTTGCTTGTGTTTCTGCTGCCCAGTCCTCCCCAGCTGGTTGCACTCTAACTAAAGCCCAGCAGGTTGCACTGTTAGACTGTGGATTTCCTCCTCTCCAGTTCTATTTCCTCCCCATTCAAGGATTCCCTAGGCTGGGATATTCCCTTGGCTTTGGAAACGTCACCTCAGTATGTAAATCTGATCTGTGTATACTATGCAGTGGAGATGGTGTGGTTCCCCTGGGAACTCCAGATGTTCGGGTACAGCTCAACCTCTAGTGCTCCCCCCATGGAAACTTCTAGCCAATCTTTGCCCGAGAGAGACAAAGATTATAGTTTGGAAAACATGGAGGGGAAGTTCCCCTGTGAATCTCCTAGTCACTGCCTTGTGGGCTAATAAAAGGTGTGTGTGTGTGTGTGTGTGTGTGTGTGTGTGTGTGTGTGTGTGTGTGTGTATTTCCTTACCCCATACCTTTAGGTTCTGTTTGGGACATCCATGGATTCAACAAGGCTAATTCGATGAAGACAGATCTTGTGTTAGCTTAGCTGTGGCACATTTCTCTGTTTCTCTCTACTTGTTAGTCTGAATGTAGAAATTTGTCCAATATCCTGCTAATTGAGGTTAGAAAGAATATTGCCTTTATAACTTTGGGTAAGTATTTGGGCCTTAGTTTCCCTTTATGTAAAATGTAGAGGATGGACCAGATGACCTCTAAGGTCATGTTGAGCTCTAAATCCTATAATACTGTGATCCTGTCAATGGAGATAATCCAAAGCAATGGATAATGTGGCCTTAAGGCCACATGTGGCCTACTAGGTCCTCAAGTGTGGTCCTTTGACTGAATCCAAACTTTATGGAACAAATCCCCTTAATAAAAGGATTTGTTCTGTAAACAGGAGTTCTGTAAACACTTGAGGTCACAGGTTCCCCACCTCTGCTCTATAGGAGCATCTCCTTTGCACAGGCTGTCTCCCATGGCTGGAATGCATTCCTTACTTACCTCTTACACACAGAATCCCTCGCTTCCTTTATGACACAACTCAGGCACAATCTTCTGAATAAAGCCTTTCCTGAAGCTGCCAACTGGTAGTTCTCTCTCTCCCAAACTACCTTGTAATTAACTAATAGGTCCTTATTTTATATTCTATATATACACACATGATATATGTTTATATACTTATTTACATAAATGCATATACAAACAACATACAAAATATGTAAGCATATTATATAATTGCATATAAGTATATAATAAAGTATATTAATATTTGTATACATATATACATGCATGTGTACATACACATATATACATGTGTGTATTTACGTGTGTGTATATATATATTTATATGTAAAAAATGTGTTTTCTTTCCCATTAGACTGTAAGCTTATTGAGAACAGGGAGTATTTCCTCTTTGAATTTGTATTTCCAGGGCCTAGGATCAGTGTCTGACACATAGCAGGAACTTAATAAATACTTACCGATTGACTAGTTGTGGGAATTTGCTCAGCTTATCCTGGCCAGAAATTGTTATACTTTTGTTGGAAGAGCTAAAGATTCCAGGGTCTAGCTCTTACAAACTTCTTTTCTTTCTATCTTCTTTTTCTCCATTCTCCTCCACTATGACACCCTCTAGCTTCTTCCAAGAAAAGTGCTAAGTTGCCTCAGTCATAATCCCAATGGAGCATTTAAGTATACAGGCGCTGCTCTGAGATATTTTCATTTGGAAGTTTCTTCCCCCCAAACACAATTGCTTATGACTCATCGAGGGAGCTATCAGTACACAAAGGTGGAGTAGGTAGGGGTACATCCAGAAAGTGCCTTTCTTCATTTTCTTTTTCTCCCAGTAGCTCCTTACCCACCCAACTCCTAACCTATAAAATGATGTTGCCTCAGGTTGATTTTTTTATATAACTTTTTATATAAAAATAAAAATAATTACAATTAGCACTTTAATAGGCTTTCCACATCTTATCTCATTTAATCTTTACAACAACCTTTTGAGTTAAGTGTTATTATTATCCCTATTTCACAGATAAGGAAAATAAGGTAGGCAGAGGTTAATTGATTTGCCCAAGACCATTCAATTAGTAAGTGTTTGAGGCTGGATTTCAATTCAAGTCTTCCTGATTACAGCTAGGTACCTCAGTGGCTAAAGCAGCACTGGGTCTGGTGTCAGGAAGACCTGAGTTCAAACCCTGCCTCAGACACTAGTTTGGTGATCCTGGGCAAGTCACTGACACTATCTATTTGCCTTAATTCCTCATCTGTAAAATGAGCTGGAGAAGGAAATGGCAAACCAATCCAGTATCTTTGCCAAGGAAACCCCAAATATGGGGGTCATGAAGAATTGGACACAATTGAAAATGACTAAACAATACCAACAAAACGTTTCTATAGCCCCTTAGTTTTTGAAGAACTTCATAAATATTATTTGATCCTGACAGTGTCCCTGTAAGGTAGATACTATTTTTATCATCATCATCATCATCATCATTATTATCACGATCCCATTTTATGAATGAGGAAACTGAGGCAGACACGTGCCCAGGGCCACACATCTAGTAAGTGTTTCAGGTGGAATCTGAACTTAGGTTGTCCCAACTTCAGGTCTAGGTCTCTATCATCTGTGCCACATAGAGGCCAATGACACCTTGAAAATTAGAGACGATGAAGTTTCAGATATGATACCTAGTTGGGAGCTTTTGGGGAGAGGCATCAAGCTCAGTTTCTGGCACACTATGTTTCAGGCGTGGTCAAGTACTCTTAAAGTATTTGCTAGATAATAAAGATGAGGATGATGATAATTAACATTTACACAGAACTTTCTATTATCAGGCATTGTGCTAAGGGCTTTACAATTATTGTCTCATTTGATACCTGTAGGTAGGTGCTATTATCACCCCCATTTGTAGGGGATGAGGAAATTGAGGCAAGTGGAAGTTAAGTTACTTGCCAGACAGAAGAAGATGAAGTGGGATAACCAGTGAAAGATCTAAAATTTAGATGGTTTCCTGTGGCCCCAGTCTTATGAGAATGAAGGGAAGACTTGGTCCTTGCACTCAAGAAAGCCCCCTAACAAAAGATCTGGAACTCTTCAAGAGGAATCTCATCTATAGAATTGCCTTGCGTAGAATGAGTTCAGCTAGCAAATGAACTCCTTGAGGGAGTGAAGGGTCTTGAGACTGACATTTGGGACATGTGATGCAGAGGAGTACATGAAGAAAATCAGGAGGATGTAAGGAGGGATTTGTCAGAAAGTACATATTGTGGGGATTTGTGGGGGGTTGGGAGCAGGTACTGGTGTCTCACATATCCCAGAGGCCAGGAAGAAAGAACCTTGAGAAAGAGATTTTATTACTTCAACCAGGAAATTGAAGATACCCATTTGAAAGATGAAATGATATGAAATGGGGCCTTTGGAGCATACCCAAATCCCTTAACCATGGAGGTATTAGAGGGGGACTTTCCTAAACATGCCCCGATTGGAGAACACCACCATGTTAGGCAAACCTTTTATACATATAACATATATAAAACACCTCCCAAGCCTTAAAGAGCATTGTAAATGCTTATGGAATAATTTATTATTCTAGAGGAGAAAGGTAGTAGTAGTGTGGAGTAGTAGTGAGTTCTGAAATCTAAACAGAATACAGATAGGAAGGGTAGGAGAAAAATGAAATTTTTGCCAAAAAAAAAAAAGTACAGTGGCCTTGTCCTGGAAATAAAGGATGGAGGTGAAAGATAAGAAGTGGTAAAAGCCAGTGGGAAGGGAGAACATTTAGACTTTTAGGACAACTAAAAAGGAATAGGATCCAGAGTTCTCTTGGAACTTGGAAATGAATGGAAGTAGGGTGGAGAAGGTGGAGATTAAGTATTCTGTACATATAATTATAGTAATCCTTTGTATTTGTAGTGCACTTCATAATATCTATTATATATTATACTTGTATATTTTATATATACATATAATATATACATACACACTTGTTTATATACACGTGTGTGTGTATATATATATATATATAATAGCTAAGCTATTTCACACATGGTGCCTTATTTGATACTCATAACAATCTTGTGAAACAAAAACAAGGTTTTTTGCCTATTTTATAAATACAGAGACTGAACCTCAAGTTATTTGTCCAAAGAACAAGATTTTAGAACTGGATGACCAGTTTCGACAACCATACCACGTGGCAGTTTCTAGAATCTGACCTTATCCATAACATATTTTATTTTTAACATTCCCTTTTTTATTTTGAGCTCCAAATTCTCCTCTTCCCTTCATCCCCTCCCCCACCTATTGAGAAGGTAAGCAGTATGATACCCATTATGTATGTGAAGCCATGCAAAACATATTTCCATATTAGTTCTGTTTCAAAAAATTTATGAAAGTAAAAAAAATATGCTTCAATATGTACTCAGAGTTCATTAACTCTCTGTTTGGAGGTAGATAACATGTTTTTCATCATGAATCCTTTAGAGTGGCCTTGGATCATTGTATGGATCATAGTAACAGAGTCTTTCATAGTTGATTATTATTACAGTATTGCTAATACTGTGTAGAGTAGAACATATATAATATGTATACACATACACACACATGCATATATATGTATAAAATTGAAATCACCAACTACTCAGACACTAATTAGCCTTCCTCCTAATTCAGTGTTCTTTCCACTATATCAGACATCCTTTCAGTGTACAAGTGGTCATACAAATGAGTGTGTTCTTTGTGATGTAGCAGAGGGAGTGTGATCTTGGTCTTTAAGGGAAGGGGATTTTTTTTTTATCTGCCTCTTTTCTAACAGCATGAGAGACAAGCCTTGGAGCTAGAGCCTCATCAGGTCTAGGTTATATCCAGGGACTTAGATTTCTTGTTTCCTTCCTTTTTTCCACTAAGGAAAAGGAGAAATTAAGGAAAGTAACACACAACATACACTTGTGGCTAGTTTGCTGTTACATATGCTAAGCTGTACGACGGAAATAATAAGGACAACAATAATATTAATGATAGCTAGTACTTCTATAACACTCACTATATTCTAGGCACTGTACTAATTGCTTTGCAAATATTATCTTATTACCTCACAACATCCATGGGAAGTAGTTGTTATTCTTATCCCCATTTTACAGATGAAGAAACTGAGGCAAACAAAAGTTAAGTGACTTTTGCCTAGGGTCACACAGGTAGGAAGTCTTGGAGGCTGGATCTGAACTCAAGTCTTCCTTACTCCAGGCTTGGGACTCTTTGCACTTCTCAGTGCACATAATCAAACATTATTAGTCAATAAGAGCAAACAATAGAAACGTCAGTCACCTCTAAGAACAAACCACCAACTTCTTGTGATATCTTTCACATCGGTGCTCATGACAAGGTTCTCTCTCTGCCCAGCTGTATCTCTCCCTCTCAAGTGGCTGGCTGTCAAGCCTCTATCGATGGGCACTGTCCAGCACAAGATGTCCAGAGGGGAATGAGTTGGGGGGAGGTGTTACTTGGGAAACTATCCTAGTTGACACCCAGGAGCCTCTAGTGGGTTTCTCATAGCTCTAGCCATGGGTTTTCCCAATTTATTCGCCCCATAGTTTTGATTGGTAATTCATCGCATAAGCTACTGACAAAGTTATTTCTATTTATTTTTCTTTGGTAGTCTGTCCTATCAGAGGGTCCGAATATGCTTCCTCTATTCAAGAACACATACATACATATTGTTTACTCCATCATACCACAAAATGTTCATGTCCGCATTGAAAAAAGCAACTTAGGGAAGTTCAACTAATTCAAAACAACATTCACAAAATGTAGGCCAAACACAAAATGAAATTAGGTGTATTAAGTTGACAATCATCTTTATTAAGGGAATAAACGTTATTCTCACTTCAGTCTTATGTTGTCCAAATCAAGACCTGGCGTGATTCAGTATAGTGACTTCTGTGACCTTATGAGTCCTTTGGCCCTTCTGGGTCTGTTTCTTCGCTTACAAAAGGTGGATTTGAAATAAATCAATAATCCTGTGCACCTCACATGTTGTTGTTCAGTTGCTTTAGTCATGTCTTAGTCTAAGTGATCCCATATTCTTGTCAAAGATCATGGACTGGTTTGCCATTTCCTTCTCCAGCTCATTTTATAGAAGAGCAAACTGAGGCAAATAGGCATAAGTGACTTGCCCAGGGTCACACAGATAGTTAATATCTGAGGCTCGATTTGAACTCAGGTCTTCCTGATTCCAGGTGCTCTCTCCATTGTGCCACCTAACTACCCTGAATCTCACATGCTGTTGTCCAGCATCCCTTATCACTGTCTTTTTTTTTGTCTTTTACATCCCTTTAGAGAACTACTTTGTTCTCTAATGGTCAGCAGTCATAGTCTTCAATTAAATTCAGTTTGATAAGTAATTTAAAAGTAATTATTATGTTTTCTCTTCTCTAAGAAGAATTAAGGGGTGAGATCTCTGCCATTAGGTAGCCCACAGTCTAGTTAGGAAGAGAAGTCAAACATACAAAGACAAATCAAAGACCTTTGTCCTGTTCTCTCTCATTTGGAGAAAGGATCTGGCTCTACCACTTTTTCCCTTAAGGAACCATTGGAGTTTATTGGACAAGGGCGTGAGTGACATAGTTGAACTTGTGTTTTAGGAAATCATCTTGTTAGTGGTGGGGAGGATGAATGGCAGCAGAGAGAGATTTGTACTCAGGAGTCACTTGTCCCAAGTCCATTTGAGAATTGTTGTATCCTAGAGTTAGGGTGATGAGGAAATAGATAGGGAGATATGTAGAGGTAGAAGACCTGACTACTAATTGACTCTGTGGGGTGAGAGAGAATGAAGTCTCAATTACATTGTCAACTTGGTTGACTAGAAGGATCCTAGCAGCATCGCTTTAGAACTAGAAGAGACCATGCGGTAATACTTTCAATGCCCTCTTTTTACAGACTAGGAAATGGAAAGAAGGCCAAGTACAAGGTGTTCTGAAACACTTAATGTGATAGGTTGGGACAAGGTTATAAAGGTCTTCTAATGTTAAAAAGAGGATGCTACATTTGATCCTGAGTGAAATTGGGAGCCACTAGAGTTTACTAAGTAGAGCAGTGATGTAATCAGATGTGTACTTAAGGAAAATCACCTAGGTGACAGTATGGAAGGTGAAAGGGAGTGGGGGAAAAGACAGGAAGATTAATGAGGAGACTGCAGCAGTAACCCAACCATAGGTTCTCAAAAGGGGCAATAATTCACCCTGGGGAATGCTAGAACAATGCGGGGGAGGGGGAAGTAGTAACCTCAGGTGACCCAAGTTTAAAAAAAAAATTGTTACAGGGTAAAAGAGTGTAGATTTGGGGGGTATATTGAGTAAATTCTTTTTGAGAAGAGGCTATAGGCCAAATAAATTTGGAAACTTCTTCGTCTAGGCTATAGGTGATGAGAGCCTTAGCTTTGATGGTATCTTAAGGCATAATAATACAATTAGGTTGAGGTTTATAAAAAAATGACAGTACAGTTGATGCTCATTATTCATGAATTCCATAGTTGTGAATTTAGTTACTGGCTAAAATCAAAACTTACCATGTATTTATTCAGAGTCATTTGTGTACATATGCTGAGCGACAAAAAAATTGACTTGTCCAATGCACTTGTTCCCAACTAAGGTCAAACAAGATGGCATTCTACTTTCTTGGTTCAGCTCTCAACTGTAAACAAATGTCCTTTTCATGATTTATTTAGTGCCACGTTTTCTCATTTTTGTGTTCTTTTTGGTTGGTGATTTCACTGTTGAAAATCTCCCATTCTTCATGAATTGACTGCCCAAATAGATTTTAATCTGTCTACTTATATTTTATTTGAATCATCTGAAATTTAATCTCCCCCAAATCCAGTCTGCTTACCATTAGGCACCAATATCCGTGTGTATGTATGTGTATATGTGTATGTGTGTGTGTGTGTGTGCATAAAATCATTGTATACACATCCTTCTATTTATCAGTTATTTATCTGGATGCAGATAGCATCTTATTTCATATATCCTTTGTAGTTAATTTCAGCATTTTTGTGTTCATCCTTCATTTTCAAAGATCGTGAATCAGAGAAATGATAACATGACTTGCACTTGACTTTGTTTTGAGTGAGGGAGGCCTGTGCAGGTCACCAGCCTCACTTCTCCTCCAGAGTCATCTGAATCCAGTGACCAGATATTCATCAGGATGAACAGAGAAGGCCCAGGATACAATGGGAGACCTTGGCCTCAGATACTCACTTAGAGTGAGGTAACGCCCATTTAGTGAATAGGTCTCTTTAAGAAGTGATCAGGGAATGGCCCCTTTAATGAGCAAAGGAAAAAGATAAGTAAATCAAGCTGGGAGGGAAAGAGCAACAGTTACTGTTGGTAATCACTCTGAAGCCAGGAGGGACTGGAAAAGAGTCATTAAGTGAAGTTTGGGCAGGGACCTATTGTGCACTATATGGGCTTCAAAGTGCACTGGGTTTAAAGTTTTGGGAAAGAGGAAAGAAGGAAGGAAGGAAGGGAGGGAGGAAGGGAAAGAAAGAAGGCATCTGGTCTGTAAACCCGAAGTTAACTGGGTGTCCTCTGGCCATCCAAATTTACCTTCCTTTGGAGAGAAGGAAGTGGTGGTGGTGGGGGAGGGGAGGGCAGAAGGGAGTGAATGAGCTGAGTTGCCCAGTTAGCTGGGTCCCCATTCAGACAACGTAGTCTAGTATTTATAATAGTCAAAATGACTTAGTTGCTCAAAGTTGTTCTTAAAACAGTATTGGTATTACTGTATACAGCATTCTCTTGGTTCTGCTCATTTTGCTCTTCGTTATTTCGTTCAAGTATTCACGTTTTTCTATAGAGTAGCCATCTCTGGAAGGTAGGGGAAGGGAAGAAAAAAAGGGAAAAGAAATTTACACAATAACTTTATTACATATTTAAAAAGAATAGAAAGTTGTATGTAATAGATCTGCAATCATTTTTTAAATTATACTGTTATGGAAATCCCTGTTTTATGCCATAAATTAAAAATAAAATGAAATTTTTTTTAAACTAGAAAAAGAAAGTTAATCCAGTCTTTATAATCAGAATTTGCCTGAATTTCTTCTCCTCTATCACAAACTCCAGGACAAAATTGTTAGTTTCATCCTAACAACTAACATATTAGTAGGAGTTAATGAAAATTACATCCGGAACAGAATTTCCCCTTGTTGCTACAACCACTTTTTGAATGAATGAAATTAAGGGAATTTTTTTGTGGGGGAAGGGAGAGTAGGAAATAATTTACTAAGACCATAGAAAAACCATGTTCCCTCACTTTCAGAGACAGGTACTATGGTGAATGAACATTAGTCTGGCTTAGTTTTGTATTTGTTATTTATTTGCATCTTACAAAATCAGCTGTAGTGTTTACAGAAGCAACCGAGTTTGAAGAATTATAGGACAGTATTAAGTAGGGAGCTCAGGGGTTATCTATATTTGAACTATACTTGAACAGGAACTCCTCCCAAAGTACCCCCAATGGGAATGATCCATCCCCTACATAAGTACCACCAGTAAAGAGGAATACATAGCTTCCTGAGACTTAAACTCTTGGAATAGCTCCCGTTGTTATTTTTTTTCTTACACAAAATGTAACTTTATCTCTTTGTTACTTCAGCTCACTTCTCCCCAGTTCTGAGATCTCAGGTTAAACTCCCTCTCTTCTCCCACACCCCAAAAAGAAAAAGAATAAAAAAACACAGAATTTCAATTTGACATTTCTTCAAACATGTATAAGTTCTAGAGCTAGAAAGGACTTTAGGGAACATTTAGTCCAATCCAATTTGTTCTCATTCAGTGGAGACGTTGTGGACCATAGCACACCAATATTATCCATGGGGTTTTCTTGGCAAAGATACTGGAGTAGTTTGCTATTTCCTTCTCTAGAGGTGTAAGGTAAACAGAGGTTAAGTGGCTAGCCCAGGGACACATAACTAGTAAATATCAGAGGCTGGATTTGAATTCATGTCTTCCTGACTCCAGGCTTAGTGATCTATTCTCTGAGTCCCCTAGCTGCCTCTGTTTAGGCCAGCACCCTTATTCTATAGAAAGGGTCTATTCAAAGACCCAAAAAGGTGTGAATGACTTCCACCATCACATAGTTGGGAAATAAAATTAGGATTCAAATTCATGTCTTTTGACTTGTGAGTTCAGTACATTTTCTACTATTCCCTATTAATCAATTATGATTGTATCTCTTATACTCCCCTAAATATTCTAAACATCCCTACTAAATCCAACTGACCCATGTATGGCATGAACATGCCATCCTGGAAGTCTTCCTCTGGACATGCATTAGTAGGTAATTTCTTTTCTAAAATGTGGCCCCCATTATTCTTCTATTCAGCCCAACATTCTACTTTATGAAAATCCTGGGATCCTAACTGTCTTCTAACATGGTAGCTATCATTCAGAGTTTTGTGCTTTTTGCAAATTTATAATTATGCCATTTTCCCCTTTGCTCTATTGCTAAAAATATTAAAACAACACACCGTCTAGCAGGGATCCCTGGACTACATACTTAGAGAACTCCATCTAAATTGCTGTTGATCCACTAATGATTACACCTTAGTGTTTTGGGTTATTCAATTTTGAGAGTACCTGGCTACTAAGTACCATCCTCTCTACTTTTGTCTATTTCGTCCATAAAGATAGCACAAACAAATTCGTCAAATGTCTTATGGTAGTTTTTCAGTCATTTTCAGTCACGTCCAATTCTTTGTGACCCCATTTAGGCAAAGATGCCATTTCCTTCTCCAGCTCTTTATAGATAAGGAAAGTGAAGCAAACAGGGTTAAGTGGCATGCCCAGGGTCACACAGCTAGTTGGTTGTCTGAGGCAGAATTGAACTCAGGAAGATCCATCCACTGGGCTGCCCTGTCGAATGCCTTGCTGACATTCAAGTATGATATGCCGCAAACATTTGCTTGACCTAGTAGTTTAGTGTGAGAAGCATCTTAGAGTTAAGAAGACTTGCTTGGGTTAAAGGCCCACCTTGATCATATACTGACTTTGTTGTGATCCTCTGCAAGTCAATCAACCTCTAAAAGACCCTTTATGACTTAAGACTATACCTTACAAATAAGGGATGATCCACAATTTTAAATGGAATTTTCTTACCAGAAGCTGCCTGTACCAATAAGATCCCTGTTCATCTTTGGCATCTGTTGTAGAAGACAAGAAGATGGAACTCAGTCCACCTCATACACTTTTAAAAATTCAAGCTGAGCAGCGAATGATTGGTCTCTTTGAATTGCCTTTCTCTCTATTCCCTTTATGTTTTTTAATTAAGTTTTATTTATCCCATTTGTCTTTACAATGACAATAGATCTATCCTTTATTCCTGATTGGAATAATTTGTTTTTATGTAACTAAACTTTTTATGTTTATTTATTTATTTTTAGTTTTCAACATTCATATCCACAAAATTTTGAGTTCCAAATTTTCTCCTCATCTCTCCCTTCCCCCTATTCCATAACACCTTGCATTCTGATTACCCCTTTCCTCAATATGCCCTTCCTTCCATCACACCCCACCCTTTCCTTATCCCCGTCTTCTCTCTTTTCTTGTAGGGCAAGATAGATTTCTATACACCATTACATGTATTCCTTATTTCCCAGTTGTACGTAAAAACAATTCTCAACATCCATTTCTAATACTTTGAATTACAACTTCTCTTCCTTCCTTCCTCCCTATCCATTCCCACTGAGAAGAAAAGCAACTCAATATATGTTATATATGTGTGGTTTTGCAGAAGACTTCCATAATAGTCATGTTGTGTAAGACTATATTTCCCTCCATCCTATCCTGCCCCCGATTTATTCTATTCTCTCATTTGACCTTATCCCTCCCCAAAAAGTGTTTACTTCTAATTACTCCCTTCTCCCATTTGCCCTCCCTTCTATTATCCCTACCACTTCACTTATCCCCTTCTCCTCTACTTTCCTGTAGTGTAAGATAGGTTTTCATACCAAATTGAGTGAGCATGTTATTCCCTCCTTAAGTCAAATGTGAAGAGAGTAAGCTTCACTTTTCCCCCTCTCACTTCCTCCCTTTTCTCCTCCATTGAAAAACCTTTTTCTTGCCTCTTTTATGAGTGATAATTTGTCCCATTCCATTTCTCCCTTTCTTCTGCCAATATATTCCTCTCTCACCCCTTAATTTTATTTTTTTAGATATCATCCCTTCTGATTCAACTCAATCTGTGCTCTCTGTCTGTATGTGTTTGTGTGTGTGCGTGTGTGTGCATGTATAATCCCTCAACTACCTAAAAACTGAGAAAAGTATCAAGAGTTACAAATATTGTCTTTCCATGTAGGAATGTAAACAGTTCAACTTTAGAAAGTCCTTTATGATTTTTCTTTCCTGTTTACCTTTTCATGCGTCTCTTGATTTTTGTGTTTGAAAGTCAAATTTTCTGTTCAGTTCTGGTCTTTTCATCAAGAATACTTGAAAGTCCTCTATTTCATTGAATCACCATTTTTTCCTCTGAAGTACTATACTCAGTTTTGCTGGGTAGGTGATTCTTGGTTTTAATCCTAGTTCCTTTGACTTCTGGAACATCATATTTTACGCCCTTCGAACCCTTAATGTAGAAGCTGCTAGATCTTGTGTTATCCTGATTGTATTTCCACAATAATAGAATTGTTTCTTTCTAGCTGCTTGGAATATTTTCTCCTTGACCTTGGAACTCTGAAATCTGGCTATAATATTCCTCAGAGTTTCTCTTTTGGGATCTCTTTGTCAACAGGTGATCAGTGAATTCTTTGCCCTCTGATTCTAGACTATCGGTTTTCCTTGATAATTTCATGAAAGTTGATGTCTGGGCTCTTTTTTTGATCATGGCTTTCAAGTAGTGCCACAATTTTTAAACTGTTTCTCCTGGGTCTATTTTCTAGGCCAGTTGTTTTTCCTTTGGTTTTCAGTATTTTTACTTTGGTATTTTCTTGGGGATTTTCAATTTGTTCTTTTTCTAGCTTTGTCAGCTGCATGCCCAAGTCATTGATCTCCTCTTTCTCTATTTTATTTATATAGGCATTCAAAGATATAAAACTACCCCTAAGAACTGCTTTTGCAGTATCCCATAAGATTTGGTTGGTTGTCTCATTATTGTCATTCTCTTGAATGAAGTTGTTGATTGTTTCTATGATTTCTTCTTTAACCCATTCCTTCTTTAGGATTAGATTATTTAGTTTCCAATTGATTTTTGCTTAACTTTCCATGGCCTTTTATTACATATAATTTTTATTGCATTATGATCTGAGAAGGATGCATTGATTATCTTTGCCTTTCTGCACTGGATTGTAAGATTTTTATGTCCTAGTACATGGTCAATTTTTGTAAATGTTCCATGTACCACTGAGAAAAAGGTATATTCCTTTCTATTCCCATTCAATTTTCTCCAAAGATCTATCATATCTACCTTATCTAGAGTTTTATTTACCTCCTTAACCTCTTTCTTGTTTATTCTGAGGTTAGATTTATCAAGTTCAGAAAGAGGGAGGTTGAGGTCCCTCACTAGTATAGTTTTGCTGTCAATTTCTTCCTTCAGCTCCCCCAACCTCTCTTCTAAGAATCTGGATGCTATACCACTTGGAGCATACATGTTTAGTAAGGATATTGCTTCATTGTCTATGGTGTCTTTTAGCAGGATATAGTTTCCATCCTTATCCCTTTTGATTAAATCTATTTCTGCTTTTGCTTCGTCTGAGATTAGGATTGCTACCTCTGCCTTTCTTACATCAGCTGAAGCACAATATATTCTGCTCCATCCTTTGACCTTTATCCTATGTGTATCCCCCTGTTTCAAATGTGTTTCTTGTAAGCAGCATATTGTTGGATTATGGCTTTTAATCCATTCTGCGATCCATTTCTGTTTTATGGGAGAATTCATTCCATTCACATTCACAGTTATGATTACAATCTGTGTATTTCCCTCCATCTTCTTTACCACCATTTGGCTTTTAGCTCTCCTGTCTCCCTTCCCTTCCTCAATAGTATTCACTTTTCACCACCTTCTCCTGCTGCCTTCCCCTCCTTTTAGCCCTGCTCCCTTTTACTCCCCTTTACTCTTATTGCTTCTTCCCTCCCATTTAGCCTCCCTCCCCTTTCTTCCCCCTTCTTCTCTTACTGCCTATAGAACTAGTTAGGATTATCTACTTAAGTTTATTGTTCTGATCTTTAAACAAATCAAATGAGAGTACCTCTCATACAATGCTCATCTCCCTCCCCTCTTTCCCTCTACTATGATTTTGTACTTCTTCTTGTGATGTAATTTGCCATTTTCTGCTTCCTCCTTTTCACACCTCCTATTACAATACCTTCTCATACTAAAATCATATTTTTATCATGATATCATTTACTTTATACCTGTTTCCTCTATGCATATCCCTTTTATATTTCATAATAGCCACACAATTCTCAAGATTAACAGGTATCATCTTCCCTTATAGGGAAGTAAACAGTTTGCCCTAATTGAGTAACAAGTTGTTTTTTTTTTTCCTCCCCCCTGTTTACCTTTTTATGATTCTCTTGAGACCTGCATTTGAAGATTGAATTGTCTATTAAGTTCTGGCATTTTGGTCAGGAAGTTCTGGAAATCCCTTACTTCGTTGAATAACTTTCTCCTTGCCTGAAATGTTATGCTGAACTTTGCTGGGTAGTTGATCCTTGGTTGTAGTCCCAACTCCTTTGCCTTACAGAATATTGGGTTCCAATTCTTTCGATCTTTTAATGTAGAAGTTGCAAGGTCCTGTGTAATCCTGACTGTATCTCCTTGATATTTAAATTGTTTCTTTCTGGCTGCTTGTAATATTTTCTCCTTCACTTGATAGCTCTGGAATTTGGCAACTATATTTCTTGGGGTTTTGAGTTTGGGATCCCTTTCAGGAGGGGAATGGTGGATTCTTTCGATGACTATTTTGCCCTCTGAATCTAATACTTCTGGGCAGTTTTCCTTGATGAGTTCCTGAAAGATATTGTCCAGGCTCTTTTCTCCATCATGGGTTTCTGGCAGGCCATATAATTCTTAAGTTTTCTCTCCTGGGTCTATTTTCCAGGTCAGTTGTTTTTCCAATTAGATATTTTACATTTTCTTCTATCTTTTCATTCTTTAGATTTTGTTTGACTGATTCTTGCTGTCTCATTGAGTCATTAGTTTCTACTTGCCCAATTCTAATCTTTATCAAATTGTTTTCTTCCATTAACTTTTGTATCAATTTTTCCTTTTAAGGAGCTATTTTCTCCAGATAATTTTTGAACTTCCTTTTCCATTTGTTCAATTTTCCTTTTCAAAGAGATGTTCTCATCAGTGAATTCTTTCTTAATAATTTTAAGATCATTGGCCAGTTTATCTTCTATTTCCTTCTTCAGCTGTTCCAGGAGAGCTGCTTGTGCCTGTGAGCAGTTCATAGTCCCTTCTGAAGTTTCAGATGGAAGTACAGTCTCAGCTCTGACCTCTTTGGTGTTTGTGTTTTTGTCCTTATCCCCATAGAAAGATTCTATGGTTCTTTCAGCCCTCTGCTTTTTCCTGTTCATGATGTTGACTGAGTGTTGTGGCTTCTGGTTCTTTCAGTCAGAAGCTAGAGAACTTTTTGCTGAGCTGATGTGTGAAAAAGCTAAAAGCAGGTTTTTGTTTTGTGTTTCCCTGATCAGCCCTGGGTTTAGCTTGTTAACTGTGGGGGAGGAGTGGTCTGGTCACAGGAGATCTCCTTAGCTGAACTGAGGCAAAGGCAAGCTCAGGGGCTCGTAATCTCAGCTGCCCTATTGTCTTTCTGATTCCCCTGGACAGCTGAGGCACGCCTAGATGCTAATGCGTGTTCCCACCCCTCCTGGGTCTCCTCTCCTGGCAATGAGGCTTGCCTGGGTCCTAGTGTGAGTTTTCTCTGCCCTGGGTCCTCTGTCCTTCCGGTTTCCTGTGTCACTGTAGGAGGAATTCCCCCTTAGCTATTTTTCTCGGCTCAGGTGTTATATGACTATTGGCCTCCTTCTGCTATTCCTGCTGATCTAGGATTTTTCTGGGAAAATATTTTATGGTTCTTTCACAGTCATCAAGGGGGGAGGAGAGAGCATTTACTGATCACTCCGCCATCCTGGCTCCCGGAAGTTCAAGTAGGTGACTTACCGAAGTTTGATCTTCGGGCTGAAGGTCTCAGGAGCTGCTGCGCTGATATCTGGTGCTCGGGGGCTCTCACTGACTCGGTTCGGCTTGTCTCCTGCCCTCGGTGCCACTCCTCTGGTTCCACCCACCACTCAGGTTTCTCAGGTCCCTTCTGCTCCACTGTGCTGGCCCTGCTGCACTGTGGGCTCACCCCCGTGAACAGAAACTTCCCATGCACCTTCCAGTCCAACCTGAGCTCCGAATCCGTCACAGTCTGTCTCCCACTGGATTTTGCACCTCCAAAATTTGGTCAGATTCTCCTTTCAGAGGTGCCTGAAGGAGTTTGTCCAAGAGCTTAGGTGAGACATTGCTCTCACTCTGCCATCTTGGCTCCACCCCACCAGTTGTTTTTCCAATGTGATATTTCACATTATCTTCCATTTTTTCATTCTTTTGGTTTTGTTTTGTAATATCTTGGTTTCTCATAAAGTCATTAGTTTCCATCTGCTCCATTCTCATTTTTAAAGAACTGTTTTCTTCAGTGAGCTTTTGAAACTCCTTTTCCAGTTGACTAATTCTGCTTTTTAAAGCATTCTTCTCCTCATTTGCTTTTTGGACCTCTTTTGTCAATTGAGTTAGCCTATTTTTAAAGGTATTATTTTCTTCAGCATTTTTTGGGGTTTCCTTTAGCAAGTTGTTGACTTGCTTTTCATGATTTTCTTGCATTTCTCTCATTTCACTTCCCAATTCTTCCTCCACCTCTCTTACTTGATTTTCAAAAATCTTTTTGAGTTCTTCCATTGCCTGAGATCATTGTATATTTATTTTGGAGGCCTCTGGTGGTAAGCATTGTTCTTCCTCATCAGAAAGGATGAAAGAAAATACCTGTTCACCAAGAAAGTAACCTTCTTTAGCCTTATTTTTTTCCCTTTTCTGGGCATTTTCCCAGCCAAATTATTTGACTTTTCAGTTCTTTGTCAACAGGAGGGTATAATCTAGGGACCTGTAAGCTCTCAGTTCCTCCAAGGTGGCACAATCACTGGCCTATACACTGGCCTGGGAATGACTAAAGACTTTTCTGGCCAGAATCTGTGAATAGTAGAATTCCCTCTCTGCAACCCCCTCCAGCTCCAACAAGCCCCAGGACCATGCTCAGAGCTTAGATTTGGATCAGCTGCTTAATTCCCCCAGGGGCTTTAAGCTGAGGGCTCCAACAATGGATGCTAGCTACTGGTCTGCTGCAGTTATCCCATCTACTACTTCCTGCTGCCTCTGCCACCACTGCCTGGGGGCTAAGGCTAGGAGATGACTCTTCTCCCTTCTTGCCCAGTTGAAAAAGCCTTTTCACTGACCTTTGAAGTTGTCTTTGGTGCCTATGGGTTGAGGGATCTGTGAACCTCTGCTGCTGCTGAGGATTCTGTCCCCAAGGTCTACTCCAGTCCTGCTCCTAAGGTCTACTCCAGTCCTGCTCCTCCTGGTGCCATGTGGCCAAGGCTGGGGTGTGCTCCATTCCACATCCAGTGCAACAGACCTTTCCCATCATCAGACTTCCAGGTCACCCTGGACTGGAAATCTCCTTCACGCTATCATTCTGTGGCTTCTGCTGCTCTAGAGTTTGTTGAGAGTCATTCTTTACAGTTATTTTATGGGCTATGGGGGAAGAGCTAGAGTATGTGTGTCTTTCTATTCTGCCATCTTGGCTCCACCTAAACTGGTCACTGTATCTAAAATTTTTACTTGAGAACTTTCCATTACTCTGTAGATAACTCTCCCTAATGTCCAGTCCCATATTACTTACTAAATGCTGGCTAACATCTCTAGCTAGATGTCTTGTAGGCATCTCAAATTCAGCATGTCCCAAAGCAAACATTCCTTTCCCCCCCAAAGTAACCTTTCCTTTCAGTTCTCTGTTTCTTTTGATTGTACATCAACCTGTTGGTCATCTAGATTTACAATATTGGAGTCAACCTTGAATTCCTCTCTGTCCATATTAAGTGGCACACCAGTTTTGCTGATTTTTCTTCCACAGTATCTCTCAGATGTGTTTTCGTTTCCCCACTCACAGAAGTCATCCTCTTTCCAGCCCTCTTTACCTCTCATTATGACCATGGCAAAAGCCTCCTAACTTGTCTCCAAATATCTACCACACTGCTATCCCATTGACATTGCTAAAACATAGATATCTCCCCTGTTACTACTCTTCCCAATTTTTTTTTGTGGTTGCCAATTATGGCATTTAGGAAAAAGTAGAAAATTCTTATCCTAAAATTTAAATTCCTCTAAAATCTTACTCCCTCTTTCAGATATATTATTCCTTTGTGCTTTCAGGCTTTGAAAAGGACAGATGAGGAAGCTTGTATGCCTAATATACAGCTCCCATTTCCTGGTACTTTGGATATAGGGAGAGCAAGTGCTAGTAATCACAACATTTGCTAAGAGAGCAGCACAGACTGTGTGTTAGACTTCTCCACTCAAGCATACAGAATGAGGCTGATGACTTTGTGCAACTCTATGTCACTTAAATCTGATTCACATGGAAGTCAAGACATCACTTCATGATGTACTTGGTCCTCTTTCAAAATGAAGAAATGTTGACTTTTTTCTTAGATAAATGATCAGTTATCTAGGTCTTTATGATAAGATGATATTGACTTCTGTAAATCAGTCATCTGATTAATAAGTCCTTTCCTTTATTTCAATTATAAGGCAGGTATTTTTTAAAAATTAAAAAAGCCTATCAAAATATTGCTTTATGATTTATTATCCATACCACAAATCTGATATAGATAAGCATAGATAAGAATAGAGATTCTATACCGTTTCCATGGCCAGCTTTGACAAAAATGATTCCTTTCTGTGTGGATAATCACATCAGTTATCAAAGCCTATTAGACCAAGATAAAAGGTAAAACCTCTCTAACTACATCTCCTGAAATCTCAGTTTCTTTTGCCTCTATCCCTTTGTCCTTTGGGTTCCACATATGAATATACTTATGTTATCCACAAGTCCACCAATCTATTATTCCAAGTCCTTGGTAAGAAAATGTCAACAATTACATTACTCTGCATCTTGATCCAACTAGAAGTGTATCTGCTTTGGGCAGGCTTGATAGATCTGTCACAAGTACACTTCTTTTAGGTTTTTAACAATGTTTCTTGAATTGAGTTACTAGAACTCATCAGATGTACTTCATCCTTGACTGAGAGTGCATCCTTTCTTTTTTATAAACTAATGGTTTGTAAACTGTGTGTAGCAATACAACCTTCCATACATCCCTTAAAAGAAAAAAAAAACAGAAATAGAACCCTCCCCAATTTTTATCAAAAAAATTGCAAGCAAATACTTTTATTAGGAAATATTCTATTAAAAACCAGTCTTTCATAAACACAGAATAAATATTAAATATTCATTGACTAATATAATGGGCATGGATATTTATGTGTAATCAAAACATTTTATAGTTTTCATATATAACATAAAATGATAAAATAGCTATCATTATTGATATGATTAGTGGGATTTGGGGTTATAGATTTCTCCAAATCGGATGCTTTTTTCTACTAGTAATTCTTATTCAACCAAGATTAATATTTTGTCTTTGTAAGAGGTACAGAAGAAAAACCTATTTCCTACAAATAAAATCTATTAACAGTAGTAAACCTTAAAAATATCACTTTAACAAAAGAAATCAGAAAATTCTTTATTTGCCACTAGACAAAACAAAATGAGATTTTCAGTTTCAAAACAAGTTTCAACAAAATCTGACAAAACAAGTGTGTTAGTTGTTTTTATTAAGATTTGTTTTCGTATGATCAAATGTACGATATTTGTTTATGTCAAAAGAGTTGTAAATATAAACATATTTAGGCATAATGGTAATTCTATAATTATTTGAGTGTTTTCTTTGTAATATTTAATTTGAGTTCTGTAAGTTTATTATCTTAACTTTTTCATATATTCATTGGCTATCTTTTTGGATTAGAATACAAATTTGATGGATTTTTATAGATTTATTTAGAGCTATAAGATTTTAAACTTTCAAGGAAAGACATTTCTGAAGTAAAAATGAATTTGCTCAATCTTTATTATTTTTACTAAGAAAAATAGCAATTTATTCTTTTGTCAACATGTTTTGCAATCATAAATGTTGGATAGTCTGCTCCCATATTGTCACAGAATTTTGCAAAAAGCTACCTTGTTAATGGACTTCTTTTTAATAGTTAATTATTCTCATAACAACTTAAAAACCTACATGTAGCTCCATTTTAATAATTTAAAATACAAAAGACTATCAATGAAGTATGCAGTCCATATTTTTTAAGGAGCCACATTTTAAACTAGTGCTTGTAGGTCATTGCTTCATCCTGACATCAAAATAATTCCATTAATGAAGAGTGTAATTCAGTTCTCCTATATTATTTAATTTCATTTAAAAAATCTGTCAGTTATGTTGAACTATTTTGATCATAGCTATCAATAATTGTACAAAATAACTGATTTTCCTAGCATGTTTTGATATTTTCTTTTGAAAAATTATTAACACTTTTAAGCATTTGGGGCTTCTTTCATGTACAGTGAACAAAAGGAAAATTTTAGTTTCTCAATTAATTGATTACATTAGGTCTTTATAATACACATACAGTTCTTCTCACCATATTATCTGTAAGTGGTAACATTTTAAAACCACTCATCATATGACTTATCAAATATCACTTCAATTGTATCTCTAGGTTCTCCAATGTCATGATTACTTATCATTGTATCTCTTGTTGTAAAAGACTATTTTGCACCTAGGAATTCTGTAAGTAGAATTTTATGATGCAGAAAGTCCTTGTCTGTTGAAAATGTTTATTTTAGTTATTAAAAGCAGCTCCTTGCCAATAGTTTTAGCATGTGCACTTTCAAGATGTCATGTCATTAGGTTTCATACTATCTGGGCTAAAATATTTATACAAAGAAAACACAGTGTTCTTTCTTCTTCATCAATAACAATACTTGAAAATTCCAGTAAAAAAATATTGTGGGGTTTATTTTCTGGATTGTGACTTTATTCTTTGTCTTCCTGTTTCTCTGCTATTTAACTATATCTACTAAATTTGCTTGCACTTGTTTCAACTGCTTCATAGATTTTTCTTCTCAAACCTTCTCTCTCTCTCTCTCTCTCTCTCTCTCCTCTCTCTCTCTTTTTTTCTTTCTCTCTCCTCTCTCTCTTCTCTCTCTCTTTCCTTCTTAAATTATATTTACTAAAATAGATTATATTGAGGTTAAATAACCACACGATTATTAAATATACATACTTCACATTCAAATATAGCAAACATAATAGTGACAGATGAGCCCCTATTTATTGATGGGAGGCAGTTGCAAATCATGCCATGTTGAGATTCATATATATCAACTCAAAATTGACGTTGTTTGTACTTACTGTATTCAATAATCTCTACATGCACAGTCAGTTGGAGTTGTTATTGTTGAGCCATTTTCATCATGCCCAACCCTTTGTGACCATATCTGGAGTTTTCTTAGCAAAGTTATTGTTGTAATTTACCATTTCCTTCTCCATCTCATTTGATAGTTGAAGGACTGAGACAAACAGGAATAAGTGACTTGCCCAGGGTCACAGAGCTAGTAAGTGTCTGAAACTGAACTCAGGAATATGAGTCTTTCTGACTGCAGGCCTGATGCTCTAGTCACCTTACAATTTGGAAAACTTAATATAATCTAAGTCATGATCCAGAAATCCAAATCCCTTGAAATTTTTTTATTATTGTCTTTTTCATTTACAACACAATTATACACAGATATGCCTTCTTCCTTTAACAAACACGGCAACAATATATTAATTATATTTTGAAAAACAACCAACATGTAGACCAAGTCAGCTCTTCTCCAGTGTCAAGGTTGGTTATCATAATTACAAAGCAGTATTTTTTTCCTCCATTAATTTATTTTGAATTGATCTTTATAATATTCCCCTTTTAAATCAGCACTTTATTATCTATGACTATTTGGTTGTGTTTGCACTAATTTGAGGTTGATATTTTCCCACAGGATCTCTTCACCACCTCTGTACCTGCCCTATTGCATATTCCTTGAATTTACTAAAAATGCCTTCTACCTACAGAAAAGATTTCTCACTCTTCTACCCCCTTAAGAAGATAGTGATTTGCTTATTGTATGGGATTTAAGTCATAGAATATTTATTCAGTACTTTTTTTCCTGGCTCTTTAAGAGCCCTTACATCTTTAGCCCCCTGAAAACTTTTTTGTCTCTCATTCCCCCTTTTGTTTTGTTTTTTACTTTGAGCAGTGTTTTTGTATTCTTATCTTGCTTATTCAATCTTTATTATGATTTATTTGATGCATAGTTCTCATTTGTCAAAGTTGTTAGGTTAAAGAATAAACAGTTGAGAGCAGAAAACAACTCTTCTGTAATTTTGCCAGTCACCTTAGATCTCATTCCTGAATAGCATCTTTTTTTTTTTTTAAACTAGCTGTGTTCAATTCCCCCGAATGATTTTCCCTTTTGAAACCCCTATCTTTGGTCAACAGCGTCTATGAAAATACCACCTGTACTCCTGAGGTTGTTAAGTTTCTCTCCCAGAATTTGTGAAACTCCTTAAGACAGAAGCTTGGTAGGGAGTTTAGATGGTGACCGCTAGTGAGACTAGAATGCTCTGATCAGTGACTATTCTGGATGACAATAAGACCCCTTAAATTTTAAACATTTTTGATGGATATCTCCATGAAATTAACTCCAGAAAAGTTTGGACCATAATTTGAGAGACAGTCAGGTGCAATGGAAATAGCAACGAAATAGAATCCAGAGGAGCTGGCCTTAATGCCTAGGTTTGCTGTGTGTGTGAGTAAGCACACATCGCCTTTCTGACCCTAAGTTTCTTCACTGGTAAAATGATGATATTTATACTTGTGATATCTCTCTCTTAGAGTTAGTTTAAGGAATAAACTTTTGAAAATAATATATATATAATGTGAAATAATAATAATGATGATAACTGATATTTATATAGCATGGGCTAAGTGCTTTGCAATTTTTTTCTCACTTGATGTAACCCTGGGGGGTAGGTACTATGATTATTATCGCCATTTTGCAAAGGAGGGAACTAAGGTAGGGAAATTAAGTGACTTGCCCAGAGTCACACAGCTAGTAATGATCTAAGGTAGATTTGAACTCAAGTATTCCTGACTCCAAGCTTGGAGCTTCATACAAATGTGAGTTATGTCTAGGTTTTCAATATGAGCATTCATTGTTGTTTTGGGAGTAGTTTACAATAATATCCTCACAACCCATTGAGGTGGGTTGACTTTGGAGTTCATAAGTTTTCTTTTTATAATTTTTCTATCTATTCCTTTGCTGTTATTTTTTTTTCTATCAATGTCTTTGGATCTTACATTTTCTTACTCCCTTCTAATGCTTTAGTGTAAATTTAGAAAGACAGTCCTAAACATGTTGGAATTGAGTGTATATCAATAACCTCTACCTGAATCTGAATGAACCTCTACCTTTATGTAACCTAATTGGGCTTTTTTTAATATGTGAAATCATGCAAAATATATTTCCACATTACAAAAAGCAAGAAAAAAAAGAAAGTGAGAAAATTTTATTTCAATTTGCACTCAAAGTTCATCAATTTTCTTTCTGGAAATGGATAGCATTTTTATTTGTGAGTTCTTTGAAATCATTTTGGATTGTTGAATTGATCAGAACAGCTAAGTCTTTCATAGGTAATTATTCAAACAATATTTCTGTAATTGGATACAATGGTCTTCTGGTTCCATTCACTTGATTTTGCATCAGTTCATATAGATCTTCCCATGTTTTTCTGAAACCATCCCCCTTGTCATTTCTTACAGCACAATAGTACTCCATCATAATCATATGCCACAACCTGCTTAGCTATTCCCCAGCTTATGGAAGTCCCCTTGATTTCTAATTCTTTGCTACCAAAAAATTACTAAAAGTTTTTATACATATAGGTCATTTTCTTTTCTTTGATCTTTTAGGAGTACAGACCTAATAGTGGTATTGCTGGGTCAGAGAATATGCAGTTTTATATCCCTTTGTACGTAGTTCCAAATTATTTTCCAGAATGATAGGACCAGTTCACAACTCCACCAATAATTCATTAATTTATCTATTTTCCTTCATCCCTTCCAGTATTTGTCATTTCTAATGAGGTGTGGTACCTCAGAGTTGTTTTAATTTGGATTTCTCCAGTCAACGGTGATTTAGTGTTGTTTAAAAATATGGTTATAGATACATTTTTTTCTTCTTAAAACTGCCTGTCCCTCCCCTCAACAATTTATCAATTGGGGAATGACATTTGTTAAATAAATTTGACTCAATCTCTCCCTCTCTCTCTCTCTGTATGTATGTATGTATATATATATATATATATATACACATATATGTACATATACACATGCACATACATACACTCATATATGTCTATGTATATTTGTGTGTATGAATGTATGTTTGGGAAAAGAGACCTTTGTCAGAGAAATTGGCTATATAATTTTTTATATTAATTGTTTATGGCATGTTTTATCAAAAAGTAGTTTTCTGATTATCTCTTTTAAATTAGGTCTACTTTTGCTTTATTTGAGATCATGATTACTACCTTTGCCTTTTTTTCTTCAGCTAAAACAAGAGATTCTGCTCCATCTCCTTATTTTAACTCTGTGTGTGTGTGTCCTTCTGTTTCTAGTGTGTCTCCTGTAAACAACATATTTTTTGGATTTTGGTTTCTAATGCGTTCTGCTATCTGCTTCCCTTTTGTGGGTGAGGTCATCTAATTCATATTCACAGTCATAATTACTGTGTATTTCCCTCCATCCTATTTTCTTCTGCTTATCCTTCTTTCTCTCTTTTTATCCTGTCCTTCCTCAGAAGTCTGTTTCCTTTTATCATATCTTCCCCATACCCATCTTTGCCTCATCCCTTTACCCTCCTATTTCCCTCTTCAGCAAGATGGATTCCTATATCCAACCGAGTGCGTGTGTGTACATATATATGTATACATACATATATATATATATCATACATATACACACATGCATACACAACCACTTCCTATGAGACTAATGTTCAAGCATTGCCTACCACCCCTCCACTCTAAAAGGTCTTCTTTGCATGCCTTTTTATGTGAAAAAGTTTCCCCCATTCTATCTCTTTCTTACCCCTTCTCCCAGGAGTGAGTGCACTCTTTTTGACCCCTTTAGTTTATTTTTCTTTGAGATGGCTGCAACATAAGTGACTCATAAGTATGCCCTCTGTCTATGTAGACTGCTTCTGACTGCCTAATAATGATAAAGTTCTTAGGAATTACATGTATCATCTTCTCATACAGGAATGTAAACATTTTAACTTTATTGAGTCTCTTATGATTTCTCCTTCATATTTGTCCTTTTTATGCTTCTCTTGAGTCTTCTGTTTGAATGTCAAATGTTCTATTCAGCTCTGGTCTTTCCTTTTTAAAAAAAAAATTGGTATTTTATTTTCCCCAATTACATGTAAAAACAATTTTTAACATTTGTTTTTTAAAACTTTGGGTTCCAAATTCTCTCCCTTCCTCCCGCTCCACCCTACTTTATTGAGAAAGCAAGCAATTTGATATAGGTTATATAGGAATAGTAATACCAAACATTTCCACATTAGTCATGTTGTGAAAGAAAACATAGATCAAAAAAACTCAAGAAAAATGAAGTTTAAAAAAAGTATACCTCAGTCTGTATTCAGATACCATCAATTCTTTCTCTGGGAATGGATGGCATTTTTCGTTAAGTCCTTAAGAGCTGTCTTGGATCATTGTATTGCTGAGAATGCTAAGTCATTTGCAGCTGATCATCTTACAGTATTTGTATACAGTACATTTCACTTTATATCAACTCATGTATGCTTTTCCAGGTTTTCCTGAGAGCATCCTGATTATCAATTCTTTTTTTAAATTTTAATTTATTTTTAGTTTTCAACATTCAGTTCCACCAGATTTTGAGTCCCAAATTTTCTCCCTATCTCTCCTCTTCCCCACCCCACAATGAGATTTTGATTTTGATTACCCCTTCCCCAAACATGTGCTCTCTTTTATTGTCCCCTCCCTTCTCTTATACCCTTCTCATGTTTTCCTGTAGGGCAAGATAGATTTCTATATCCCATTTCCTATATATCTCATTTCTCAGTTGCATGTAAAAACAGTTTTTAACATTCAGTTTTAAAACTTTGAGTTCCAACTTCTCTCCCTCCCTCCCCACCCACCCTCATTGAGAAGGCAAGCAATTTGATATAGCTTATACATGTGTAGTTGTGCAAAACACTTCCATAATAGTGATATTGTGAAAGACTAATTATATTTCATTCCATCCTATCCCACTCCCTATTTGTTCTATTTTCTCTTTTGACCCTGTCCCTCCTCAAAACTGTTTGCCTCTGATTACCCCTTCCCCCAATCTGCCCTCCCTTCTATCATTCCCCACTCTCTTATACCCTTCTCCCCTATTTTATATAGGATAAGATAGATTTCCACACCCAGTTAAATGTGTATATTATTCCCTCCATAAGCCAAATCTGATGAGAGTAAGGTTCGCTCATTCCTTCTCACCTCATCCCTTTCCCCCTCCATTGTACAAGCTGTTCCTTATCTTTTTTATTTGGGATAATTTACCCCATTCTATCTCTCCCTTTCTCCCTCTCCCAGTACAATTTCTCTCTCACCCCTTAATTTTATTTTTTAGGTATAATCCCTTCATATGCAACTAAACCTGTGCCCTTTGTCTATACATATACACATATATAGATATAGATACCCACACACACACACACACACACACACATACACACACACACATGTTCCTTCCAACTACCCTAAACTGAGAAAGGTCTCATGAGTTACAAATATCATCTTTCCATGTAGGAATGTAAGCAGTTTAACTTTAATAATTCCCTTATGATTTTTCTTTCCTGTTTACCTTTTCATGCTTCTCTTAAGTCTTATATTTGAAAGTCAAACTTTCTATTCGGCTCTAGTTTTTTCATCAGGATGCTTGAAAGTCTCTATTTCATTGAATATCTATTCTCCACCCCCCACCCCTGAAGGATCATACTCAGTTTTGCTGGGTAGGTAATTCTTGGCTTTAACCTTAGCTACTTTAATCTCCAGAATATCATATTCCAAGCTCTTTGGTCCCTTAATGTAGAAGCTGCTAAATCTTGTATTATTTGATTTTGGTTCCACAATGCTTGAGTTGTTTCTTTCTGATTGCTTGCAATATTTTCTTCTTGACCTGGGAACTCTGAAATTTGGCTGCAACATTCCTAGGAGTTTTCATTTGGGGGCCCCTTCAGGAGGTAATCAGTGGATTCTATCAATATCTATTTTACCCTATGGTTCTAGAATATCAGGGCAGTTTTCCTTGATAATTTCTTGAACAATGATGTCTAGGATCTTTCTTTGATCATGACTTTCAGGTAGTTCAACAACTTTAAAATTATCTTTCCTGGATCTATTTTCCAGGTCAGTTGTTTTTCCAATGAGATATTTTACAATGTCATTTGTTTTTTCATTCTTTTGGTTTTGTTTTACAATTTCTTGATTTCTCATAGTGTCATCAGCTTCCATTTGCTCCACTCTGATTTTTAAGGAGTTATTTTTTTCGGTGAGTTTTTGGACCCCCTCTTCCATTTGACCCCTTCTGCTTTTTAAAGCCTTCTTCTACTTACTGACTTTTTGGACTTCTTTTGCTCTTTGATCAAGTCTGTTTTTTAAGGTGTTATTTTTTCTTCAGCATTCTTCTGAGTCTCATTTACCAAGCTGTTTACTAATTTTTTATGACTTTCTTGCATCACTCCCATTTCTCTTCCCAAGTCTTCCTCTACTTCTCTTACTTGATTTTCAGAATCCTTTCTGAGCTCTTCTGAGGCCTGTGACCAATTCATATTTTTCTTATATGTAGGAGCTTTGGCTTTATGTTCTTCCTCTGGTTTTATTTTTTTGATCTTCTTTTTCACCAGAGTAAGATATCAATAGTCTGAGTTTTTCCCCACTCTTTGCTCCTTTTCTCAGCCGATTACTTTACTTTTGAACTCCTTTTCAGGTAGGCCTCTACTTCCAGTGTGGAGGGTGTACTGTCCCAAACTTTAGGGCTTTTGTTGAGCTGTTTTTAGAGATACTTCCAGGGATCTGTATATTTTTATGTTTTCCAAGGTGATAATGATCAAAAGAGAGGTGTTTACTCCTCTTCTGGCCTGTGCTCTGGTCTATGAGTGACTCCAAGTGCTCTTTTCTGCCTTGGAACTGTGAGGAGGATTCCCTCTCTACCACTATCACAAGGTCCACCACGCTAACCCTCCTTGCCATCCAGGACTATGACTAAGATCTCAGCACAAGGATAGAAAGAGAATGCTGCCTCACTGCCAGGAAAGAGATTCCTGCCATTCCCCTGTGATCAGCCTCTTGATTCCCCCACCATCTGTGAGCCACGGGACACTGAAGAAGCCACTGCTGCTGCTTCCCTGAGGCTGGGTCAGATCATGCTCTTCTCTCACTCAGTTCTGACAGACCTTTCCTACTAAGCTTCTAAAATGCCTTTGGCATTTTTAGGTTGAGAAGTCTGGAAACTGCCACAGCTGCCAGTGTTCAGGTCTCTTGAGGCCTGCTCTGGGTTTGCTAGTTGTCCAGTCTATGCTGGTGTGTTTTGCTCTAGACTGTGGTCCTCTCCGAACCTAGTGCAGTAGACTTTTCCTGTCAGCCTTCTGGGTTGTCTTGGACTGGAAATTTGTTTCATTCTGTCATTTTGTGGATTCTGCCCCTATAGAATTTGTTTTGAGTCATTTTTCACAGGTATTTTGGAAAGGTTTGGGGGAAGGCTCAAGCAAGTTGTGGCTCCCCCCGCTTCCAATTCTGTTCTTTAGAGTGTTATTTTGTTCACTAATTTTTGAGCCTCCTTTACCAAGCCATTATTTTTCTTTTCATAGTACCTGATTAGGCCTTAGTTGAAAAAGGCCAAGGTCTCCCATTGCATCCTGGGCCATCTCTAGTCATCCTGATGGATATCTGATCACTAGATCCAGATGGCTCAGGAGGAGAAAGTGAGACTGATACCTGGCACAGCCCTCCCTCACTCAAAACAAAGTCAACTATAAGTCATGTCATCATTTCTCTGATGTCATGATCCCCTTTGAAAATGAAGGATGAACAAAAGTTTTTCTTTTCATAATTTTCTTGAATCACTCTCATTCCTTTTCTCATTTTTTCCTCTGCCACTCTTATCTCTTTAATGCTTCCAGGAAATCTTATTTGACTTTTGTCCAATTAGAATTTTTCTTTGTGGCTTTGGTGGTAGCTTTTTTCACATTCTTGTCTTCTTCTCATTTGTATCTTGGTCTTTCCTGCTGCTATATGGCCTTTTTTGGTCACGTTTTTGTTTTGACCCTCTTACTGTCTGGATTGAGAGCCCCGAAAGCTGCTGTTGTAGCTGCCCCAAGGCCCACCATTGCTATTGTTTTTGCTACACTCCGGACTTGTCCCTGACCCTATTCTGGTGGGCCTTCCCTGTGACCTGCTAAATTGTTTTGGAAAAAATTCTCACCCTGGCATTTGTTGATTCTTCCCCTCCCAAATTCCATTTGAGGTGTTATTTAAAGATTTTTGGAGGGGAATATTGGGAGAGTTTGGCTGGTTTTCTGTCTCTAATCTGCCATATTTGTTCTGTACACCCCCTTCCTTTCCCCCCGCCCAACCTATATGGTTTTGTAATGACTACATTGGCTGTTTTGACTTCCGTTCTTACTATTGATAGGTGAGGTTGATGGAAAATCCACTGTTCATTCCTTAATAAATGTTTATCACATTAGGAGAGATGGTACTATGAATTTTTTCCTCGTGCTATTTTTTGTTTATTGTTATATTTTATTTTAAATGTTTTCATGTATATTAGTTCTGTCTCCTACAGTAGATTATAAACTCCCTGAAGGTAGGAGTAGGATGGTCTAACCTTTTGTTATCTTCTCATTAGCATCTAGTATAGATACTGAGGTTCATATTGATTTATAATACTGAATGATGGAACTTTTTTCATATTATGACTTGGAGGCAGAAAGAACAGGTTAAATTATATTACCTAGGATGCTCATGTAGAGTAGGGAGGCAGTGTGGTACAGTGGTGAAGTTGCTGGATGTATAGTCAGAGAATCTTGGTTCATATCCTAACTCTTCCTCTGTGATCTTGGTCAAATCACATAACTTCTTTGGAACCCATTTTATTCATATTTAAAATGTGGAGGGAGTTGGATTAAATGGTCACTGAAACCCCTTCTTAGTTTTAAATGTATGATTCTGTGATATCTAAATAAAGGAAAATGGATGAACAGCACAGTTACTCTACTAGCAACTGCCTAGAGTGAAGTCTTTATAGTGTCTGGTATATCCTGGTATGCTGGTACATATCTGGTATAGGGTCTCTGAGAAGGTATCGATGGAAGTCCAGTGGGTGGGAAGGCACCAATGGATTGCCATTTTCTTTGGTTGAATGACTATTGATATCCATCATGCCATGAAATATTTGAAGAATCAGAGTAAACACATAATTCTGTTTACAGTGGGTATAGGCTCTGGGGGCAGCATATTGTGAACTGTCTTTCTGGCTCCTCCATTCCTTAGTGTTTCCAATGAAATGGGGAATAAAGGGAGCTCAGAGAAAAAGGGAAAGAAAAGAGAAGATCATAGGAGGCTAAGAAGAGTGGGAGAATTTAGGTTTATCCTTGAACTTTTCACCTAGAAAGAGAGGGAGTGGGACAAAAAGGGAGGGAGAAGGGACAGTGAGACTGAGAATGGACAGACAGCATTTTCATGTAGTAGAAAGAACAGTTGCAGTAAGGAATGTTGGGACTGAATCCCTGCCATGAGATCATAGTCAAGTCTCTGAGTCTAACTTTTAAAAAACATGTACAATAACTATATTGGGATAATGACTATATTTACTATTTACTCCTAGAAGTAGCAGGGATTCAATTGTGACAAAAAAAATACCTCACTTACTGAAAATCCAAAGACGTCTCTATTTGGGGTTGTTTTCTTGGATTGAAAGGGAGTAAATCACCTATAGCATAAAACTATAATAGTAAAAAGATTCTTTGCAGAATTCCTTTTGTATACTTATTTGTGGAGTTCCCTGGTACATTCACTTCATCTCCCAAAAGGGTTTCCTAAAATAAATACCAGAGTCAGTTAAAAGCAATTCACAGCATGATTTTAGTGTTCACTAAGGACCCTAACTTTGTCCTAGGATGCCACAATCTAAGGAAATATGTTTCCTTTCCAAGCATGTAGGTAGGCATGCTTCATCTTTGTGTTCACCTCTAACTCATTGCCTTGCCTCATGGTTCTCTGTTGGCCTGTGTTGTAATGTAATCCAATAGTTACCTTCCTTCCCATCATACCTGGGAGTCCATTGCCATGCCAACCCTCTCCTAGACCTTCTCACTCCCTAACTCTCCTAAAGTGAAAGCTGGACTCTCTCAAGGACAGGTCAATTCCTCTCCTGGTTTATTAGAACTCATTAATCATAATTAATCCTCAAACTTGCATCTTCACCCTACTGAATTTGTTCTAGAGGCAAAAAATTCCTAGTTCAAGCTCTGCCACTAGGCATGAAGTCCCATTTTATAGGGCTATTCATAATAAGAAGCTAGGAAACTTTGAAGCCAATGCCGGGAGAAGGAACACACACATACATGAAAAAGATATGTGACATAAAGAGCAGAAAAATAACAGTTGGTAATATTTATATAGTGCTCAGGGCTCAAGGAATATTGGAAACTTTTTTGTAACTAGTTCTGAGTTTGTCCAGAAATGGTGAATTTCATGAAAGAGGTAAATTTGAGGTGGAAAGTAGAGTTTTGAAGGGGAGAAAGAACATAGTGTGATGAGTTGCAACAATTCAGATTAAGGCCTTCTGCGTTAGAAGAGAAAAAAAATGTAACATAAAGCATGAGTTTAGAAAGAGAGAGAGAATGATAATCCAGGAGGTAAGAAAAAGTCAGAAATGGGCGAAGTAATTCAGAGGAACTGAGGAAAACTCAAGAGCTGAGACCCCATGGAGGCAACAAAATCATCTATAACATTTTGGAGAAATGATGGAACACTCAATGAAAAGAGGTTCACGAAATTTTTCCTGAGATTTAGGAAGTGGCCAAAACATGGAGGAGGGATTTTGATAAGCTACCATCCTCTTAGATTTGTGCTACAATAATTGTTGTGATTGTGAGAATCTATAACTCTCAAAATTCTCTGTTCTTCCATGAGATGTGGTAGTAAGGAATCCCTTTGTCTACTTCCTATTCTGTGGAGACAAGTGTTATAGGCAAACACAAAGGGAGTGGTCCTTTCTAAAGAGTGGGGACCAGCATTTGGATAAGCTACCTTGGATAGATTTCAGCTCTGGGAGCCAACCCTTTGGCCACGTGTCTCTGGAACCTCAAAGCTTACCATCTCTGCTAATGATATTCCCTTGAGTGATGTTCCCCACCCACACCACATGGGTATGTAACCAACATAAACAAAGAGTGTTTTAAGGAATTGAATAACATTGTTGGGACACACGTCACAACAACAACCCAAAGATAGCTAAATTTAATTAGCTGGGCACACCCAAGAATTGTGTATAGCCACATGCCTCTGTTTTAGGAGCGGAAAAAACCCAATATTTTGTGGGTCTGGAAGTCACAGACAGAAACAAGAAGGGGAAAACGTAGCAATAATCCAACTGTACTAATAAGATTTCAGTCTGGAAGAACCATGCCCTTTTGTATCACTTTTGGAAGGATCTCAAAACACTTAAAGACATTTGATGTAGTCAAAAGATTTCTATATTCGGAGTCAGTCATTGGTTTGAATCCTGACTGCTACTTGGTATCTGCATGACTTTAGGTAAATATCTTAAAGCTCCCCTTTTTTAAACCTCTTCTGTAAGAGGATGGAGCTTTGACTAGATTGTCTCTAAGAGCCTTTCTAGTTCTAAATGTTTGAGCTTTGAATCTATGAGTATTAGGATTTGCATTTAGGCAATTGCCAAAGATTGTTATCTGACCATTAGAGCTTGATCACCTTTGGCAGTAAAAAGTTGTAGCACTCATCATTGCGTGATGATTAGTAAACGTAGAGATTAATTAGTAAAGCTGTTTTCCTGGGCCATAGTTAGAGAAATGAGTCTGAATTGTTGATCTGACTCCTTTCTTTTCTTCTATTGTAACTGAGTTCACTTTTAAAAAATATTTTTTATTGATATCTTTTGTTTTTATGTTAGTCGTTTCCTGATATACCTTTCTTACCCTCTTGAAATTTTCCTTATAATAAGATAAGCAAAACTTATCTTCACAGAAACTACATCTGGCATTGTAGTCCCCAACTTTCCTGTCAACTAGAGGAAAGTCTTTTTTATCTGTTCTTTAGGACCAAGAATGATCAAATTTAATCAATCAGAGTTTGGTTGCCTTTTAGAAATGTTCTGATCATTGTTTCATTCTCCTGGTTCTGCTTATGTCACCGTGCATAAGAGTATTCCTGTATTTTTCTGAATTCTCCATATTCATCATTTCTTATAATACAATAGCACTCCATTATGTTAATACAACAGTTTTTCAGGCATTCCTTGATTGGTGGGTACCACCAATTTTGTTTTTTTGTTATTATGGTGATTTATGAAACTGCACATGGTTTGCACAGTTTTGGAATTGTTTATTGTGGAAAGAGTGAGGTCAAGGGTTGATTTTTATAGCTATCTTCAATTCTATTAACAGTAATAATAATGAAATAATGACAGGAAACTGATATATATTTATTGGGTTGAGACAAGCACATTTCACATGGAGTCATATTTCTCATAGCTGGAAGTCCTTTGCATATCCTTTGAACTATACCCCTATATTTGGGAAAGAAAGCATCAATATTATCTACCATGTTCTTAAAGGGCTTGAGGGATATGGGCAAGTGGAAAGATCAATGGATTTGTCAGATCGGAATTCAAATCCTGACACTGCCATTACCAAAATTGTGTGATATTGGGTAAGTGGTTTTATTTCTTAAAATCTAAATTTCCTTATCAATAAAATAAGATCAGATTAGATCATAGGGATCCTTAACACTTTTTTGTGTCAGAGACCTCCATTGATAGCCTAATGAAGGATATCTACCCCTTCTCAAAATAATTGCTTTTTAAAATACATAAAATGAAATATGATTACCAAATAAATTATATTGAAATATAGCTATGAAAATATTAAAAAAGAACACATTTAAGGATCCCAGGTTAAGGACTCTTGTTGCCAGATTATCTCTAAGGACCCTCTGAGCTCTAAAATCTTATACTTCTATGATGCTATGAACCACATTCATTAGGAGTTACTTAATAAACCATAAAGCAATGTGTAAAGGAATATGAGCTCTTGTTACTGTAATGCAATTTCTAAGGGAATACTTAAAAGAGGAAAGTTCAAATAAGTTTATTTTCACTCAGCACACATTGAATGCAAACATGAGCACCAGACCTGACATTCATTAGGCAGTTAGGTCTTTTCTCCATGGGTACTAGAAAAGAGAGGATTTATGTATTCTGTTGCTTGGTGGCCATGATCATGAAGTCAATCAATCAGTAGGCATTTATTAAGTACCTATTATGTGCCAGGCAAATACAAAACGAGGCAAAAGATATCCCTACTTTGAAGGAGCTTGCAATCTAATGTGGGAAGACAACATACAAACAAATATATATATATATATATATATATATATATATACACACACACACACATATGTGTATATGTATGTATATGTATATATAATACATATGTAAATATGTATGTATATATGTGTACATATATACATATATATTATAAAAAGGAAATAACTAAAAGAAGGAAAACACTGGAGTTGAGATGTTAGGAAAAGTTTCCAGTAGAAGGTGGGATTTTAGGTGGGACTTAAAGGAAACCAGGGAGATCAGTAGTCAGAAAAGAAAAGAAAAAGCATCCCAGGCATGGGAGCCAACCAGAGAAATCACTGGAACTTAGAGATGGAGTGCTTTGTTTTGTTTTGGAACAGTCAGGAGACCAGTGTCACTGGATTAAAGAAGCCATGTTGGGTAGTAAAGTGTAACAAGATTGAAAAGGTAGGTGGGGTTTTGGTATTGAAGGGCAAACACAACATTTGGTATTTACTTCTGGAAGCAATAGGAAGTTGCTGAAGTTTATTGAGTGTGAGTGGGGTGACATGATTGCATCTGCATTTTAGGAAAATCACTTTGTGACCAAATGGAGAATAAATTGGAGTAGGAAAAGACTTGAGGCAGGCAGATGTAGCAGCAGGTTATTGCAAGGTGTGAGATGATGAGAACTTACTAGAATGGTTGTGGTGTCAGACAAGAGAAGGGTGAGTATTTGAGGGTTGTCATAAAGGTGAAATCATCAGGCCTTGATGACAGCTTGGATATGATGGGTGAGATATAATAAGGGATCTAGAATGACTCCTAGGTTGTCCGTCTGAGCACTTAGGAGGATGGTGTTACCCTGTACAGTAATAAGAAAAGTGTGTGTTGCGGGAGAGAGGATTTAGGGGGAAAGATAATAGGTTTTGTTTTGAACATACTGAGTTTAAGATGTCTACTGGACATTTAGTTCAAGATATCTGAAAGGCAGTTGGAGATGCGAGATTAGAGGTCAAAAGAGAATGGGGCAGGAAAGGTAGTGAATTGGTAATGAAGTATGATAGCAGTGCAGACCCAGTTGAGGCATATAACATAAATAGGGTATTGAATCCAATCAGTACAATTATATGATTTTCTCCTCATTCATTCAGTAGCACATGCATTGGTGTGAGAGGAACAAATGGTAGGAGTGATCCAAGACGAAAGTTTCGACAATGGAGCATAATTGTAGATAAGGGGGCAAAGGAATCAAGAGAGGAGGAGTGTGTTGAGATAAATTGGTTTGTTAAAGAGTCAAAATAGAGAGAAGAGGAGAGATTGGCTAATGCAGGGAAGATGGTTTGGGAGAGAACTGAGGGGTTTTCAAGATGAATGGTATGAACTCACCATAAAACTGAAGGGGATAGCAGAATAGATTAGAAATCAGAATCCAAACAATATGTTGATCACAAGAAACACAAATATAAAGATTCACATAGTTAAGATGTCAAGCTGCTGCAGAATTTATTTTGCTATTATAGGCAAACTCAAAAAGACAGTGATAACAATCATAATATTAGAAAAGACAATAACAAAAATATAGTTAAAAGAGAAACAGGGAAACTACATTATACTTAAAGGCACCTTAGACAATAATAGAGATAGAGACTGAATTTGTGTTTTTCTTGATCTAGGAAACCCAGAAGAACCCTCTTTACCAATGCTGGTCAGTCAGTACTTTTTGTGCAACTTATAGCATTAAAGAGTTGCCTGTAGCACTGAGAAAGGTTAAGTGACTTTCCCAGGGCCATTCCATCAGTATGTAGCAGAAGTAACATTTTAATCCAAATCTTCCTAGCTTTGAAGCCAGATCTCTATCCACTCTACTATGTTATGTTTCACAGAAGCAAATAGTATCAATATTACATCCATTGTTGTTCATTTGCTTTCAGTTGTGCTTGACTCTCTGTGACCATATTTGGGATTTTCTTGACAAAGATACTGGAGTGGTTTACCATCTCCTTCTCCAACTCATTTTATATATAAGTCAACTGAGACAAACAGGGTTAAGTGATTTGCTCAGGGTCACAAAGCAAGTATATGTGTGAGGGCAGATTTGAACACAGGAAAATGAGTCTTCCTGACTCTGCCTGACTATCTATTCACTGCACTGCCTAGCTACATAACATTTAAATATTTAAAGGAAAAATTAATTCAATTAGAGGTAGACTGGGACAGAGAAACTATAAGAGTGGGAGATTTAAATATACTTCTTTCAGACCTAGAAAAATCTAAAACCATGAAAAGGACAGAAAATGTAGGATATGAATAGAAAGTTAGATACAATGGATACTTTGTGATTAATGAATGAAAATAAAAGGCAGTAAACATTTTTTCAACTTTGTATGTCATTTTTACAAAAAAACTCATAAATGCATAAAACAGAAATGTTAAACATCATTTAGTTACTACAACTTAATAAATATAATGAATAAAGGGTATTTTAAGGCAGGCTTCAGATGATAAGGAAGCTAAATAATTAAGTACTTGATAGGTCAAAGAACAAATCATAGAATCAATAGATAATTTCATCAAAAAAAATGACAATAATGTGAGAACTTTCCAAAACTTTTGAAATGTAGCCAAAGAAGTCCTTAGTGAAAACTATATAGCTCTAAGCAGTTTCATCAACAAATGAGAGAAAAAAAAATTAGTGAATTAGTCATGCACTTAAAAAAGCAAGAAAAGAAACACATTTCTAAAATCTCAACTAAACACTAAGCTGAAATTTTAAAAAATTAAAAAAGAGATTAATAAAATTGAAACTAAAATAAATTTAGAAAAAAACCTGGAAGCGATTTAAACATAAAATAAACCATTAAATAATTGAATTTTTAAAAAGAGGGAGAAAAATCAAATTGCCAGTTTTAAAACTTAGAGATAATTAATGACAGAAAGAGGAAATAAACACAATTGAACTATTTCCCCAATTATATCTCAATAAAACTGCTAATCAAAGTGAAATGAAGAATATTTATAAAAATCTAAAATTAAATTAACACAACAGGAAATGGGAATTTTAATAGCTCAAAATCCAGAAAAGAAATTGAACAAATCATAATGTGTTCCAAAGGGACAACTTTCCAAAGCAAGGTGGGGAGGGGAAGAAGGGTGAGAGAGGATGGATACTCAGGGCTAAATTGATTTGCAAGTTATTTTTATTAAACATTCAAAGAACAATTAATTCAAATATTATTATTGTTCTTCAGTCATTTCAGTCAAGTTCAACTTTTTGTGGCTCAATTTGGAGTTTTCTTGGCAAAGATACTGGAGTTTTCCCATTTCCTTCTCCAACTCATTTTACCAATGAAGAAGTTGAAGCAAACAGGGTTAAGTGACTTAGTCAAGGTCACACAGCTAGTAATTATCGACTAAATTTGAATTTAGGTTTTCTTCACTCTAGGACTTTATCCACTGCACTCCTTATACTGTCCAATTCAAATATTTATCCACCGTACCACCTATACTGTTGAATTCAAATATTACATAAACTATTTTCAAAAACATCAAAAGGAAGGATTCTATCAAATTCCTCTTTTGACATAAATATAGTCTTGATACCTAAATTCTGGAGAGATAAAACAGATATTTATAGGCCAATATCTGTAATGAATATCAATACAAAAATACTGAATAAAATATTAACAAAAAATTATAGCACTGTATAAAAAGAGTATATATAATGAATAGGTTGAATTTATAACAAAAAATGCAGGGTTGATTTCAACATAAGGAAACTTAACAATGTAAAAATTATAATAATGATAATGATTATACCAATAGATGCAGAGGAAAAAAACTTTAGATAAAGTATAAAATCCATTTCTGTTAAAACACATAAAATAATGGTAATGACTAAAACTTTACGTTTTGTGGTAAATAATATCTGTCTTGAAATAAAAGGCATTGTTATGTGTAATGCAGGAACAGTAGACTCCTTTCTAATAAGGCTAGAGATACTGCAAGAATGTTGGTTATCTCCACTGTTATTTGATATAGTCCTAGAAATGCCAGTTATACAAATAAGACAAGAAAATATGATCAAATAAGTTGTCAGAAGAAAAAAATACTTTCTGCAGAGAGTTTACTTAAAGAAACCTTTAACTCAACCTTTAACTCAAATTTAACTCAATGTGCCTAGCTACTATTCTAACAAAAAAAGAATCTTTCTAAACTAGAAAACCATTTATCAGAAATTAAATTAAAATTAAGATCTTGTATGATATAATGCACTCATAAACAAATCAGAGGAGTAGGGAAAAATGTCTTTCATGGCTATGACTAGGAAAAGGGTTCTTGACCTAAAAAAAAATATGGGAGGATACAGAGTGAACAGTCAAAAAATGTGAACAGGTGGTGCTCAAAGGAAGAAAAGTAAGGTATGAAGAATCATATGAAAGTTCTCCAATTTAATAAAATAAATGCAAATTAAAACAGCTCTGAGATTGGCAGATGACGGAAAAGGAAAAAGACAATTGTTAGAGTGGCTATCAAAGGCCGGTACATAAATATACTATTGATAGAGCTGTAAATTGGTCAAATGATTCCAGAAAGCATTTTGGATACTTACCATGAAAGTAATTAAACTATGCATACCTTTTGACTCTTTTATGCCACTGTTAGGACTTTAGCCCAAAAAGATAAAAGCCACAGTAGAATATTTTTATATGTGAAAGAATTTGACATGCTACCAACTGGGTAATGACTAAACAAATCATAGTATATGAATATAATGGAATAGTGCCATAAGAAATGACTAAGAGGTTTTGAGAAACCTGAGAAGACTCCTATGAACTAATGCAACATGAAGTAAGCATAACTGGAAGAACATTTCATACAATGACTACAACATTGTAAAGAAAAATAACTTAGAAAGATTTAACAACTCTAACGATTGCAATGCCCAACTTCAACTCCAGAAGACTAATAGCGAATTAGCCCTCTTGACATAGAAGTGATGGATTAGAGGTGTACAGTGAAACATATGTTTTTGGGTATTACCAATCTGTGGATTTGTTTTTACTATTTTTGCTTATTTATTGTGAGGAATGTTTTTAAAATATTTTTTAAGTTTGTGGATTGTTTATGAGTTGGATTTGATATTGGTGCCAAAAGGAAAAAGAAAAAAAGGAAAGCATCATTAAAGGATTAAAAATTATATGCTGAAGAGAAAAGAGGAAATTCAGATGGAGACAGATAAGCAGGGCAGCTTTGAAACTAAATTATTAAATTTATTACTTACTTTTTTAAAAGTCAAAGATACACATAATAGAGATTCATCATTTCATATGTAAGCCTTTTTTTCTGTTCTTCTTATATGGAAATGTTCATGTTTATTGGTGTTTGTCAAATACAGAATAAAATTAAAATTAGAGGATAAAAAAGCACTCTCCCATTAATAGAAGTCAGAGCTGGAAAGAGACCTTGGTGATCATTGGATCCAACCTCTTATTTTACAGTTGAGAAAACTGAGGTCCAAAGAAGGGACTGCCTGGCCCAGGTTTATGCAGGTAGGAAGTAGCAGGTCTAAGACTCAAATCCAGATCTTTTAACTATAAGATCAATGCTCTTTCCATACCATGGTGCCTTCTTACTCTGTGAATTATTTGTCTTCCTCTTTATACAGAAGATGGTCTTAGCTTGACTAGCAAGAACTTAATTTAAGGACTTGGATCTGGGATTGTCACTGTTCTACATTTAACTTTTGCTTTTTCTTTTTTCAAACAAGGAGACTGGATTGGAAGATCTTCAAGGACTTTTCCTCATACTAACATCCAGTGACCATGACTGTAACTAGAACCATGTCTCTATTGACAGTATTTTTACCCATCCAGTCCCTGTGACATTCAATTCTCATCCTTATTTTCTTCCATTCTTCTGTTTCTCTTCTCTCTTTCTACATTCTCTCCTCCCCCAGCTCAGTTTCCCTTTGCCTCTAATTCTTTGATCACATCTGCTATATTTTGGAGACTTGATGAACGTCTGTTTTCCTGATGGGACACATGGAGTGTATCAAAGACACTTAAGTTCTGAAAGGGTGGAACATTCTGCTTGGCATTTTAGTGTGTGGCTTGGAGAGTGTTGGATGGCAGCTGTGTGGCAGGAGAGTTGGCAAACAAGAGGCAAATATGACTCTTAAGGGAAGGTCCAAGAGCCTGCCCATAGGAAATCTTGGTTGTGAAGTACACTGGTCATGTCTTACCATATTTATGCACCATACTTCTATGGGGTATATCAGATTTATTGAGGAGATACAGAGATGCACAAATCAACTGAGATACAGAGATGTACCATTTAATTGGGACAAAATAAAATAAAACTTCTTGACATGCAATATATGTTGAAACTTTTATTTCTTTACAAAATCTTTTAATATGTAATATTTCCTCCATGATTTGGCATTAACTTCATTAAGACTGACATATATTCATGAATTCTTCATTATGAAATTAGATTTGATAGTAAGTTTATCTTCAACAAACATTCCACTTTCTCAAAACTTGCCTTGATTATAGCCTATAGGTTTTCAATGAAGTTTAAATCCAGCAAGTTCCCACACCATTAAACATGTTTCTTTCCATCTCCTGGATAAATTTGTTGGGCTTTCGTGATATTGGCATGGTACAAAGCTATGCTTCAGTATTTCACTTCCATCTGGGAATTCCTATGATTCTTGGACAAATTTGCTTCTCAGTACATCAGCACATTTATCAGACTTCATCATTCTCTTAAAGGAGACAAGATTTTCCAGATATATTTGAAGTAAAAACAAATCTCTACCCCTAAATTTTCTGGGTGGTAATGGCCAGTTCTTACAAGCTGAGATGGATTTCTTGTGGCAGTGTTTTTGGTATATCCTTGAATGAAATAGGTAATAAAAATTGCTGTTTAATCTTTAATACTCCAGTCTTTGTATTGCTTTTCCCATCACAAGCACTTTTCTTCCTAAGTTTCTTGCAGGTTGCTTTGAAAAATCTTGCTTGTTTTATGAGGATTCATTAGGTTGTTTTATAGTAGTAATTTGTCTGGTTTTGCTCTGTGAGTGTGTGTGTGTGTGTGTGTGTATGTGTGTATGTGTGTGTGTGTGTTCATCAAATTTTTCTACATTATGGGCTTTAATGATCCCTGAAATGTTTGACAATCCAATACCAATAGCTCTTGCAGTATCTCTTATCAACCATTAACATATGCTCTTTAAGAGTTACAAATGTTGCATGTTTCTTTGTAATAATATTCATTCTTTAAAACCACAAATTTAATAATACAACAAAAGAAAACAAACACTACAATATGTATAAAGGTCAAGAGAATTAGCACAAGCTATCAGAGAACTAACTAAAGATGGGAAAGCCAGCTCAATCTGGTTTCATCTGGTCAAAGTATGATATTTTAAATCAGCCTCATGTCAGCATTCATGGTTATTACTGTCACAAAATAAAATCCTATCAGGATTACTTGTCTCAAGAAATTTGTGGTCCACTCTTATATTTCCTCTACCTTTCCTCCCTCCACAGGCGTTAACCATCAAGTCTAGGACCATGGATCTTTTTAGGGAAAACTGGCAATAGTTTATCTAAACAGCAGGTGAGGAATATGAAATTGTCAGTATGATAATAGTGGAAACAGAAGTGGATATCTGAGTGGATCTAGGTTTGAATTTAAGTTCTAACATTTGTTATCTTTTTGACCTTGGGAAAATCATTTTAACTCTGAATCTCAATTTTCTTACCTGTAAAATGAAGATGATAATAATCCTTGCACCATGACAGGTTTATGATGAAGAAAGTGAGTTTAGGTTTTACAGAACAAATCCTTTATTTAGGGGATTTGTTCTGTGAAGTTTGGAGTCAGTCAAAGGGCTGCACTTGAGGACCTAGAGGGTCACATGTGGCCTTGAAGCTGCAGGTTCCTGACCCTGCCTTCAAGTGTTATAAAACTATGAATTATTGTAATGTTATGGGAAGTGTACACTTTCCATAGTGTGTAGTGCATATCATGTAATCAATTAGATTACATGATAAAAAGGGACCACAAGGAAAATGAATAATTTACTAACAAAGTCCCTGTGAATAAGACTTAATAAGCATTAAAAATATTTAGTTCTTCCATGAGTGAGATGAAAACACAAACAATCCAGAAAAGATCTCATTCTCCCTGAACCTAAACTTCTACCAGCTCTGGTTCCTAATTATCTATCTCCTCACAGTCTTTTCAGGTCTCTAGCATATTTCCTCATTTTTCTTCTCTTTTCACAATACCATAAATAACACCATACTATAATATCCTGCAATAAACACTTACTGCAGAGCAACTTGCTAGACTCTGAGAGAGATACAGAGTTTAAGTAAGGCAAGTTTCCTTCCTTTGAGGAGCTCATGGTCTAGTTGGGAGGCAAGATAGTGTGGATAAGACACCAGCCCTCATAGGATCTTGGATCTATGATTGAAAGGATATATCCATAGTCTATTCCCCTCCTTTTCCAATGAAGAGGCTTAGACAAGTGATTAAGCAATTTGCTCAAGGTCATCCAAATGAAGGCATCAGAGGTTGGATTTGAACTCATCTGGACTCTTTTCACAGTGCCATGTGATCCCTCAGGACCTTTCTCTTTCATCCCCACTCTATCTCCTGCCTCCTGGCCATTCTGGCTCTTTCCACATACACCTGGAACTAGGGATGTTCTGGCCCTTGGGACCATGAGATCATCCCACTCTGGTTGTCAGAGGGTCCTTGGAAAAGTGGCAGATGTCTTTTGAAGGCTCAGCATAACCCCTAGTGAGTGAATTCATCCAAAGTTCAACAGCAAAGCTTATTTATGTTATACCTTGAGTAGAGAACAGATTCATCCACCAGTGACTCTGATTAAACTGATGTTGTCTCGACCTTGTTGTAAGAAATAAACTTTTGTTAGTGTTACAGATTTCAACAATTAGTAAACTTGGCAGAGATAATCCTGGGGGTGAGGGATATTGTGATGGTTAGGGATGGCTATTTCTTTGAAGACTCTAACTAGACTTCTGTAACTCTTGTTTACAGAAATCCCACTGGAATGGGAAAAGAGAAAAACCCTACTGAAACAAGTGCCTCTTCCCCTAATTATTCTAATGCTTTATTTTTTGTCTCTTTTTATCCTTATCTTTTCAGTCCTTCCCTTTTAACTAACATTTCAAAGAGCAGGATTTTGCTCTGAATTTGGTTGACATTGGTGTGATCAAATCAAGACGATAAGTCAGCCAGTATTTTTTAAGTACGTACTGTGTGCTAGGCTCTTCACTAAGTTCTGGGGAGACAAAGAAAGGTCAAAACCAAAACAGAAAACTCCCACATGTGTGCATGCACATGTGTGTGCACACACATACAATCCTTACTCTTAAGGAGCTCTTAGTCCATGTATACAAACAAGAAAGAGTTTATGTTAGTGGCAAGGCACTAGCATTAAGGGGAATTTGGGGAGTTGCAAGAGATTTACATAGAGAAGTAGGAGATGGAAATGACGGGGAGAACTCAGGCATTGGGGACAGCCAATGAAAATGTATTGTCATGAGAGAGATTGCTGCCTTCAAGGAACAGCAAAGAGTCCAGTGTCACCAGATCTCAGACTCCATGGAAATGAATAACTTGTAAAGAGACAGAAAAGGTGGGAGCAAGATGTTATAAAGGACTTTAAAAGTCTCATAGAGGATTTTCTCTTTGATCCTAGTGGTAGCTCGTAGGAAGTCGCTAGAATTTATTGAATTGAGATGTGACAGATCTTCAGTTTTAGGATGATCAGTTTGAGAAGACAAACACTTGGGACAGGGACACCACCAACAAGCTATTGTAATTGTTTGAGCATGACATTATAAAGGCCTGTACTATGGTGGCAGTAGTATCAGTGGGTAGGTGAGTGAGTATATGAGAGATGTTGCAAAGGTAAAATTCACACACTTTGCAACTGATTGTATTTTGGGGGAAGAAGGCTTGTGATTCTGGATAACTGGGGGATGGTTATATCCTTGACAATAATAGGGCAATCAGAAAGGGGGAAAGGTTTGGCTTAACTTTGCCTGTAGTCACTTGGGTGGGACTTCTGGGAAAGCAACAAGGACATTAGCCAATGCTATTGGTGACTGAGAAGCTTCCACAGTGGAATGGAGCCTTCATTTACTGTAATAATTCACCAGTGGTATAGGGGAGATGATTGGGAGGATAAGGTACTTTTAAATACCTTAATATATTTTCATTATCATGTGAATCATGGTTCTCTAGGACTTCATCTTTCATGTACTGCTGATGGGTAATGGATTCCTTTTGGTTGGCTTGGCCTCTTATAAAATGGATCAGCATTCCTGGGATTCTTCTGATAAGTAGAAAGTCAATAATCCTAAACTTGATCACTAAATCTAGCTTTTCCTTCTTGTCCACAAACATTTTTATGTAACCCATTTTCCAAGGGAAGCCACCTAATAGAAAGCCATTCTTTTTAATTTTTAAGGGCTTTTCTTTTTAAGGGCTATTTATGGTCTTATCAATTAATTTTGTTTTCATTTCATCACTTATCTGTTTACCCTCATGCACAACCTTCTTGGGTCTTAGGTTGGCTCCCATGGTCCTCAGCATATTTCCTGTAGCTAAATGGCTCCCTTAGCCTCAGAAGTCATATGCAAATTTCACTGGATGAGGTCTGGTTTGTTTGTGGGACTGTGGCCATGATGCTTAGGGGTCCAGTTTTCAGACAGCTGGCAGTGTGACTTCCATCTTGAGAAGAAAGAGTATAAGGCAAAGTTTCTGGGCAAACTGTGTGTGAAGTTACAGCTATTCACAAAAAAAAATCCAACAACAACAAAGCTTGAAAAAAGTTCTGAAAAATGGGGTTGTGCTGTGTAGGGAGTCACATCCGTCCTCCCTAGTGACAATTTAAGAAAAGGCAAAATCCAAAATAGCTTAAAACTGAACAAAAACCAGCAAAAGAACGATATTCAAAAGGGAAAAGCGATGTAGTATGTTAACAGGAAGTCATCTTTTCCCAGGGATAATTTTAGGAGGAAGAAGCAGCTTCCTCTCTGATGACTTAGGGAAATCCCATTCCTTAACCCCAGGGAGAAATAGTCCTCCCATTAACTGTCAAGAGACTTACACTTCTAGTGATTCATTGCTTTGGTGGAGGATTAGTAATCATGATGTCGTTAAAGCTCAAATAGATTTAACCAAAAGGGGAAAACAGGAAAACTATACTATATGTCAGCCAACATTCATTAATATTGCTTTAGATTATTTATAAGGCAATCGTTATCAAAACTATACGGTACTGGCTAAGAAATAGAAAGGTAGATCAATGGAATAGAATAAACATGCCATTTACAGCAGAAATGAACATAATAGCTCTGTATTTGACAAATGTAAAGACTTAAGATTTTGGGATAAGAATTCATTATTGGTAAAAAAAATTGTGGGGAAAACTAGAAAGCAGTATGGCAGAAACCAGACGTGGATTAATATCTGTTGTTCTGGGGTGCCATTTTATGCTTGTTTGGAGGTGCATATGGGACAACTACAATTACTTCGTACTCTGCCATCTTGGCTCATGGAAGTCTAATTCCTTCAATTTCTTTTCCTTCTCTTATTGCTAAAGCTAACATTTCTAGCACAATGTTGTTATAGTGGTGATAATGAGCATCCTTGTTTCACTCATGATCTTCTTGTGAAAGTTTCTAGCTTATCCCCATTACTGATAATGCTTGCTGATGGTTTTAGATAGACACTACTTATCATTTTAAGGAACATTTCATTTATTCTATGTTTTGTAGTTTTTTTTAAATGACAATAGGTGCAGTATTTTATCAAAAAGCTTTTCCTGTGTCTATTGAAATAATCATATGATTTCTGTTGGTTTTGTTATTAATATGATCAGTTATGCTGATAGTTTTCCTAATATTGAACCAGTTCTGCATTTCTGGTATAAATTCCACTTGGAATATTATCCTCATGATAATTTTCTGTAATCTCTTTGCCTAATATTTAAAATTTTTGCATCAATATTCATTAGGGAAAGTGGTCTGTAATTTTCTTTCTCTGTTTTGGTTCTTCCTGGTTTAGGTATCGTTACTATATTTTTATCATAAAAGGAATTTTGTAGGACTCCTTTGTCTATTTTTCCAAATAGTTAATACAGTATTAGAATGAATTGTTCTTTAAATGTTAGAATCCTCTTGTAAATCCATCTGACCCTAGAGATTTTTTTTTTTAGTGAGTTCATTGATGGCTTATTCAATTTGTCTAAAATGGGGTTAAGTGTTTTATTTCATCTCCTGTAAATCTGGGAAATTTATATTTTTGTAAATATGCACCTATTTCACTTAGGTTGTCAGATTTATTGGCATATAATTGGGCAAAATAGCTCCTAATTATTGATTTGATTTCTTCTTCACTGGTGGTGAATTCACCCCTTTCATTTTTTATCTGTTTTTCTTCTTTCTTTTTTTAAAATCAAATTAAACAAAGTTTATCCATTTTATTATTTTTTTCATAAAACCAGGTCTTAGTTTTATTTAATAGTTTCCTTAAGTTCATTTATATTAATCTCTCCTGTGAGTTTTGGAATTTCTAATTTGGTATTTAATTGGGGATTTTTAATTTTTTCTAGTTTTTTAAGTTGCATTCCGTATTCATTTGTCTGCTCTTTATTTTATTTATAAAACTATTTAGAGATAAAAAATTTCTCCCCACAACTGCTTTGGCTGCATCCCATAAATTTTGGTATGTTGTCTCATTATTGCCATTATTTCTCTTTGATGAAATTATTGATTGTTTCTATGATTTGTTGTTTGATCCACTCATTCTTTAGGATTAAATTATTTAGTTTCCAATAATGGCAATAAGGCAGGAGGTGAAGAGAATTTTATTTTTTTAATTTTAATTTTTCATTTTCTAACACAGTTTATAATAGATAAAATAATTCAAACTTTTGGTCAGGTGATACTTCTTTTTAAAGCATTTACAATATGGACCACAAAAGAATTTTTTTTTAAACGTTATCCGGCTGAGACACAAATAACATTTATGTTGCTAACTTCACAAGCTCTTGACCTAATTGTCTCCACAGTATTGCTAAGAAAGGACCCTAACTTATTGTTGTTGGTCCAAAGTCCTATGCCTAATAGCTTAATTTTAGACTTAACCTCGGATGTTCCCGTACAAATAATCTGTAATTGAATAGATCTGGTATTAAGCTTGGAAACCTTTTGACTATAGGAAATTGTCACCAAGAGTAAGGACATTGCAGGGATACAATATCTCCCCAACTTCATGTCAATTCCAGGCAGGATTAGATTATCTCCTTACATTTAGTCAGGCTTAAGGTCTGCCAGGTGTCAGTGGGGATATTGAGTCAGGAGAATCCTATCTCAACCCAGGCTGAACAGCTGCTCTCCCACCCGTCCCATGAGATCACCTTTTGCAGTTCATACCAGAAACTCACCAGTTTACTGACATCATGAGTTGGAGGCTCAGATTGCCTTTCTTGCTACCCATACCTGGAGTTAGACTCAGAAGAACAGTCACTTAATAGTCCCATAGCACCTAAAAAATGGCAAGTTCCAATAACCAGGTTTCAAATATGAGCATAATTTCACTTTGGCTAAGGAACATCTTTTGGGGCAAGTCTTAAATGGCTTACATGCCTTTCTATACATGTTCTAGTTCCTGATTAAATAGCAGTCATAAAATCAAATTTACCATTAAAACCTTAACTTTTCCATCAATGCCAAATTTTACTTGAGGCTACCTTCCTCTAGGAAATTTAGACTGAAATTCTTTTACCCAAACTAAAGATGTCACTGATTTATTCTCAGTAATTAATTCAGTCAATTGTTTTAATACTAATTGCTTTTACCTCACTTTGAAACATGTCCAGTTTTTCTCCCCATCACTCCCCTCCCTTTCATTCTGATTACTCCTTCCCTCAATGTACCCTCCCTTTTATCACACCCCACCCTTCCCTTATCCCCACCTCTCTTTTCTTGTAGGGTAAGATAGATTTCTATACCCCATTCCCTGTAGTTTTTATTTCCTGATTATATACAATAAAAATTCTCAACATTCATTTCTAATACTTTGAATTCCAACTTCTCTCCCTTCTCCCCCACCCTCAGCCCCCAGCCCCACTGAGAAGGGAAGGAATTTAATACAGACTAAATATGTGTTCTTTTGCAAAAGACTTCCATAATAATCATATTGTGTAGTACTCATTATTTTGACCTCTGTCCTACTCTATTCCCCCTTATTTTTCCCCCTACAATTGACTTCCCACTACTATAATTCCCTTCTCTAAAATGTTTATTTCTAATGACTCCCTTCTCCCATTTGCCCTCATTTCTAACGATTCCCTCATCCCACTTGTCACCTCTTCTCCTACTTTCCTGTGGTTTGATATAAATTTTCATATCAAATTTAGTGAGCATGTTATTCCCTCCTTCAGCCACATGTGGAGAGAGTAGTTTCATTTCTCCCATCCCCCCTCCCTTGTCTCCTCCATTGAATAAGATTTTTTTTTATCTCTTTTATGAGTTATAGCCTGCCCCGTTCCATTTCTTCCTTTCTTTTCCCAGAATTTTCCTCCTTCACTCCTTAATTTTTTATTTTATTTTATTTTTTTGTGTGGATATCATCCCTTCTGATATAACACACCCTGTACTCTCTATGTGTATATATGTGTGTGTGTATGTACAATCTCTCCATCTACCCAAATACTGAGAAAAGATTCGAGTTAAAAATATTTTCTTTCCATGTAGTAATGTAAATAGTTCACCTTTAGAGAGTCTTTTATGATTTTTCTTTCCTGTTTTCCTTTACATACTTCTTTTGATTCTTTTCTTGGGAAGTCAAATTTTTCTGTACAGATCTGGTCTTTTCCTCAACATGAATGATTGAAAGTCATATATATCACTGAATGATCATTTTTTCCCTTGAAGCATTATACTCAGATTTACTGGGTAGGTGATTCTTGGTTTCAATCCCATTTTCTTTAACTTCTGAAATATCTCATTCCAAGCCCTTCAATCTCTTAATGTTGAAACTTGCAGATTCTGTGTTATCCTGATTGTATTTCCACAGTACTCTATTTGTTTCTTTCTAGTTGTTTGCAGGATTTTCTCCTTGATCTGGGAACTCTGAAATTTAGCCACAATATTCCCAGGTGTTTCTCTGTTTGGGTCTTTTTCAGGAGGTGATCAGTGAATTCTTTCAATATTTATTTTGCCCTGTGATTCTAGAACATCAGGGCAATTTTCCTTGATAATTTCACAGAAGATAATGTCTAGGCTCTTTTTTTGATCATGGCTTTCAGGTAGTCCTATAATTTTTAAATTATTTCTCCTGGATCTATTTTCCTGGTCAGTTGTTTTTCTAGTGAGTTGTTTCACATTATCTTCTATTTTTTCAAAGTTTTGGTTTTGTTACTAACTGCTTGGTTTAACTCAAAGTCATTCGTTTCCCTGAACTCAATTCTGTCTTTCAAAGAATTATTTTGTTCAGTGAGCTTTTGAATCTTCTCCTCCATTTGACTAATTCTGCTTTTTAAAACCTCCTTCTCCTCGTTGGCTTTCTGGACTCTTTTTCCAAATGAGTTAGCCTCTTTTTAAAGCTGTTATTTTCCTCAGCATTTTTTTGGTTCTCCTTTAGTAAGCACATAACTTGTTTTTTTAAGGTCTTCTATTGCCTGAGCCCAATTTAAGTTCCTTTTGGAGGCAGAGGCCTTGACTTCCTCTGACAGTATGCAACCTTCTGTGGTCTTATTTTTTTCCCTTTTTTGGGCATTTTCCCAACCAGTTACTTGACTTTTGGGTCCTTTGTCAAGAGTAGGGTATACTCTTGGGATTTGTAAGATCTCAGTTCCTCTAAGATGGCACAGTCAAGCGTGTACTCTGGTCTGGAAGCAACACAGAAACTTTTGTGCCCAGAATCTGTGAGCAGTAGAGTTTCCTCTTCACAGTTCCACCAAGCCAGCACTGGGGGGTTGAGATTCAGATAAACTACAGCCACCATTCAGTGTGAGATAAAGATCAGCTGCTCAGTTCCTCCAGGAGCATTAGGTGGGGGCAGGGCTGCCACACAGGATTGAGGTAGGATCAGCTGCCCTCAAGGGCTTTAAGATCCAACAATGTATGCAGGCTGCTATGGGAGTTGCTGCTGCCTGATAAGGCCTCTGCCTCCTCCACCTGAGGCCAGAGCTATGAAAAGACCTGCTCCCTTGTCATCCAACTGAAAAAAAACCCTCTCAATGACCTTTGGCACCAGTGGATTGAGGGATCTCCAAACTCCTGCTACTGCCACCCCCAAGGCCTGCTTGGGTCCTCCTCCCAGTGCAGTGCCTCACCACCAAGGCTGGGCTGGGCTCTGCTCTGTGTCCTGTGCGACAGACCTTTCCCATTGGCCTTTCAGGTCACCCTGGGCTGGAAATCTCCTCCACTCTGTTTTTCTGTGGCTTCTACTGCTCTCGAATTTGTTGAGAGTCTTTCTTTACAGGTATCTCATGGGCTGTGAGGGAACAGCTAGTGTGTGTGTGTCTTTCTACTCTGCCATCTTGGCTCTGCCCCCCCCCCCCCTTATCTCTTTTAATTAGATCATTTTTTGTTTTTGTTTTGTCTGAGATTAGGATAGGTACCCCTGCTTTTTTTTTTTTTTTTTACTTTGACTGAAGCAAAATACATTTTGCTCCAGCCTTTTACTTTTGCTCTGTGTATATCCCTCTCCTCCAATGTGTTTCTTGTAATCAACATATTGTAGGATTCTGGTTTTTAATCTACCCTTTTATCAGCTTCTGTTTTATGGGAGAATTCATCCCATTCACATTCATAGTTATGATTACTAATGGTGAATTTCCTTCCATCCTATTTTTCCCCCTCCTTATACTTTTCTCTCTCCTTTTACCTTGTTCTTCTTCAGTAGTGTTTTGCTTCTGATTACCACCTCCCTCACTCGACCTTCCCTCCCTTCTATCACCCCTGCACACACTTTTGCTTTCCCCTTTCCTCTCCTCCTTCCCTGTAGGGTAAGATAAATTTCTATACCCAACTGATCATATATGTTATGGCTCTTTGAGACAAATCCAATGAGAGTAAAATTCAAACAGTGCTCCCACACCTTCTTTTCTTCTACTGTAATAAGTGTTTTGCACTTCTTTGTGTGATGCAATTTACCATATTCTGCCTACCGCTTTCCTCTCCTCCTAGTGTAATCCTTTTTTTTTACCCCCTTAATTTTTTTGTTATGTCATCACACCAAAGTCAACTTATATCCATGCCCTCTGTCTACGTATACTCATTGTAACTGCCCTAAAAGAGACACGGTTCTCAAGAGTTAAAAGTATCATTTTCCTGTGTAGAGATATAAACAGTTTTACTTTATTGAATAATATGGGTTCTCCCCAACCCCGCTCCATTTACCTTTTTATGCTTCTCTTGAGTCTTATATTTAAAGATCAAATTTTCTGTTCAGCTCCGGTATTTTCATCAGGAAAGTTTGAAAGTCTCCTACGTCATTTAATGTCCATCTTTCCCCTGAAAGATTATGCTCAGTTTTGTTATATAGTTGATTCTTGATTGTAATACAAGATCCTTTGCCTTCCAGAGTATCATATTCCAAGCTCCTGATCCTTTAATGTTGAAATTGCTAAGTCCTGTGTAATCCTTACTGTGGTACCTTGATATTTGAATTATTTCTTTCTTGATCTGATATTAACACAAAACTCTAGCAGATTCCAGCCATATTGGTCTGCTATCTATATTTTGATCATCTTCTGTGCTCTCTTGCTTCTGGGTATTCACACAGGCAGTCTCCTTCTGCCTGGAATCTACTTCCTACTTTTTCTCCTTTCCATCAAAACTCAGTCATGTGATCCTTCCTCAGTACAGACTTCTTTGATTCCTCCCAAACTAAAAGAAATTTGTCTTTTCTCAAATTTTCTTACCCTTTATTCTCAACACATTTCTAGCTTGTAATGTTTGCCTTTTTATTTGTCTCATCTTCTTTATTAAAAATTCTCCAGTTCTCAGCACGCACAATGCCTCTCACAATAAATGTTTTGTTGTTTTTTTTTTAATTATTTAAAGATTTCTTTCAGTTCTTAAATTCTGTGATTCTCCTACTAGTAAATGAACTTAACATGGAGCAAATCAGCAAAGGCATGCTTCACTTTGAGAAAACTCTTCCCCCTCCTCCTTGAGCCATCTCTTTTTAAATGGAGGATTTTCTTCCACAATTGTACCAATCTCTTAGCAAAGGGATCTTATCTAGGAAGGCTGGGGGTAGAAGAAACAACACATTTTGTTCATTCCATCTAAGGCTATGTCTGCTTTTTTTTTTTTAATCTCCAGCAAAAGACTTTCCAAAACAGCCAGTTCTATTATCTCATAAATGTTCACAAAGGTCTTATTCTCCAAAAATTCTTTGAAGAACAAATCTTTTCAGAGCTTCTTTCAAAATATGAGCAGCTCTACTGTTTGGCATAGTTTGTATTTCAGTTGGTTTCAAACTCTCAGTTCCTTAGAGCAGATAGTGGTTTTGGCAAGGTCTCACTGCTGGTATGTTTACAAGCAAAGTCTCATCTTGCAGCAGAATAAATTGCTCTTAACTATCTCTGTGGTTGCCTTGCTAATTGCTAGGTGCCTAGCTAATTATTTCCAACTAGCACTTCATTGTTTCCTCAGTGTCTCCTCTAGCATTACAGAAAGAATGTTAGCAGTAAGTAGTGGAGTCTATAATCCTGGGAGTTTGTATCTCTTTCCATAGAAAACTTTGGGAATAGAATACAATGCTGTCAGCTGACTAGGGTCATCTCCTATGAAATGAGAAGTCATTTCCCCTTTAATGACACTAAACAAGGATCTATTTCTAATACTAATTTGATAAATTTTTATTTGTTGTTTTTGTCATTTAGTTGTTGCAGTTGTGTCCAACTCATTGTGACCCCTTTTGGGGTTTTCTTGGCAAAGTTTACCATTTCTGCCTCTAGTTCATTTTTACAGATAAGGAAATGGAGGCAGAGTCACGTGACTTTCCCCGGAGTCACACAGATAGTATGTGACTGAAGCCAGATGTCAACTCAGGAAGGCTCATCTTCCTGACTCCAGGTCCAGGCACTCTCTTCTGTGCCATCTAGCTGCCCAAATATTTATTATGTAACTGCTATGTGCAATACACTCTCTTAGGCACTGAGGAGATGCAAAGATAAGGAAAGAAGGTCTCTGCAGTTAGTCTAGTAATGATTTCAGAGTCTTGGAGATATCAGGTAAACAAATTCAATAAACATATAAATGATTCCTTACTAAAATCCTATTTATGCTTTTGTCTCATGACTTGAATTTGAACTTTGGTTTTCAAAGGCTATGTCAGTAGAGCATAATTTTGGCACATTCTGACAAACCAGCTAGTTGACTCAGTAAACAGATTGCTGACTCCGGAGTCAGGAGGACCTGAGTGCCAATCTGACCTCAGACACTTTGCTAACTATGTGACCCTAGGTCAGTCACTTCACACTGTTTGCTTCAGTTTTCTCATCTATAAAATGAAATGGGGAAGGAAATGTCAAACTGCTTTGGTATCTTTGCAAAAAAACCACACGGTGTTCGATAAAAATTGCTGGGAAAACTGGTTAACTGTGTGGCGGAAATTAGGCATAGACCCATGCCTGACACCGTACACAAGAATAAAGTCCAAATGGGTACATGATTTAGGTATAAAGATTGATACCATGAATAAACTGGAGAAGCAAGGAATAGTGTATTTATCAGATTTATGGAGAGGGGAAGAATTTTTTTCTAAAGAAATGATAGAAAGCATTATGAAATGCAAGATGGATAGTTTTGATTACTTTAAACTGAAAAGTTTTTGCACAACCAAACCCAATGCAACTAAAATTCGGAGAGATGTAGTAAATTGGGAAAAAAATTTTACGGCTAAGCTCGGGGATAAAGGCCTCATTTTTAGAATATATAGAGAACTGACTCAAATATATAACCATACAAGTCATTTCCCAATTGATAAATGGTCAAAGGATACGAACAAGCAATTTTCAGGGGAAGAAATCAAAGATATCTATAATCATATGAAAAAGTGCTCTAAATCACTATTGATTAGAGAGATGCAAATCAAAACAACTCTGAGGTACCACATCACACCTGTAAGATTGGCAAACATGACAGAACAAGAAAATGATAAATGCTGGAGAGGATGTGAGAAAGTTGGAACACTAATTCATTGCTGGTGGAGCTGTGAGATCATCCAACCATTCTGGAGAACAGTTTGGAACTATGCCCAAAGGGCTACAAAAATGTGCATACCCTTTGACCCAGAAATATCGCTACTAGGACTGTAGCCCCAAGAGATCATGAAAACGGGAAAGGGTCCCACGTGTACAAAAATATTTATAGCAGCACTCTTTGTGGTAGCCAAAAACTGGAAGTCAAGGGGATGCCCATCAATTGGGGAATGGCTGAATAAATTATGGTATATGAATGTAATGGAGTACTATTGCGCCATAAGAAATGATGAACAAGAAGACTTCAGGGAGGCCTGGAAGGACTTATATGATCTGATGCTGAGCGAAAGGAGCAGAACCAGGAGAACTTTGTGCACAGCAACGACCACAGTGTGTGAGAGTTTTTTCTGGTAGACTTGGAACTTTGTAATAACACAAGAACTTACTGAGAAAAAAAAAATCCCAATGTCGGTCTTCTAAGGCAAAATGCCTTCCACACTCAGAGAAAGAAATAAGGAAGTCATTCGCAGAATGTAGCAGATAAAGTTTGTGTGTGTGGGGGTTTTAGTGTATTATGTTTTGATTTGTTATATGATTTCTTCCACTTATTTTAGTTCGACTACATAGCATGACTCTAGTGAAAATGTGTTCAATAGGAAAGTATATGTGGAACATATACAAAATTGTATGCTGTCACGGGGAGGGGGGGGATAAAATCTTAACTTTAAAGGAAATGATTGTAAAACATTAAAAAAAAATTAAATTAAATTAGAAAAAAAACACACGGATGATAGAGGTATGCTGTGGTCCATGGGGTCATGAAGAGTTGAACACAATTGAATGATTGAACAGGAATAATTAGTCAACAAGGCTCTAAGTATAGGCCTCTCACTGATTCATTAGAGCAGCATGAGTAGCAGAGTGAATTAAGTACTGGATTTGGAATCAGGTAGACCTGAATTTGAATCCTTGCGCCAACTTACTCGTTTATGTTTCCTTGTCCAATAAGTGAAGGAGTTGGACTCAGTGGCTTCTCTAAGTGGCCCTTCCCAGCTCAAAATCTTTGATCCTATGGTTATCTGAAGCTCAGAGAGATAATCTCAAGTGTATTTGCCACCAAATGTTTTTGTTTTTGGCTATGGCAATTCATAAAGACCAAAACATCACAGAGTTACTGTTTCTATTGGTGGAGAGTATACTTATATAAATAATAGCTCTTGAAGTAATGAAATATAGAACATATGTTCATTAGAGTAGCAAGCTCAGGGAGATCAGACAGAGACACTCACTGCCCCCACCCCCCTTTTTGCATTATTATTAGAAGTTCGAAGGATCATTTGGGAATTTGTTATATATTAGGAGGAGGAAGAGTGTTATTGACGAGTTTGGGGTAGGCATCTTGGAGAAAATGGGATTAGGAGTCATCAGTAAAGACCATACTTGGTTCGGATGCAAAATCTTCCCTTGTTTCATCTGTAAAATCAGGGAGTTGGACTTATTGTACTCCAAGGCCTCTTCTTCCTTTACATTTTTGATTACCCTTTAGATGAACTGTGAAGATGAGAATGCATATGGGTAGAGTGGTTCAGACTTAAGTGGTTCTAGCATAGGATAATTTAGTAATGTGGAAATGGGAGAAGGGATCATTACTGGACAGAAGAAAGTGATAAGAATCTTTTTGCTGAGTGAGATCTCTATCTGATACCATCATTGAACATTCACATTTCCATAATTGATTAGATGAATGTCCAGTCAGGTTTCAAATTGTAGATATTGAATCCTGTAGCTAATAGGTCCTTGAACAGGTCATTTCATTCACTCCTCTGCCTCCAGAAACAAGTATACACATATCTAACCAAGGGAGGCAGAGAAATAGGAGCTTTTCTACTCTTAAATATTTCAAAAAAAAAAAGAATAGTTTATGATCTCCTTGACTATGTAGTGTGATACCTAATACTAATGTAAGATCAAAGTATTTTGAGCTGGGTATGACTTTAGGAAGAATCCAGTACAAACCCCTCCTTTTTACAGGTACCTAGGAGGAAAGTGACTTGCATGAGGTCTTTTAGGTAGTACTAGCAGAGCCCTCAAGCCCTGTAATTCAAGTGTAATTTTCACTACCCAGTATTGTTTCTACCAAGTGCCTGAGGATGTACAAAATGCTAGACAGGCATTTGCCATTTAAGAAATTTCATCTGATTGGAGAACTATGGCATCTTTCCTTTTATGCAATGTCCTCCCCTTTCCTCACAGATGATCAAATTTGGACCTGTCTTTTCATTTCCTCTACTTTCCTCTTATTTCATTTCATTTCAACAAACGTTTATTAGGTGTCTATTACCTGCAGAGCAATCTGCCCTAACAGGTGTGGCACAAATTTTAGAGAAAGCAGAGCTCCTTGCTTTATAGAGTGTACAATTAACTGACTACTTATTCAAGTTCTGTCTCCTTTCAATGTCTAGCTCAAAGTCCACCTCTCCCTGTACTTACTGACTGCTAATCTAGGCAAAAGGGATTTCTTCCTTTTTTGATTGTCTTTAAGAAGTTTCTCTTAAAGGATGTTTTAATGATGCCTTTTGTCTTCAATCCTTCCCTCTCCACATCAGACTATATCAAGGGACAAACAAAAACAGTCAAGTGAAATTATCTGATTCAAATACCATGCCTAACAATATATACAATATCTGTCCTAATAAGCTCTTACCTCTCTGTCATGAGTGAGGATGTGTTTCATATTCTGCTCTTCTCGAGGACCCTTCTTGGGTTTTTCCCTTGTTATTCAGAGTTGTTATCACTCTGCGCGCGCATGCGCACACACACACACACATTTTTTAAACTCCACATCATTTAATTCAAGCTTTGTCACATTTCTCTTGTGTTTATAATTTCAAGCTATACAATTACAATAATATTCCTTTACATTTACATATTATCTTATTTTAAGCCATTCTAAAATTGGACCCACTTAATTCCTAATTTTTTGTTACTATGTATAGTTTGTTATATAATCAATCTTTATTTCTGTCTTTGACTTCCTTGGAGTATTTGCTCAGAAGTGAGATCACTAGGTCAGAGAAAATGGGCAGTTAACTTACTTTTTTTTCCAATTTTCCAAATTGGAATCCAGAACAATTGACACATTTCCCAAAACACTCAATTGTCACTTATCACATCTTCTATTATTAGTGTGTGCCTTGTCTTTCCAAAGAGTGCTCTCAGAGGGCAAAAAAACATTTCAAGTTTCTATAGATTGCTCCCTCTCTTCCTTTCTACCCTCATTCCTTTGTTCCTTCCTTGTATGCCTCCCTTCTTTCTTTTTTTCTGTCTCTCTTCTTCCTCTTTATCTTCTTCCATCTTCCTCCCCTCTTTCTTTCAACAAATATTTGTTGAATATCCCTCTTATAAGCAGAGGACTATGCTAGGTGCTGAGTAGATAAAGTATCTTCCTCAGCATGTCACATTCCGCTATACTTGTGCGAGTCCTTAATAAATACTCATTGATTGTCAATCAGTTTAATCATAAGCATTTATTGAATGCCTTCTGGGTACTTGACCTTTTACTAGGCAGCTATGGGTGACTAGTCATTCTTCTTGATGTCAAACAAATATTCTCCTCACTCCACTGGAAACCATCGTATATTACTCTGAGAAGATGGAGTACAGCTGGTTATTTTCCCTTTAATGGTAATTCCCAGGACTTAAGTTGGAGTAACTCTTGCAATTAGCCTATAGATTTTATGCCAATGTTACCATAGCTTGCCTATTCAACTGAGTGCTAAGATGTTTGGGAGCTATGTTTCTTTAGACCCCTCAGAAAAACCACAGTTCCTCCTACCTTATTCCCATTGCTTTACTGACTGGGAACATTAATGACAGGGCTGGGTGCCATTGCTTCTCAGATATGTTAATCATCTTCCATTATTTTTCCAGAATTTTATAAATTTGTCCAAAATTACCCCATACATTTTGTTTTCCAGACTTTGTGTTTCATCTTAATTCTGAAAGCCTTGTGTATTTTTCTATAGATGAGGGAAGGGGGCAGGCAGGAATTTAGTCCATATGTTTCTAATGTATTGGGGCTGAAATCATAAGAAACTGTTGCTGGGCAAGAGCTGCTGGATGTTCTAGAAGCCACTTTTACAAGCTACACCCCTAATCTGACCCTCATACCAGCTTCTTCTTCCTCCTCCTCCAATGCAATATGTCACCAGACTTAAACTAGTCTATATGTGCTTCTTCTGCTTTCCCTATCCCCATTCTTATCACCCTTATACCCTACTTCCCAACACCTTCTCTTACTTGTCATAATGGTCTTACAAGAAAGAAGAGGAAGAAAACTCTTATTTGCCTACTAGAACTGACCAAATTTTCCCACCCCCAACTTCCGAGCCACACCCAGAAATCATTCCTGTTGTTCAACCGAAATGCCAAACCCCTTCATTAGGGCCCCATGCTTCCAGCTAAAGATTGTTTCATTGCAGTCGTCTCACTGGCCAAATGTTAAACTCATTTGAGAATCTATTTCCAATTTCTTAAAAGACATGCCTAACTTTTCTTGTTTCTCATGAATTTCTGTTCCACATACAATGAATTGCATGTGCTGTTTTCAAAAAAGCAATTGGAGAAAGAGCCTGAAGACCCATTCGAAAGTGAATTTCAGAAACTAGATCAGTTACTTTGGGGCCTACCAAATGCTAGAGAAATTCTATTCAAAAATCTTGAAGTAGTATGCTTAGTTCCAACCTGGTTGGTCCCAAACACTGGGGGTTTAAAATACATTCTTAACTCGGGATTTAGGATAGGAAAAAACAGAAGAGACAAAAAATAAAGGCCTCCCTCCCCCAAAATCTCACAGCTGGAAGATAAGGCACTTAATAGAGGGGCTAGTCCAACCCATAGCAAACCTCTGCATTGTTCTCAGTAAGTAGCCATCTAGCCTTTCCATAAAATCTTCTAGTGAGGGAAAACTCACTAATCCATAAGGTAATCCAGTTCACTTTTGTATAGCTCCAATTTTAAGTAAGTTTATCAAGCCGAAATTTGCCTTTCTAAATTTTTGGTGCTTCGGTTATCTAGACCTTTCCTAGGTTCATGGTAACTGCGTCACTCTTCCTGCATTAATTAGCTTTTTCCTAACTTAATATCATGGCTCTTGCTTGTGATACTGACTGACCGTTGAAATGTAGCTGACTGCCATGTCCTCAGCCTTCACATGATCTCTCCAATCCTATCTACTTCTTTGCAACTCTTGATTTCAGGAGGTTGTGCAATTGCACAACTGCTAGAAAGGTGGCTTCTATACAAGCCCTTTTGTGAGAAGCTTCTGTAGTTTGTGCTTTCTGAGAGCAGTTGGATAGAAGGGGAACAGCTGATTGCAAATGGGAGAGGAGAGGGTCAGAAAGATTGCTTGTATAAGTAGTGCTAAGAATTCTTGCCCATGGAGGAGAGTAAGTGGTTTTAAGTGAATGTGTTTCAATGTAAGAGCAAGTAGCATGGAAAGATTGTAATCCGTGTTTTTGCAGTCTGGCAAAGCCAATGGACTCTTCAAAATGATGTCGGTTATGGCCCTTGTTTTGGCTCCGTTTCCTTCGAGTGGTTATCCTGATGTATAGTGGTGTTTGCAGGGGTTTTGGACTTGGAAATATCACTTGAACATAGCTCCTATCCCTCCCACAGCATTTGCCCATAAAGAACAAGCAAGAAATGACAAGGGCTGGAAGTTCAATCTGTTTGGTATGGCACATTTGACTCATGAGAATAGCTAAGCTTGCTTCAAGTTTATTTCTAAAGCAAACCTGGGCATGGGGTTGGGGAGATGAGCTATGCAACCTTACTCTTGGCTTCTTCCCTGCTGAAACTAGGACAGTTATTAGACTCTTTGCTGCCTTTCTGGACTCTGGATCCTACACCCTCCTAACAAGTCTTGTCTTACTGATGTTCATGTCCTGGTGTCAGAACTCCACAATCCATTTTATTCAACAGATATTCATTTCCTTCTTTGTGTAAGAAATTATTCTAGATACTGGAGATACACATACAAAACGAAACAGCCCCTGCCTTCACGAAACTTATATTCTTTGTTAGTAAAGCAAGTCTTCCTGAAGGAGATCAATGTCCACATGAAATTATTCCTGGTCCATCACACCCTCCTGCTCTAGATGCTGACATCCTCCTGAATATTATCTGACATTGATTTTGTATAAGATATACATACTTATATTCTTACTTGCATATATATGTATATATATATTCATCTATAGATATATGTGTGTAATGTATATACACATATACATTACACACATATATATTATCTTATCAATAGAATGAAAGCCCCTTGAGACAGAGATTATTTCAATTTCCCCCTAGAGTCTTAGGATAGTAACTGTAGCCGATATTCTGGGTCAGGTTCAAGACTGGCCAATCTGATATTTCAGGTTCTGCAATAGAATGCAATGAGGCACCAGTGGACCATAAAATGCAATAATACAACCTAAGAATAAATTTAAAAGGAAACAAATTACTAATAAGGTAAAGTGCTTCTCCCCTCCACCTTTGTGATTGGTACAGTATTTGGTAGCATTCAGTCAAAAGTCATTTGATTGTCTGCTAAAACCTCAGGAGCATAGTATCTATATAGAATGGTCTTTGTATATCCCTGAAACTCCAGATCTCCCAGCTTCTGGGAATGACTTTCAAAACAGGGAAGGGCATGGATAATGATCCAGCAAAGCAATATAGGGAGCAGTTAGACAAATAGAAGAAAAACCAAAAAAGGAAATAGTATCATGAAAATCCATAGAGGAAGGAATATCCAGAAAAGGAAGATGGTCAATACTTTGAAATTCTATAGGGCAATGAAAAAAAGATGAATGTTGAGAAGAAGCCATCAAATATGGCAATGAAGAGATCACTTGTAATTTTTTTTAAATTTAGCATTTATTTTTAACATTCTTTTTAAAAAAATATTTTGAGTTCCAAATTCTTTCCCTCTCTCCAGTCCCTTCCCTCCCACCACTGAGAAGACAAGCAATATAATATCAATTATACATGTGAAGTCATGCAAACTGTATTTCTACATTATCCATGTTGAAAAAAAACAAGAAAAATTTATACTTTAATTCACACTCAGAGTTCGTTAGTTCTCTTTCTGGAACTGGATGCCAGTTTTCGTCATGAGGCATTGGAATTGTCTCGGGTGATTGTCTTGATCAATATAGTTAAATCTTTCACAATTGGATTGCTCACAGTTTTGAAAAGAGAAGTTTAGGTTGTGATAAGGTAGAAAGCCAGATTGCAAAGGACAGAGAAGAGAATAAGGGAAAGGGGAGGCAAGGACAGGAGACAGTTTCTTTTATGAATTTGGCTATGAAAGAGAGAAGAGAAAGAAAGGATTGTGACTTAAACGGTAGGTTCAAGTGAAGATTTTTTTTTAATTAAATTTACTTATTTAATTTTTTACATTCATTTTCACAAAATTTTGGGTTCCAAATTTTCTCCCCATTTATCCCCTCCCCCCCCAATACACCGAGCATTCTAATTTCCCCTATCACCAATCTGCCCTCTCTTCTATCATCTCTCCCTTCTCTTGTCCCTATCTTCTCTTTTGTCCTGTAGGGCCAGATGATTTTCTATTCTCCATTAACTATATTTCTTATTTCCTAGGAGCAAGAACAATATTAAACAGATGTCCCTAAAACTTTAAGTTTCAAATTCTCCCCTTCCCTCCCTCCCTACCCATTCCCTTTGGGAAGGCAGGCAATTCAATATAGGCCATATCTGTGTAGTTTTGCAAATGACTTCCATAATAGTCGTGTTGTGTAAGACTAACTATATTTCCCTCCATCCTATCCTGCCCCCCACTACTTCTGTTCTCTCTTTTGATCCTGTCCCTCCCCAAGAGTGTTGACTTCAGATTGCTCCCTCCTCCCATTGCCCTCCCTTCCATCCTCCCCCCAACCCTGCTTATCTCCTTCTCCCCCACTTTCCTGTATTGTAAGATAGGTTTTCATACCAAAATGAGTGTGCATTTTATTCCTTCCTTTAGTCGAATGTGATGAAGGTAAACTTCATGTTTTTTTCTCAGCTCCCCTCTTTTTCCCTCCACTAAAAAGTCTCCTGCTTGCCTCCTGAATGAGAGATAATTTACCCCATTCCATTTCACCCTCTCTCCTCCCACTACATTTCTGTCTCACCGTTTACCTTAATTTCTTTATGGTACCATCCTATTCAATTCACTCTGTGCTCTCTGTCTCTTTATGTGTGTGCATGGACGTGTGTACGTGTGTGTGTGTGTGTGTGTGTGTGTGTGTATGTGTGTGTGTGGTCCCACCGACTACCCAGATACTGAAAAGTTTAAGAGTTACAAATATTGTCTTTCCATGTAGGAATGTAAACAGTTCACTTTTGGTAAGTCCCTTATGACTTCTCTTTGCTGTTTACTTTTTCATGCTTCTTCTCATTCTTGTGTTTGAAAATCAAATTTTCTTTTCAGCTCTGGTCTTTTCATCAAGAATACTTGAAAGTCCTCTGTTTCATTGAAAGACCATATTTTCCCCTGAAGTATTATGCTCAGTTTTGCTGGGTAGGTGATTCTTGGTTTGAGTCCTAGTTCCTTTGACTTCTGGAATATCCTATTCCACACCCTTCGATCCCTTAATGTAGAAGCTGCTAGATCTTATGTTATCCTGATTGTATTTCCACAATACTGGAATTGTTTCTTTCTAGCTGCTTGCAAGATTTTCTCCTTAACCTGGGAATTCTGGAATTTGGCCACTTCCTAGGAGTTTGTCTTTTTGGATCTCTTTCAGGCGGGGATCGATGATACTTATTTTGCCCTCTGGTTCTAGAATCTCAGGGAAGTTCTCCTTGATAATTTCATGAAAGATGATGTCTAGGCTCTTTTTTTGATCATGGCTTTCAGGTAGTCCCATAATTTTTAGATTGTCTCTCCTGGATCTATTTTCCAGGTCAGTTGTTTTTCCCATGAGATATTTCACATTCTCTTCCATTTTTCCATTCTTTTGGTTTTGTTTTATGATTTCTTGGTTTCTCAGAAAGTCATTAGGCTCCATCTGTTTCATTCTAATTTTGAGAGAACTATTCTCTTCAATGATCTTTTGAACCTCTTTTTCCATTTGGCTAGTTCTGCTTTTGAAAGCATTCTTCTCCTCATTGGCTTTTTGAACCTCTTTTGCCAATTGAGTTAGCCGATTTTTCAAGGTGTTATTTTCTTCAGCATTTTTTTGGGGTCTCCTTTAGCAGGATATTGATCCATTTTTCATGCTTTTCTTGCATCTCTCTCATTTCTCTTCCCAGTTTTTCATCCACCTGTCTAACTTGATTTTCAAAATCCTTTTTGAGCTCTTCCATGGCCTGAGCCCACCGGATATCCCCCGGGGTGTCTGGGATACAGAGGCCCCAACCTCCACATCTTTCCCAGATAGCAAGCATTGTACTTCCTCATCAGAAATGAAAGGAGGAAGAAACATCTCTTCCCCAAGAAAGTAGCTCTCTATGGTCTTATTTTTCTTTCCTTTTCTGGGCATTTTCCCAGCCAGTTACTTGACTTCTGAGATTCCTCTCCACCCTGCCCCCTAGATCTGCCCAGCTAGTGCTTGGGGTCTGAGATTCAAATGGGCCTTCCACAGCAGGAGTGGCTGCTATTCAATGTGAGCTTAAGTTCTGGTGCTCAGGTGGGGGCAGGGTCGCCTCCCAGGCTCAATTCCCTCAGTGGGTTTATGCAGAGATCTTCAGTAATGGCCCTGAGCTCCTGTCTGCTGCTCCGGGAGTCCCAGGCCACCACTGCTGCCTCTGCTGCTCCCTCTGCCGCTGCCTCCTGAGGGGGTCCAAGTCACAGAGACACCCCACTCCCCTTTCGGCCAGCCCGGAAGTCTCTCTCACTGACCTGGAGTGCCTATGGGTGGAGGGGCCTTCGCAGCCACCGGAGATTACGTCCCTGAAGCCTGCTCGGATATGCTCCTCTGGGGCCGCACGGCCAGGGCAGCGCAGGGGTGGGCTCCGCGTCTGGAGCACAACAGACCCCTGGGGACGGCTCTCCAGGGCTCTCTGGAATGGAAATCTCTTCCACTGTGCTTCTGCATGGTGTGCAGTGCTCCAGAATTTGTGGGGAGTTCTTTTTAGAGAAAATATATGGGCTGTGGGTTCGGAGCTAGCATACGTGAGTCTTTCTACTCCGCCATCTTGGCTCCTCCCCCTCAAGTGAAGATTTTAAAGAACAGGGCAGAACTAGTCATGTTTATAGTCAGCAGAGTGGAGCTAGAGGATAGGGAGAGTTTGAAGCTAAGAAAGGGGATGATTATGGTGGCAATCTGTTGGAGGTAACAGGAAGGGATGGGATTAGTGCTACAAATAGAAGTTGGTTTTGGTTGGAGGAAGAGTGATTTCTTTATCAGAGACTGGAGTAAAGGAGGAGAGAATCAAAGATGATTTCAAGGGCTTTGGGGTTGTAGAGTAGGGGATGAGAAGGAGTTCATGGTGAATGATCTCCATTTTCTTACTAAAGTGGGGGGGCAATTCTCAAGTGGATTGGGGTGGAAAGGATTAGAAATGAGAGAAAAGAAGGTTTAGAATTGCCACTATGAGAAGTGTGACAGAGAATTAATTAGGAAGGAAAAAGGATTGGTTTTTGGCAGTAATGACCCAGTTGAGATTAGATAACAAATGTAACCCAATCATCTCAATTGTTTGACTCCCAGCTGCTGCATTTGGGTATGAGTGAATAGAAGTGGAGGAAGCTGCTCCTAGGAACAATGCAAGGTTTGGGTTTGGCAAGTTAGGAGAGGTGATAAAACAGGTTGGGGGATAGGGGAAGAAATTTTGGAGTAAAGGCCTTGTAATGTTGAACTGGTTAACTGTTTAATCAAGATTGGGAAGGGGGGAAAAGAAAGCCTGAGCAGCATTGATGGCCTGAAAGACTACTGAGGGGTGGAGGGACTAGAGGACACAATATGGATAAAGAATAAGTTTAGGAGAAGTGAGGCATAGGGAGTGATGGAGTGATTGTTGTAGATATCCTCACAGATCTTTTCCATTTTTTTCCTGTTTTTTTAGTTCTCCTTCCAATTTCTTCCTTAAATATGCACAGAATGATCTGGATTAATTGAGTTGCTTGCCAAGCTTTCTATAAACTTGTTTTTATCTTTATTGTTTCTCACTGTTTTATGAGGTGATATTGCTCATGATATTCCCTAACCTCTTCTATAAGATTTTGCAAATGAATTTATATTCAAAACTGGTGTTGTCTTTGGCCACCATATCTTTTTCTTTGGCAAGGAGATCAAATGTTTGCTGACCTTGCTAGCTGATCAGGGCTTGGATTTGAATTATAGAGTACTGGAAATGATTAAACAAAAGTAATTTACAGTTATAAGGCTAGAGGCACTTATTCAAGGCTCATAGGCTGAAAGGGACTCTATCATTTTACAGATGAGGAAACTGTGACGCAAAGAAATGAGGTGATCTCATAGGCAGTAGGTGGCAGAGATAATATTTGAATCCAGTTTCTCTGACTCTAAACCTAAGACTTTCCTTATTATATCAGTGTCTATCTATGCCCAGGATCAGGTGAACACCATTCGTTCATCATCTCTGAAATAACAGACTCATTTGATACAACCAACTTCAAGCCTTAACCTCCTGCACTGTCAAGTATGCTGCAGGCTCCACTAATGAAAAATGCATATCCCACTGTTGATCCAGTATATGCTGTAAAACAATTTTTTTCCCTACTGAGGTCAATGTAATAGCTGTGTTCCCACAAGATAGACTTTATGATTCTGGGTGGGCACTTAGCTACCTCCATGGTAATATCTCCTTCAGCTTTGACATTCTAGGCTATCTCTAAGGAACGTAAGTTCTGTGAGGCCGATGCCTATAGCCATAAATGGCCAAAGCAGTTCCTAATTGCAGAGTTCTAAATATCCTCTCTTTTCCTGGTGTCACTCCTTTGCTTGCCCTGGGTGAAACATCTGCTGAAGCATCACTACTGGGCTCGCCTTTTCTTTCTATCACTCAAGCCTAGAGGACCGGGACTGAGCCTCTGTCTACTCACAAACTTCTCCAGTTGTCTGCCTTTACCAACGGTATGCTCCTGTGGGGCAAGTGACAAGCCCCAGGACATTCTTGAATGAACTCCATGGTTTAGGGTTTGGCTCACAATATTTTTTCCCTCTTCATATCCTGTTCTCATTCCAGAAGACTAATGCACATATTTTCTTTTTTTCCCCAGCATATATATTGATGTTCCATCAAAGACCATAATTTCTAATTCTTCAATTTACTCAGGATCCTGCCCAATGAGTCATCTAGTCTTAGAATCTCCGTCTCAGCCATTCAATAACCAAGGGCTTCTTACATGTCTCCTTTGTGCCAGATACTGCTTGATGCTGGAAATTAAAGGTCAAAGACTGAACAGTGTGCTTATATGTTCCAACTTCTCCTTTATACAAACTGAATTATCCAATCTATTGTCACATCTTATCCTTTCTGTTTCCCCAAATCTCTTCTATACATCACAGTCAGTATCCTAGTACACCTGTTACTTCTTGTCTGGACTATTGCAGTAGCCTTTTAATGACTCTCTTTGCCTTAAGTCTCTTCACACTCAGCTACCAAATTGATTTTTCTAAAGGGAAGATCACACAATATCATTCTTTTATTAAATAAGCTCCAGTGGCTTCTTGTTCGCTTGGGACCAACTCTAAAGTCCTCTGGTATTTAAAGCCCTTCTCAATCTTGACCCTTCATACTTTCCCCTTCTTCTTGTACTTTACTTGCATAAAGGAACATTGCTATTGTTCAGTCTTTTCAGAAGTATCCAATTCTTTGTAATCCCATTTGGGATTTTATTGGCAAAGACAATGGAGAGGTTTTCCATTTCCTTCTCCAGCTCATTTTACGGATGAGAAAACTAGGCAAACATGGTTAAGTGACTTACCCAGGGTCACCCAGTTAGTAGGTGTCTGAAGTTGGATTTGAACTCAGATCTTGCTGACTTCAGGCCTGGTGCTGTATCTCCCATGCTACCAACCTGCTCTACATGTAGTATCACCTCATTATTTTACAAACTAGCTTCACAAAACAACTTGTTATTTCTCACACATGATGCTCTGTCTCTTAACTCTGCCTTTCTTTGGGCAGGCTGGAATGTACATGAATCTCCGTGGCTGGAAGGTACCCCTCACCTCTACCTCCTAGCTTATATGGCTTATTTCAAGAGTCATTTTAAGTTCTATATTTTCCTAGAGGCCATTCAGGTCCCTCCTCACACTTTATCTCCATCCCTCCTCCCCACAAACCTCTCTGTTAGTGACTTTCCTTCAAGATTACCTTTTATATACTCTTTTTTGTCTTGTTTATACATTAAGATGGAAGTTCCTTCCGAGTAGAGACTCTTTTTGGCCTTCCTTTGAATCCTCAGTGTTTAGTCTAGTGCCTGTAAAGCTCACACTTAAGAAATGCTTGTTGACTGATAACTTCCCTCAGTATCTCCTTGTTTACTTTGAGCTCAAATGAAGAGGTAATCTTCATTTTCAAGATCAATCTCTCTACATACATCCTTGATCCCAACTTCTCTTGTCTTCAACAGATTTCTCCACTATCATCCCCATTTACTTTTTTCCTGTCTATCCATATGACCACTATCAAGAACTCCTTCTCTTTTGTCTTTAAGCACATCTGTGTCTTCCCTATCCTTAAAAAAACTCTTATTTAATCCTTCCATTCCTACTAGCTATCATCCTATATCCATTTCCCTTTTATTTCTAACTTCTTGACAAAGCTATCTACATGTCATGCCTTTATATCCTTTCCTCTCATTCTGTTATAAACCCTCTGTAATGTAACTTCCTACATCATCGGGAGCGGCTAGGTGGTACAGTGGATACAGTGCCCAGCCTAGAGTACCTGTCTTCAAATATGGCCTCAGATACTCACTAGCTTATCTGACCCTTGGTAAGTCACTTAACTCTGTTGATCTCAGTTTCTTCATTTGTAAAATGAGCTGGAGAAGGAAATGACAAACCACTCCATTGTCTTTGCCAGGAAACCCCCCAACAGGGTAATAAAGAGTTGGAGATGACTGAAACAACTGAATAAAAACAAAGCCTCAACATTTAATTGAAAGTGCCCTCTCCAAAGTGATGATCCAATGATCTCTTAACTATTATTTTTAATGACTTTTCTTTGTCTTTATCCTTCTTGATTACTCTGCATCATTAGGCACTTTTGATAATCTTTTCCCAAATACCCACTTGTCTTTAGTTTTTGGACTTATCTTTTTGCTTTCTACTGATTCTATTTGCCCAACAGTCTTTTCAATATCCCTTTTTAGTTTTTCCTCCATATCAAACTAATGAACCATGAGTGTTCTCCAGGCTTCTGTCTGGGTTCTTTGCTTTTCCCTCTATGTTTTCATGCTTGGTGATCTTGCCTGCTTTCATGAGATCAGTTATTTCTATGAAGATCATTCCCAGATCTCTATATTCATATCTCTGTCTCTCTCCAGAACTCCAGTCCTGAATCACCAACTGCATGTTGGACATCTTAAACTTAATATCCTGGAGGCCTCTGAAATTCAACATTTCAAAATGGAACTCATCTTTTCTCCCCACTTTCCCCCCAACCCCTTTTCTGTCAAGGGCAACAGTATCTTCTGAGTCATACAGACTCACAATCTCAGTATCATCTTTGACTCCTCAAGTTCATTACTTTCATGGTATCTCTTATATGGTTCATATTCTACGATCACATAGTTATTGCATTGGTGCAAGGCCTCAAGATCTTTCACTTGGATTATCACATTAGCTTTCTCATTGATCTCTCTATTTCAGTTCTTTCTAATCCAATGCATCATTTCCTGTGCTACCAAGATGATTTTTACAAAGCACATATCACCTATCACTTCTCCCCATTCATTGAGCTCCAGGGCTCCCTATTATTTCCAGTACCTTTTCTTTTTGCACTTAATAGCATTTTTTCCCAATTACATGTAAAGATAGTTTTCCAAATTTTTGTCCCTCCCTCTCTTCCCCCCACCCCAAAGACAGCAAGCAATTTCATATAGGTTATACATCAACAATCATGTTAAACCAATTCCCTCATTAGTCATGTTGTGAAAGAAAAAGCAGAACAAAAGGGAAAACCACAAGAAAGAAAGAAAAAACAAAAAGTGGAAATAGTATGCTTTGATCCACATTCAGAGTCCAGAGTTCTTTTCCTGGATATGAATAGCATTTTCCATCATGAGTCTTTTGGCATTGTCTTAGATCATTGTCTTGCTGAGAAGAGCTAAGTCTGTCATAGTTGATCATTGTTACAATGTTGCTGTTACTGGATACAATGTTCTCCTGGTTCTACTTACTTCACTCTGCATCAGTTCATGTAAGTCTTTCAGTAAAACCTTTTTTTTTTTTTCACTAAAATCTGCCTGCTCATCATTTCTAATAGAACTATAATATTCCATTACATTCATATATCCGAGCTTGTTCAGCTATTCCTCAGCTGAGTAGCATTCCCAATTCTTTGCCATCACAAAAAGAGCTATAGTAAGTATATTTATACATGTGGGTCCTTTTCCCTTTTTTGTGATCTCTGTTTTACAGACCTAGTAGTGTTTTCCCATTTTTCCATGTCTTCTCTAACATTAATCATATTTCTTTTATGTCTGATTGACTGATGTGATATGTGTGAGGTGGTACCTCAGAGTTGTTTTAATTTGTATTTCTTTAATCAATAGTGATTTAGAGCATTTTTCATATCATTATAGATAGCTTTCATTTCTTCATTGGAAAACTGCCTGTTCATATCCTTTGACCACTTACCAATTGGGGAATGATTTCTATTCTTATAAATTTGACTCAATTCCCTACATATATATTAGAAATAAGACTTTTATCAGAAGCACTGTTTGTAAAAATTGTTTTCCAGTTTTCTGTCTTTCTTCTTATCTTGGCTGCATTGGTTTTATTTGTGCAAAAACTTTTTAATTTAGCATAATCAAAAATTATCCATTTTGCATTTCATAATTTTCTCTAGCTCTTATTTGGTCTTTTATTTTCCCCTTCTCCATAGATCTAAAAGGTAAGCTATTCTTTGCTCTTCTAATTTGCTTATGGTATCACCCTTCATGTCTAAATCATGTACCCATTTTTACCTTATCTTGGTATAGGGTGTGAGATGTTGGTCTATGCCTAGTCTCTGCCACACTATTTTCCAGTTTTCCCAGGACTTTTTGTCAAATAGTGAGTTCTTATCTCAGAAGCTGGAGTCTTTGCATTTATCAAACAATATATTATTATAGTCATTTATCACTGTTGTCTTGTGTACCCAACCTATTCCACTGATTGGTCACTCTATTTCCCAGCCAGTACCAGGTAGTTTTGATGATTGCCATTATAATATAGTTTTAGTATGGCTAGTTTAGTATGGTATGGCTAGGCTTCCTTCCTTTGCATTTTCATCATTAATTCCTTTGATATTATTCAGTCTTCTTACCTTTTATTCCTTCCGCTTATGTTGTAATCCAAACAACTGCATAGGACCCACCATCTCTCATCTTCATGCTTTTGTACTGATTGTTCTTGGAATACTTGGAATGTTCTTCCTCTTTAATTCTGTCTCTTCCTAGCTTCAATAATTCAAATCCCATCTCCTACAGGAGGCCTTTTTTATCTCCATCCTCCTCTCTTCCCACTCCCTACTGCTTTTTCTTTCCTTCTGAGATTACTTTATATCTACTTTCTCTCTCTCTTAATACATACATGTGTTTGTATGTATGTATCTTGTGTGTTCATGGTTACTTACATGGCGTCTTCTCCATTGGCATGAAAGCTCCCTGTGCTTAGGGAATATTTTTGACTGTCTTTGTATCACTGAACCATGATGTCTGGGAATATAGTGTCTGGGATCTGCTAAGATTTTAATAAATATTTGTTTGACTGACTGTCTGACTGAATAGATGATGTGGTTGATGGTGCATGAGTTTGTGGAAAAAGGAAATCTCTCTCCTTTCCTAATGGTTCAGTTTTCTTCCATACCTGGTTCTCTTCCTAAATTTTGGTGAAGAGAGCTAATTTATCTACTTTAAGTTGGAATTCTTTTAATGGTACAGCATACATTCTCAGTTCTTAAATTTTTCTTCTGCTTTTGAGTTTGATCTTTTTTTCTACATAGGCTTTCTGACTTTATACATATATTTGATTCAGAAATGACTCCCATGTTATCAATTAGTTGTTTCCTGTGAAAATGCAATCCATTTAATGTGTGTGTGTGTGTGATATTATTTGGTGCTTTTCATTTTCAGTACCTCCTATGTTCTTGAAGAAAGAATTCATGATCTATAAGCATGAAGTCTTATATGATCTACAAGTTTTTCAACCTTTTTTATTTCTTGATTCTAAACTGTTTTCTACAACCTTTTTTTGACCATCCTCCCCTATGCATTGAAGTCATATAGTGTTAAATTTTTATGGTAACTTAGTTTGGAAGGTGTTATTGCATCCTTTGTAGACTTGTTTTCTGCTTCCTTGTCCAGGTGTTAGGGCTTAAGTTACATCTTCATGTCATCATCTTCATGATGTCTTTTTGCTTATGCTCATCATGAGCAACAGAAGTTGAGTGACAGAGTATCCAGTCCAATCCAATTCATATATATGTAATTTTTAAAATATAACATCTAATTAGAACCATTATTAAAGTTGTCAAGACTCTCAAATATGCTTCTGATCACTATGACCACTTAATTGATTTCTTGAAAAGATAATGTAGGTGTTCAAAGTGGATCCCACCATACCTTTCAAAAAAGTCCATTAGAAAAGAACTTAGGACAATGGTTCAGTATCTAAGGTATGAATCAACTATGAGAAGTTATCAACAGATTTCTTAGTATGTTCAACTTTTTTTAAATTTCTGCTGATTAATTTCCTTAAAATTTTTTTCCTGATATCTCATGAAATTATTGTGTATATTCTGACATTTCCTTGTAAACTAACATTAATTCTCAGATTGTTTCATTAACCAATTAGCTCTGAGTGACCATCTCAGTTTGCAGAGAAGCATCCCCTTCCCCCCAAACAAAAAATAAAACAAAACAAAACAACAACTGAAACCCAAACTCAGGGGGAGCCTTACTTTTCATAAGCTTTCTTTCCTCCTTTTTCTTTCAAACCCTTAGACTTTTAGGCTTAAAAAACTCATTTATTTTCCTGATTTTCCTGGCTTTTTACTGGATTACTGGTTTTTTACTGGTTATACAATTTCTTAAGAGTGAAATAAATAATGCAAAGACATGTTTAAATAATTTAAAATATATCACATGAGAAAGATCTCAGGTAGAGTCATTCTCACTATCAATTGCTGCTATTGACTTTTCCTTAACTCTGTGGAAACACAGATCCACCCTTCAGTTCTCTCAGGATGGCAGCCACAACTCAAGAATTAAATTTCATTCTTTCAAGAAATATTATTTTAGTCTTTAGGAAAATAGTTCTTTTAGACCTTTCTCTCTCAGTATCTACTACCGTTTTTCTCCAGCTTTGGCAGTTAATAGTACGCAGAATGATAAACTGCCTCTCACCCAAGATTGCATCCATTTACAAATGTACAGTAACATTATTCATAGTCTCTGTGGATGGAGCTATTAAAACTGGGGTCAAATTTATATCGGTGTCTCTCCCTTTCATAAGACCTCTGTCTTATTTTTGCATCTCAGCATTTAGCATAATGCCTTGAATGCAGCAAAGTGGCTTGTTAAATTCTTAAGATTATGGAATATCTGTAAAGTACCTTCACAATCTAGTCCAATCACCTTATTTCACAATTGAAGAAACTGACATTGCTTAAGGTCATATGATTAGCAAGTAGCAGAGTTTGGACTTAAATTTTTTGTCGTTCAGTCATTTTTCAGTCATGTCTGACTTTTCATGACCCCATTTAGGGTTTTCTTGGCAAATATACTGGAGTGGTTTGCCATTTCCTTCTCCAGCTCATTTTACAGTTAAAGAAACCAAGGAGGATGAATTTTCCTGACTCTAGATGTGGCACTCTCTTCCCTACACCACCTAGTTCTCCTAATTTCTAGTCCATTAATCTTTCCACTCTTACGTGTTCTCTCAATCTTTTGAAGCTTTTGTGATCAGTTGAAATTATCCTAGGACCATAAAGTATTATTTTTAAAGCACTTAAGATATTTCATTGAACTGTTTGGTGACTTTCTAAAAGCTAATGAGAAAAATTACAGAAAATTAGACAATTACATTTGTCATCTTAACTTTGATAGCTTGGGAGATATTAGAAAAATGGTAATTTCTTTTATTCATACAGCCCTTAAGTTTTCTAAGCCCATAAACAACCATCTTTTCATTTGTCCCACTCTAAGTTACTTAGCAACTAGGGAATCTGAAGTGACCAGAGAGATTAAATCACTTATTAAAGGATAAAATTAATCAGTCAACTATAGTATAAGGACTAGAATCTTACTTTCCCTACTGGTATTCTTTCCGCTACACCATGTTGACTCACCCAGTCATTAAATTTATGGCCAATTTACAAACATGAAGAAAGGCAAATGATGCTGGATCAGGGCGTCTACACTTTTGAAAACACATCATGTTGGACCAATTTAATATCCATCTAGGGGAGAGATTTTGCCTTTTTCCTTGGCTTCTTTTGAAGTTTGGGATTTCTAAACTTCTTTTGAGAGTCAGCCATTTGGATTATTAAATGCTTTGTGACCCTTAAAGTGATATATTAATATGAGTTGTTCCTCTACGAAAGTGCTTTGGGCACCCAGAGTCCAGTAAATTTGATCCTGTTTTTTGTTAAATAGCAGTTATGTTACTTGGGACACAGTAATAAATCACAGTAGACATTAACTCATTTAATAGCACAGATTGGTTTATCAGATTAGGTTACTTAATACAGGCAAGATCTTGAGAAAATGAGACACAGGAAAAGTAAGTTTTGATGAAGGATAGGGATGAGAGAAATTTCTTAACTTGAATAGGACAGGTTGGGTCCTACAAGGGAGAACCCCAGTGAAAGGAGAAATAGCATGTGCATATAACAGTATGTTGAAAGGTTGCACAGAAAAATGGGGTGAGGAAATGAGTGCTGTTGATTTTGACCTGTTTAAATTTGCCTAGGGACAGCTTTTTATCCTTAATTCTTTCTCCCCGCCTTACATTTTAAAGCCTTTGTCAAGTATCATTATTTCAGGTAAATCAGGCAGAGTGAGCTCTAATTTTCCAGCATTGTTGAGACATAACTTATAAGGATTTTATTATTGTATTACCATAGCTTCTACACCAGGGGTGGGGAATCCGCAGCCTGGAGGCCACATGTAACCCTCTAAGTTCTCAGGTTTGGCTCTTTGAATCTACACTTCATTGAACAAATTCTTTTATTAAGGGTATTTGTTCTGTAAAACTTGGACTCAGTCAAAAGGCCATACCTAAGGACCTAGAAGGCCACAGGTTCCCTACCCCTGTTCTACACTGTATGGACTATTCAGTTGAAAGCAGCCAGGGGTAATTGGACATTGTATAGCACTTTAGGGAATATATATTTTGGGTAATTGAAGATTGGCTTGATCTATATGGGCTTTAAGAATGTCCCAAATTTGCCAAATTTATTAATTCAATCCTCAGTTTCTCTTTTACTGTGAAAACATATTGACTGAAGTCCAGCAATTCAATTTGATTTTACTTTGGAGAAATTAATTGGGTGGGGGTAAGAAGAAAGAAGCTCATATTGAAGTAATTAATCATTGAGTTGTACGTGTTTTCCATGCTGTGATTGTTCACTGATTTAAGTGCAGAGTATCTATTCTATGGATTATCTAGGGTCTTAGCTACTGTTACTTCCTTTTCTTCCTTCTCTTGCTCATTTTTGGGATTCTTCATTCTCCATGTTTTCTCCTTTTTTCTCTTCTCTTATTTCCTCTTCTCTTTCCCAGCTTTGTCATTTTCTCCTTCTCTTCTTCATTCTTTAAGTAATAATCCTAACACACCCACTTTCATCATTCCATTCTCTTGATTAAAAGTTTTCAGTGACTCTCCATTGTCTACACATCCTCTTGTTGGCATTAAAGGGCTCCTCGGTTGTAATGTTAATGGCATAGGAAGATCTTCCCCATCCAATAATAGACCTATGTGACCTGCTTTGAGCTCTGGCCCAGCTCACAGCTGGGATACAACCTGAGTCATATGAAGCCTGAGTCACATGGAACCCCTTGTGGGAGGAGCTTGCCCAATGAAATTTTAACCTTAATAGAATGTTGGGGAGAGACAAGTCATGAACAGGTAGAGGGAGGAATTTTGCCTAAGGGAACTTATTTGTGGGGAGGCATAACAGAACAAATACTTAAGATGTTGGTGCTCTCTGGATTGATGATGAGTACCTTGCTAAATCTTACTTCCTGGTATTCTAATAGTGATGTTCTAAATAAATATTTTGGTTTTGCCTTTGAGGAAGAGAGTTCATTATATTTTGCCAGTCTACTCTGAAAATATGTATAAAAATTCATAGCAGAGTGTATTGAATTGGCGTTAAAGCAGTCTATCTCCAATATATATCTGAGCCTGAACTCATACTACTCCCTTTCATGTAATTTGGGGAGTTTAAAATGGGAATACTCTTCTCCCCAAATCTCTAACTCTCTCTGACCTCCATGCTTTTATTCCAACAATTTCCTGTACTTGGAATGTTCTCCCCTTCATCTCTACTATTTAAAATTTTAATCATTCAAGACCTTGGCTCTGGTGCCATGAAACCTTTCATAAACTTCTTAGTCAGAAGTGATCTTCTCCTTTCTTTTTGTTAGTGCTTAATAAATGTTACTAAAATAAATGAATAAAAGAAGTGGCCTCTCCCTTGAGAAGCAGAGACTCTATGTTATTTTTTTTGTATCAACACCCCCCCCAAATCATGCATTCATTAATATAACAAATATTTCTTAATAAAGGAGGAAACATTTTATTTTGCTATAGTCTTTCCTGGTTAGACCATATTTAGAGTATTATGTTCACTTCTGGGTACCAGTTTTGGAAGGACATTGATGAAGTAGAAAATGTCCAAAGAAGGACAAGTGGATTAGTAAGCCTTTAGTCCATAATGTATGAGTATTGGTTGAAGGAATGGGAAGATGTTAGCCTGCAGAAGAGAAGATTTATTGCAGGAAATAAACTTTTTAAATACTTAAATGGTCATGGTGTGGAAGAAGGATCAAATTTGTCCTGCTTGGCAAGCCTAGGAACTATAAGAATTATTTTCAAAGAGGTAGATTTAGATTTGTTTATCCCTATTGATGGATGTCCAGAAATAAGACCAATGATTAGATCTTTAATATATGTTTCTTTTTGTTTTCCAGAAAGTATTTTGGAGAAAAAATTGGCCTCTATTTTGCTTGGTTGGGTTTATATACTGCATTCCTCATTCCAGCTTCAGTAATTGGAGTGATAGTCTTCCTCTATGGCTGTGCAACAATAGAAGATGATATTCCTAGGTAAGTGATCATAAGAGATGATTGAGTTGTCTGTCAAACATCAATAAATTGGTTTGCTCTTATCATGATAATTCACATTTCTGTCACCCCTAAAGTTTACAAAGCACTTTCTTACAATTCTGTAAAGTTGTAGTAAAAGTGAACTTGTCCCCCATAAGCTTGTGGAATCAAGTTGGGATGGAAGCAGAAGCAGAAGACATGAAGGATGGCAACATGCTGACCATTAAAAGCCATTTTGATAGATCTCGGTAGAACATTTCACATTGAAGGGAAACTATGATGGGCATCTAGGCAGCTCTTGACCAGTTACACACTGATTCTTTTGCTCTAAGGTTTGTGACAAATACAACCAAAGTGAGTAAGGCAGAATTGCTAGAGAAGTCAAAAAATGCAATTTGGTATTGCTCAGTATGTGAAATTTAATGAATACAAAACTGGGGATCCGAGAGGGCAAAATGATTTGCCCAAACATACATAGGAGTATTAAAGTTGAGATCTAAACCCACAGTTTCTCTAATTCTAAATCCAAAACTTTGCCATTATTCCAGATACTTTCATCCCAGTTTTATTGTGTCCTTTTTGCTCTATCTTGGGTCAATAGGGGCATTATTTCAGCAAAGGACTTAAATATTTTATGTCTGAGACCTGGTCTCCTCGATAAAGTCAACTCTGTGCTCAACAACTCTGTACTTGATATGTTTTTCCTTCCATTAATTAAATTTGGATTTGTGTTTCTCTGATGAGATATTGAGACCTGATAATCTCCTTATACGGAGGTACCATAGTGTCCTCTGTCACCCATTCCAAAATTACCCCATAAGTTGGGTAAGTTTTGAAGGAGGATAATCTTAACCATTTGATTTTAATTTTTTTAATTAGCTTTAGCATCAAAGTGTAATGTTTTATTTTTGTCCCCAAATTTGGAAGATGTACTCATTTTAGAACCAGAAACTGCCTCATGCTCTGATGACAGAAGGCAACCTGGGGAAGTTTGAGACAGAAATTTCTACCCAACATGGAGCTGACAGTTTAGTTGGGGAGAAAAGAAATTAGCACATGCAAAAGTAAATAATAGTAAGAGGTTTAATTGACAATTCAAGGAAATAATAGGCTTTATGATGATGATTGGACTTGGATGATGTTGCATTTGGAGAGGAATAGGAAGGTGACTAGAATATGAATAAAGCACAGAGAAAGTAAATCACGATTTTTGGTTCAGAGAAATTGATTAAATCAGACTACAAAGGAAAATTCATCTGGAGTTTAATGATAGATAAGATAAAAACAGATTTTTTAAAAATCTGTAAAATGATGGTGCCATGGAATAAAACCACTTACTCATTTTAGAAAAGCAAGATTGCTCAAAGTTTTATTAAAAGATGGCTGGTCAATTTGGGTGTCATAACTTCTTTAAGTAATGATTACAAAATATTAAAAGATTGAAATGTCATACCTATGTGTAGTACATCCTAGATATTAATCAGTGAACAAAAAAATGCATCTAGGAAAGGACAGGATATCTTTGGGATCTTACTTTTCTGTCATATCTGGATTAGAGCATTCTGACTTACTTAGACTTCTCTCAGTCCAAAATATAGGTGATATTCAAATTACTTAGACTTATCCCCATCCAAAATTTTACCAAGTCCTATTCAATAAGCCAGAGTAAACCAAATATTTGCCTGTAGGGAATATGTCTAGGTAAAAAGACATGGTATTCTGCCCTAGGGCATACTACAATATAGTATGCCATCTCTGACTTGCTTAGTCCTAGAGTATCACTCTTATGATTACCAATTATCAGAGAAACAGAGTATTTCTTTGTTGGACTATCCCTTGCACTGTAGCTATCTTCTCAACTGAGACTTATATGTGATCCATTATTCGGAATTTATTAGCAGATCAATAAAAATTTGGGAGGCTAATCTCAATTTGAGGTGCTGCAACCTCTTGGGATGTACTGTATAGGATTGAGTGGAATGGAACTGCTCTGTGACTAAATTCCAGGTTCTCATAGCCTATTCTAAAAAAAAAAAAAAGGACCAGGGCTAAAAAGTCCAGGTCTCCAGAATGCTGAGAAAACTAAAATATTTAGGATACTTCCAGATACAATTTTGAAAAATTCTTTCGAATCATTTATTCATAAACCTGGTCATCCAACCCCAAATGTGTATTCTCCTTAACATAAGCCTTTAAAGGTCCTTCCTTAATGCAATTCCCAAATAATGAGCAATTATTTGAAGCAAAATTTAATCTTCTAGTTCAGATAAATGCCATTCCAAAGGCGTGTCTTCTATTGCCAAATTCAAAATGGAGAACATTTTGGGGACAAAAAAGTTTGTCTTCTTTCCATTAAAAGACTAGTGGATGCTGATTTAAAAAACAGATTGTTCTATCCCCTAGAACACAGAGCAGAAATTAGAGATCGTGGTGGTAACCTCAGTAATTTTCTTGGATTAAAACTATGTATTGCTTTAAATAATGCAATATTCTAAAAAGTTTAAAAAGCAGCTAGTCAAAGTGGGGGAATGCCATTTCATTAAGAGGTTATTCCTATGCTTTATAGAATCAAAATGTCACATATCCATCAGTAAATAGAGATCAGAATATTTGTTGACTCCAGACTTTTCTGCAATGTCTGAATTTGAAACCGCCTATCATAAAATATAGTAATAAGGGAGGAGATAAATTTAAGATTACCTGAGAGTCACATCCATCTTGGGTAGAGGAGTATACAACTTACAAGAAGTGAGGCAAGAGTGAGATTGTTTCAAGCCACAGGGAAAAGGCAGTTGTAGAAGGAAAATTGATAAGCTGATTTCAATAATATGTACAGTTATCCTTTCCACATCATGGAGGTAGGAGGGAGTTTTAGGGAATCAGTGCCACTGTGATCTGTAATATCCATGTAGCATTTTTGGCCCTCCTTCATGTCGAAAGGAAAGTGCTAGTCCCACTGTAATCTGTTCTGTTCAGATCACATCTAGAGTACTATATGCAGTTCTAATTAGCATCTTCAAGGAAGGAAAATATGAAAACACATCTATAAAAATCGAACCAACATGATAAAGAGGATTGAAGCCATGCCACACAAAGATCTTTTAAAGGACAGTCAGTTTAACCTGGAAAAAATTGGAGGGAGGGGCACAATAACTCTTCAGTTACATGAGAGGGTTTGTCATGTAAAAAATTATTAGATTTATGGTATTTAGCCCCATAGGGCAGAACTAGTGGTTTAAAGCTAAAGGGAAGTACATTACTACTCATTATAAGAGAGTGTATCCTATCTTTTCCAAAAATAGAATAGTTTGGTTTTCTATCCACGACAGCAGAAGAGGAGCTGGGTCCATTGTATTTCTCCTCAAAGAGAGAGAAATAAAACACCAAAAATAAGGAAAATAATTATTTAAAAAACACCATGAAATAAATCAAAATGGAAAATAAACAAAAGAGACTATGAATAAATTTTTAAAATACTATGGGAAAACTGGAAAAAAAAACCCCACCAAATCCAAACCTTAAGGACTTGAAGCAATTCAGGTAGAAAAACAAAGTAATATATGATCCACTGAGCTACTTCCTCAACCAAGAAGTTAACTTAATGAATTTATGTTCCCTTGATAGATGTAGCTATCATCAGCAAATATCAGTCATGAGTATGGCTCATCAGTATGAGCCTTTATTTTAGCCTTTGATTTTGTGTAGAAGATTCTGACTGTTCCTTATTGACATAGAATAGAGACTAAACTTGTGATTTCATTGGTATGGGGAAATCCTCGGTGAAAAAATGCCTTCTACCAATGCAGTTTAGCACCATCTCTGTGACTTGATAGTCTTATAGGTTGTTGCTCAGTCATTCAAGATTTATAAAGTGCTTGCTATGTACCAACCATTGTTTACTTGCCCAGTGTCATACAGCTAATAATGTGGCAGACATTGAACTTGAACTCAGGTCTTCTTGCTTTCAAGGTCAATTTTCTGTTTACCAGGTCAACTGCCCCACTGATAGTAGCAAATATTCTTGTGTATTGGATTGTCAGGCATGATTTGATTAGGTCAAGCTATCAAATGGTCTTATAAAACTGAATAAAACTGAGATCATGGAGGAGGAGAAGGGAAGCTGAATACCTAACAGAAACAAAAGATGAAAGAACTAGATAGATCCTTGGGGGCATGGAGATGAAGACTACCCTTCTATATAGTAAGTATTCTCCCATCTGCCCCAGAGATAGTGGTCATGGAAGACACTGACAGAGGCAAAGTTTATTGGTCTGAAAGATGGCAGCTGTGGGGGGAGGGAGGAATCCAAGGCCAAATGGTAGGAGTCTCCTAACCCTGACCTACTGGAGGAGTGGTGAGAATTCATGAATCTCTGCCTTGTAGAGGAATATTGAGAGTTCCCTGAGCAAGAACTGAATGTATGGCCCTGGTGATGATCTGATGATCTGAAGGGGTTTGCCTCCCTAACAACTTCAAGTTTAGGGTTTTTTTTCCTTTTCATTTAGGTTAGTATATTAAAGCTGGATGACTATATTTGTCCCTGGGGTGGAAAGTAGAACTCATTGGAAAGGAGGAAAGTGTCTTGATTATTATGGGCTACTGGCATTCTTTGGTACTTTTGTGCATTCTTTCTATGGGGTGAAATAAAAACTGTCTTGGATCTGGTATTTATTGTTACCATGAGTCTTGCACGAGAGCTAGGGCCCTTTTATTCTCAACTGTGCAGACCTCGTCATGAGCTATAATCTTAGGATTCCAGAAGAGGTTCTGTATGAACAAAATAAGTCAAAAAGACTGATTTTTTGAGGAGTACCAACTATTGGACATACTTGTTCTAAACCCAGAGCCTGAGACTCAGGGCTGCAGCTGAAAGATCAATAAAGCTTTTAATTCAGCAGGAATTGACACTGCTAGGAAAATAATATGATAAACAAAAGTCAGAAGAAAGTTAAATTATTGGGAAACTCAAGTTAGAGTAATAAGGAACTTTAAAAGATTAGGAAGAATTTGTAAAAGAAAATAGTATGTGAAATAAAAATAGAAGACCTGAAAAAAGAAATCCACCAGCTTAAGCAACAACAGAAAACAAAGGTTGTAGCAATGTATATCTGTTGGAAGGAACCCAGACTCAGAAAATCACTGAATTATCAAAAAGAATGGGAAGCTATGTACAATCAAATGACAAGCCCAGATGATAGCTTCAGATCCAATAATCTTAAGGTTATTGACATCTTAGAGATTTTAGAAAAAAAAAAAAACCTGAACATGATATGCCAGATTATTCTGAAAGAAAAATTTCCAGAATTAGCAAAAATAAGTCAGTCATAAGCATACGCAGACCATAGTCCCAATTTGTCAGAACAGATCTGAAAACAAAGATAATAGTATACAAACAAGATAAATTGATTCCAATAAGGAAGAACCTAAGATTCAACATTTCTAGACATATTATAGTTCTACTCTAACATTGTATTAATTTTTTTTAAATGGAAGAAGTCACTGGACATAAAATTGAAGTGTTTGATTACTCAAAAATAAATGAATTTTATAAAATAAAAAGCAGTACCCTCAACATTACAAGAAAAATAGATTTGAAAAAAATACTTGCAGTAAATATTTCAGATGTAATAGATCTAATATCCAGAATTAATCTACAAGGAACTGATACATAATTATGTATGACAAATATGTATGTCCCATGTGGAACAATGGTCAATGGAGGTGAATAGACAATATTTAAAGTAGGAAACTCAAAATCTTAATAATCATATGAAAAGAGGCTCAAATTCCCCAATATTGGAGAAAAGTAAAACAAGACAAAATCAAGATACTACCACTTTTTCCCATTGGGATGTCAAGATTATAAAACTGAATGTGGATGGGGTTGTCAAAAATAGTTTAATGTATTGTTGACTGGTCTGCATACTTGTACAAACGTTCTGTAGAACATCATGGGAGTAAAACAGATTGTATCTTTTTGACCTTACAATTTTACTGTTACTTGTATTGTCCTGTGAAGAAAAAGAATTATTCAAAAATACTTATAGCTATACAAACATTTTTATTTGCTAAATCTATTGGTTATATCCCCTCCCAAAAACCCCTATGGAAATAATCTATATATTCAGTGATTAAAGAATAACTAAATGAAATATCCTTATATTTTTAAGAGTGATTATAAACATAAAGAGATATGGGAAAATAAGAACTAAAGATGGACTTGGGACACAGAACAAAAGTAATTTGCTTTTGCTGTTAAAAGCTAGATATATAATTTTAATTTTTTATTCTGCATATTTATTTGTCTTTAATAGTAATTAAGTAAATTTTAAAGTGCAATGACTTTCATGTCAACATTGCTCCCAAAAATATAGATCTTCACATGGAAGCTGGATGATTATCAGTGAAGGATATTTTGGAAAGGATTAATTTCATTTAAGAAGTTGAAATAAATGACTTATGAGGTCCCTTTTAACACTGGGATTTTGTGATTTTCTGTCTTGAAAAGGAACATAAGTCCCTGGAGAAGAGTTTAGTAGTCAGTAAGAAAAATGGAACTAAAGGGAATAACCATTGGTAAGAAAGGTGGTAGTCATACAAGAGAATGGGGATCACTGGAAAACAATGTAAGGGTTTGAGAAGAAACAACCAATTTCAAATTCCATTACTGTCAGAGAAGAGTTTGTATTTTAGTAGCAGTAACAAGTATTGCAGCACGCTAGTCATTTGTGGCATACAGTTAAAATTGTGTATGTGGAAATTATAATTTAATAAGTCCAAGAAGCCAAATAACTATGTGATCTGTGCAAATATCCAAAGACATTTTATTCTAGTTAAGGGCTGCATTGGGATTTAGTGGTTAATCTGGGATTATTATGACTGGTTGCAATTTGATGGCAATAATCAGTAAAACTTCATAAAAGAAATAATCTTTAACCGTGATTTAAAGACAGGCAAGAATATATACTGGTGTACAGGAAAGGGGTCACTTTAAATAATTCAGTTTATTACCAAATGAAGGAATGGGAGCTTATTGGAACTATGTGAATGATTATGTAAATGATGTGAATGTCTGGTGTATATTACAGAAAAAAATAGGAATTCATATCTGAAAGGAGGTTATATATTTTCACGTAAATTGTCCCTTAGGACAAGGGTCTTAGGTATGATGTACTTGACTAAGAGTTTGGGAAACATCCCAAATAATAATATAGGAAAGAGTATTATTATTTTCTAGGTCAGCCAGAAAGGTACTAGCGTCCTTCTCTTTCTTCTAGCTACTATAGATCTAAGATGACCTAAATACCCACTTCAGAAACAATGACCTTGTGTTTATGCTGTCCACTGTTGATTCTCACAATTCTGAAACTTAGCTTGATTGAAAATACAGTTCTGTGCATTCATTGGCAGGAAAAACATACCACTACCACCGCTAGGACATGGGTGGGGTAGCTGCATGCTGGTTTATATTAGGACATGGAAATTATGCCATAGTTCTCCGGAAGGGAAGGTATGTAAAAGTGACTGCTAAACCTGGAAATTTTCAGCTTATATTTACTATGAGCATCTATGTTATACAGCCATGTCTGTTATAGACAACATCTTGTTTACTGGCTTGGAGACTTCTTTGGGGACTGCCAGTTGTTCAGTATCAGAACAGGGTGTGGCACTTAGGGAAAGTCCTAGAGATAAGAAGTTATACATATTATCATAGTAAATTCTCAGGAGTCTATGTAAGCAAACTTGATGTGTGAGATAGCAATTCCAACTAGTATTTTATGTGTGCATATTCTGTACTTGTAATACTTCTCTGGTAGGCTTATTGACAAACATCTGCTAAGCACCTGTGTTTATGTGTGCAAAGGCAACTAGAGAATAAAGCAATTACTTGATGAGTCTAAAGCGCAAAATAGTCTGGATTAAAATTCTCAAATCCCCTTTTTTGTCCTTTGTGATAAGTTTTAGTACACTGTGGTTTGAGATGAATAATTCATTAATTGTCTTTGTAGTTCTTCCCTAGTTAGTTTCAAAAATCTGGTTGTTGATAAAAACCATTTGTTAGCTCTGTCATATTTACTTTTCAGTTAGATGATATGGTAGAGAAGAATATCTTTGGGCTCATAGCTATAATAAACTCTATCCCTTACTCATGAAGAACATAGATTTTGTATATTATCTGGGGGGAAAATGTTAGTTCTAGATTGGTTTCCTTTGTTACTCAGCAAACTTGAGAGATTATTTAAAGTATTGTATAAGGTATTAATGTATATTTACATTAAAGGGGCAGCTAAGGGGCAGTGGATAGAGTGCTGGTCCTGGAGTTAGGAAGATTCATCTTCCTGAGTTCAAATTTGACCTCAGACACTTACTAACTATATGACCCTGGGCAAGTCACTTAACCTGATTTGCCTCAGTTTCCTCATCTGTAAAATGAACTGGAGAAGGAAACAGGAAACCACTCAAGTATCTTTTCCAAGAAAACTCCAAGTGGGGTCACAAAGAGTCAGATACAATTGAACAACATCATTAAAATATTATTTAGTGGCAGAGCATTATAAGAGGTGAATTGCTTGCTGCAAAATAAACAACAAAAAGTCCTCCTGATAATGAATTCCAATATCACATTAAAAATAGTTTTTATATTATATATTCTTTTGGCATATGTGTAGGGCAGTTGACTTCTTTTTGTGCAGATGAATAATGAACTTTTTTTTTTAATACAAAATGCTTTCTATCCATCAACTAAGTGCTTATTTCCGGAATGCAATTCTTATCATTCTTTCCTGCCTTGTAAATATGGAACTTTAGAGCAAAAGGAAAATATTTGATCCCTTGCACTAATTAGTGCAAGGGTGACCCTAAGGACTGGTTTATTCACTACCAGAAAGCAGCTTAACTCTTAGAATACTTAATCAGGGTATATTAAGCAAAATATTTTTATGAAGAAATATTTCCTTTTAGGGATCACTCTCCCTGCTGAAAATTAACAGCCCCAACAATTGTTTGATCTTACAATTTTAATTGATTTTTTCTTCTGCAGCCTCTGTAAAAAATACTTGGGGATAAAAATTGTGCATTTGAACTTACTAAAGTTCTGTCATTTACCATTTTGAGTGCAAACAATTTTTTTTTTAATGAGACAAGAAACCCTCAAAATTTGACAATACAAAAAGCCAAGATTTCTAGACATAGTCCCCCATTTTCTATTCTATTAACAGATGACATTTTTACTCTCAGCAATTGGTTGTATCAGAATCTCAGAACTGGGAGAAACTCTAGTCAGTTTCTAGTACAATACACTCCCTTTATATATGAGGAAATGCTTTGTAAACGTCATGACAGACTGAAAGTTGGTCCTTAGCTGGCAGGTTCACTTCTCGATAAGTCTTCCAGTGTCTTATTAATATCGAATTTCCAAGAAAATGGGAAAGAGACATCTGGGCACCTCATTGAACTGGTTACTTTTTCTACCAAATTCTTTGCTCTGGAAACTGAGAAACAGTTTATTAAGGCAGCAGCCTTCCTCCTTTTGCTCTTGTTACTAGCCCAGCTCAGTAGCACCCTCTGCTGCCCTTTTATATAGAAAGCATAACTGAGATTTAGAGTTCCAAGCACTCTTTGCTCCTACTCCTTTTGGAGGCAGGTCAAAATTTGATTTTCACAGAATCCACAGTTTCTCTGAAGCTGACCTCCAAATTTAAGGACACTGTTTTATACTGCCTAGTCACTAACTTAGGATAGTCAAGATAGATGATTTCATTCATTTTATTAATTGTAGATCCTCTTGGAAGAGGGTTTTTGGCTAGGTAGGGGACACAGAATTGGAAACATTGCAGGTTAATGATTCTTTGGAATCATTTGCTTTTTAACAAATAATATTTTATTCAGAATTTAAACACCAAAAAAGCACATTTCCATGTACAAAATAGAATATAAAAGATTAATATCTGGTCTATACAGCTTGCTTTTTACAATATATAATAAATTCAATATGTTACTTTCAATTCTATCCTATATGTTGGTGCTTCCTTCTGAACTTCCTCTGTTCTTTTTCCTGTATTTAAAAATGTTTTATTCTCTCTTTTTCCTTCCCTTTTATTTCTTCACTTTTTAATTCACTGTTGCATGTCTCCCTCAAACTTCCAACCTCTTTTTTAGGGAGAAAAAGAAAAAAAAGCTCATGTAATCATTGCCAAGCAAAACAAGTTCAAACAATGAGTATGTCTGGAAAAATGTTTCTTTCTGCATTTTAAGAGCTTCACCCCTTTATTAGGGAATATGGTCAACATTTTTCATCATAGATGTTGTAGAGTCATATTTGGTCATTACTTTGATCAGAGTTCTTAAATTTCTCTTTCTAGATAATAGTGTTTTTATTATTACATAAATTGTTTTCCTGGTTCTGCTCACTTCACTTTGCATCAGTTCATACAAGTCTTCCTGGTACAGTGTGAAATTATCCCTTTTGTAATTTCTTAAGATGCAGTAGTATTATATTATTTCATTTACCATAACTTATTCAGCTATTCTGCAGTTGATAAACATTTCCCTTAGTTTCATTCATTATCACAACAATAAATACTGTTATAAATATTTTTGTACATATGTGTACTTTCCCTTTGATCTCTTTAGTACATAAGGCTAGTAACTATATTATTTAGTCAAGGGCATACAGTTTACTTTTTGTATTCAAATTGCTTTCCAGAACAGCTAAAATTATTCACAATTACATTACCAGTACATGAGTGTGCCTGTATTCCTACATCCTTTCCAGTAATTGCCATTTTTCCTTTCATTTGGGTCATCTTTTCCAATTAAATAAGTGTGAGGTAGAACCTAAGAATTGTTTACTTTCCATTCTTCTTATTAATTTGTGTTTTTTGTATGATTGTTGAAAGTTTGGATTTCTTCCATTGAGAACTGCCTGTTTATATCCTTTCACTTATTGGAGAATGGTCCTTGTTCTTGTATATTTGAATCAATTATTTAAATGTCTTGGATATTAGATCTTTATCAGAGAAACATGCTCTAAAGATTTTTTTTCAATTTAACTATTTCCCTCCTAATTTTATCCACACTGATTTTGTTTGTGCAGATGCTTTTCAAATTCCTTGATGAAGAACTACCTATCTCTTGTTGTGAAAGATATCCCCTTACCTACTCCTTTAATTGTTTATAATATTATCTTTTAAGAAGACTATTCTTATTATGGCAGATGGTGAGAGATATTGTGAAACCTAGTTTTTGCCATTCTGCATTCCATGTTTGCCAGCAGTTTTTGTTGAAAACTGAGCTTTTATCTTCTTTGAGCATTACAGGTCTTTGGAATTATTGAATGCTATGTAACTATGTTTGTGTTGCATATTATGTACCTAATCTATTCCAAAGATCAACTTTCCTGTTTTTTGACCAGTACCAAATAATTTTGAAGATTATAACTTTATGATATTTTTAAGTATGGTACTACTAGATCCCCTTCATCTTTGGATGAATTTTGTTAGCATTTTTTCTAGCTCTCTAAGGCAATTCTTTTGGTAGTTTGATATGGCACTGATAGATTTAATTAATGTAGACAGTATAGTCGTTAATATATCAGCTCTGCCCAATCATAAAAAAATTAATGACTCAATGCTGTCTGTTTCTGTAAAGAGTGATTCATAATTATATTCTTATAGCTTCTGTATATTTCTTGATAAGTGGATGACTCCAAAATATTTTATACAATTTGCAGGTATTTTGGATAGAATTTTTCCTTCTATCATTTCCTACGGGGTTTTATTGGGAATATGTAGAAAAGTTGATGATTTATGTGTGGTTGTAGTTTACATTCTGCTATGTTGATGAATTTCAATTAATTTTAGTTTAGTTTCTTAGCTTTTCTAAGTAGGTCAACATATTATCTGCAAAAGCAATAATTTTGTTACTGCTTTGTCATTGTTTATTTCCTTTATTCCTTTTTCATCACTCTAGTTTTTCTAGCACTATATCAAATAATTATAATAATAACATTCTTAATTAACTCTTGGTCTTATTAGAAAGGTCTCAAGTATTTTTCCTTTACATACAATGCTAGATCTTGGATTTAGAGAAATAACTGTTTACTGTATTATGGAAAGGTTCATTCATTCCTGTGCTTTAATATACATACATACATATATATATATATATATATACATACACATACACACATGTATATGTATATATATTTTCAAACATGGATGCTGTATTTTATCAAAAGTAATTTTGTATTATTCATATAATTATGTTTCTGTTGTTGTTGCTAGTAATATATTTTATTATGTTTTAAGAGTTCCCTAATATTGAACCAACTCTACTTTTCAGGTATAAGTCTAGCCTCATCAGAGTACATAACTTTTTTTGATATATTGCTGTGGTTACTTTAGTAATATTTTATTATTTTTTGAGTCAGTATATATTAGAAAATATTGAGCTATAATTTTCTTTTTCTCTTTTGTCTCTCTCTAGAATAGGTATCAAAATCATATTTGAATTATAAAAAGCTTTTGGTAGGACCTTTTTCCACCTTTCAGAGTATCATTAATTATTGAAATTAATTATTCCTTAAAAGATTGATTGAATTCATAAATTAAATAATCCTACCTTTTTCTTTTGGAAGTTCATTTATAGCTTATACAAATATTTTTTTTTCCTGATACTGGCTTATTTAAATTCTCTGTTTTTGTCTCTTAATCTAGATTTATTACATTTTAATAAATGTTTACCCATTTCATTAAAGATATCAGATTGTTGGCATATAATTGGGCAAAATGGTTTCTAATAAGTTCACTTATTTTTCTTCATTTATTGTGAGTTCTTTTTCACTTTTGATACTGGAAATTTGATTTTCTCTTTTTTTCAGACTAGTTAGATTTATTTATTTCTAATGCAAAAATAGATCTTCATTTGATTGATCAATTTAATGCTTTTGTGCTTCAATTGTGTTAATTGTTTCTTTGATTTTCAGGATTTCACTTTCTGCATTTTTTTAATTGTTGCATTTCTAATGTTTTGATAGTATGTTTCTTTCAGTGATCTTTTATTTCTTTGTTTTAGTAGATAAAACTTTCCCTCCAGACTGCTTTGACTACATACCAAAAATTTGACTCTTTTTCATGTTCTTTAATGAAATTTTATATTATTTCTATGATTTTTCTTTGATCCACTGATTATTCAATATTAAATTATTTATATCTGTTTGTATTTGAAACTTTTCTTTAAAGACCTTTTATTAATTTTAATTTTTGTTGTATTGCATTTAAATTTCTACTTTTCTATATCTGTTTATGAAAATTTTATGTGCTAACAAGTAGTTGATTTTTCTAAACATCTTATTTGCAGCTCAGAAATGTGTATATTATTTTTTGTGCCCATTCAGTAATCATCAAAGATCTATTATACTTTATTTTTCCAAAGTTCTATTCAGATCCTAGGGATACATAGAATTATCTATAGTAGTATAACTATTTCTTCCTATAATTTGATTAATTTTTCTTTTATATATTTCAGGTGACATGCCATTCAGTACATATATTATATCCTCTCTGTTTCTCTGTCTGTGTGTGTACTGACATGTAGTATTTATTTTTTATATTATATATATGTACATCTAAACATTTTTTGCATATATGCATACTCTCATCCATACATATATATGCAAATGTGTGTATGTGTACGTATATGGATATATAATATTGATGCTATTTAATTGCTCATTGTGACTTTAAGTATAATGTAATTTCCTCGTTTAATTTGACCTCTTTGACCAACAAAACTGTTGTCTTATCTGAAATCATGATTATTGTCCCTATTTTTTTAGTTTACTTGTACAGTATAATAAATTCTTCTCCATCCCTCTATTTTTTCTGTTGTATCTTTTTGCTTTGAGTATCCTTCTTGTAAACCACAAATTGTTGTATTCCGCTTTCTGATCCATTCTGCTATTCTCTTTTCTCGTAAGTGAATTCTCATAATTCATATTCACTGTTATGTTTGTTAATTTTGCATGTCCTTCCATCATATCCTCTCATTCTGCTTCCCTTCTTAGCGCTTTATCCCAGTGCTTTTATCAAGAAGATGGTGGTGAAAGAGAAAGTGATTAGTACCAGAGGTTCCTTAACTGAAACAATCTGTTTCTGTTCCAACATCCCTCTTTTCTTCTCCTGACCCAGATCCTGATCACTCGTTCTTACCTTGTATTAGTTTTACTTTTAATTTCTCCTTTAGGATCAATCCTGCAAAGCTGAAGTTTATTTTTCTTCCAACTCTTTCCTCTTCTGAATTTTCCTTTCTCTTATAACATGTTTCTCTTTTGAGTTTGATGTTTTCTATGCCAAACTCTTCTGCATAAGTCTGTATGTGTTTGTTCAATCGATCTTTGTCTAGTTGAGATGGGTGACATTCATATGATGCCCACTTCCTATCCCTGTCTGCCATGTTTGCCTGGTCTTCTTTCCACACACCTTTGTCATGAGAAATAATAGAAATTTCAACCTCTTCTTTCTTTTTACTCTAGTGTAGTGTTTATTTTGTTCCTTTCTGAGCAACCTGGTAGGGGCAGGATTGACTAATGCATGATCATATAGTAAATCAGCTGTTGTTTGTCCTTAGTTCTCAGAGAGGACCATGACATCAGGGAGATGATGCCATAAACATGCAAGTGAATTGGTTTGAAGTGAGAGAGGGCTGTGCAAAGTCACCAGCTTCACATTCTCCTCTACAGCCATTTGGGTCCAGTAGCAAGACATAGATCAGGATGACTGGAGATGACTCTGGATACAGTGAGAAACTGGCCTTTTTAAGCTAAGATCTTTAATATAAAGGTCTCAGTTTAACTGAGGAAACACCCAATTGGTAATTAAGGCTAAGTAAGAAATGAGGCAGAGAATAGCCTCTTTTGCATAGTTAAAAAAAATCAATCTGGGAGGGGAAGACCCTCAGAGTTTCTGACCCCAAAAGAAACATTTGTTATTTACATTCACTCTGAGCCAGTTAGGGCCCAAATAATGACCATGTGGGGCTTGACCTGGGAGCTATTGCTGGCCAATCAGTGACAGCCAGAGTGATTTGATTTATGGCATGGTCTTTCTAGTCCATAAACCCCAAGATATATTGAGAGATTTCAGCAGTCAATATTTACATTCCTTTGGAGAGAGCACCCATACCCTAAATGGATAGGGGGAAGGTCAGGGAAGGCAAGACAAGGCAAAGGATCAAAAAAAGAAAGGAAGAAGGTAAGTAGGCAAGTTGGTTCCAGTTGTCTAGTTTTATTTGAGTTCCCAGTGGGGCTCCTACTACTACTCCTCACAGAGGTTGTTGTAAATCAGCAGGGAAGCCAAGAATAGATAGCCAAAAATCTGAGAGTCCCCTGGGATACCTGTAGGCCACATTGAAAAAAAATTTTTTTTAATTATATTTATTACTTCTGGGGAGTTAGTTTAAACCTATAAACAGTGGAAACAGGAATATCGTTGTTGTTTGTGCATTCTTGAGAAGGACCAATGACATCACAAAGGTGAGGTCTTGACTTGGTGGTAGAAGACGGTAGATTGACTAAGGCCCATTTCCTGGGATAGTACTTTCTTTAGTAGGGCCAGCTGTTGAGTAAGAGGGTTCTAGTTTCACCAGATGTGACTTTGGTGTGAAATGAATTTCTAGAGCATCTCAGAATTCCTGAATTTTGTTCCAGATTTTCATATGTAAGGTCAATTTGGTTAAATCTTACTACTTGTATTATTTTGTTACAACCACAAGTCAGACAGAAAACCTGAAAAGTTCAGCATTTGTGGGATAATGCAGTTCTTTTAGTGCTAAACTCTACTTTAATGGGTGACTCAAGGGGCTTTAAATTATTTTTTCCAACAGATTTACATAGAAAAGGTTTGCATCAGTTTCTCCACACTCCTTGCTTCATCTCCCCTCCATATATTTTTAAGGGATGGTCATACAAGAGCATCAAATTGATGACCTACACAAGATGCAAATCCACGGCATTCATTACAGCATCTCTAGTAACAACTCCTACTATTTCCTTAGAAACCAAAAAATAAAAATGCTGTTCTGAAGTTGGGCCATCTAGCCCTACTACCTATAAAGATCTATGAGTTCTTCAAGGTCAGCTGATGGTTGGAGTATTTGTTGTAAGTTATATAATTGGGTTCTACAGACCATTGAGGTATAATCACCCATGACCTAGTTTGAACCATTTGCCTCCCTTTGTCCCCTCAGCAAAGAGATGTGTGATGAGAAGAATGGTTTCACAATGTGCCCACTCTGTGACAAATCCTGTGACTATTGGAACCTCAGTAGTGCATGTGGCACAGCACGGGCCAGTCACCTCTTTGACAACCCTGCCACTGTCTTTTTCTCCATCTTCATGGCCTTGTGGGGTAAGTGGTGCTCTGGAACAATTGGTAGAGGGAGTTGGATTCTAAATGGGCAGAGTTACCAGAATTTCCATATCTTAATGTTTTTCTTTGTCATCTCCTCTTTCAATATTTCTTCTCCTGTACCCTAAAATACATTTTTTAGGGAGAGAGGAAGATTTTTCTCCCTTTGCCAAATCTGAGAAGGATATTATAAGTATTTCTGCAAGCATATATTTGCTGTCTTCTTTAGAGATTAAGTAGAGAAATTTTTCCTGTAATTTCTGTGTGAGAATTATTTAGCTAACTTCAATTCCATTCAAGCCAGTCCACTAATCATTTATTGAGTGCCTAGCACTTAAGGCAAATCTTGTAAATTAAAAATTTTTTATAGATAATCAAAAAAATAGATGATTGAAAATTGAGTATTTACAGGAAAGGAAAAGGGAATAAGCATTTATATATATCACCTGCTTGGTGCCAGATGCCATGCTTAGCACTTTACCATATTTTCTCATTTGAGCCTCATGACAACGTTATAAGGTAGAAGCTATTATCTCCATTTTACAGTTGAGAAAACTGAGGCAAAAAGATATTGAGTGACTTGCCCAGGGTCACACAGTTAATAAGTGTCTGAGTTCAGATTTTTACTTGGGTGTTCTTGACTCTAAGTCTGTCATTCTGTTAAATGCATCTCCTAGCTGCCTCAAACATATTTGCAACTATAAGATTAATTCTGTAATCTATCTCCTAACAATTTATCACATATTCTTCCTAAAATGTGGTACCCAGAATTGATCACAATATTTATTGAGTGCCTAGCACTTAAGGTAAATCTTGTAAATTAAAAATGTGGTATGGCAAATATTTCCCTAATCCTGTAAACTATAGCTTTCCTTATAATTGCCTTCATTCTTATGGTTTCCATTTCAAATAAACTGGATTGTGTGGATGGATGGAGAAATAGATAGAACATTTATTAGGTGCTTATTATGTGCCAGGCACTCTGCCAGCTAGCCCTGGAAATATAAATACAACACTCATTGTTCTGGTACAAAGTCTGCTTAGTTTATCATTAGGTTCATGAAAAGTGTTGAGAAGTATGTGAATTCCTAATTTGGAGCTTAGTACCTGTGTGACCTCAGAGAAGCAGAGGAGTTGGACTAGGTGATTTCTGATTCCTTCTGATTTCCAGATTCTGTAGTCCTGTGGAGGGTTTCTTGAGTCACATGAAGTTAAGGACAAAAGAATTTCCAGGCATATGTAGTTAGTTCATACTTAGAATTTATTTTTTTAATGGAATAAGTAAAAAAAAAATCAGAACATGAGATTGTACTATATTAAAATTGCATGAATAGTAGGTATTTTGTGAACTTCTTTTACCTCTTTAGAATCTTTCTTCATTCTGTGTCCACTGTCGTCATCCCACTATCAGTGGGCTCTTTCTGTTCATTCAATAGTTATATAATTTGAGGAATGGAATGTGTGTGTGTGTGTGTGTGTGTGTGTGTGTGTGTGTGTGTGTGTGTAAGAGAGAGAGAGAGAGAGAGAGAGAGAGAGAGAGAGAGAGAGAGAGAGAGAGAGAGAGAGAGAGAGAGAGAGACTATATACATTGAGAGGAGAGTAGAGGTTCTTTGTATATCTTTTAGTACCTGAGGATATGGAATATTTGCTTTGGATTTGGTCTTGCTTTGAAGTAAAGGGATGGGCTCCAGTTTTGAAACACAAAGGGTACAAAGAAGCATTGTCTTGAAAAGTCTAACAGATTGTTTCTCTCTCTCTGTCTCTCTTTGTCATTCACTTTTTCACCCTAAGCCACCATGTTTCTGGAAAACTGGAAGCGACTACAGATGAGACTAGGCTACTTTTGGGACCTGACTGGCATAGAAGAGGAAGAAGTGAGTTTTCTTATGCATCTATCTGTCCTTGCACATCTGGCTTCCCTTCCCCTGGGAGTTTCTGCTGTCTTGAGGATGTAGGGAGAGAAAAAAGCTGGTACTTGGAGGTGTCTGCTCTTTGTTTTCCTTCCTTCCTGAGATGCCCCTGGAGCCTCAGTATCCTCTTCTATAAAATCAAATTGCACCACTGACAAACACTGGGTCTTTGGGGTAGCCCTGAAATGGAGCTTTCCTCTCCTAATCCCCACCCCACCCCCAATCAGAATAAAGGCAATGAGTCAGATAAAAATCAACATAGATGCAAATGCTTTTTTAAAAAAGAATTATAGATGGTATTTTAGAACTTTTCTTTCCTTGGGGACAAGGAGCACTACCTGGCCATAAGTGGACTTTCAAAGACTTTGATATTTGCTATCCTTGAACTTTTTTATGTGTATGTCCAAGAAGCTTCTGTCATTTTGCTTGCTTCATCTTGGGAGTGGGGTAGGGATGAGAGAAGGGCACTGGCTGTCAAATCTTCCTTAACATGGTTGGAAAGAACAACAAAATTTCTGACAGATTATTCTGGCTGTGGGAAATTGGGATAAGAACAAAAAGGTTAAGGGTGGATTTTCCTAAAGACCAGTTTTCCAGAACAAATGATGTTAAACTAAAAAAGAAAATTGCTTCAGGGTGTGATGAGACAAATAGTGTTTTGTTGGGTGCCCATGGTAAATAGAAATGTGTAATAAGTAGCAGAGCCAGAATTCAAACCCTGGTATCTCCTGTGACTCCAAATCCAGTAATTTTTTCACTTTGCCAAGATGACTTTCTCTCTGGCTATAGTTAGTAATGGAGCCCAGCTAGCCCAGTTTGGTTTGGTTTCCACAGATTTCGTTAGTCATAGGTGCCTTTTATTAATCTTAGGGACTATTGATGATGGAGAAAAGGGTCAAGGAAATGTGGCTTGAGGTGATATGTGGTGGGGGTAGGCAAGGATCCTGCAAGAGCTGCTCCTAAAGGTCATCTATAAAGGTTGAAGCAGCTGCCACATGAGTAGAGAATTCTTTCTCTCCCATGTTTTGACTGACAAATGGCGAATGGCATGTAGTTAATAGAGCCCCATAGCTGCACATATCAGTTGCTTCCTGATCTTCTAAATGATTCAGCTATCTCTTTTCAAAAAATGTGAGAGTTTGAGGGCGTGGAGATCATCTAGTCCAATTCCTTCATTTTTAAGGTGAAGAAACCTTTCCTTGGGCCTTTGCCTAGAGAAGCAAAGTGTCTTGCCCAAAGTCACCCAGTGTTGGAGCTGCAATGGAAAACTGAACCTCCAGACTTTGAACTGGAAGGTAGCTTCAATGGCATTTAGACTAAACACTTTACAGATAAAGCAGCTGAGGCTCAAAGAGGTTAGATGATTTACCCAAGGTCACAGAGCTAGTTATAGAAGACCCCGGATTAGAACCTTGATCTTGGCTGTGACACTTAACACTTGATAGCAAATCACTCTTGGGACCTCAGTTTCTTCATATGCAAAATGGAGGTATTAATACTTAAAGTATTTTTTCAATAACGTTGTAAACACAAAGCTTTGTAAACCTTAAAGCATTATAGAAGTGTGAATCATCATCATTGTCGTCATCATCAGTAATATCTCTGAAAATATTTGATTACATGAAATCTTTGGCAAGCTGAAGTCTGATCAAAGTTCAAAACGATCGCAAACTGGGCAGATACAATCAACAAGGCCCCTCTCCTTAGGGGGACTTCATTCAATGACATAAAAAGTCATTTTAGTCACATATTGTGGAGGGAGTGTTCAATGTGTCCAGGTCCTTGTATCACCTGTTATGGGGAAGGAAATAGAGATATGACAGATCTCAGATCTCTAAAGGAATTTATAACAGTACTATTTCCATAAGGCATACAATCAATGTGCTGCTGGTAGTAGAGTAGGATAACATAAGTCAAGGATAGTTTCTTGGAAGAATGGATTCTTGAACAAAGTTGTAAAGATAAGCAAATAAATGTTTAGGAGAGAGATAAATGAGCTGAATGAAGAATTGAAGACAAGAGGGGGCATTTTCTATATAATTTGGAAATATACCCTCAGACAAGTTATTAGCAGCTTTACATAGCTGTAACAAAAGATCCTTCCTGGAATGAGATGAAAATTAATGGTAGTAATATGTTATAATGGAAATGGCCCTGGATTTATTGGGTCTGAATTTGAATCCCAGCTCTGATAACATAAAATAAAACAGTGTGTACAATATGATAGGTGCTGTGAAGGAAATGCGAAGTTAGGATTCTTATCCTCAAAGCACTTGCAATTGGGTGAGCAGGCAAGATAGCAGTTCAAAATAGCTATTATACACAGTATTGTATTTCAAGTGTAAAACAGAGTAATTACTACCTGTGTGATTTTGTCCCAATCACTTAACCTCCCTTGACATTTGTAAAATAAGAGGATTGGACTTTGAAGATCTCAGAAGTCCTTTTTAGCTCTGGATCCAATGTAAGGTTGAGCCAAGTGACGGTTTTGCCATTTAATGTTTGTTATCAACTATTTGGGGAAGTAGAGTAATGGAGCCCAAACAGATGTTTTATACCTATTTTGTTTGCAAGCAGTAGGGACACATCTGACCTTCAAGCTCAGAGATGACTGATCAGGTCTTCATGTTTTGGGTAGGAGCTGATTTTGGTGGGATGGCCAGCACCACTATTATGTTTTCAGTTAAACTGTTTATGATACAAAGCATGTGGTTTTCTTTTGAAGCAGCTGACCTGCTAATATCTCCTCTTTTTTTTCTCAACATCTGCACTACACCAAGGAGAATATTCAGGTTTGATTTTCAGTATGGTGACAGATGTCTGTGTTTTCCTTCTTACCGTGTTCTCTGTCGTGTTTTTGGTCCCCACTCCTTGTGATTGATTTGTAACAGTTATTGACTTACCTTGCCCATCCTGAAACATAGTTTTCATGTATTTGTGATGTTTGGCTATTTTCCACTGGCTAAGAACTCTCTCTCTCTCTTTTTAAAGTCTTCCTGACCTCCTTTCTCTTCTGATCTTATCATGCTCTAGGAACACTGCCGGCCTGAATATGAAACTAGGGTTCGAAAAAAGATACTGAAACATCATCAGACCCATGTCCAGAAAATGGAAATAGAAAAAACTGAGAGTGAGGATGAGGTAAGTTTCTGGGGTTCATTTGTCCTTATTAATTTTAACTTCTTGAGATTGTTTTCTTGTTGTTTCTGGAGCTACTTGATAAATGAAAGGTTAGAATATTGGGAGTGGATCAATTCCTTCCTCATAGATGAATTAAAATAAATGAGAATGAGAATTTTCTTTTCGTTGCTGCAACCAAGATGTACTTCAATCAATGTTTTGCTTTCAATTGTTTTTTTACCTGGCACATGGTAAAAACAAGGTGGATAGAGTATGTTAGGGGAATGGAGGGAGGCAATCTAGACCTTGTTCTCCTTGGCTGTATCAAAATCTTAAGCTTTTAGGTTCAATAGTAATTTCAGAGGATACGCTACACAAGGTCTGGTAGGGCTTAAAGTACCAAGGCCTGAGGTGAGTTGCCTAAGCTGCCATCATCATCTCTAGCATCCTGCTGCTTGCTCAGGAATCCTGGAATATTCACATATAGAATGATGGTTCCTCATTTGTGCTGCATTTTGGACTTTAATGATGCCTTGTTAGACATTCCAGAAGGTACTATAGATGGTGTACATCTCTTCTACTCTCCTCATCTATGTTCAACTTGTGTTTCTCTTCCTACCAAATAGAATGAAATGATAGGTTTTTAAAAATCTGTTTTGTTTTTCACATTTGCCCTTGCTGTATCTTGTATTTGAATTCAAATTTGTCAGGAATTCATCTTATTTCTTTTTACACACTTAGAGTTAAGACTTCTCCATTTTAACATGCAAAATTATGTAGAGTCAAAGGCAAAGGAATGTGGTATTTTTTTTTAAACCAGATTGCAGGCTGTCTTTTCCATAGGACTTCAGTATAAGACAGAGAAGCCTTCTGCTTGCTCAGAGTTGTGTTGTTTGGAAATTATCTATTTGTTCTTAGGAAAAATAATCATCACTATCACTACCTCCAGCAACAACAATTTCACTGTCAAAAAACACTCATCAAATGACATTATTTTCATCCTCCACTCCATTCCAAATACTTTGGAATTATTTCCTCCCCTTCTTTCTCTTTTATTCCTCTCTCTCTCTCTTTCTCTCTCTGTCTCTGTGTCTGTCTGTCTGTCTCTTTCTCTCTCTCTCTCTCTTTCCCTTCCCCTCCCTCCCTTCCTTTCTCCCTCCTTATTCTTCTCTATCCCTACCTTTCCATCCCCTGAATTTGAATTTCCCCCTATCTAATGTTGTTCCCTCTATTTACAAAGAATCATAGATTTACACCTGAAATGGACTTTGCAGATGAGGAAACTGAGGCCCAGAGAGGCTTGCCTTATTTCACTTAGGTACTGAGGGGCAGGGTTCTTTGACTAAATATATCCTGTGTGCTTTCACAGTGTTCTAAATTCTCCTAGATCTGGAATAAATAAGCCATTTCATGTTATTTGGCTTACAAATATTTGACCTAGTAAGCAGCTAGCTGCTTTCAGAGAATCAGAGAGTCCTGTTTCATTTTTTCCATTTTGTTCCACTTACCTTTTAATATATTTCATTTGAATCCCTGCTTATGCTTGTTTTGGAGTTGGTCATTCCTTCTTTTGATGGACTGCTAGATCTACAATAATCGTTTATCCTCTTCAGTGAATTCATTGCTTTATACAGCACTCCAGTTTTATTTTTTTTAATTGGGGCCTATACTAATGCCCAGGATCTGCCCCTTGCTGATGCTTTAGGGGAGGTGGTTAGACCTGCTTTGTTTCACTCTGGGTTCCTGTGCTGACCTCTAATTTTTAGGGCTAGCCTTCCCCTGATTCTTTGTGGTGCAATACAGTGGATCCTCTGGGCCTCCTGTGTGAGAAACAACAGAATCCCTGTGCCTAGGGTGTTCCAGTCTAAGGCTAATGGTTTCTGTACTAGTTTCTGTTCACTGCTACTCCGAGGACTTTCAGGGTCTCTACTTTGGGGCTTTCTGACCTCTCTGGGGTTTTCTTGAGAGGGTGTTTGATCTTGTTGCCTTAAGAGAGTTTTGCAGACTGCACAGCTCCCTGGGCCATCTCTGATGATGGCGGGAGGTTACTCCGTGCTGGTAGCGGCTTTAATGGTGCTCCCTTTCCCTGTTGCCCTGTAGTTTCTGGCTGACCTCTTGTGCATTTCCAAGGTGGAAGACATCATTATATTTTCTCCAAGGATTTTTTGATCATTATTCAGTCTAGTGAACACTTTACAGTTTAATTGAAGGGCAAGTTTATGATAGTTGGATGGTATGCCTCTTGTTGACAGAGCCATCTTGACTGATATGTCCTTACATCATTTCTAATCCACAAAATTGCCAAGGATGATAAAATTCGGAATTTCAGGGTTCAGATAAACAGCACGTTGGTTCACCTGTTCTACTCTGTCCTTAAAATATAAAATACACAATTAAAAAACTTCCTTGAATCTGCTCATCTTTTAAAGTTATCGTCTCAGAAAAATCCCCCTCTGCCTCTTTTCAGTCTATTTCCCCATGACATTTGTCTGTCCTTGCTGCCTCTCTTTCCTCACTATGAATTCATTTGTCAGTCCTTTGCAATCAAGTTTCTGAACCACCACTTGAATCAAATGGATCTCTGAAGCCAACAGCATTTCTAAATTGTGCTCACCTTTCTTTTCTTTGACCTCTCTATAATTTTGATACCACTGGCTCCTTTGATTTTCTGGTTCTTTCTAGGTTCTTCTCCTTATCTAAACATTTCATCAGTCTCATTTGCTAGCTGATTGTCCATCTCCTTCTCCTTTAGTGTGGACAATCCCCAGACAGAGCTGTTTTTTTTCTTTTTTTTCTACCTGTGTTCTTTTGTAGGTCATATGAGGTCCCATGGACCTCAAGTATCATCTTTAAGCAGATGACTCCTAAATCTGTATATTCAGTCCAAATTCTCCTCTTGACTAATCTCATATCACCAGTTGCTTACTGGGTATCTCCTTATGGATGTATTGTAAACACCTCAAATTAAAAAAATATGTTTAATATGAAACTCAGAGTCTTTCCTCTAAGTCTACACTTTCTTCAAACTTTCCTCCTTCTGTTGAGCATACCCTTTTCTTCCTAGATACCCAGTTTATAACCCAAAGCCCTCACCAGTCATATCCTTTGAAAATATTTCCTTCTCTCTATTCACACAGTCACTCTCCCAGTTCTGGTCCTTACCTGATTCTCTAATAGCTTCCCAGGTGTTGTCCATCATAGTCTCTCCCTTCTGTATTCCACCTTCCACTTAGCTACCAAAATATTATTCCCAAGACCTAGGTCTGATCGTGTCATTCCATTGTGCCCAACTCCATTCTGGGATGTTTTTGCAAACTCTTTCCCATGCCTGCCATACACTTTTTTCTCATCTAAGAATTCTTTTTCTTCGACTTTCAACTCAGGTGTCACCTCCTCTGTGAAGCCTTCCCTGATCCCTTTCAGTTCTTGGTGGTCTAATCCTTCTTTACTATACTTATTTCTGTATGTGTTACATCCCCTTATAGAATCTACGTTCTTAGAAGGCAGGAGCTGTTTTGTTTTTGAATTTGCTTTTCCAGTGTCTAATACAAAGCCTTACACAATACATAATTGTTGACTTGAAACATATTGTAGTATTACTATCCTCACTAAGATTCTAATATTTAGAATGAATTGCTACAAAAATTAAGGAACCCAGCTGAAAAATCTTCCTTTTGATGGTAAAATGTCACTCTTAAGTAGGTATAGATTACATTTTAGAACTTAAATTGGTAAATAAGTCAGGAAAGATAGCTGTGGGATAAACACAGAAGAGGACTCAAGATTTAGTCTGTGACTGTGGCTCTTCCTCTTATACTCAATGTACCTGCCTTGCTTTTACACCTACTGTCACATATGGCCCGTTATCCCCATCCATTGTCTATTTCTCATAGCTGTGGAATGGAATAAGATCATAACTACTGATGCTTCTTGGTTTGGTACAGTGGAAAGAATATCAGTTTGGGAATTAAGAGACCTGGGTTTGAGTCTCTAGTCTTAGCTCTGCTGTTAGTGTTCATTTTCTCTCTCCCTTTTCCTCTTTCCTCTCCTCCCCTCCCCTACTTCTCTCCTCTATAATCTTGGAAATTCTTATTTTCATACTGTATAAAATCAGAAGATTAAACTAACTGATCTCTAACGACCCTTTTTAGATCTAAAATGTAAATCCAATAAAAACTAGGATTTCCTTGGGAATGACCTGAATCACTGAATTTTAAAGTTGGGAAACCAAATCTCAATAGTCATCTTTTCCAATTCTTACATTAAAAAATCCAATAAAATATTCTCCTAAAGAAATCATTCAGTCTCTATTTGAAAATGCTTCCAGTTAGGGGGAACCCACTAGTTCCATTGACAAACCATTCTACATATAGAAAGATCTGTTTGGAAATTTCACCTGATATCAAACCAAAATGTATCTATTTTCCATTACCACCTATCACTCCTTGTTCTGCCCTCTGGGATCAAAGATAGAGCAAGACTAATTCCTCTTTGTATAAAAGCCATTGAACTCTTTGAAAATAACTCTTCCTTCCAAGCTGAGGTCCCTAGTTCCTTCAACATACTTACACAAAAATAGTCACAAGTGCTTTAACCCTTCTGTCTACCTACCTCTTGACAGTTTATTAAAGTCCTTCTTTAAGACCAAAAATACTCTCACGTTTCTTCCTAAAATCTCTACCTCTCTTAATGCAGGCTAAGTGCTAGCACTAGATAAAGCTTGCAAATGAGTTCTTACCATCAGTTAATCAATTCTCTGATTGTCATGTCTTTATATTCCTGGCATCTAGCATACAGGCTAGCACTGTAGCAGTTTCTTGATATAAGAGTACCGATTAAATTGGTTCTTGAAGACTACGTTCAAATCCTATCATCTACATTTATATAGGTATACACAGTTTTTTTAATCAAAATAACCCTGTAGAGAATGTGGTGCAAAGAACATTATCCTCATTTTACAGATGAGAGAACTGGGCCTTGGCAAAGTTATGTGACTTTAGCATAAATATAGATGAGTGGTACCCATTACTCTTGGATCAATTTATCAACAAGTATTTATTCAGACCCTGTCCTAGGTGCTAGAAATACAAATACAAGATACAAACAAAAACAGAACAAAGCATTTTTTTCCTTATATTCTATTGGGGTGACTACTTGTTCATAAATAAACATAGCCAAAATATATTCACAATTAATATAAGGTAAATTTGGAGGGAGGACACTAGCAGTTGGGTGGGGTGCAAGAAAGATTTTATGTTTACAAGCCTAAGAGACCAGAAGAGAGGCTTCATGTAAAAAGTGACAGGAGTGGAATTTTGAAGGAAGCAAGAGATTCTGAGAGATGGACATGAGATGGGTAGAATGTTCCCAGGTATGGGACATAGCCAGTTTAAAGATATAGAGATGAGAAATGGAGTACTGTGTGAGGAAAATCCACGAGGACACTTTAGCCATAGAGTAAATGGAAGGGAGAAATGTATCATAAGGTTGGAACAGTGGGTCATGTTGTAAAAGTACTTTAAAAGTTAAATAGAATATATTTTGTTCATATAGGGAATCATTAGGGTTTATTAGGTACAGAAATGACATGGTCAGACCTGCACATTAGATAAATCACTTTGGTAGCTGTGTAGAGGATGGATTGGATAGGGAAGAGATTCACTACAGGGAGAATGCTTCAGAGGCTATCACGGCAGTGCAGACAAAATGGGAATGAGAATTAGGGTGGTGGCTGTGTGAGGAGAAAGGAAAGAAAATGAGAAATATTTTGGAGATAGTCATGATGAGATTTAACATCTATTGGCTCATGTGGTAAGGAAAATGGAACCAAGGATGATGTCTTGATGTAAACTTAAGCAACTAGGAAAGTTCAGAAAGAGGATAGATTCTGGAGAAAAATAATGAAAGATGATGGATTTCTCTTCCTTATCAATTCATGTACCCCACAATATTGAATCTGATTCAGTAGAATTAATTACCTTTATTGTGAATTATAGAAGGAAAAAATCTCAGTCTCTTTCTCTTAAACTTTTTCTTACCACCTCTAAGGAAGAGCCAGACAAGGCAAAGAAATGTACATGGTTCTGGCTTCCAGGTTTACACTGATTGATGTTTCCCTGGCTTAACATTTTCCAAGAAGGGGATATGTTAAGGCATGGAGAGCAAAGACATATAGACACATGCAAATTAATACAGTATTCTGTGTATTTCCAAAAGAGAATTGATTGTTTCCCCTAATTCGAACTCCCTTCCCCATCTCCTGAAATGATCTTCCTAAAACACAAATATCTGGTCATTCGATTAATCCTCTATTCAAGTCTTCACTGTCTTCCTATTTCCTCTGATAAAGTACTTTCAACTTGACATTTCAAAACTTTCACAAACTAACTCCAGTCTGTGTTCCCCAATTGATTTCATATCAATCCCCTTCGCATACGCTTTTTAACCAAACTCTGTTACATGCTTTTACCCAAATTCAGCATCCCATCTCTCACTTCTTCATCTCTTAGAATCTTTAATTTCTTTCAAGAATTAGTTGAGATGGCACCTTCAACAGCAAGCTGTTCCTGATCCTCATGCTTGTTACCATATTCTCTGTCTCCCTGTCTCTCTCTCTGTCTCTCTCTCCCCAAATTGTCTTCTTTTTGTTTTTTTTAGTTAGCTATTGCTTCTCTGTAGTAGAATGCAATAACAATATTCTAAAGGAAGGGATTGTTTTTCATTTTTTAAAAAAAATAAATGAGTAAAAAAATTACAAAGTGCTTACTCTGTGCCACGTAGTATGCTAAGTGCTGGAGATACAGATAGAAAAAAAAATGAATCCCTATCCTCAAGGAGTTCATACTCTAGCTGGGGAAGCCAATATATAAAATAAATTTTATCTGTGAGACACATGGAAAGATCTAAAAATTCTAAAGCTTCATTGATTGGCTAGTAAGGGTTACAAGTAGTTAGGTTGACTTTGGAGTTCTAATTCCTTGCTCATCATAGGAACTTAATAAATATCTGCTTAAATGAAGGAAAAAGAGGTAGCCATTGGAATAACCCATTTGTTGTACATATAGTCAAGTGGAAAGAACACTGAACATGGAGTCAGAAGACCAAGGTTTCAGTTACTGGCTCTGTGACCATTAATCTCTTTTAACCTGAGTTTCCTCATTTGTATAATGAACGCATTGGATGATTGTTGTGGTCTCTTCTAGTTCTGATATTTTTATTTAGTCCTAAAAGAGAAACTAATTTGGAGGAACTATATTGAAAGAACCAACATGGTTGATGGTCATGAGTAGGAAGTGTATTGTGTGGCAAGTGTGAATGCTAATGTAACCTTTGCTTGGATCACTTACCAGCATTAAAGGGACTTTAAAAATAACAGTCTAACTTATTCCTGGAATTTACATCATAGAACTAGTTTTCACCCAAGTATTTAACCTATCAGGATGAAAGGATCTGTCCTCCAGGTACTCCCTGGCCTTGCTTCTTGTATTATACTCAATGAATGTTTTATAAGAATCATTGAAACTAGAAGAACATTTGCCAAGAGGAGAACTTCAGATGAGATGCGTGTTAATTTACTGTTGCAGCACACCACCCTGGGGACAGTTATTTCAAAAGAGAACTCATCTAAAGTTAAAGTAGCTGAAACATTTACAGCAGATGCCTCTGGCTCTACCAGCAAACACACATGGGAAATACATTATGCATGACTCTGCTGCCTTTGACAAGAAGGAAGACATCAACAACAGGAAGCTCAGAGACAGTGACAGCAGGGAGAGAAAGGGAGGCCCTGAGAAAGATGACAGTGGGATTCTCTGTTCTTTTGGGCAAAGGTGGGATGGAATTTAGATGACTCATAAAGATGGTGGAGAGTTATTCCCATTGTTCATTGAATCCCTTGAATATAGCCACCATCTCTATCTTGCTGTCTCTAACCTTGTCAATCAGTCACTCAAAAAGTATTTTAGAACAGTGTGTGATGGTACAGTGTATAGAGTGCTGGGCTTGGAATCAGGAAGACACATCATTATGAGTTCAAATACGGCCTCAGACACTTATCTGTGTGACCCTGGACAAGTCACTTGACACTGTTTGCCTCAGTTTCTTCACCTGTAAAATAAACTAGAGAAGAAAATGGCAAAATACTCCAGTATTTAGCCAAGAAAACTCCAAACGGGGTCACAAAGAGTCAAGTCAGCAAAGACTGAAATGACACCACCAACAACGTGTGTCATGCTCTGTGCTAGACATTGAGAATATAAAAGGAAAACGTGAAATAGTCCCCAGCCCCAAAGAGCTTATATTTTATTGGCTGGGAGGAAACAACCTGTGCACAGATAAGTACACACACACAGACACACACACAAAGTAATTTTGTATTATAGACAAAGTAATTTTGATCAGATTATTTAACCTAGCTGGACCTGATTCCTTATGTATAAAATTAGTTAAAACTAAATGATAGAAATCTTATTTGAGTCTGGTTGTATTTTTTGAGGCTATAAGGCACAACTTAATACTCATTTTATTAAAAAAAAAAAAAGACACAACCCGAGTCATTGCCTAAGACTCCTTCCCTACTTCCTTTTATCATTTTGAAGAATTGCCCAACAGGTTGAGGAGGAAATCAATACAGTGAGGGTAGTGACTTTTCCTGAAAGTCACACAGCACATGGAAAATATAGGTCATACTTGAAATCATCTCATCTGTCTTCTAGTACAGGGATTATTCCATTTTATCATAATGGAAAATTTTTCATGGGAAGTATTTGGGACTACATTTGAATTTTTTCTTTTTTGTTTTTGGTAAATTATGATCTTTCTGTGGTACTTCTGTTGGGTGTTAAGCACAGATCTGATAGAAAGGTCTTAATGTTAAAATTTGCTATATGCTTGGTTTGCATGAAGCAGTAACAGACTATAATTCTTATGTGTCATTTTGAAATGGAAACTGTTAATCCATGCCACTTTCCTCTGTGAGACAGTTTTCTTATTGGGTTCCATAAACATTCAATGCTTACTGTGTGTGGCACTGTACTTTGATGGAGGGGAGATAAAAATTTAAAAAGTCTTTTCAGGTACCATCCTTACTTTCATGACATTGACAGTTCATCAGTGGCTGCAATGGCACATACACATTTAACCATACTACATGATACATGTCCTATGGGAGATCTGAAGGAAGATAGGTGATAACCAGTACTCTCTTGTAGCATGTGATATTTGATGTGTAGGAACTCAAATAGCAGATGTATTTGTGGTGGTGTGGGCAGAGGTCATACAAATCACAGGAGAAATCATGAGAAAAGACAAGGAGATATAAAAGCACAGAGAATCTAACTGGTCCATTATCACTTATTAAACAGCTGCTGAATGCTCTGCTATATGCCAGACCACTAAGCTTAGTGCTGGGGATACAAAGAAGGGCAAAAATTAATCCCTGCTCTCATAGTGTAATTAGGAAGACAACATGCAAATAACTGTGTTGAATTTTTTTAAATATAATTTCCTTTTAGTTCTGATTTCTTACTTTCCTTCCACTCTTCTTCCGTTGAGAAGGCAAGGAAAACCAAGCTTGTTACAAATATGTAAAGTCATGTAAAATAAATTTCCATACTCATTATATTCCACTCCCCTCCTTGCCTCTCCCCTCAAAAAGGAAAAAGAAGACAATGTCCTTTAGTCTATATTCTTGAGTCCAGTAGTTTAAAGTGTGTGTTTCATCATGAGCCCTTTGGAATCATGGTTAGTCATTGTGTTGATCAGAATTACTAAGGCTTTTAAAGTTAATTATCTTTACAACATTGCTGTTCTTGTTTAAATTGTTCTTCTGGTTTTTCTCATTTCATTTTGTGTGAAGATACTCATTTAAGTAGTCTCAGCTTTTTCTGAAATAATTTCCCTTTCATAATTTCTTACAGCACAATAATTTTATATCACTTTCATATACCATGACTTGTTCCGCCATTCAGCAATTTATGGGCATCTTCTCTGTTTCTATCTCTTTGTCATTATAAAAAACATGGGAGGGATATCAATCCATTAGTAGTATCTCTGGGTCAAAGGGCATTCACAGTTTAATAGCTTTTTGGAGTCATGATTCCAAATTGCTTTCCTGAATGGTTATACCAGTTCATAGCTCCACCAGCAATGCATTAAAGTAGCTATTTTCCCCCAGTCAATCTAGCATTTGTCATTTTCTTATTATGTCAACTTTGACAATCTAATACATATGAGATGGTACTTCAGAATTGTTTTAATTTGAATTTCTCTAATTTTTAGTGTGGTCCAGTGGGTAGAGCACTGGGCTAGGAATCTGGAAGACTCATCTTTCTGAGTTCAAATCTGGCTTAGCTAGATTTGACTAGCTCTGTTTGCCTCAGTTCCTCATCTGTAAAATGAACTGGAGAAGAAAATGACAACCCATTCTAGTATCTTTGCCAAGATAACCCCAAATAGGATCATGAAAAATCATTGAAAAATGCCTGAAGCATTTTTTAGTGATTTTAAAGACTTTTTTCATATGGTCATTAGAAGTTTGAATTTCTTCCTCAGAAAACTGCCTATTTTGCAAGCAGTTATGTACAAACAAGATATATGCAGGATAAATAGCGATAGCTTCAGAGTGAAGGCGCTAAGGCACATTGAGGAAGGCTAGAAAAGGCATCTTGCAGAAGATGGAACTTTAGCTGAGATTTGAAGAAAACCAGTGAAACTTAGCGATGGAAATGAGGAGGGAGAGCATTCCAGAGATGTGGGAAGCTGATTGCAAGGGCACGAGGTGAAGCTTATTATACAAAGAATTACTGGGAGTCATTGGATTGTAGACTATGGAAAGAAGTGAGATGTAAGAAGAATGGAAAGATAGGAAGGGGCCGACCTATAAATAGCTTTAAAAAACCAGAGGATTTTCTATTTTGTCCTGGAGACAATAGGAAGTCACCAGAGTTTATTGAATGAGGGGTGAATGGTGGTGGTGATATGGTCATAACCACATTTTAGGAAGATGAGTTTGACAGCTGAGTGGAAGATCAATTGGAGCTGAAAGAGAAAGAGAAGTAGGAGCATATAGAAGAGATGTTATGACATAGAATTGATAAGACTTGACAACTGATTAGATACAGGGGCAGGAGGGTGAGAGAATGAGTCCAAGATGAAACCTAGATTTTGCACCTGAGTCAGCAGAAGGATAATTGTACTCCTGAGAGCGATAGAGAAGTTAGAAAGAGGAGAGGTTTTGGGGTGGGAGAGAATGATAATGAATTTTGGATATGTTGAGTTTATGATTTCTATAACACATGCAATTTGAGATATCTAATAGTCAGTTGGAGATGAGAGGCTGGAGGTTAGAGAGGTGAGGGTTGTACAGGCAGCTTTGGGAGTCATCTGCATAATAGTGTATAATAATTATAACCCTCAGAGCTATAGTCTCTCATTTGGATAGAGCTTGGGGGATATCCAGACTCAGTGAGCATGATGCAAATGAACATCCAGCAAAGCAGTGAATGGAGCAATATCGTGAAAACCTGGCCGGTTGGTTAGTTGTCCTTCATTCTTCAAGAGGACCCAAGTGCCATCACTGTGCTAGAGTCAGTTTCAGTGTGTCCAACTGTGGTCGATCAGACTGATCTTCTGGGGAACGTGGGATAGAATGGGATCACTTATGCATGCAGAGATATTTGCCTTGGCAAGGAGAAGGGCTGCCTCTTGTGAATAAAAGGTAAAGGAGGACACAGTAGCAGGAAGCATTTTAGTGATATGAGATGAGAAACAAGATAGAAAAGGGAGTTCTCTGTCAATAACTTCATTTTTTCTTTCCAGTGAAATATGAGGCAAGGTTCCCAGCTCAGAGCATGGGAGTGTGGGTGGGGGAGGGTGCTATAGAAGGTTTAGGAAGGTTAAATAGGTTTGGAAAAGTCGGTGTGGTGAGTGAAATTGTGAAAGGATGAAAGAGTTTTGTTTCATATCTCACTCTTCATGACTGTGGACAACACAGTCCATGAGATTTTCTTCATGACTGTGGACAACACAGTCCATGAGATTTTCTTGGCAAACTTACCAGAGTGGCTTGCCGTTTCCTTCTCCAGTTCATTTTATAGATGAACTGATGCAAACAGGGTTAAGTGACTTGCCTAGGGCCACACAGTTAGTAAGTGTGTGGGGCTAGATTTGAACTCAGGAAGATGTCTTCCTGACTTCAAGGTCAGCAGACTATTCACTGTGCCAGCTAGCTGCGTGTTAAACAAGATACAAATAAGAAAAAGAAAATCCTTCCTAACAAGGGAACACAATACACAAAAGGAAAATAAAAAAAAGGAAGAAGGAACCAGAAGGGGTGGAACTTTTTGCCCCAAACTCCAGTTCTCTAGTCAGAGAAGTACTGATGAGATGTAAGTACCCAAACTGGTGCAATCTCCATGATAAGATTTTCCCAGGGATGGAGTGGAGGTGGGAGGTGATGATGACATGAGGATGATGATAACGATGGTGGTGATGGTGGTGGTGGTGGTGGTGAGCAATGTGAGGCTTTGCATGTGAGGCAAAATTTCACCTTTATTTAATATACAATTCAGAGCCATTGAAGGATTTCAATAAGAAAAATGACATCACTATATCTGCGCTTTAAAAAGAAATGTCTAGCATCTTTGTGCAGTTAATAGAAAGATACTGTATAGAAATTTTTAAAGAATTAGTATCATAGAATCTTAGAGCGCCAAGGGACCTTAAAAATCACCCAGTCTATACTCTCTGATTTGCAGGAATGCAAACTCAGATTCAGAGAAGTCAAATTACTTGCCCAAAGTCACTTAGCTCATGAGTAGTGTAGCCTGGAGCAGAGCACATCTCCTTGTTCCCACTTGAGTATTCTTTTCACTATTCTATGCCTACAGGGGCCCAATTCCTTATAATGGAAGGTAGGGCAGCCCTAGCTACTCCCCCTTGTAGTAGAGATTACAATCCAGCTATGCCTTCTCATATGATTCTTGTCAATGTCTCTCTATAAATCTGCTGTAGAGGACCTACTCAATGTACTAAAGGCCATCCTCTAGCTCATTTGAACTTCCATGGATCCAGGGCAACACCATGCCTGTCTCTCTGTTAGGCCTTATGCAAGTTCTTTGTCCAAGCATGCATTTCCTACATAATATCTTTTGTTTTGTTTCATGTACACAAGTCATAATTGGCAGTATGTTGGTACCTATTGAAACTTACCATACATCTCTCCATTACCTTTTGGCCAACCTGCGATTGTGCTTCTTTGTTCATGATTTATGATGAATATGTATCATCACTGATGTTACAGTGTTAGAAAGATGGATTTTTGTGTCAAGGAGCTATTTGGGATTATTGAAAGTAGAGCACATTTCCCCAAATGCAAATTTCTCCTCTACAGCTCTAGACACAACTCATGTATATATGAATTGACCGTCAAAGATGAATATACTGATGAATGAATTCAGTGTCTTTCCCTATCCAACTGTGCACCATAATTTTTACAACTTTATTTTTCTCTGTTAGGCTGCCTATTTTTGAGTGGTTATGAATCTCACTGAGCTATTCTGTAGTATTCCAAATATGCCACTTTATGTAATCAATTCGATGACATCTGCTGACAAGGACTTCTTTTTGTGTCATGAATTCCTTTGGCAGTTCAATGAAGTCCAAAGACCCTTTATAAAATAATGTTCAATTGAATAAAATAGAATACACAGGGTTACAAAGAAAATCAAAGGTTTATGAAAGTAAAGAAGTAGTTTATTTCCCATCCAAGTCCCACAGATGCCCTGAAATCTATCCACAGATCCCTTGGATCCCAGATTAACAAGCCCTGTTCAGATCTTACTAAATAGGCAATCCCTCTCGACTTCATGTAATCATAATCCATATATAATTTACATAATAACTCATTTTGACTTTACTAAGAATATTAATTTCCTCCTTCACTATAAAAACTCTTATACCTCTTTTATGTCAAATAATTTCCCCCATATTTATCAGTTTTGACTTTGCTGTCTTTTTCTGAGTTTGTGTTTTGATCTTCTCTGTCATCATTGTAATTTTCTGCAATCAGGTTCTTTTTGTGTTGTTTGCTCATCTTCAAAGCCTATTTCTTAACTTTTAATTTTATGTTAAAATTGGGTTCTTCTCCAAGGTTGGAGAGTACACTGTGCCAAGCTTCAGGTTTTTTGTGTAGATGTTTTCAGACCTAGTTCTGGGTGTCTGTAAGTCTTCAGTTCTCCTAAGGTACTACTGTCTAAGTAGAAGTGTGTTTACTACTCCTTGACCTGTGCATGACCACGAATACTCTTTTCCACCCTGAAACTGTGATCAAGGTCCCTGATCTAGCTTCAAACTCTGATGTGCTAGCACTCCCCCTTAAACTAGGACTGCAACTCAAGATTGTGAGCTACATCCCTGAATGGACAATGCAAGAAAGTCCTTCACCCACCGCTAGGAAGGGGACCCCTGTAATCTCCTCCTGAGCAGTTGTCCGATTCCCTTACTGTCTATAGGCTGAGAGTTCTCAAAACTGCCACTGCCACTTCAGTCACCCTTACGGCCTGCTGCTGTCATGCTAAAGCCTGACCTTCTGTCTTACAAAGGTGTTACTTGCACAGGACTGCACTCCTCTCTCACTATAGCATGATAAACATTTTCTTCTACCCTTCTAAGTTTTCTTTGGCTGGACAATTGTTTGACCCCATTCTTTTGAGGGTTCTGCTACTCCCAAATTTGTTTTGAGGCATTATTTAAAGTTGGAGGGAAGTGTGGTAAATCTCAGACAAGTTCCTGCCTTTTCTTCACCATCTTCTGCTACTTTTCATTCTCAGTGCTTTTTTCTTAATTGTGAGACGTAGAACATGGAATTCCATAGTTAGAAAGAGGCACAGAACTCAAAGCTGAGAAAGAGTTCCTTGGCAAACTCTTTGACATCCATTGAAGACTTCTGGTAAGAAGGAACCTATGATCTTTTTATCCATATATTGCAGATAAAGGAATTTTGAAAGTCCTATTGTTCTCTGCCCTATTAAGACATCTGGCATACTGTTTTCAGTCTTGGTTACACGTTTAGGATCTTTGGATAATATCCAAAAGATGGCAACTGGGATGGTGAAGGGCCTTGACACTATCCCATAAGATGAGCAGATGAGGGAATTCGGGAGGGTTAGTGTGGAGAGGAGGAGACTAGTATAGGAAATGATAATCTCTTTTGAGGTGTTTAAGTAGAGGATGAAAACCATTTAATACATTTTCAGGTGGGCTTCTGAAGTCTCTTCTCACCCTCAGACTCTGATTCTCTTATTCTTGGAGTCTTATTTCAGGTTGGTAGAATTTTGGTGGCTGCATAAATTTGACATTAAATTCATTTTTATTATAATGGCACACAGTCTACCAGGCCAACTTCCATAAATATCATCATGAATTTGGGCATCTGCATTTAGTTTAGATCTTTCATGTTAGGAAATTTGCCCTGGCAAAGTACTCATCCAAATATTTGCACTTCTTAGCATATAGCAGTTCCCATCCAAGAACTGCAGCTAGCTTTTTTATAAACATGAATGAATTAATTCTCTCAACACTGCCATAAGCCATTTGCCATCTGGATTATTTAAAGGCGTGGGACTATGAAGTGACCAGGCCAAAGACCCACAGTGAGTCAGGGAAAGAACATGAGTATTGTTTGGGAGTTTGGATTGTGGTATCTTGAATGGAAATATCAGGCAATTCTGTATCCTGTCCCTTCTACAGATTCTCTGGGGTGGTTCAGGAATTGGTAATCAGTCTAGCAGGAATGTAGCATTGGGCTTGACTGATGAGTATCTCTGTCATTGTTAGTCTAACATCATCTATCATTCTACCACCAACGATCATCATTTCTGAAAGCTATTATAAATTGCACAATTGCACACAGCATTGTGCTCAGGTTCTACACACCCCAAAATTAAATAGACAAAGTCCTTGCTGAATAAGGGCTTAAAATCTAAGGCAGGGCTTCTTAATCTTTTATGTATCATGAACCCCTTGTCAAAGTAATGTTTCTAAGTACATAAACTAAAACACATAGAATCATAAAGGAAACCAATTATCAAAAATTTTTTTAAAAAGTTCATGAGCCTCAGGTTGCATCCCCTTAAGCAATATGGCAGTTGACATAATTTTATTGGTTGTGGTTTCCCAAATGCATCATGGTGCCAGGGCTTTTCAAATGGCTTCCCATCAGCATCATTAACCAAGCAACAAAGCGCATTTTTTTCTACATATGTATGTTTTTTATTAAAAATAGATTCCTTATACCAACAACAAAACAGCAATAGCAACAACTATTGATACAGATATTTTGTAACATGATTAAGAACAAGGTTTAGAGAAACACTGCCATGGTCAAAGGAAGGTAGGGCAGCTAGCAGATTAGAAAAGCTAAATGAACATATCCTATTCCCTTCCGCACTTAGGAAGAGTGCTTCTCCACTAAGAGTGCATGTCAGACTCTTTAATTCTTCTTTCCCCTTTATGACCCTATACAGTGATACCTAACAGGGAAACCAGGAGACTTGGATTCTAGTCTTTTCTATTAAGGTGCTACTAAACTTTGGGGAAGCTAATATCTCATTTGGGGCTTTAATTTTTTCATCTCTAAAATAAAGAGGTTCTTCTAAATAGTGTTTACTGTACCTTTCATTGCCAATTTTCTAAGGTATCATTAAAGGCAGGACCTTATGATATGGTAAAAAATAGAAAGAACACTGGATTCAGAGCCAAGAAATATAACCAGTTATTGTGATCCTGGGAGAGTCATTGAATGTCTATGTAAAATGAGGAGATTGGAGTAGATAGAATGATTGGTGCTTCTCTTTCTGGTAGCTATGTATGTGTAGTCAGACAGTTGGATCTGTCTGTTGATCTGTGATGTATATTTTACTTATGGTCAGGCAGCTGGAAGCCCTGTCTGTTGATTAGTATTTCTCTGTATTTCTCTGAAGTTCAGGGTGCTGACTATATTGCCTGAACTAAGTGAATGATACATGTACTTGATCAAAGTGATTGTTGACCCCTCAAAAATTGCCTTTCCCTTTAAGAACCTATACAGCAGGCCATCCTAGATGTGTCAAGGCCCTTGCTGATATAGATAGCTAAAGTTCCTTTAAAGGGCACTTGTTGGTACAGTGGATGGAGTGTAAGACCTTAAGTTAGGAAGACTCATCTTCCTGAGTTCAAATCTAGCTTAAGACACTTATTTGCTTTGGGACCCTGGGCAAGTCACTTAACCTTGTTTGCCTCATTTCCTCATCTGTAAAGTGAGCTGGAGAAGGAAATGGCAAACCACTCTAGTATCTTTGCTCAGAAAACCCTAAATGAGGTCATGAAGAGTCACACATTACTGAGAAACATATGGTTTCTTCTGGCCCTAATATTGGGTGATCCTGTAATACGTACTGTTTAAATCAAGGATTTAAATTCAAGGAAGGGGGCTGTTTTTCATTTGTTTATATATCCCCAATATCTTACATAGGGTCTTGCACATAGTAGGTGCTCATGTGCTTGTAGAATTGAAGTGTGTTTTAGGGGTGAAGAAGAAAGATGTTTCTTTCTACATACAAATGTCGCATTTGGTACTTTGTTTTAACATTTTGTTTTCATAGGGGAAGTGTCACTGGCAGCAACTGTCTCAACATCATTTTAACCCATGCATGCCAATATACAAACCCTGATGTGACTGAAGCCCTAATGCCTGATTTAGATTTGCTCTGCTCTGATCACTTCCATAACTTCTTCTCCCTACATAGTTTTTCATATGGGCTAACTGCTATGGGCCCATCCCATAACAAGTATCTCAGCTTCTTTAACTACTCCTTTCATTTTATGAGTAGATATTTTTTCTGTATTGAAGAAATTCTGTACTGTCCTCCCCTAAATAACCAAAGTAAGTGTCACCATTGATTGTCTTGTTCTAAAGGAATTTGGGGGATATACCTAGAGGCTTATGAGACAATTTTCAATTGCTCTTGCAGGGAAGGAGTAGTAGTGGTCCACTGCCTCCTGAAAGATGTGCCATGACTGGCCAACCCCGCTTAGTTTAGCACTCTCATTTTATAGATGAAGAAAATTGAGACCCACAGGGAAAGTGACTTGTTCAAGTTCACACAGTTCATCAGTGAAAGAGTAAGCTTCAAACTTGGGTCTCTTGACTTATAATCCAGTGCTCTTTCCATCATACTATGAAGTCTTAGCATGAGTGATTTGTCTCTCTACCCTGTATAGATCAAAAATAAATAGAGGCCTCCAAAACTGCTGAAGTATTTCAGGATTAGGTGAATCATCCTCCTCCTCATCCTCCTCCTCATCATCAACATGTATATGGTGCCTTTTTTATTCCAAGCACTTTGCTGTGTTAATTACAAATATTATCTCATTCGATTTTCACAGTATGTCTGGTAGGTAGGTATATTTATTACCCCCATTTTGCAGATGAGAAAATTGAGGCAAACAGAAGTCAAATGATTTGCCTATGGTTGCACACCTAATTGAGTATCTGAGGCTGGATTTGAACTCAGTTTTTCCTTGCTCTAGGCCCAGTACTCTATCCACTGCATCACCTAGCTGTCTCTAGGTGAAGAGATGGTAATAGTTTTTCCAGTTTAAGGTAATATCAAAAATACCACACCCCATTTTGCATTTCTGTGAGTGCCTCCTTTTGCATTCTCTCTGGCTTCTTTGAAAGAATCAGAAACTTTCACTATACATGAACATGTATCCTAATGGAAGTCAGATTTACCACTGGGGTCATTATTTCTCAATTGCATGTGCTGAGTGTAACCAGAGATTCTTCATCTCACTGTTGGGATGGGTAGGTTGTATTTATCATGCCCTACCTTATGCACCCATCTACATCTAAATCCATCACTTTAGTACTTCATGGGGAGGCAGAAACAACTCATCTGAGAGAGCATTAGACTAAAGGTCCTTGGTTCTGTCCCTAGTTTATTCATTTTTTTTGTTTTCTGAACTAGTTACTTATGTGGAAAAAATGGTTCTTGGGCAATGAAGGGGCCATAAACTCTTCTGAGAAAATTTCCTCTCTTGGATCAGGACTGATTTGGGGAGTGGGAATCAATCCAGCTTAATTCAACAAACACTTATCAGTGGAACAAATGGTGAAGTGTTTTTTTTCTTTTTTAATTTAGCTCCAACCGAGAATATGTCCTGGTTGGTGAGTGATCAACAGAAAAGTTATGAAAGTCCTCTGATAACTTTCTCTTCTGGAAGCAATTTATAGAGCAACTAGGGTCAACCCATCTCCCAAAGCAAGCAAATTATTATTTTCTTTTATTTTTAGGCTTTGTGATATTTGTATACATCAGCAGTGCTCTCCTCTGAGAATAACACAAAATTTGTATCCGTAGCAAACTTGAGAATGGGTCTCTAGAATCCTGTCCATCCTATTCATTCTTTTGTAATTTCATATCCATATGTATAGATAGATATGTGATATATATATATATATATAAATATATACTATACATATATACAAACATGATTATATATTTATATGTGTGTATCTCCGAGTGCATGTGTGTATGTATGTGTATATGTGTGTATATTTATATGTATAAAACAGAGATACCTATCTATGGATACACCATGTACTCATAATTTCATTAGTATAGGGAATTATTGAATAGGTAAATTCCCTCTAGCCATGCAGACCAAAACCTTCTCTGCAGTTTATAGTTTTGGAGTTGCCTAGAACTCTGAGAGTTTAAGTGATTTGCTCAACATCACACAGCCAACATGTGGTCTTAAATGCAGGTGTTCTTGGCACAGTATCCCCTATGTCACTTTCTGCCATATATAGAGATGTATAGATGTATATATATTTGTATGTGTATGTATATATACATATATATGCACATATTTATGTCCCTATATATTTATATCCATGTTTATACACACATATAAAACAGGTTTTATTAAACTGCTTTTGTAAAACAGAGAATGAACTCTATCTCAGCTGGCAAGTGAACAGGTATATACAATAAAGTCCATTAGTTCCCTATTTTCTCCAGGATCAAATATCAGGTCCTCTGTTTGACCTTTAAACACCTTCACCAATAGCCCCCTTCCTACCTGTCAGTTTTCTTACACTTTCCTTACACGTACTCTGTGATCCAGCAATACTGGCCTTCTTGCTGTTCTAAGAACATAACACTTCATCTTCCAACTGTATGTTTTCTCACTGACCATTTTCCAAGCCTGGAATGCCCTCCCTCCTTGTCTTTACCTTCTGGCTTCCCTGGTTTCCTTCAAGACTCAGCTCAAAAGTGACCTTCTGTAAGAGGTCTTTCATGCTCCCTCCAACTCCTAGTGATTACCTGCCCTCTGATATTACCTCCAATTTTGCCCTGTATGTATCTTATATTTGGGCAGTTGTTTTCATATTGTATTCCCTGTTAGAATGTGAACTCATTGAGGTGAGGGATTGTTTTCCCTTGGGGCTTAGCATAGTGCCTTGCACATAATACTTAATAAATACTTGTAGACATACTGACTCAGACACTTACTTGCCCAAGGGTACACAAGTGACAGGATTTAACTCTGACCCCTAAAACCAAATCCAGAACTATTTCCTTTGTACCATGGGGCTTCCCTCATTGTCATATTTCATGTGACAGACTTTTGGATATATATCTTTTAATGATGATTCCCCAATCTATGCTGTCTCCTCAATAACACTACAGGTTCCTTCAGAGTTAAGAAAGCTTTACACTTTTATTTATATCCCCAGTGCTTAGTACAGTGCCTTACATATAGTCAGAGCTTAATAAATGCTTTAAAAAATTCCTTTCTTTCTACATTCATTCCTTTTTAAAGTTCATTTATTCCCTGAATCTACATCCTTGATTAAAAATCTCATTGACTTTCCCTTACTTTGTCACCTGTCTCAGTTCCCACTCTGCTCATCATAGCCTAGAAGTTGATTTAAGATATATCTGCAAAAACTGTGCACAGGGATTCTTAACTTTTGTTTTGTTTTGTTTTGTTTCATGGATCTCCTCTCAAAGTGTTGTTTGTAAATTCTTATCATGAAATGCAATTGTCAAAAAAGTTCATGGATCTATGGTTAAGAACCCCTGCTCTAGCAGAAGTATTGATGAAATTCTCTGACATTCAATTCAATTGTACTCAGAGCCAGAGAAAGGTTGAAGTGGGATTTCTTGCATATTTGTTCAAAGTTAGTTCATTCTTTTGCCCCCAGGCCAACAGTACCTTATTCCTCCCCTAAAATACTTAGGCTAGGAAGGAATGTAAAGAAAGCAGAAAAGATAAAATCTGGGAAGTGAAGTTATTAAGAGAACAGGCATTGATCCACATGATATTCTAGTCAAAATAACTGAGTTAGTCTCCATCAGTTTCAGCAGCTTATTCTTTCTCTGGCAAGACAAAGAGAGCTGGAAAGAAAAGGGATGGTCTGAGCTGGAGCCCCAAAATAAGAGTGTCCTAGTGGAGCCCTGAAGGGAAGGAAGGAGCTGTGAAAGTTCTTGACTTAGGGATTCAGCTTGTGTTTTTTGTGGACTTGGTCCAACAGCAGAATTTGGTTAACCTGGAATTAACAAGGCATCCTGGCTGCCAGTGAGAATCATGCCACAGTGGTTAGGGGATGGGGATGCTGTCAGCACACCAGGGTGTTCTGTTCTTAATTCCCTGAAGATGCCAAGAACTCCCTTTTCTTTTCCCTCTAGTCATCTTACCTCGGCAGAGTCTCTGTCTTCAAGGAAGTCCTATGTACCTTACCTCATTTATTCTCCTACCCTCTAAGACTATACATGGCATACCACTAGATAATTAGATAAGATGTACAGAATTGTGTATCTCAGAGGGAACCAACCTCATCTACCTGCTTCTGCTTTAGTTCCAAGCAAAGATCTTCACATTGGGCTCCAATTGTTCTTGGGTGGAAATATTAGCAGCACTTGCTATCACAATGAATCTTCCTCAATGTATTTTTTTAGTAGCCATCTGCTTTTAAGAATTGAGCTAGAAGAAATAACTTACCTCACCTTCTAGGAGGATTTTAGAATGAATATAACCTGGGAACTCTTAATCAGTGAAACACATTATGAGGGAAACAAGCTTCATAGTCGTGGTAGAGCCTTATCTATCTGTGTTGGTTCAGGTGTAGGATACAGAGGTGTAAGGTACTCTAGACTGCACCTGTCCAACCCTTTTACTTTACAAATAGGAAACTGAACCTCTTAGCCATTTTTGTGTCACAGATCCCTTTGCAGGCTACTGAAGTGGACCCCTTCTCAGAATAATATTTTTAAATGAATAAAATAATATATGAGACTACAAAGGAAATTAATTATAGTGAAATAAAGCTATAAATTTCTTTCCATTCAATTTTATGGATCCCCTGAAATCTATCTACTTACCTTTTGGGAGTTTTTGTACTCTAGGGTAAGAATTTCAGATTTACTGTAACAACAACCTCATCTTACAGATGAAAGAGCTCAGGCCTACAGAGATGAAATGAAATTGATCATTGTGGTACTGTCAATAAGGGGCAAAACAAGATCTTGAACCTCATGTGTTGTTTTGTTTTCCCCATTGAACTTCCCTACATCAGGGGGCATAACTTTGAGTTTCTTCTTCCCCTGTAATGCTCTGTCCACACTATTCAATGGTCAGTTCAATTAGTACATAATTTAAGACTATGCTGCAGAGAACCAGCAATGTGTAATGAATTTAAATGACCAGAAGAACTAGGAGCAGTGACTGGACAGGCTCATTATCAAGAAAAATTTCCTACTGGCTTTCCAGTAATGAACAGACTGATTTGAAAAGTAGTGAGTTCTCTATTATTAAATATATTTGAACAAAGACTGACCATTTGTGGGGCATGTTGTTGAGATGATTCCTGGTCAGGTATGGGTTGAATAAGATGACCTCTAATGTTTTCTTCCACTGAAAGATTCCAGACTTGGTAGCAGCAGAAATCACTTAACCTCATGAATCACTTATCTAAGCACTATTTCCTGATTGTCTCTGCATCTAGCCATCACTCATTCCTAGCCTTTGAACCCCAGATCTCTGGTACTACAAGTGCTTTAGGAGCACAATTGGCTCTCCAATCCTTCCTCTCCCCTTTTCCTCCCACCATCCTCTGTACCTTCCTTTAGTCTTATTCAGGGCTACTATATTCTAATGAACTTCATACTGACTTCACATAATATTTCATATAATTTTTGATAATTTTCAATGCTTCTTTTGAAAGCTTTGTTCACATTGACTCACTTTTTAAAGAGGCCTATTCATTGAATTAATGTTGCCTCACTCAAACTGAAAACCTGAAAAAACCTTAGCTTAAAAGGGCCAACATCTCCCATTGCATACTGAGCCATCTCCAGTTGTCTTGATCTGTATCTGGCCATTGGACTCAGATGGCTCTGAAGAAGACTGAGGCTGGTGATTTTGCACAGCCCTCCCTCACTCAAATAAAAGTCAATTGCAAGTCATGTCATCATCTTCCTGATGTCATGGTCCTCTTCGAGGACAAACCATACAATCACATTCTTACTCTTTATTTGCCTTTCAGTGTCTTATATATGTGTGTTGGTTTCCTATATAACTTAGATATCAAACTTTTATTAATGATATTTGATGCAAAGACTTTTTTCTACTTGAAAGTTTGCTTTTATTCTAGATATATTACCTTTATTTGCTTTTTAATGTTTAATAATTATAATCTTTTTTTATCTTTTGTGACTCCCTCCATCTGTTGTTTAAGAATTTCCCTCAGTCATAAATATAAAAGTTATCACCTTCCATTCTCCTTTAAACTTAAAAAAAAAACAATGTGACTTTTTATATTTAATTGCTTATGCATTTGGAGCTTATTGTGGTATATAGTCCAAGATTTCACTCATCATTATTGTCCAAATATTTTCATTTTTTTTGGCAGTTCTTTTAGAGTACAAAATACTTCCCCAATTAGGTTTTCATGTTCTTGGGGGTACTGAACACTGTCCTGCTGGGCATAATCTCTGTTCTTGTTGGGCAGCTAGGTGGCACAGTGGATAGAGTACTGGTCCTGGAGTCAGGATAATTCCCCTTCTTGGCTTCAAATCCAACCTCAAACACTTATTAACTGTGTGAACCTAGGCAAGTCAATTCAGTAAAACTAATATTTCACCATTGTGATAACATTAGCTCATACTTTTAGATAGATAATCTTGATAATATTAAAGAAGACATTTCCCATAACTCTGGTTCTTGGGACATTTAAATACATAAATGAATTCTGTGTTTTTCTCAAAAGCTTACGCTATATCGATTGATAAATTATCTTGTGCTATTCTTGTGGAAAATATGGAGAGATGTTGGGTAGATGACAGTAAAATTAGAATGGTTCATACCTTGTTGAATGGCTAGAGTCAAGTTCTTAATAGTTTGATGTCAACTTGGAAAGGTGTCTCCAGTGGAGTACCCTGGGGACCTGCATATGGTTCTATGCTACTTAATATTCTGACCAGTGCCTTGGATGAAAGCATGGCATACTAGATGGCATACTTATTCAATCTATAGATTTCATTAGAGAAAAATAACTAAGACATTGGTTACAGAACCAGGATCCAGAGAAATCTGGACAGGTTATCACATTGGGTGGAATATAATTATCTTATACCTGAATTCAGTACATTGACTTCACAAATATAAAACAGCAGAGTCATGGTTAGACAGAAGTTCATTTGAAAGAGATATGGGGGTTTTAGTAGACTGTAAGCTTGATGTGAATCAGCAGTGATGTGCCAAATTAGCTCTTATGATCTTGGGCTACTATGGAGAAGTATAGTTTCCAGGAACAAGGACATGATAGACAAGTTTGGCTGTTCCCTGCCATAGTCAGGCTGTATTTGGAGCATTGTTTTTAGTTCTAGGCACTAACATTTGGGGAAGGACATTCATAAGCTATAGTTTGTCCAGAGGAGAGTCACTGCTCTTTCCTTTGTACCATACTGACTTTATGCCTTATAAATATTTGTTTGAAGAAACTTGAAGTGTTTAGCCTAGAGAACAGAAAATGAATGAAGATAGTGGAAGGGGGAGAGAGATGCATGATAACTGTCTCTAAGTCATATGGAAGAGGAACTTGTTCCTTTGAACCTGGAGATCAGAACTATGAGGAATAGATTGCAAAGAGGAAAATTTAGGCTCAAAGCATATTAATCAAATTAAATAATAACGGCCTTTACATGGAACTTTAAAGTTTGCAAAGTGCTTTGCATATATTCGTCTTGTTTAATCCTTACCCTGACTTCCCTGGGGGGAGGTAAGTGCTATTATTTTATCCCCATTTTATAGATGAGCAAACTGAGGCAGACAGATTAAGTAACTAGTCATACTAGTATGTGGCTGAGGCTGGATTTGAACTTGGGTCCTCCAGGCTCAAGATCCATTGCTCTGATCCAAGGATCTGTGAGTGAAATTTGCATTTTTCCTGTTAGGAAGTGAACAACAGTGACCCTGAAATGTTGGTTGCCTTTTAATGTTTCTTTCAACTGAAAATCTACATTCCTATAAGTATCTAGAAACAGAACTGGAGTATGGTTAACAGGTATGGGCTGGAGTTATGGATAATAATTGACTATAGGCTAAAACTGTGAAAATGAATGAGTTCATAAGTAAAGAGGAAGCTTGAGTCTCTGTATGCCCAATACTGAATCTAAGTGTTCCAGACGATGCCCTGGAAATATAAAATGATCCTGACTCACAAGAAAGAGAGAGAATTTGAGAATTTAATAGTCAGAGAATACTTCTCAGAATAGGATGTGATTTAGCTAAGTCATTTCAGTTATGTCTGACTCTTCAAAAATGCTTGTGGGGTTTTCTTGGCAAAGAGACTGGAGCAGTTTGCCATTTTCTTCTCCAACTCATGTTACAAATGAGGAACTGAGGCAGACAGGGTTAACACACAGCTAGTGAGGCAGAATTTGAACTCAGGTCCTTCTGACTCTAGGGTTGTCACCTAGCTGCCTTATAGGATGTGACTTAACACTTACCAAAAAGACTATTTTATGGAGAACTCACATGGGTCAAGCATTCACATGGTGGTCAGAAGTAATGGTACAAGTACACTCTCAAGATATCTCTTAAGAACTTTGGAATTGATTGTGTGACATGGGAGACACTAGCACAAGACTGCTCAGCATGGCATGCCCACATCAGAAAAGGTGCTGTGCTCTATGAGCAAAGCAGAATTGAAACAGCACAAAGGAGACACAGGATGCACAAATTTAGAGTATCCACCCCAAATGAACTATTTTTGTGTCCGATCTGAGACAGAGCATTCTGAGCTCATGTTGGTCTGATCAGCTACAGTGGAACACACTGAAAGTTGACCACAGCATAGTGATATCACTTTGATCCTCTTCAAGAATGGACAACAACCAACCGACCGACTAAAGGAGAGTAGGGTTTGAATAGAAGAGAAACAGGCAGAAGATGAGTGGTCCCACAGAAGTCTCTGTTTTCTGAGAAAAAGGGAAAAATATTTATGAAGAGCTCAGACCTTGGGATTTATTCTCAGGATAAAATCATACCATCTTTCAACTTTTTCCCTTCTTTTTCCAAATAATGAAACTGGTCCCAGAAAATTGAAAGTCAGGATCTTATAGTTAAGTTAATTCCAGAGTCAGATCTGGACACTGACTTTCCTATTCAGTCCAGGACTCCTTCTAATATGCTTCATTGTACTGAATGCTTCTTAGGAGTAGGAAGTATTTCATTTTTTTGTGTGTTTGTATTCCACACACCCAGTGCCTGGCATATAGTAGGTACTTAACAGTAAGTACTTAACATTAAGTCAAGAAACATTTCTTGACTGATTGACGCTTGACTGCTTTTGACATATAGGAGGTAAAGGGAATGGGAGGGAATGAGAGTCATTCTTAGTTTTGAAGGAACAATATGATGATGAAAACAGCTCTTCAATCCAGAGAACTATGTGAAATTCATTGACCTAGTACTACTTGGCTCTTGGAAGGAGCTAAGGGACCTCTGAACCTTAAATTCACAGAAAGAAGAGAGATGGAATAGCCCCATAGCAATTAAGGGCCTGGATAGTAGAAACAATCCTAAATTAAAGACAGATTGCATAGGGCTGGACGAGAGGAGTAAAATCTATTAGAATTTAAGAGAAAAAACCCAATAGTCATGGTACATTTTGTAGAACTCCATTAGTCACATTTTAGGAAGCTGCTGGAAGGCCAACATAGGGTCAGAACTTGCAAGGAAATCCTAATTGTATATGTAGTATTAAGTGTGAATCGAGCAGCTGCAAATGGTACAACCCTTGGAAGACTCCTCCCCATCCCACACCAGGCTACTCAGCTGCGCTTTCTTAGCCCTCCTCTGCCCTTTTCTTTTTCTCCCCCTGCCACTTCCTCCTTCCACCCCCACCCCTTCCTCCAGAATGTTAGCAGCTTGGTTTGGATTGTGCCCAGACCATTTATTCTCCATAGAGAGGTTGCCAGTACTAAAAGTGGTGGGAGAGGAGTTAAATTGTCCTGCTATGGTCCTAGCTGGGAACAATTGCCTGAAAGCCCACACTGTTGTCTGAAGTCTCAGAATCTTTGCATTTTGTTCATATATTTTGCATTCTCCTTCTTCACTCAAAAGGCTAACATTGCTCTTTTTTAGTTGAAGAATTCTCCTCACCTCTGTGCAAGCCTTAAAGTTAAAATGATATTTGGGGAGAAAATGCTCTACAATACCATTACCCCATCTTCTTGTCTGAATTCAAAACACGAAAATTTTAAGGACCCCTTGGTCCTTAAAACCTTTAGGAAAGGTGATTCTTCTACCTACCATGAAATTCCTTGAAGTCCAGATCACGGCCTTGATAGAAGTCTTTGTTCCTTAGTGGAGTTAAATAAAGCACAGGCATTCTTTGCTTAGCTTTGCTAGTCCTGCTTATATTTCCAAAGGGAAAAAAAAATAATCAGATGACAGGGTAGATTTCTGTATATGTATCTTATGGACAGATATTTCTTAGAATAAAAATCCAGTGGAATTTCCTCTGAAGGTCTTTGGAAACACAATAGATAATCATCTGTCTAATACACATATTTTTAGATACATTTGTATTGATGTCTTTTATTTTTATTCCACTCATTTCCCAATATATTCTTCCTCCTTCCCCTCCCAAAGAGCCATCTATTATAATAATAAAAAAGAAAAATAAACAGATAAAAAAATGTGTGATATAGTACCTCAAACTGATAGTCCCCTGTCTCTGTACAGACTCAGGTAAGTACTGCCTGCTATGTTTTCTTTGGGACCCAAATTGATCATTATAATTTCCTAGCATTCAGTTCTGATTTTCTATTGTTGCTATTATTTCTGTTGTTGTCATTCTGCATATTGTTTTCCACTGCTAACTTCAATTTGCCTCAGTTCATAAGCATCTTCCTATGTTTCTCTGTATACATCATATCCAGTTTTTCTTACAATCCAGTAATATTCCTTTACATTTGTGTACAAAATCTCCTTCAGTCATCCCTAATCTTTGTGCCCCTACTTTATTTGCAATTTTTTCTTACTACAGGAAATATTCCTATGAACATTTTGGAGTATGTGGAACTTTTCTTTTCATCTTCAACTTCCTAGGGTTAAATGCCTAACAGTGGGATCTCTTAATCAAAGGCTATGATAATCGGACATGATAATCACTTTCTTAGTATTGTTCCAAATTGCGTTCCAAATGGTGGAATCACTTCACATTTCCACCAGCAATGATCTAGTGTGCCTGTTCTTCCACAATCCCTCCAGAACTCTTTCCATTTTTCATTATCTTTAACAATGTGCTGAGGGTAAAGTGAGTCAGATTTATTGATTTGTATTTCTCTTATTATATTAGCGATTTGAAATAGTTTTTCCTATAGTTACTAAGAGTTTGCAGTTCTTTTGGGAACAACTTGTCCACATCATCTTACCACTTATCTATAGGAAAATGGTTTTGTTCTTATGTATTTCCATTAGTTTCTATATATCCTGGATAACAGATGCTTATCAGTAATATTTGAAACAAATATTTCTTTCCAATCCACTTCTTCCTGTTCATAACTAGTTGAATTCATCTTGCTTTGTGGAAATGTTTTAATTTCACATAACTATAATTATCTCATCTTTTATAGTCATCTCTATCCTTTGTTGAGTTATTGCCAGAAATGTCTGTGAGAGGGGCAGACCTAGTTATCTAATTTTTAAAAATATGATGCTAATGGGTAACATCCATTTTAATTGTAACTTATTGCTTAAAATGTTGGTCTAAAACTAATTTCTCCCAGGTTACTTTCTAGTTTTCCCAGCAATTTTTGTCAAATGGGGATCTTGTCTATGTTTTCAGATTTGTCAAACTCAGAATTATGGAGAGCATTTGTTTCTCACTCCAGTGCTTTACTTTTCTATTATTTAGCTTGTATCTAATAGGTTTCATGATTTCTATTCACACCATATTTTGACATCTAGAAGTATTCTTTCATTTCTACATTTTTCATCATTTCCCTTGATATTCTAAACTTTTTGTTCTTCAAAATGAATTTTGCCATTTCATCTAAAGTATCCTCCTATGATTAGCATAATGCAAAATATGTGCACTAATTTTGTCAGGATTGTTATTTTTGTATATTGCCACTGCCCAACCATAAGCCTTGAATATCTCTCCAGTTATCTAAGTAATTGTTTACTAAAAGGACATTTTTTAGTTGTATTTATGCAAGTCTCTGAATATACCTTGATATATTGACTCTCAGATATTTTATGAATTTTGCCCACAATTCTTAGACCAGTTCTGTGATTTCATTAGCTTAGGAAACTTCCAGTGCGAAAACTCCATCCATAGGTTGCAAGTTGGTTGCTACTTTACAACTTAAAATCCTCACAAGGAATCCAATACTTTTAAGAACTGTGTTCATCCTTTGTTTTTGAAGAGGACCATAACAACAGAGAAATGATGACAAGACTTGCACTTGACTTTGTTTTGAGTGAAGGAGGGCTGTGCAAGGTCATCAGTCTCCTTTTCTTCCTCCTGAGCAATCTGGATCCCGTGACCAGATGGATATTCATCAATATGCCTGGAGACTTCCCAGGATGCAATGGGAGACCTTGGCCTTTTAGGTTAAGGCCTCTTCAGGTACTCACTTTTAAGTGAGGTAATGGCCATTCAGTGAATAGGCCTCCTTAAGAAGTAGTCAGGGGATGGCCCCTTTAAATAGAAAAGGGAAAATAAATAAATAAATAAAGCTAGGAAGGGCCTCAGGACCCTCAGGGTTGTTGTTTAAAAGAGAAATAGTTACTATTGACATTCACTCTAAGTCAAGAGGGTCCAAAAAACAGCCATTGAGTGGAGCTTGAGCAGGGACCTAATTCTTAATATACTAAGTATGCATAAATATAAATAGGGGTCACACATATGTGTCTTTACACTTGTATGCATATGTGTGCACGCGCACACACACACACACACACAACCATGCATTCAGCTTTCAAAGTCATTACTTGCTTGAAAGAAACTACATTCTAGTCAAATTTTCCAAATCTATGCCAGTTTCTTGGTATCTATAAAATACTACATATCATCAGGAAGGATACCTTTTCCTTCCAAAAGGTTCATGTCTTTGTAGATATCTCCTTCCTTAAGGAGTAGATGTAAAATTCTTTTTTGACAAAATCCAAAGCTTCATAGTGTACAAAAATTCAGTTTGTTTCTAAACTTTCTTATCTCTTTGGATCTGCATTATATCTCCTTTTCCTTTAAGTTATTATTTTTTCAAAGATCTGACTTCCTCCCATCTTCCCATTTGCCCTAACACACAATGTGAAAAGAAGGAAACAAAATCTCCTTCTAGAAATATTTAGCAAGCAAGACATACTCTTCATTGGCCATGTCAAAAAAAATTGATATCTTAGTATGTCCTGAGTCCATTATCTCTTTATCAGAAGATAGTCTGTTTGATCATGAATCCTTTGAAATTGTGATTGGTCATTGTATTGATTAGATTTCCTGAGTTTTTCATAGGTGTTTGTCTTTATAATATTTTACTATTATAGCCATTACTATATAATTTGTTCCCTTGATTCTTCTCACTTGACTATGCATCAGTTCAGTCTTTCTAGGATTCTCTAAAGCCATCCCCATCATTATTTCTTATGGCACAATAGTATTCCTATCACCTGCCAAAACTTGTTCTGGTATTACCAAATTGGCAGGTATGCTATCAGTTTCTAACTCTCTGCTATTGCAAACAAAGCTGTTATAAGTGTCTTTGCACATATGGTTCCTTTTCCTCTTTCTTTGATCTCTAAAATGCAGATGTAATAGTAATCTCACTGAGTCAGAAGGTATACACAGTTTAATAATTTTTGGGGGGATATAGTTACAAATTACTTTCTTCAATGATTAGACTAATTCACAGCTTCATGAATGGTACATTTAAAATACCTGTTTTTCCCATAGACCCTTCATAGCAATTAGCATTTTTCATTTTGTCAATTTTGCCAATCTGACGTATAAAGTGGAACCTCAGAGTTGTTTCAATTTGCATTTCTCTAATTACTAGTGATGTGTTTTTTTATATGGATATTGGTAGGTAGGATTTTTCCTTCTGAAAACTATCTGTTTATATTTGTCCATTTATCAACTGGAAAATGGTTTTAATTCTAACATATTTGTCTTAGTTTCTTATATACCTTAGAAATGAGACCTATATCAGTGGAATTTGCTACACATAATTTTTCCCAATTTTCTGCTTTTCTCATAATTCTAGCTACATTAGTTTTTATGTGTAAAATATATCAATTTTATATAATCAAAATTGTCCACTTTTTCTCTTGTGGACCTTTCAATCTTTTTTTAGTCAAGTATTCTTCTCATATCTATGGATCTGACAGGCCATTTATTCTGTGATCCTTTAATTTATTCATGAAGTCAGTTTTTATATCTAAATCATATACTCATTTAAAGCTTTTCTTGTTTTATGATTGTGACATTCATTTATATTTAGTTTCTGTCAGACTACTCTTTAATTTTCTCATCAATTTTTGTTTAATAGTGAATTCTAGACTTAATAAGTGGGATCTTTGGGTCATCAAACACCATAATATTGTGTTTGTTGCTGTATACTGTACACCTATTCTGTTTCACGAAACAACTCCATTTTTTACTTAGAACCAACTTGTGTTATTGATTATAGCTTATAGTATGGTTTGAAATCTGGTGCTACTAACACCCTTTTCTTCCTACAAATATGGGGGTTTTTTTTTTTGTTTTTTTTTTTTGTAACTCTATAAAGTGATCTTTGGACTGGATGGCATGACACTGAAAGTAAATCAGTTTATAAAGTATTGTTATGTTTATTATATTGGCTCAGTCTACTCATGAGCAATGAATATTTCTCCAGTTATTTAAATCTTCACTTTATAAAGAGTATTTTGCAATTGTATTCACATAGTTCCCATGTGTATCTTAGCTGGTGCAGTTTCAAGTATTTTATACTGTTTGTGGTTATTTAAAATGGAATTCATCTTTCTACATTTTTCTGTTGAATCTCATTGGTAATATGTACAAATGCTGATGATTTCTGTGGTCTTATTTTATATTCTGCAGCTTTACTAAAGTTATTCATTGTTTTCAGTATTTTTATTTGATTCTGTGGGATTTTCTAAGTAAATCACCATATCATTTACAAGAACTGTTAATTTTGCTTCTTCATTCCCTATGATTATTCTCTCAGTTTCGTTTTGATTTACTGCTGTTGGACACTATAGATCTATTGTCAATGTGTCAGTTGCTCAAAGATTAAGAGATGAATAGTTATGAGATTGAGTTTGATGGTGTGGGTGTCCATCTCCTCTCAATTTAGTCCTATTTAAGTAGAATATCTGGGTTAAAATTTCTTTAGTCCCTTTTCTCATATATTGGGGTTACAACATTAAAAGAAGCAGAAATACTAGCCTCCTTTGCACAGCATTTTTTGCTTCTGTAATCGTTAACTTTAGTTTTATTAAACATTAGCATTTGACATACATACTGGATTTTGTTGTTGTTGCTGTAATCTGATTTGTAACTTTAATCAGGCTAAGTGATTCATGGGAGGTATAACCTCTTAAAAATCAAAAGGGGAACTGTAAAATTGAAAATTGGCTTTAATTCTATTTTTAAGACATAGTAAAGTTGAATTAGGCTTAGCACTCTCCCACATGGTGTGAGTTACTCTTGTAACTTCACCTTTCAGCTAAATCATGGAGAAACTTGCCTAAAGGTCAAGCTTTTATATTGTAATTACCTCCACCCTTTACTCAGGTGGCCTCCAGTTGTTTGAGTCTTGGTTGTTTTATTTTAATTTGTATCTCCACCCTGCTATTGTCCACCTTTGAAACCTCACCCACTACCTATTTAACTCAAATGCATGTTCCTTTGTAACCTCACCCACCACCCACTTAACTCAAATTCAATTTGATTCAATCAAAGCTGTGATAGACAACACCCATGTCTGAAGACTAATCCTATAGCCTAAAGATTACTTCCGTCTCCCAATGAGGAGGTAATGGGAAGGATCTGGATTGACACAACCTACCTTCTCATTAAAATGTCTACCAATTGGAATTGTCTTACCTTTGCAAGGGGAGGTTGAAATGGTATACTGTCCGACTAATCAGAAAGAAGACACAGCTAGGTTTAAAAGACCCTGTCAGCCCCCACTCAGGGTCTTTGGTCATCAAGAGATGCCATTGACCCAATTTATTGGATCCTGCTAGCCTAATAAATTGATTATGCTCAGACCATCGCCTCTCAGTTTACCTTAATATTCAAATGTATCACACTGTATTCACTGCTAATTATTTTTCTGGATAAAAAAATGCAAGAACATTCTTATGACAGTATCAGTGCTGGTTGTTTCTCAAGGTCATTTCCTCAACTATTCAGCAAGGATAGATATCCACTAGTAGCAATTCACAGATCTCACTCCCATTGAGCTACTGCATGATGGATCATTGGCATAATGACATTTCTGACAATCATACTTGAAATTAAACTCAGAATAATATCAATTATAGACCTACTAGATTTTGCCTGAAATAGCAACATTTCATTTAGGTTACTATTATTCTCCATAAGTTGCAACATCCATTAAAAATAAGCACATGCACTTCTTACTAGTTTAAATCCATTGTACAGTAGAAATTTATCATTTAGAGATTAAGAGTAGCCATATTCTGGAGTTTCACAAGACTTGGGGAAAGCCCTGCAGTAACAGAGTCATGCTGGGCAGAGTAGTAAGCCACTGGATGGGTGGAGCAACTAAAGGGTGAGGTTGTAATGCTGGGAGCCACCCTTCTTCCTTTATTAATAAAGTAAAAGTCATACTATGGTCAAGAAGGCCAAGGATTGGTGGTACAAGACTTTTTTCAATTCAGCAAGGGCAGTGCGCAATTATGGCTCAAATTGTAGGGGTCCAGAACCTGATCTTTGGTCAAAGAAAGTAGAAGTTTAGTAGTCTCATTAAAATGAAGACATGGTAATTGACTCTAAACCTCCAGAAGATTGTTGGGTACTCTAAGTTAGAGAGGTTGCTACTAAGTTCAGATGTGACTTTAATACAGCTAAATATATTTAACTTAATTTTTAATGTAATCAAACTTGCAATCTTAGCAATAGTTATAATGGAAATTCTTATGAATAATGCCAGTTCTTGGTTTGGGAAGGATGCTAATTTTTTTTTTTTAAGAAAAATCCCATTTAATCCTGTACTTTCTAGTGTTTTTCATAGGAGTGGGTGTTTGATCTTGTCAGAAGATTTTTCAGCATCTATTTTAATATAATATGATTTTTGTATTAGTAACATTGCAAATTATATTGATAGTTTTCCCAATATTGAATTCCTGGTGTAAATTCATTCTTTTCATGGTATGGGGTCTTTATGATATGTTACTATTATATCCTTGCTATTATTTTTTATTTAAAAATTTTGCATTGATATTCTTTGGAGAGATTGGTCTGTACTTTTTTTTCTTTGTTTTTTACTCTCCCTGGTTGAGGTTTCAAGATAATATTTGTATCATAGAAGGAAATTAGTAGAAACTTCCTTTTTCTATTTTTCACAGTTTATACAATACTGTAATTATTCTTTAAATTTGTGATAAAATTTGTTTATAAATCTACCTGATCCTGAATTTTTTTCTTCTTTGGGAGTTAATTTATGACTTGTTCACTTTCTTTTTCTGAGGCTAAATTATGTAATTCCTCTATTTCTTGCTCTGATAATCTGGGTATTTCATATTTTTTGTAAATATTTATCCATTTCATATAGATTGTCAACTATATTGTCATATAACTGAATGAAATAGTTCATAATAACTTCAGTTATTTTTTCTTCATTGGTTGTGAGTTCACCTTTATAATTGTTTGATTCTGACAATTTGATTTTTCTCCTTTTTTATTTAAAAATTAATTAAACTATTGGTTTATCTTATTTATTGAACATCTCAAAAAAGAAACTTGTAGTTTTATTTATTAATGTAATTCTTTTACTTCTAACTTTGTTAATATCTTTTTATTTTCAGGCTTTGTATTCTGATGCTTAATGATATTTAAAATAAATGGTTTTCTAGTTGTATGCCCAATTTGTTCATATGTGCTTTTTCTCATTCTCTCACTCTCTCTTTCACTGGTGAAAGTACTTAAAGACCTGAATTTTACTATAAGTAGTACTTTAGCTGCATACCCAAAATTTTGGGCATGTTGTCTCATTGTTGTCATTATCTTTCTTTTTTCCAGTTTACCTTTTCATGCCTCTCTTGGGTCTTGTATTTGAAAATCAAATATTCTATTGAACTCTGATCTTTTCATCAGGAAGGGAAATCTCTTATTTCATTGAATATCCATCTCCTTGCCTGAAAGGTTATGCACAATTTTGCTGGGTAATTTATCTTTGGTTGCAGTCCAAGCTCTTTTGCCTTACAGACTATCATATTCCAATCCCTCCAATCTTTTAATGGAGAAGCTGCAAGGTCCTGTGTGATCCTGACTGTAGTTCCTCAATTTTTGAATTGTTTTTTTCTGTCTGCTTGCAGTGTATTCTCCTTGACCTGATAATTCTGGAATTTGGCAACAATATTCTTTGGCATTTTCAATTTGGGATCTCTTTCAGGAGGTAATTGATGGATTCTTTCGATGATTATTTTACCTTCTGGATCTAGAACCTCAGGGCAGTTTTCCTTGAAGATTTCTTGGAAGGTACTTTTCAGGCTTTTTTTCTCATCATGTGTTTATTGTAGACTAATAATTCTTAGGTTTTCCTCCTGAATCTATTTTTCAGGTCAGTTGTTTTTCCAATGAGATACTTTCCATTTCCTTGTAGTTTTTGTAGTTTTTCATGCTTTAGATTTTGTACGAATGGTTCTCGATGCCTCATAGAGTCATTAGTTTCTACTTGCCCAATTTTAAGTTTTAAAAAATTGTTTTTTCAGTTAGGTTTTGTACCTCCTTATCCATTTGGCCAATTTTACTTTTTAAGGAGCTATCCTCTTCAGTGAATTCTTTTTTCATTTTTGTCAATTGTATTTTCAAAATCATTGGTCAATTTTTCTTCTACCTCTGTAATTTGACTTCTTGAGTGTTTCCAAGAATACTTTTTGACCTTGAGATCAGTTCAAATTCCCTTTTGAGGTTTCAGATGTGAGTATAGTGTCAATCCTGTCATCTTCTGAATTTGTGTTTTGATCTTCTCTGCCCCTATAGCAAGATTATAATAAGCTTTTCTAATTTGCTTCTTTCTCATGGTGATTGCCTTTTTTTGGCTTTCTTTAAATTTTTTATTTTACTTTATTTTGTTTTTAAAAATTTATTTATTTAACTTTTTACATTTATTTTCACAAAATTTGGGGTTCCAAATTTTCTCCCCATTTGTCCCCTCCCGCCACCCCAATACACTGAGCATTCTAATTTTCCCTATCACCAATCTGCCCTCTCTTCAATCCTCCCTCCCTTCTCTTGTCCCCATCTTCTCTTTTGTCCTGTAGGGCCAGATGACTTTCTATTCCCCATTACCTGTATTTCTTATTTCCTAGTAGCAACAACAATAATACTCGACACTTGTTCCTAAAACTTTGAGTTCCAAATTCTCCCCATCCCTCCCTCCCCACCCATTCCCTTTGGGAAGACAGGCAATTAAATATAAGCCATATCTGTGTAGTTTTGCAAATGACTTCAATAATAGTCATGTTGTGTAAGACTAACTGTATTTCCCTCCATCCTATCCTGCCCCCCATTGTTTCTATTCTGTCTTTTGATCCTATACCTCCCCAAATGTTGACTTCAAATTGCTCCCTCCTCCCACTGCCCTCCCTTCCATCATCCCCCCCACCCTGATTATCTCCTTCTCCCCCACTTTCCTATATTGTAAGATAGGTTTTCATACCAAAAGGAATGTGCATTTTATTCCTTCCTTTAGTCGAATGTGATGAGGGTAAACTTCATGTTTTTTTCTCAGCTATTCTCTTTTTCCCTCCACTAAAAAGTGTCCTGCTTGCCTTTTGAATGAGAGATAATTTACCCCATTCCATTTCACCCTCTCTCCTCCCACTACATTTCTCTCTCACCATTTACCTTAATTTCTTTTAAGATATGGTCCCATCCTATTCAATTCACTCTGTGCTCTCTGTCTCTGTATGTGCGTGCACATGTGTACATGTGTGTGTGTGCATATGTGTGTGTGTGTGTGTGTAATCCCACCAACTACCCAGATACTGAAAAGTTTTAAGAGTTACAAATATTGTCTTTCCATGTAGGAATGTAAACAGTTCAACTTTAGTAAGTCCCTTATGACTTCTCTTTGCTGTTTACTTTTTCATGCTTCTTCTCATTCTTGTGTTTGAAAGTCAAATTTTCTTTTCAGCTCTGGTCTTTTCATCAAGAATGCTTGAAAGTCTTCTGTTTCATTGAAAGACCATATTTTTCCCTGAAGTATTATACTCAGTTTTGCTGGGTAGGTGATTCTTGGTTTGAGTCCTAGTTCCTTTGACTTCTGGAATATCCTATTCCACGCCCTTCGATCCCTTAAGGTAGAAGCTGATAGAGCTTGTGCTATCCTGATTATTTTCCCACAGTACTTGAATTGTTTCTTTCTAGCTGCTTGCATTATTTTCTCCTTGACCTGGGAACTCTGGAATTTGGCCACAATGTTCCTAGGAGTTTCTCTTTTTGGATCTCTTTCAGGCGGTGATCTGTGGATTCCTTCAATACTTATTTTGCCCTCTGGTTCTAGAATATCAGGGCAGTTTTCCTTGATAATTTCATGAAAGATGATGTCTAGGCTCTTTTTTTGATCATGGCTTTCAGGTAGTCCCATAATTTTTAAATTGTCTCTCCTGGATCTATTTTCCAGGTCAGTTGTTTTTCCAATGAGATATTTCACATTCTCTTCCATTTTTTCATTCTTTTGGTTTTGTTCTGTGATTTCTTGGTTTCTCAGAAAGTCATTAGCCTCCCTCTGTTCCATTCTAATCTTGAGAGAACTATTTTCTTCAGTGAGTTTTTGAACCTCTTTTTCCATTTGGCTAATTCTGCTTTTGAAAGCATTCTTCTCCTCATTGGCTTTTTGAACCTCTTTTGCCAATTGAGTGAGCCTATTTTTCAAGGTATTATTTTCTTCAGCATTTTTTGGGGTCTCCTTTACCAAGGTATTGATCCGTTTTTCATGCTTTTCTTGCATCTCTGTCATTTCTCTTCCAAGCTTTTCCTCCACCTGTCTACTTGATTTTCAAAATCCTTTTTGAGCTCTTCCATGGCCTGAGCCCACCAGACATCCACCTGGAATGTCTGGGATACAGAGGCCCCGACCTCCATGTCTTTCCCTGATGGTAAGAATTGTTCCTCGTCATCAGAATTGAACGGTGGGAACATCTGTCCCCCAAGAAAATAGCTTTCTATGGTCTTATTTTTTCTTCCCTTTTCTGGGCATTTTCTTCAAAAAGTCAATGAGGAGAAGAATGCTTTCAGAAGCAGAATTAGCCAAATGGAAAAAGAGGTTAAAAAACTCACTGAAGAAAATAGTTCTCTCAAGATTAGAATGGAACAGAGGGAGGCTAATGACTTTCTGAGAAACCAAGAAATCACAAAACAAAACCAAAAGAATCTGGGCATTACTTGACTTATAAGATTCCTCTGCACCTCCGCCTAGATCTGCCCAGCTAGTGCTTGGGGTCTGAGATTCAAATGTTGCTCCCCAGCCTCAGGGCTTTCAGTGGCGGGGGCAACTGCTATTCAATGTGAGCTTAAGTTCTGGTGCCTGGGTGGGGGCAGGGCTCCCCCCCCGAGGTGCAGTTCCCTCAGAGGGTTTATGCAGAGGCTTTTGGTAATGGCCCTGAGCTCCTGTGTGCTCCAGGAGCACCTGTCAGCTGCTGCCTCTGCCACTGCCTCCTGAGGGGGCCCAAGCCACAGAGACACCCCGCTCCCCTCTCGACCAGCCTAGATGTCTCTCTCACTGACCTGTAGCACCTGTGGGCAGAGGGACCTTTGCAGCCGCCGGAGGTTCCGTCCCTGAAGCCTGCTCGGATCTGCTCCTCTGGGGCCGTGCAGCCAGGGCGGCGCAGGGGTGGGCTTCATGTCCCGAGCGTGACACACCCCTGGGAATGGCTTTCCAGGGCTCTCTGGAATGGAAATCTCTTCTACTGTGTTTCTGCGTGGCTTGCTCTGCTTCAGAATTTGTGGGGAGTTCTTTTTACAGAAAATTTCTGGGCTGTGGATTCAGAGCTAGCATACAGTAAGTCTTTCTACTCCACCATCTTGGATCCTCCCCCCTTTTTTTGGCTTTTAAAGTAGATCTCTGCTTCTGAGATACAGTCAGCTCTTGTGCTGGGAGATAGGGTTCTGATTACTAACTTTGTGTGTTGTGGCCTCTGGTTCTGTCAGCTAGAAGCTGTATAATGCCGCAATTTACCTGGTGCTGAGCTGGCTGGTGTGTGCCAAGGCCAAAGCCAGGTGAAGTCTTTATGAGTTTCTTCAGGCTTACACTGAAACTCACAGTGCAAGGTATGAGGGAGGGGTAGTCTGGCTGCTGGAGGTCTGCCCTTCCCCTGGGGCTGTGCTTGGTCACAGGCAGGCACAGCAGCTGGTAGAGTCTGATCTGTGCTGGGGTCTGCCAGTTCCCCTGGCTGTGCAAAGGCCTACCTGGGGTCCTGGTGTTTGTGTTTAATGTCTCCATCCCCAGGGCTTCAGGATCTCCTGCTGGTCTGCTGAATTGGGGCTTGCTGGGATTCCTCTGGTCCTGCACTGGTCCCCTTCAGTCACAGCAAGAGGAATCCTTTACATCAGTCTCCCCTGCCTCCTGAGATAAAAGACTGATGTATCCTTTCTGCTGGATCTACTATTCCTGGATTTTTTCCTGGGGCAATATTCTCTGAGTTTTTCGAGGTCAACAAGGGAGGGTGAGAGCAATTACAGTTTACTCCACCATCTTGGCTCCTGGAAGTTCATGTAGGTACTTTCAGTCATCCAGTCTGTGGGCTGATAGCCCCAGGGGTAGCCACTGCTACTGCCATAGACTCCAAGCTTCTCTCTCACCCAGCTCTGCCTGACTCCCATCTTGTGCTGAGAGTTTTGGGCATTGTCACTACTACCAGTGACTCAGCTTATCCAAGGTGTTCCTGCTCCACTATGGCCAAGTCCCTGCTGGTGCAGCCTGCATGCTCTGAGCTCCCCTAAGCTGGTGTAATAAATCCTTCCCATTGATCTCTTGGGCTGTCCTGGGCTGGAAATCTGCCACACTGTCTCAAAGTGAATTCTGCCACTTTAAAATTTGTTCAGATTCACTTTTTAGAGGTATCTGAAAGAATTTGCAGAAGAGCTCAAGAGAGTCCCTGCTCTGCCATCTTGGCTCCACCCTTGTTATCATTATCTTTAATGAAATTATTGATTGTTTTTATGATTTGTTGTTTGACCGACCTTTTCTTTCTGAATAAAAGTACATAGTCTCCAGGTAAGACAGTGGATAGTGTCAGGTCTGGAGTCAAGAAGACTTGCCTTTCTGAGTTCAAATCTGTCCACAGACACTTACTAGCTATGTAACCCCAGGCAAGTCACTTAACCCCATTTCCCCATCTATAAAATGAGCTGGAGAAGGAAATGGCAAACTTTCAGAATCTTTGCCAAGAAGAACCCAATGAGGTCACAAAGATTCAGACATAACTGAAACAATTGAACATTTAATCTTTAATTTGTTATTCCTTCAACAAATGTCCTGTTGAATATAATTTTCTTGAATTGTGGTTAGTAAAAGATACATTAATATTTCTCCTTTTCTACTTTTGTTTGTGAGGTTCTTATGCACTAATCAAGATAAATTTTCTTTTGAAAGTGCTATGCACAGCTTAGTAATTACTTATGTTCCTTCCTATTCCCATTAAATCTCAAGGAGTCTATGATATCAACTTTCTGAAATTCTATTCAGTACTTTACTTTTTCATTTTTAGTTTAGATTTATTTAGGTTTGAGATACTGTAAGTTGAAGTCTTCCACTATTATGGTAACTAATTTAATTTTTCTTTTAGGTATTTAAATACAATTTTATTCAGTAGATATATGATTTGTAACAATATTAATTTGTTGTCTACAGTATCTTTCAGCAAAATGAATTTCCCTTGTTTATCTCTCCTCATTAATCTTACCTTTTCTATTGTCTTGTCAAAGATCACAATTAATACCCCTGCATTATTGATTTCTACTGAAGCACAATTTTAAATTTTAAATTTTATTTATTTAAATTTTAAATATGTGTATTTTAAATATGTGTATTTCTTTGTTTCATGTGTGTTTCACATAAATAGCATATTGTTGGGATTCTGTTTCTCTTTTTTTCCACTGATTTTTTTTTAACTTTCTTCACCTTTCAATTTATTTATTTATTTATGTTAGTTTTCAACATTTACTTTCACAAGATTTTGAGTTCCAAATTTTCTGCCCATATCTCCCCTTCCCCCATCCCATAATGGGGTGCATTCTGATTACCCTTTCCCATAATCTCTCCTCCTTTCTGTCACCACCACTCTTCTTATCTCCTTCTTCTATTTTCCTATAAGATAAGATAGATTTCTACATCACATTGCCTGTGTATCTTATTTCCAAGTTGCATGTAAAAACAATTTTTAGCATTCAGTTTTAAAACTTTGAGTTCCAAATTCTCTCCCTTTCTCCCTCTCCATCCATGCTCATTGAAAAGGGAAGGAATTCAATATAAGTTATACTTCTGTAGTCATGGAAAACAGTACTACAATAATCATGTTGTAAAAGATGATTTCCCTCCATCCTATCCCACCCCCCCCATTTATTCTATTCTCTCCTTTGACCCTGTCCCTCCTCAAAAGTGCTTGCTTCTCATGGCCCTCTCCCCCAATCTGCCCTCGCTTCTGTTACTACCCCTCCTCTTATCCTCCCCCACTTTCCTGTAGGGTAAGATAGATTTTGATACACAATTGAGTGTGTATGTTATCCCCCCCCCCCCTTTAAGCCAAATCCAATGAGACTAAGGTTCACTCATTTCTTCTCACCTCCCCTCTTCCCTTTCATTGTAAAAGTTTTTCTTGCCTCATTTATGTGAGATAATTTACCCCATCCTACCTCTCCCTTTCCTCTTTTCCCCATCCATTCCTTCATCACCCCTTAATTTTATTTTTTCATATTATCCCTTCATATTTAACTTACCCTGTACCCTTTGTTTATACATATTCCCTCCAACTGCCCTAATAATGAAAAAGGTCTCATGAGTTTACAATTACCATCTTTCCATGTAGAATTTTAAACAGTTCAACTTTAATAAGTCCCTTGTGATTCCATTTCCTGTTTACCTTTTTATATTTCTCTTGAGTCTTGTATTTGAAAGTCAACCTTTCTATTCAACTCTGGTCTTTTCATCAAGAATGCTTGAAAGTACTCTGTCTCATTGAATATCCAGTTTTTCCCCTGAAGAATTATAGTCAGTTTTTCTGGGTAGGTGATTCTTGGTTATAATCCTAGTCCTTTTGCCCTCTGGAATGTCATATTCTAAGCTCTCTGATCTTTTAATATAGAAGCTGCTAAATCTTGTGTTATCCTGTGTTTTCACAATCCTTGAATTGTTTCTTTCTGACTGCTTTCAATATTTTCTCCTTGACCTGGGAACTCTGGAATTTGGCTATAATATTCCTGGCAATTTGCATTTTGTGATCTCTTTCACGAAATGATTAGTAGATTCTTTCAGTTTTTATTTTATCCTCTGATTCTAGACTATCAGGGCAGTTTCCTTGATAATTTCTTAAAAGATGGTGTCTAGGCTCTTTTTTTAAATCATGACTTTCAGGTAGTGCAATCATTTTAAAATTATCTCTTCTGGATCTATTTCCCATGTCAGTTATTTTCCCAGTGAGATATTTCACATTGTCTTCTATGTTTTCATTCTTTTGGTTCCCCTTTTCTTCTCTTTCCCTCACACAGAGCCAATAACATGTTCTTTTCTTTTAATCCCCTCTTTTGAATATGTCCTTCTTAGTTAGAGTGTGTTCTGTTTGACTAATTTTGCTTTTAATTCATCCTCCCTGTCATTCTCTCCCTTCTATCCTCTACTTTCCTACTTCCCTATTACATGAAATGTATTTCTGCACCCAACTGTTTGTGCTTGTATGTATTTTTCTCATTTTTGATCAGTTTGTATGATAGTGATGATCAAAATCAACCACTCTTCCTATCTCTTCCTCCTTATTACTATGGCCTTCTACTTACATACCCCATTTATGTATGATAAATTTCCTTATTCTCCCTCTTCCTTTTTCCCATTCAGTGTATTCTTCTTTCTCTCTTTTTGTCTTTTAGGATAATAAAAAAAATGACAGAACCACTGTCTTCTCTTTTATTCATCTCTCTGTCTATGATCCTGATGACCATAGAGTATAAAGGAGACATATATATCATTTTCCCATATTGAATGTAAGCAGTTTATCTTTACTTGTTACCTTACCATTGTTTGTTTATATTTACATTTTATGTATCCCCCTTCATTCCTATTTGAACTTCAAATTTTACATCGCTTTGGTCTTTTCATTAGAAATACTTGGACATCTTTTGTTTTATTAAAGATTGATTTTTTTCTTCTGTAGGATTATACTTAATTTTGCTGGGACTTTATTTTTGGTTGTAGGTCTGTTTCTTTTGTCTTCTTGAATTCAGAATTCCAAGTTCTTTATGGCAGTGACTGCTAATCTTGTGTGAATCTGACTGTGACTTTTAAGTATTTGAAATCTTTCTGGCAGTTTATAGTATTCTTTTGTTTGCCTGTGAGCTCTAGATTTGGAGTATAATATTCCTGGAAGTTTTTCACTTTGGGGTTGTCTTAGGAGGTATCCAATAGATTCTTTGTATTTCTCCTTTGCCATTTCATTCTAAAAGATCTGGACAATTTTCTTTCATAATTCCTTGAAATAAGATATTTACTCTCTTTTCTTGGTCATGGCTTTCTGATATTTGAGTGATTCTTAAATTCTCTCTTCTCATCTGTTATCCACACCAGTTGCTTTTTCTATGAGATACCTTACATTTCCTTCTATTTTAAATTTTTTAAATTATTTCTTGATGTGTCATGGAATTATTAGTCTCTATTTCATTAATTCTAATTTTTAAGGAGTTTGTTACTTAGGTAAGATGTTGTACTTCTTGTTCCAAGTTGTTAATTCTTTTTCCTTTCTTCCCTAGCTCTCACTTGTTTTCCCAGATTTTCCACTAGCACACTCATTTGATTTTAAAGTGATTTTTAGCTCTTAAATAAAAAGATTTTTCTTTGTTTCTTCCAGGCATTCTTATTTTACTTGTGACCAAGTTGTGTTTCTCTTTGAAGTTTTATTTGTGTATGTTTTGGGGTCATTATCTTCCTTTACATTTGTATTATTAGTATCCCTGTCAACATAATAGCTCTTTTTGGTGATATTTTTGTTTGCTTACTATTCCAGTGTTCTTACTTTGGACTTTATGTTAATATTGGGGTCTATGCACTTTTAGGGAGAATGTTTGGACTGGATTTCATCTTCTCAGGTCCTCTACTGCTTTCTTGAAGTATTGACTATTGTGTTATTTCAGGATCTCAGCAACAGCTCAAGCTGGGGGTCCATAATCTTTCAGTGCTCCCTAAATAGTCTGATCCAAGGAAAAGTCTGATACCTACCTTGCAGGTCTGAATTCTTTGAATTATTGACCTGAATTTGGGTCTGTATAACACTCCTCCTGTCTTGTCCCTAGTTGGAAGTTCCAGCAGATTGCTACACTCAGATTTTATCAGCCAACTAAAAAAAATGCATTAATGGCTTGTCTCTTCCACTGCATGCTTAAGACTGGGTTGCATGCTGCAATTGAAACCTCAGTATGTTCCTAGGGTCAGAGTCACAGAGCTATTGTTTGCTCTTGAACTTGTTCCTTGTGTATCTGGGCCCTATGACCACTCTTCTTTAACACCACCTCTAGAGACAAATCACTTTTTCAGCTCTTACTGGTCTCACACATAGTGAAACACAGAACTGCCAGTTCACACCCATTCCTACACCTGCCCCAAAGTCATGCCCCACATCTCCCTTGTATGAGGCTGGTACTTCTTTGTCTGGAGCGTACCCCAGTATTCTTTCAGTTCCTGTGACTGAAATAGTCCTTGCAATATGTTTCTGCCCATAACCTGTCTATAGAGTCCCCAGATGTTGACCTGGGTTTAAGTATGACTTACTGTGATTCTTTTTTTCTTGGATTTCCCAATACGAACTTAGTTCCGTGTATTTTCTACATCTTTGCTGAGGAGTTGTATTGGAAAGAACTATACTTTTTCCTGCTACTCCTCCATTTTGACTTGGCCTCTTCCTTTAATTGGTTGTTCACCTTTACCTTTTATCATAAACTTATTCTGAGCTTAAGCAGTCCTGACACCATTTTGATAGTATTGTATCATATTTTTTTTTATTCATTTCCTATAACCTATCCTTGCTTCCATCTTCTGTACATTTTTTAAATTCAGAGTTTTTCTGGTAAATTTCTTATGCTTCCACTTCAGTTACTTTAGTAACATTCCATTTTCTTCATCAGAAATTTTTCTTAGAAATCCTTTGAAATTTTCCTTATGAAGAACTGTCTTCTTACTGAACTCAATTTAAAAACTATTCATTAGTTGACAATTTCCTGTACATGGATTGAACTACTTACTCAATCATCACTAAATTAATTTACAAACAGAAACAGGAGTTTTAGTTGGTGTCAGGCACAGTATGAACTAACAAAATGACATGGTTGCTTTAATAAGCAAATGTAATCTACATTAATAGATTTACATTATTAAACAAAATAATATACATTAATGGAAACAAAGTATCCAGAGTAAAGGCAGTGCTCTTTCCTGATCACATTCCATTCTCAGTATTGTGCCCAGTTCTAAGTACCATATTTTGAAGTCATTTAAAAATTAGAATGTTTCTGGAGGGGCCTGGAAATGACTTATTTGGTGAACAGTTGAAATTGTTCTTAATATTTGTTAGTTTGAAGAAGATTTCCTAGAAGGGGAAAATGATAGATTTCATTATATACGCCAAGTGCTGTAATGTGAAAGAGGGAATGTGTTCAGCTTTTAGAGGACAGAATCAAAACCAACGTGTAGGAGTTTCAGGTTTGGGCAGATTTAATGTCATTATGAAGAAGAAGTCTAACAATTAGCACTTTTCAATAATAGGCTGCCTTACACTATAGAATGCGGCATATTGTGCTGCAGGATGCATTTGGTGTCTGGAAGTTCAAATGCTGCTGGAAAACAATAATTATGTGGCCATAAATAAGTCATTTAACATCCGTAAGCCACTGTTTCCTCATCTGTAAAATGGAAATGTGTAAAGTGAAAGCACTTACCTCATAGGGTTGTTGTGAGGATTGAATGGGATATCATATGTAAATTATTAGCAAACTTTAAGCTCTGTATAAGTGTTCTAGTGATGATGATGATGATGATGATGATGATGATGATGATGATGATGGGATAGTAAAATGGTCAATATTGATGATATTGAAGCTGGATGACCACCCACCATAAATGTTGAAAAGGGGATTTCTTCATTGGGGGGGGGGTTCTGTTACTAAGGTTTCTCTTGTTTTACTCTAAAATGTTATCCTTCTAAATTATTTGTAGATAACCTTGAATAAAGCTAATGTTTCCCAACTAACAGAAAGTGCCTTAGAAATGCTAAACTTTACTCTTACCAGGAAGACAGAAATAATGGATTAACTTGGTCAAATCCTCAATATTTGTGAAGATAACATTCCTAGAAAATGGTACAGAAATAAAAATAAATCAATGTTGAACATTGAACCGATGGGAAATAGGTTAAGTTCCCATGACTACCAAAAGCTGCAGTCTTTTGCTAGAGATTGCTAAAATAAAATGTTAGCATATGATTATAGCAAAATATTAATTATTCATCAGTTATGCTAGTAAGCATTTTTCCTAATACAATATCCATGTAATAACCCATAAAATATGCAATACACAAAATAAAATTGGTAACATGCAAAACATTTTTATTGATTGCCTAGAATTCTGTGATCTTTTGAACTAACATTTTCATCGTCATCATCATAATAAAACCACCCACTGATTTCAGACAGTATTCATGTTTTTATTACACATGAACTCTGGAGTGCCATAAGTACTGTACAACAAATGCAGTTTTTAAAGCTAAAACATTTTAAATCTGAATCTTCTGTTGTCTCAGATGATGATGTATATCTGTATACTGTATACTCTACTGCTGCAAACCTTTCTCCTGTGGCCACTTTCTGAAAACCAAGGTAGAGGTTGTTGGGACTTTAGTTGCTGTTGTCAGTGTGAGACTGGTAAAGTCTTGGCATCACCTCTGAAGTTCTGTCCTTCACAGCTGGTGGAGATCATGAAGAACACATCAGCTTGAAATACTTTTCTCCTTTTTGTGGGTTCTCATTAACACCAAACTGGCTGCTGACAGCAGCTGTAGACATTCAGACATGAAATTTATCTAACACTTTCACTAAGTCACACCACTAATTTTGCACACTCGAGCCTTAGAGTCCAAAAGATGTCCACTATGCTGTGAGGTCTTAATTACACCCAAAATTTGAGTTTTAATGGCAAATGATGAAAAGATGCAAGGAGTGCATGGGAAACTCTTTACAAGATTAGGGTGAAGACCAATGAAGGGCCTGGTAGGACACCAGCCAGTTCACAAATCTGAGGACATACCTCTCATGCAAAAGTGAAAGTGAGGTTACTAATAAAATCATGCTTATGCTTGAAGTTCCAAAAGTTAAATGTGTAAATGTTGAGGATTGACTGTATTTTTTGTGTACCACCAAGTTAAGAAGAAAGAACCTTTTTTTTTCCCTCCCTTCTCCTACCACCTGTCTGGAGAGCATGTAGTTAAAGGAAAATTAATAACATGTAGTATGACCCCACTTAGAGATGAATAATATGACTATAAAGAGTTTAAGGAAGTTGTCTAAGATCATTCAACTAAAAGTGGCAGTGTCAGGATTAAGAACCACAGAAAATCTGACTTCATGTCCAGTGCTTTTTATGTTCCACTGACTACTTAGTTCATAGTCATGGGTCTGAAGAGTAAGACATCCCTTCATAAGATACCATTCTCAGGATTTATATTCTTGGCAGTTTCACTGAAGTTCCACTCTGGATATGGATTATATGGAATCAGTGTTTGTGGGAACCTTTCTTTCAGTTCTTTAGTAAACAAGACATTCCAAGTAAGGTACATCCCAATAGGTCCTCACTCATGATAGCATCTGCCTCCTTCCAACCTTTCTAAGATGTTAATATTCCATTGTGAAAAACCCTGATGTCATTGCAGCAAGTTTTGGCATCCCATAACAACTCTAGGGTAGGAAAACAGTATCCCATGTATTGGAAACCACAGAAATGGTCTGTATTAGCAGACGGTAATCTCTAGAGATGGGACTTGGTTAAATCACAAGGCTGATCCAAGGGAGTTAGAGCAAATAGCACATATGGCAGACATATATGGGAACATAGGTTTATTTTGATACATATTCAGCCCTGCTTGATTCAAAACCCTTCTAGGACATCCTTTGTTTTGCTTTCACTAAGCTTGACAATAAGGTTCCAAAATATCTGACTTTTTTTTGTTCCACAATGAAGAGGAGCCCATGGCATCTACAATGACCTTGCAGTACAGTTGGTTGCATAGGGATTTACAGAACTCTTAAGTGGAAGAAGGTGCA